>CM036324.1:25266660-25866660 GCA_020567845.1 Rhododendron henanense subsp. lingbaoense | reverse complement strand
TTCATAAGTTTACTTTTTCACACATTAAGGGGCAATAGAGTAAATTCACACCAAATAAAGACAAAAAAATGAGTGTATGTGGTAAAAAGGAGAGTGTAGAAGTCAATTTCCCAAAAAAAAAAATACCAAACAGCTGGTATTGTTAATATTTTTACCGTCTTATATGAACTTTTTTAGTTCCGGTTTACATTTTTTTTACCCTTTACTGATTTCTCTTGTCAAGTCAACCATTAATCCTAAAAATTACGACGAAAACCTCAATAAAAATTTACAAAAAGTAAAAAATACCAAACAAAAAAAATTAGGAAGAATTGGCTGACAGATGAACTTGATGGAGAAAACCAGCTTAGAAAAGATAATCATAATAACTTCTCCGGGCAACTATATATCTACCACTATTTTTTATTATTACCATCATTTTTTAATAACTCAGGTGTCCGGACCAACTTACACACACCTCAACTAATCTCGGGGGTCCAATCTCATCGCCCACTTGCAAGGAGCCCAATTAAAGTCGGAGCAAAGCTCCATATTGATAGGCCCCAAAGAAATTGATAGCACCTGAGAGGTTCCAAACCTGTGAACTTACGAAGGAGTAAACCCATAAGTCTTAAGTCTTGACTACTAAGCCAACCCGTTGGGCTTTATTATTAGCACTAATGAATTCCTTAATTACGATTATATATCTAGCTAATAACTAGCTAATGAATTCCACAGCCTATTAACTGGCTAATTATAAAGAAAATCCCATTAACGAATTCCTTACAATTATCACATACATATAATTTTATTAAAATAAATCAAAGATCTCATTTAATTCTTCAAGTTGGTGCAATAGATTTTGTAAATTATAAGCAAAATACTATATTTTTATGCATAAGTAGTTTTCATAGTGGACTAAAATTTTGGATGGAGGGATCATATAATATAATCCCTTCGTTACACTAGGAGGAGCTTTCTAGTATGGATCCCATTGACCAAGCATTGATCCTTGACGTACCAATAACTTCTTTTTGGGTTGGAAATACTGAGTACTGAATATGCGCTCTTAACTATAAAATCTGGTCTCGATCGGTAGTTTTTCAGAAAGCATTCTTTAAGTTGTGTGGTCTTTGATTACATGTTGTTCATTGGTGATTCTTCATATCATGCAGTAACATCCGAGAAGTGAACTCACAAACTGGTCAATATCTCTGTCATCAATCTTATTATCTGTTTTGAAAACTTAGTTAACTAAATTGAAATTCTTCGTTTGATGCCTTTGTAGTTGGGAAGCTACCAAACGACCTAAAATTTCTCCCACATTACCCCACATCGATCAATCTCCTCTTACCCCCAAATAGCGTATTCGTCATGCAAATACTCCCAGCTCATCTTGCACTCTAAAAAGCTTCAAACGATCAGAGAACCAAAACTGACGTCCCTTTACTTTAATCCCTTTTGTGCACGTGCCCTTAAAGTTTTTGGTTGCGTCGCCTATGAAACCTTCTCCAGATTGGACTCTTCCGGCCACCAGAATCGTGTTCTTGTCCTGCTTTAGGACTGTATCACTCAAAGTAGATGGTGCCTCACTTTTCTTCTGAAACACAACCTCTCCTTCTTTAACAGGTCCCTCAATTGTCGCACTCTCATCCAAGGGAGAGTAAGGAATAATACCAACAGGTCCACAAGCTCTACTTCACAATTACAAAAGTCATTTATTTGTACCTTCAATTGTTCACTTTTGCTTAGTGATAAAGAATGACTCTTTCACAAAAGAAAAAAAGATAAGGACTCTTTGCCTATATATGTGCATATATTTATGTGTAGTTACTTGCTGAGAGAGAGAGAGAGAGAGAGAATGGGGGAGAGGCAAAATGAAGGAGAGATAATTGAAATAGAGATCAATAAAATAGAGATCAATGAAAGAGAGATCAATCAAAATCAACAACAGCTTTTGCATTTCCAAAGACAGTTGAATAGCAATAGAGAGATCAATGAACAGGATCGAGGGTTATTCCAGGAACTATTGTATACCAATCCGGAGTTTTTCAAAGCTCTAGATTCGCAACAACAATCCCTCCTTCACTTGGCATCGGCTAATGGACACATTGAGATTGTGAAAGCTTTAATACAGGTGAGACCAGAGATGTGCCTAGCTCGTGATCGAGACGGTGCAAACCCACTTCATGTAGCAGCTATGAGAGGAAAGGTCGAGGTCTTGGATGATTTGTTTAACGCCAACGCTCATGCAGCTCGAGCTAGGGTGGAGAGTGGAGAAAGAGAGACTATCTTACACCTCTGCGTCAAATATAACCAGTTACAGTTTCTATCGAAATTGTTGAAGAACTACTTTAAAGGTAAGGAGTTTGTCAATGCCAAAGATAATGCTGGCAACACAATACTACATCTTGCTGTTGCGGATCGAAGACACGAGGTATGTTAGGACCACAATCAAGTCTTTAGTTTGGCGTCACTACTTTTGAAGCATGATAATTCGATATCACATTTGGTACTACTTACTTAATCAGTTTCAATTGTTTTTGATAACCGGCGCACACCTCAACTAACTTCGGGACCCCGAAATTAACGACTTATTTTGTCTAATAGCGTGTTCCTTCTTCACTTTTCAAACCTAAAAACACTCATATTTAGATTGCTTTTTTATTGTACATTTAAGTTTATAGTTCTTTAATTAAGTAAAATTTAAGTTGTTCAATATTTTAAGTGAAATTCTTGTGACACACACGAGTGTATAGATATACAATCCAGATTCACGAGCCTAATAGATCTGAATATTGTCAGGTTTAGGTTTGAATCCTTTATTAAACAAGCATAAGATTGTGGCTCAAGTTTGGTTCGTTTAGTACCCAAATCGAACTCGAACAAGCGACGAACAAGTGAGCCTTTCCTTGGGCATGTCTTTGGGCTAGTATTTTGATTATCTTCCTGGCGGTTGGATGTCTACACCTTTATTGTGGTTCTCTCTTGAATATAGAGTTTGGCCGCCTTAATGTACCATTTGTCGAGTTCTAATAAAATCTTGTTGCTTATCAAAAAAATAAAAAAATAAAAACGAGTGAGCCTTTATCTAATTGAGCCTTGAATAGTTCACAAACAGCTTGTAGCCCTACTTTTTTCGTAGTAATTAGTTGTCCTGGATTTGTATATGATATGCATATGATATATGTAACTCTCAGTCATCTTATAATTCCATGGAAGTGCTTTTTTCTCTTACTTCTATATATGTAAATAGCAAACTAATTCTCTAATATGAATCATGTCAAAATGAGTTTAAAAGAAAAAAAATTGAACCGTAATTTTTCGAAAAAGACTTTCGAGTTCCACTTGGTAAAAATTTATGTTAGGTTCCCTGGGGCTTAAAATACCTTCGGCCTGACAGCTACAAGAAGAAAAATATTTTTTAGAGAATAATGGCCAGATAACTTTAAGTTGTTTTTCTTTGAAGATTTGTGATCTCTCGCATTTAATGGATGTTTCAGATTATCAAGCATGTTCTCAAGCACACGGAAATTGACGTTAATGCAACTAATGTAAGCAAACAAACAGCGATGGACATTCTACTTCTTGGACAGAAGAAAGGAACAGAACTAGAAGGGGTAGACAAAGCCATTCATGCCTTACTTCAAAAGTACCGTGCTAAAGGAGTCGGGGATCGTATCCTGATCGATCCTACGCAAAGGGCAGAGAAAAGGAACGGAATCATAGTCGCTACCGTACTAATGGCAACCCTAGCCTTTCAAGCAGGGGTGGCCCCTCCGGGCGGCGTTTGGCAAGACGAAAAGGATGGTCCGCATGGACACAAAATCGGAGAAGCCGTGATGGCTTCCAATTACCCGGTTTTGTACGATTTCTACCACTTTTTTAACATATTCGGCTTTACCGCATCTCTGTGCACGCTCGTTTTGGTCATGACTGACTTGCCCTTCAAGACGAGGACATATTCTCTGTTGGCGTCTCTCACTAAGGGCGCGACAATCACGTCCATTGCGATGGCGTATTTGATTTCTCTTTTTTGGTGTCGCCGGTACCGAAACTAGAAAGCAGGAGAAACCGCCACATGCACTCTCTCGTTGGCGCAATTTTAACTCTGTTTTTATCTGCGTTAGGAGCTTTGTTATTGTTCTTGATAGCAAGAATTGTGGGCAACAAAAAGAGAAGAAATCGGGCCACCGCGGAGAGGGTTGATGAACGCAGCCCTACTAATCCAGCTACAGTACCCGAGGCTAATGTTTGATTTTGCTCTTCTTCTTATTGGATGGATTTTCGTTAGCAGTTTAATTATCATGCATTCTGGTGTTTAATTTAAAATTGGTGTCTTTATTAAATGTAAGGTTTGCAAGTAATAAAATTGGATTGTTATATGTGAGATACTCCTCGTCTTTCCCCTCCTCATTCTATTGAAATGTATGGAATGCCCTCTTATAGATTTGGCATTTTCTTTACCTTTTTTTTGACAGCGAAAAATAATTCTATTAATTAATCTTAAATTAAGTATCTCGTTGGCGCAATTTTAGCTCTGTTTTTCTCTGCGTTAGGAGCTTTGTTATTGTTCTTGATGAGAAGAAATGTGGGCAATAAGAAGAGAAGAAACGACGCTAATGTTTGATTTTCGTTAGCAATTCAATAATCATGCTTGTGTTTAATTTAAAATTGTTGTCTTTACGTAAATGTACGGTTTGCAAGTTAGTAATAAAATTGTATCGTTTTGTGTGAGTAATACTCCTCGTTTTTCCACATCATTCTATTGAAATGTATCGAATGCCTTCTTATTGATTTGACATTTTCTTTACTTTTTTTTTTTTTTGACACCGAAGAAGAGTTCTACTAATGTTAAATTAAGTATATCGATAGTAAACAGAGTGGTCGGGTAAAAGGCATTGACGATCAAAAGAGACATTGCATATTAAGTTGGCACCCTCTCCCGATGCTAATCACATGCCACCTAGACACGGTAACAAATAAAGGAGTCAACTCACCCTAAAACTACAAAGAGTGAATTACAACATATATTGAGATATTCACAATGGCATAATAAAAAAATAATAAGTTTTTAAAGTTAACAATGTTGGTGCAAAATATGACTTATAATAGTATAATCAAACTTAGCAACCTCGTTAGAAATAATTATGTTTTGAGTTTTGGATAGCCAAAACTAGTACAATATTTTGTCAATAACCAAATTTAGTAGACCCCACATATTCTCAATCAAATACAACCATCATTAAACAAAAAAGCTCTCTCTCTCTCTCTCAACAATTTTTTCAAAAAAAATATTTTACTAAAAAATTGTTTTCTTTTGGAAAAATTGTTTTTTAACTGTTTTTGAAAAACTGTTTTGTTTTTAAACCGTTTTTTCAAAACCTTTTCTTATATAAAAACTTTAGTTGTACAAAAACTGTTTTTTTAAAACTATTTTTTTAATAAAAATCTGTTTTTTAAAAAAAAATTCAAAAACTATTTATAATAAAATATAGTTTTTATTAGTTTCTAAACTATTTTTAGAAAAACTATTTTCTATGTTCTCAGTTTTAGTTTTTTTGTAGTTGAAAATGTGTTGTGGCAACTTTTGGTTATCGAATTTTTATTAGGTCATTGTGGAACTCTACATTGCAAATCTTAACAATCTCTTAAGTGGATAATCAAAAATTAATACGATAACTTTTGGCTATCCAATTTTGATTATGTCATTGTAAGTACTCTTAGAGCTAATTAGTTGCCACCTTAATCCGGTTTTTTTTCTTCCCAAAAGGATATATGTTCCCATTGATAAAATGAATACTGCAAAAAAAACAATCACAAAGCACATCCATCCTTTGACAAGCGTGTGGACAGCCATATAGGCGGATAGCCGTCCCAAGTGAAAACACCTAAACCACCATAACCCTTGCCAACTAAACAATGAGCAAATAAAGCACATGCATAAAACTACCCTTTGCAACAATTAAGGTAACAAAATCAATAACCTTCCAATTTTCCTACTATTGTGGGAACTGTTATAAATACATGTATGGTCTTATAATTATCTACATACACATTGATCATTTATACGTATACAAGCGTCCTATCCGTGCTATATATGCACGCAAGGGAGAAAAAAATTCTATTATTTTATATATTTACCACTCAATATTTATGATATATCTTCAATATAAAATTAACGACTTATTTTGTCTAATCAAGGCTTTAGTTTGGGGTCAATACTTTTGAAGTATTATGATTCAAGACCAAATTTGGTATACTACTTTCTTAAATAGTTTCACTTGTTTTTGATAACCGGATGCTCGGGCCAGTCTGCATGTGCACACCTTGTTAAGGAAATGAATCTCACATTGTTTGGGAGTGAAATGGGTGATCACTTAATAACATTTGGGACATCTCCACTCATTGCCAATTGATTTTGAGATGGATATAAAGTTTTCACATGGTATCAGAGCGGGGCCCGTTCCCCCCACATTTTATAAAATTCACAATTCACACCCCGCGATGACAGACCAGCGAAAAGGCTGCACGATGATATATAGGACCCAAAAAGTGACCACACGTGACAGACCTCAAACGCGACTGCACGTGAGGGGGGATGTTAAGGAAATGAATCTCACATTGCTTGAGAGTGGAATGAGTGATCACTTAATAACATCTGGGACCTCTCCATTTATTGCCAATTAATTTTGAGATGAATATAAAGTTTCCACACACCTCAACTAACTTTGGGACCCTTAAATTAACATTCACAGTTGGATTCATCTTATTAGATTGTTAACCACTAACTCATCTAAAAATTTAAGCTATTAGAGAGAGGGAGAACTTTATTATTTATATCTTCAACATGCCCCCTACGTGTAACCAGGCTCTCTTCTATAAGCGAGCTAAACACAAGAAAATATTTTAACATTAGGCAGACGGTGAGGTTCGAACACATGATCTATTGTCTGCTCTGATACCATATTAGATATTTTTAACCATCAACTCATCTAAAATCTTAAGCTGTTAGAGAGAGTGACAATTTTATTATTTATACATTCAACACATCTCAACTTGCTCAACAAGCGGAATCGAAAATATTAAAAATATAGATATATTTAAAATCAACTCAGAAAAGGCAGGAAGTAGCCAGAATAACTAAATTCTTCTTTGGTTTAATTCTTACTTTTGGTTATTTTTTTGAAGTTTTATCAAAAAAACATAATTTGAAACATGTCAAAATGAGTTTAAAAAAAATATTTAGAACGTATTTAATACTCAAACGTATTTGACGACGCACATTAATACTCTTATATGAATCATGTCAAAATTAAATGAGTTTTATTAAAATATTTGAAACGTATTTTTTCGAAAAGACCCCGAGTTCCTCTTCGTAAAAACTTATTTCAGGTTGTCTGGGGCTAAAATACTTTCGGTATGACAGCTACAAGAAGAAAAATACTTTTCAGAGAATAATGGCTTAAAATGTTTTACTTCAAAAATTTGTAATCTCTCTCATTTCATGGATGTTTCAGATTATCGACCATCTTCTTAGCCACACCGAAATTGATGTAAATGCAATTAATGGAAGCAAACAAACAGTGATGGACATTTTACTTCTTGAACGAAAAAAAGGAACGAATCCAGAGGGAGTAGACAAAGACATTCAAGCCTTACTTGAAATCTACCATGCAAAAGAGTCAAGCGTGGTGTTGTCGATCCTACGGCAATAGCAGAGAGAAGAAATGGAATTATAGTTGCTGCTGTACTGATGGCAACCCTAGCCTTTCAAGTAGGGGTGAACCCTCCGGGTGGTGTTTGACTAGACGATAGAGATGAACACAAAAGCAGAAAAGCTGTGATGGCTTATAATTACCCAACTTCGTACTTGTTCTTCCTCTATTTGAACATATATAATCGGCTTTACCTCGTCTCTGGGCACTCTCGTTTTGCTCATGACTGACTTGCCCTTCACAGCATTCACATATTTTTTTTATCAGAAAGTCTAATGGTATCTGTACCAGTGGGTACAAAGCCATTTTTGGGCCCATTTTAGATTAAAAAAATAATCGGAGCTGTTCATTTTGTTCAAAATAGTTTGCTTATGGTCTTTGCAAAAAATAAGCTTAATCCGATATCGGTAAAAGCGTTTACGAAACATCCAAACTTTGCTCTAGAATTTAGGTTTGAATTCTGGGACAAAATTGAACGTTTTGTAGGTGTCTTAACCGAAATCGGATTGAGCTTATTTTTCATAGGAGCCATAAACAAAGTATTTTCAACAAAATGAGCGATTCCGATCATTTTTTTGAGACTCAAAACGGAACAAAAAAGAAGTTTGTACACATTGGTACAGATTTTATATCTGTACCAGTAGCACCGTTGATTTTTTATTGACGAATATCACCAGGGGCACAACAATCACATCCATTGCAACAGCGTATGCAATTTCTCTTGTAGCGGTCTCAGTAGTGAACCTGGACTCTGGAACAGCGGGTCCACTGGGTCCACCGGTTTCAATTCAACTTATTACGTTAATAGCTTCTGCATGCCATAGTATTGTTGTGGGTAGCAAGGAAGGTGGGCATGAAACTGAAAAGAAATAAACGAGGCAAATGTTTGATTTTTATGTTCTTATTGTGCGGATTCTTATTAGAAATGTAATAATCATTCTCGTGTTTAATTTAAAATTGTTGTCTTTGTTAAATGTATGGTTTGCTAGTTAGTACTCCTCGACTTTCCCTCCTCCTTCTATTGAAATGTATGGAATAGTAATGATCTTTTGAAATTGATTAAGTTATTGGAACATGATTCCATTAATCTTGTATCATTAACACAAAAGATTTTTATGTGGTTTTGGTGTTGGCTGTTTTTTTGGGTGTAGGTGTGGTTATTTCTTTTTGTTTGGATTTTCGGCTTGTTATGGATGGGGGTTTAGGTATAAGGGTGGGGCTCTTTTGGGTTTTGGCTGTTGAGGTTCTGTGGATGTGGATTTCTTTGGTATTTAGTTGGCGTCTTACCTTCTTTTAGGTTTCGGGTGGCTTCTGCCGATGTGCCCTTGATCCTTTTAATCTTTGTAATCCTTTCTAAAGATTAATAAATTCTTTTTGCTTAAAAAAAAAAAATAGAAAATGCTGAGTTTGGCAAAACAAGAGAAGTCTGACAACTTTGTTTAATAAAAAGGACCGAGCAGGACTCTTAGTCTGACACGTTTTATGATGATTTTGAAAGAGAGTGAGTTATGTCCGGATGAACCGGAAACCCCACGGTTCCTACCACTGCCATTTATGGGTCCTACCATACGTTTAATTGAGGTAATCTGAATCGTTCATCTTGTAGAGCTCGTAAAATAATGTATTCATGCAAAAAAAATCAGCTTTATCAAGATTCTTCATAGGTATGTAAAATAAATAAATTTTGGTTTATAAAATGGACGGTCTGAAATTTGTCAATAGTATTTAAGTAAAAATGTGCATGACTGTCCGTTTTGTAAACCAAAATTCAATTTTTGATATACCTATGAATGTCTGATAAAGTTGATTTTTTATTCGAATACATTATTTTGCAAGCTCTACAAGATGAACGGTTTGAAATACCGCAATAAACGCACAGTGAGGCCCACAATGGGAGGGGGAAACCCCATGGTTTCCACCTCATCCGGAAATAAAAAATTTCTCATTTTGAAAATGCGAGTAAGTAGTCTTATTGCCTGAGTTTTCTGAGTTCACTGGGTTTGGACAGAGTTTTCTGGGTTCGGGTCTAATTTGGGATTAATCTCGTTGTGGTCGCCGGATGATGAGAATATATAGGATCCATTTCTCGCCCAAGACTGGGTAAACATTGGCTTCCAATGACGAAAAAAGGTAAAAGATTTGGCATGTGTGGAAAAGAGGAAATCAAAGGGTAATCCTGCAGCTTTGTCACATTAGGAGGAGCTTTCTAGTACAGATCCCATTAATCCTGCAGTTTTATGATGATTTTGAATTTAATTGGGATATGGCTAGCTAGTCGTGCCCTCAAAACTTGAGAGTTTAGTACTATGGGACTTTTAGAGGATGACTTTGACTTTAACTTGGATCTGGTTAATTGGCTCCTTCAAATGGGCGAGTAACATGCTATAGCGTTTGGGATTTGGGAGCCCCTCTTTTCTTGAGTGGGTTGCAACTCTTGTCTCTCCCTCTCAACCTTTTACTTGGTCGAAAGAAAGAGACTAGTAAGCAAACAAGCTAGTACTCCCTCCTATTCCATGGGTTTGTTCACGATAGCAAAGACCTTTGTAGCAGTAGCCTTTGTTTCAAAACCCCCCGTTCGTAGGCCGAATTCGGTTCAGGTCGATCGGGGGTATTCTATTGCAAATTATCTGGTCTCGGTCGGTAGTTTTTCAGAAAGCATTCTTTAAGTTGTGTGGTCTTTGATTACATGTTGTTCATTGGTGATTCTTCATGCAGTCAGTAACATCCGAGAAGTGAACTCACAAACTGGTCAATATCTCTGTCATCAATCTTATCAGTATCTGTTTTGAAAACTTAGTTTACTAAATTGAAATTCTTCGTTTGATGCCTTTGAAGCTGGGAAGGTACCAAACGACAGAAAATTTTGTCCATCAACACCAATCCAAACAAATCTGGAAAAGCAGCCCAAGCAACCAAAAACTCGTCATGCGAATTCGTCCCACATTACCCCACATCAATCTTTCCTTACACCCCAAATAGCGAATTCGTCATGCAAATACTCCAAGCTCTTCTTGCACTCTAATTGAAAAGCTTCAAACGATCAGAGAACCAAAACAGTCCCTTTACTTTAACACCTTTCGTGCACGTGCCCTTAATGTTTATGGTTGCGTCGCCTGTGAAACCTTCTCCAGATTGAACTCTTCCGTCCACCAGAATCGTGTTCTTCTCATGCTTTAGGACTTTATCACTCAAAGTAGATGATGCCAAAATCGATCGCGAAAACGTACAACCAGCCTCACTTTTCTTCTGAAACACAACCTCTAGCTCCTCCTTTAACAAATCCCTGATCAATTGCATGTCACACTCTCATCCAAGGGAGAGTAAGGAATAATAGCAACAGGTCCACAAGCTCTACTTCACAATTACAAAAGTCATTTATTTGTACCTTTAATTACTTTAACACTTCCACATTCCTTGTTCACTTTTGCTTAGTGATAAAGACAGACTCTTTCTCGAAAGAGAAAAAGAGAAAGACTCTTGCCTATGTGCAAATTTTTATGTGTAGTTACTTGCTGCGAAACACAAGCGTTCAACTCAGAGAGAGAGAGAGAGAGAGAATGGCGGAGATCAATGAGAGAGAGAGTGACATAGCGATAGAGATAGACACAGACATAGCGATAGAGATAGAGAACGAGGTCAATGAGATCAATGAAGATGTATTATCTGTTTTGAAAACTTGGTTTACTAAATTGAAATTCTTCGTTTGATGCCTTTGTAGTTGGGAAGCTACCAAACGACCTAAAATTTCTCCCACATTACCCCACATCTTCCCTTACCCCAAATAGCGTATTCGTCATGCAGATACTCCCAGCTCATCTTGCACTCTAATTGAAAAGCTTCAAACGATCAGAGAACCAAAACCGTCCCTTTACTTTAATCCCTTTTGTGCAGGTGCCCTTAAAGTTTTTGGTTGCATCGCCTATGAAACCTTCTCCAGATTGGACTCTTCCGGCCACCAGAATCGTGTTCTTGTCCTGCTTTAGGACTGTATCACTCAAAGTATAGTAGATGATGCCAAAATCGATCGCGAAAACAACCAGCCTCACTTTTCTTCTGAAACACAACCTCTCCTTCTTTAACAGGTCCCTCAATTGTCGCACTCTCATCCAAGGGAGAGTAAGGAATAATAGCAACAGGTCCACAAGCTCTACTTCACAATTACAAAAGTCATTTATTTGTACCTTCAATTACTTTAACACTTCCACATTCCTTGTTCACTTTTGCGTAGTGATAAAGAGAGACACCTTCTCGAAAGAGAAAAAGAGAAAGACTCTTGCCTATGTGCATATTTTTATGTGTAGTTACTTGCTGCGAAACACAAGCGTTCAACTCAGAGAGAGAGAATGGCGGAGATCAATGAGAGAGAGAGTGACATAGCGATAGAGATAGACACAGACATAGCGATAGAGATAGAGATAGAGAACGAGGTCAATGAGATCAATGAAGATGTAACTTTATTAATGCATGAATCATTGCATCAAGAAAATGAACACAATCTTGATACAGCTATGGCACTGAAGTCTTTCAAATGGAATCCTCTACATCTGGCTGCATCACGTGGGGAAACAAAGCTTTTCCAAGAACTGTTGCATAGCAATCCAGAGCTTGCCGAAGCTCTAGATTCGCAACAACGATCACTCCTTCACTTGGCATCGGCTAATGGACACATTGAGATTGTGAAAGCATTAATACAAGTGAGACCAGAGATGTGCCTAGCTCGTGATCGAGACGGTGCAAACCCTCTTCATGTTGCAGCTATGAGAGGAAAGGTCGAGGTCTTGGATGAGTTGTTTAAAGCCAACCCCCATGCAGCTCGAGTTAGGGTGGACAGTAGAGAGAGAGAGACTATCTTACACATATGTGTCAAACATAACCAGCTACAGTTTCTATCGAAGTTGTTGGAGAACTACTTTAAAGGTAAGGAGTTTGTCAATGCCAGAGATAATGCTGACAACACCATACTGCATGTTGCTGTTGCAGATCGAAGATACGAGGTACGTTAGGGCCACAATCAAGGCTTTAGTTTGGTCTCAATACTTTTGAAGTATATATGATAATTTGATACAAATTAAATTTGGTACTACTTGAATAGTTTCAATTGTTTTTGATAATTGGATGTCCGAGCCAACCTGCGCACACCTCAACTCACTACGGGACCCCGAAATTAATGACTTATTTTGTCTAATAGCGTGTTCCTTCTTAGTCTCTCTCACAAACACATTTTTCGTTTGGCTTGATAATATGAAAGAATATAGAAAAACATATTTGAAGGTCTTTACTTGCAAATCAACTCTCTCAAGTATGCGGCTTATGATCAGGACAGAGTTGACAAAATCAATACTTCTGTGCTCTCACATTTTTCAACTGTGCGATGTGAATATGTCTCTCCCTTGAGAAATGCTACCAACACAAATAAATAGTGCACATATCGTGCACTGATCGTGACGTGGGGCCCACTACGGGTCCTGAAAAAATGATTTGAGTCGTTGATTAAATTTAAAATATTTTTTCAAGGGCCCTAACGAAAATTCAGCTCAATCTATGACCTAGAGATGCTCGATTCAATCATTTAACTTTTCATTATCCTGAAATCCGCATGAAAAATTAAATTGAATCAAGCACTTATAAGTATCGAATTGAGCTGATTTTCGCGGGAACCCTTAAAAAAATATTTTACATTCAATGAACGGATCATTATTTAATGCTAAAATGATGAGGGTACTTTTGGAAACAAAATATCTTTTCATGGTAATCATTATGCTCTCTTAAAAAGTTGGGATCCCAAAAGCACTAGACAATCAAATTGGGATAAATGGTTCCGACACTGCCGTTGTATTTTTTGTTTTGTTGTTGTATTTGGTTTGTTGTTTTAGTTAGAATTTTTTTTTTCAGATTAATATGACTGAGATGATCGTTCCACTTGAGAAAAGAAAAATGGGACGAGTAAAATTTAAGTTTATAGTACAAGTTATAAAATTTTCATTATGTACAAGTAAAAGTTTATACATATTTAAGGTTGTATGTGAAATTCTTGTGACACACACGAGCGTATACATGTACAATCCAAGTTCACGAGTCTATTAGATCCGAATATTGTTAGGTTCAGGTTCGGATTCTTTATTAAATGAGCATAAGATTGAGGCTCAGGTTTGGTTCGTTTAGTACCCAAATCGACTCGAACGAGCGAGCCTTACGGAGTTGAGCCTCGAATAGTTCACAAACAGCTTGCAGCCCTACTTTTTTCGTAGTAATTAGTTGTCCTGGATTTGTATATGATATGCATATCATATATGTAACTCTCGATCAGTCATCTTATAATTTCCATGGAAGTGCTTTTTTGTCTTACTTCTATATAGGTAAATACTAGCAAAATATGTGTGCTTGTTTAAGGAAATTAAAAGCAAACAAATTGCAAGTGCCACCGTTTCTGGCACTTATGAATGTCGATGGACACACATTAATACTGTAATACTCCATTACGCCCTCCGTCCCAATTTAACAGTCATTTTGAGGAGTTCGTGTCACTTTTCAATTGATTATATCTTGTAATTTATAATGTTTATTTGATTTTAAAAATATTATAGTATTATAGAATTAATGGAGATCTATTAAACAAGATTCATGTTGGATATAAAATTTATTACCGATATAAAGATATAACTAGTTTTTTTTTTCCGATTAGAATATAACAAGAGACTATTAAATTGGGATAAAGGGAGTATGAATCATGTCAAAATGAGTTTCAAAGAAAACAAAAATTGAACCGTATTTTTTCAAAAAGACTTCGAGTTCCACTTGGTAAAAAGTTATTTTAGGTTGCCTGGGGTTAAAATACTTTTGGCCTGACAGCTACAAGAAGGAAAATATTTTTTAGAGAATAATGGCCAGATAACTTTAAGATGTCTTACTTTGAAGATTTGTGATCTCTCGCATTTAATTGATGTTTCAGATTATCGAGCATGTTCTCAGGGACACGAAAATTGACGTTAATGCAATTAATGCAAGCAAACAAACAGCAATGGACATTCTACTTTTTGGACAGAAAAAAAGAATAGAACTGGAAGGGGTAGACAAAGACATTCATGCCTTACTTCAAGAGTACCATGCTAAAGGAGTCGAGGATGGTATCCTGATCGATCCTACGCAAAGGGCAGAGAAAAGGAACGGAATCATAGTCGCTACCGTACTAATGGCAACCCTAGCCTTTCAAGCAGGGGTGGCCCCTCCGGGCGGCGTTTGGCAAGACGAAAAGGATGGTCCGCATGGACACAAAATCGGAGAAGCCGTGATGGCTTCCAATTACCCGGTTTTGTACGATTTCTACCACTTTTTTAACATATTCGGTTTTACCGCGTCTCTGTGCACGCTCGTTTTGGTCATGACTGACTTGCCCTTCAAGACGAGGACATATTCTCTGTTGGCGTCTCTCACTAAGGGCGCGACAATCACGTCCATTGCGATGGCGTATTTGATTTCTCTTTTTGTGGTGTCGCCGGTGCCGAAACTAGAAAGCAGGAGAAACCGCCACATGCACTCTCTCGTTGGCGCAATTTTAACTCTGTTTTTATCTGCGTTAGGAGCTTTGTTATTGTTCTTGATAGCAAGAATTGTGGGCAACAAAAAGAGAAGAAATCGGGCCACCGCGGGGAGGGTTGACGAACGCAGCCTTACTAATCCAGCTACAGTACCCGAGGCTAATGTTTGATTTTGCTCTTCTTCTTATTGGATGGATTTTCGTTAGCAGTTTAATTATCATGCATTCTGGTGTTTAATTTAAAATTGGTGTCTTTATTAAATGTAAGGTTTGCAAGTAATAAAATTGGATTGTTATATGTGAGATACTCCTCGTCTTTCCCCTCCTCATTCTATTGAAATGTATCGAATGCCCTCTTATAGATTTGGCATTTTCTTTACCTTTTTTTTGACAGCGAAAAATAATTCTATTAATTAATCTTAAATTAAGTATATCAATAGAAAACATAGAGGCCGGAAAAAAGACATCGTCGATCAAAAGAGAACAATATTCCAATTAAGTTGGCACTTTTTTTTTTTCCTAGAAGCTAATCACGTGCCACACAGACATGGTAACAAATTAAAGGTGTTGATAAGAGTACATACATTACTAGAAAAATCGATAAAGATTTCGGTCATCTGGTGTTGTCTTTCACTTTTAATCTCGCATTTAAAATCGTGATTTATCAAGGTGTAACTGAAAGTTCCTCTATCTTTTAACCACTGGTATAAAACTGGGATTAAAATTGTGACTAAAAAGGTAAAAACCGTAATCTTTAACTTCTTACCATCTCAGATTTTTTCTAAGACCGTGATTACTTAGCAAAAAATAATCTCATTTTTTAGTAAACCGTGATGTTTTAACATTATTATAACATCTCGGTTTTATTTAAAACCGTGATTGAATACCTTGGAGGAGTTTTAATTTGTAGAAAGCGGAGAAGCCGTGATGGCTTCCAATTACCCGGTTTTGTATGAGTTCTTCCGCTTTTTTAACATATTCGGCTTCTCCGCGTCTCTGTGTACGCTCGTTTTGGTCATGACTTTGTTGCCCTTCAAGACGAGGACATATTCGCTGTTAACGTCTCTCAATAAGGGCGCAACAATCACATCCATTGCAATGGCGCATTTGATTTCTCTTTTCGTGGTGTCACCGGTACCGAAACTAGAAAGCAGGAGAAACCGCCATGTTCACTCTCTCGTTGGCGCAATTTTAACTCTGTTTTTCTCTGCGTTAGGAGCTTAATCTTTTGATTTTCGTTAGCAATTCAATAATCATGGTGGTGTTTAATTTAAAATTGTTGTCTTTATGTAAATGTATGGTTTGCAAGTTAGTAATAAAATTGGATCGTTATGTGTGAGTAATACTCCTCGTTTTTTCTCATCATTCTATTGAAATGTATCGAATGCCCTCCTATTGATTTGGCATTTTCTTTATCCTTTTTCTACACCGAAAAAGAGTTCTATTAATATTAAATTAAGTATATCTATAGTAAACACAGAGGTCGGGTAAAAGGCATCGACGATCAAAAGAGAACATTGCATATTAAGTTGGCATCCTCTCTCGAAGCTAATCACGTGCCACCTAGACAAGGTAACAAATAAAGGAGTTGATAAGAATTCAACTCACCCTAAAACTATAAAGAGTGAATTACAACATATATTGAGGTATTCACAATGACATAATCAAAAGTAATAAGTTTCTAAAGTTAACAATGTTGGCGCAAAATATGGCTCATAATAGTATAATCAAACCCAGCCATCTCGTTAGAAATAATTAAGTTTTGAGTTTTGGATAGCCAAAACTAATAATATTTTGCCAATAACCAAATTTAGTAGATCCCACATATTCTCAATCAAATACAACTATCATTAAACAAAAAAGTTCTCTCTCTCTCTCTCTCAACAATTTTTTCAAAAAAATATTTTACTAAAAAATTGTTTTCTTTTGGAAAAATGGTTTTTTCTAACTATTTTTGAAAAACTGTTTTATTTTTAAACCATTTTTCAAAACCTTTTCTTATATAAAAACTTTAGCTGTACAAAAACTGTTTTTAAAACTATTTTTTAATAAAAAAACTGTTTTTTTTAAAAAAAAATTCAAAAAATATTTTCTATTTCTAATAAATATATTTTTTATTAGTTTCTAAACTATTTTCTATGTTCACAGTTTTAGTTTTTTGTAGTTCGAAAATGTGTTGTAGCAACTTTTGGTTATCGAATTTTTATTAGGTCATTGTGGAACTCTACAATGTTAACCTTAACAATATCTTAAATGGATAATCAAAAATTGATGCGATAACTTTTGGCTATCCAATTTTGATTATGTCATTGTAAGTACCCTTAGAGCTAATTAGTTGCCGCATTAATCCTTTTTTTTTTCCGAAAGGATATATGTTCCCATTGATAAAATGAATACTGCAAAAAAAATAATCACAAAGCACATTCATCTTTTGACAAACGTGTGGACAGCTATATAGGCGGATAGACTTCCCAAGTGAAAACACCTAAACCACCATAACCCTTGCTAGTTAAACAATGAGCAAATAAAGCACATGCCTAAAGCTACCCTTTGCAACAATTAAGGTAACAAAATCAATAACCTTCCTACTATTGTGGGAACTGTTATAAATACATGTATGGTCTTATAATTATCTACATACACATTCATTTATACGTATACAAGCGTCCTACCCGTGCTATGCACGCAAGTGAGAAAAAATTCTATTATTTTATATATTTACCACTCAATATTTATCATATATCTTCAATATAAAATTTTTAATGAACAATGTTTGAGTATGAAATGAAGTTTGAAAGGAATGCCCTCCTATTGATTTGGCATTTTCTTTGTACCTTTTTTTTTTTTTTTTGGGGGTCTCTAGTCCATTATTCCTATTTTGAAACCCATTAAGTCCACCGAATTATTTTGAAACACAATAGATCCACATTGACAAAACTACCTTTACATTAAATAAATAGTACGTATTTACTCCCTCCCGCCACATCATCACTGGAAAGATCGATGGAAAACTTGACGGCATCGGAAAGTTCACCGGGAAAAAAAACTTGTTGCCCTAGCCCAGGGTGTTGCCCAAGCCCAAGGGCTTTCTGGGCTTACCCCTAAGCCCGCCCTACTCCCCCTCTCAACTTTTGATCTAGCAAAAAAGAAAAAGATAAAAAGACTAGTAGTTAGTAAACGAGTCCCTATTCCAGGGGTTTGTTCACAATAGCAAAGACCTTTGTAGTACTTAGTAGCCTTTGTTTCAAAACCCCTGTTCGTTGGCTGAAAATCGGTACAGGTCGATCAATGGTTAGACTTTCAGAATTCTAGTACTAGTACTCCCTCCGTCCCCTTTTTATAGTCCAGTATTCCATTTTGGGCTGTCCCTTAATAAGTGTCTATTTTGTAAAGTTAATGGGTAAAAATTGGTATATTTTCCATTTTGCCCCTAAAAGTAGATTCTATTTTAAAAAGTTAGTGAGTAAAAGTGTAATGATGATGTCTCCATAGAGGGTAAGTAGGGAAAATGGAGATAAAAGTTGATGTGAAATGTGTAATGATGATATTTTCTTAATAAGTTGGAGTTACGAAGAAGGACACTTAAAAAGGGACGGAGGGAGTATTAGTTTTCTCTCTTCTAAGATACTGATTTGATAGCATTGTCGTCCAAATTGAGAGTGCGAGTGCTGAGCGCAATGCAGTATGAGAGCAAGAAGGACAAGCACAGATCATTTTGAAGAATTAGATGATTAAGATTGTGCCCACGAATATCCAAATTGAACTGGACTGGACCAAAGAAAATTGGACAGGAGCTCTTTCCCTACCGTGCGTGCCGGTGGATTTCGGCATCGGTGCCCAAATATTTCTGACCATTAGAATATTTATTTCTGACCATATAGTCCTGGATATAGCCGGTCATACACGTAGTGTTGGTCCAAAAGCAACCCAAGAGAGGGGTGAATTGGGGTTCTCACTGACTTATACCAATTTTAAAAAAAAACTAAGAACACGACAGAAATAAATCAACACAGTAGCAGTAGCAAGATTGAGTTGACTCAACACAGTCAGCAACACTGTAAACTAAACAAATTGAGCAAGCTCAAAGCACAGCAGAAACAGAGAACTAGTCAACTGATTTTTAGGGCTTTTATATGAGGACGAAATCAACTAAATATGCAACCTAATTTAACCCAAGGTTGATTCCAGAGATATAACAGTTTACTCAAGCAATTAAAAGAGATATGCAAAACAAAAAGTAAAGGAGTAAGGGAAAGAGAAATCAAACACGAGGATTTTATAATGGTTCGGTCCGCAACTTCATGGCCTACTCCACTCCCCAAGTGTCCTACTCGGGAATCGCTGCACTATCTCCAATAGTCGTTACAAACCTCTAGCTTTGCGGGTGCTAGAGAACCTTACAACGAGCGATTACTCCGAATCCACTCCTAACTAGCTAAGACTCCGCGCAGCGCTAGTCACACCTAAAACCCAAATGATTTTTCTACCCAAAAACCACTCACAAAAACTGTTTCAATCTCAGACAAGGGTGTGAAATCCCTTTTACAATAAGGTTCAAAGATAGCACTCAACCTAGTGTAGAATAAGCAAGATGAAGCTCACAATATAATTGACAGATTTTCAAGAGATAGCTCACAGTAATATTTCTTCAAGAGTCGTGTGTATCCCCTGCTTTATTTTTCTTCTCCTTTTTATCTTCAAGACCCAGTTGAATGTTGAACAATTTTCTCTTAGCCGTTGCATAGAATCAGCTCTTGCCTGATCTGCTTCTCCCTTCAATCTTTATATTCCAGCAATCAAATATCCTTTTTCCTTTCAAAGTTTTTCCAGCCGTTAGTCAATAGGAAGAGATTTTCCTTAATCTCTCTCCTTCTTCAATTCTCTTATCTATTGGAGATTGCAATTTTGAGGAAGAAAATCCCTCAATTTGTGCCTTTGATAAACTCGAAACTTCCCTTTGATTTTCATCACAGATGAAGAAATCTTGATTCTTTCCTTTCATTGTATCTTTCGCCTCTTTCCTGCTCATAACCGTAGAACCCTAGGCTTTGGAATAAAATCCCTTGAATACAGCACTACTTCGTAAATCTTAGATATGAAAGAATTGCTCATAAGTCCTTATAATAATGACTACTGACAGAATTAGCTCAATAGAAATATATTATTTCAATGAAACCCAATTGACTAATGTAATTCTAATTTGGTCGTGTTTGTTATCATCAAATTAATCAAGAACCTTGGGGCTAACAATCTCCCCTTTTTTGATGATGACAAACATTGCAACTATAATATTTAATAGAAAGAATTGAGAGCAAAAATAATAAGAGAGAAGATGACTCCCCCTTAATTGATGCACAATTTGCTTGAACTCAATCTCGTTCAATTTGCTCCCCCTAAATTTTTGCAAGCTTTGCTTCAGCTTCTTTGTAACTTTACCCAATACTTCTCCCCCTTTGTCATCAACAAAAAGATCGTGGAATGAACCTGGTTTTCAAGAACACAACTAGACCACGAACTGTAAACATAAAGGGATAAGAAAATCCTCAT
Organism: Rhododendron henanense subsp. lingbaoense; assembly: GCA_020567845.1. Lineage (NCBI taxonomy): Eukaryota > Viridiplantae > Streptophyta > Magnoliopsida > Ericales > Ericaceae > Rhododendron > Rhododendron henanense. The sequence continues at coordinate 25,845,882 of CM036324.1, read as the reverse complement.
TCTCTAATGCATCAAAATTCCGATTCCAAACAATAATAGATGCATCTCATTTTAAAAAAAAACATGATCAGCCAAGCTGTCAAGTGCAAGTCATACGTACCACAGAAAAAGAGTAACAAATAAAATGAGATCAAGAGCCAAAAAAAATGATATCAAGAATATTAACAAGGATTGGACATACCAAGTTCTCTTCTTATGCTGCAAAATCTATCCTCGCTAAGAGGTTTCGTGAAAATATCAGCAAGTTGATTATCCGTTCTCATAAAATCAATAACAACATCTCCTCTTTGAACATGATCTCTAATAAAGTGATGTCTAATATCAATATGCTTGGTTCTAGAGTGTTGAATAGGATTCCGTTCAAATTTATAGCGCTAGTATTATCGCATTTAATGGGAATATGATCAAAGAATAGACCAAAATCCTCTAACTGTTGTTTCATCCGGCCATAAAACTTCTGCACAACAACTTCCAACAGCGACATATTCAGCTTCAGCAGTAGATAAAGCAACAAAATGTTGTTTTTTACTAAACCAAAAAACAAGAGAATGTCCAAGAAACTGACATGTACCACTAGTGCTTTTTCTATCTATTGAACAACCAGCAAAATCCGCATCCGAATATCCAATTAAATCAATAGAAGTGCCTTTAGGATACCACAATCCTAAATTTGGAGTACCAATCAAGTATTTGAAAATTCTTTTTACAGCAAGGTGGTGTGATTCTTTAGGAGAAGATTGAAATCGAGCACATAGACATACACTAAACATAATGTCTGGTCGACTAGCTATTAAGTAAAGAAGAGATCCAATCATACCTCTATATCATCAAAAGGCTTACTCACTTCATCTTTGTCGAGTTTGGTAGAAGTACTCATAGGAGTACCCATTGGCTTAGCTTTTTCCATGTCAAACCTCTTCAATAGGTCTTTGATGTACTTGGACTGATTGATAAAAATTCCATCCTTAGATTGCTTTATTTGAAGTCCAAGGAAGTAGGTGAGTTCACCCATCATGCTCATTTCGAATTCGCCTTGCATACACTTCGCAAAATCCTCACACAAGCTTTCGTTAGTAGCACCAAAAATAATATCATCAACATATATTTGAACAACAAGTATATCATGATCTTTGATTTTTATAAAAAGAGTAGTGTCAATTTTTCCTTTTGAAAAGCCATTTTCAATCAAAAATTTACTTAAACGATCATACCATGCCCTAGGTGCTTGCTTTAAACCATAAAGAGCTTTGGAGAGTTTAAAAACATGATCCGGAAATTCATGGTTTTGAAAACCAGGGGGTTGTTTAACATAAACTTCTCGGAGATAAAAACCATTTAGAAATGCACTCTTTACATCCATTTGAAAAAGTTTGAAATTTTTAAAACATGCGAATGCAAGTAACATTCTAATAGCTTCTAGTCTAGCAACGGGCGCGAAAGTTTCATCAAAATCTATGCCTTCCTCTTGATTGTAACCTTGGGCTACGAGTCGGGCCTTATTTCTAACAACTACACCAGATTCATCCATTTTATTCCTAAACACCCATTTAGTGCCAATGACAGAGCTAGTTTCAGGTTTAGGGACCAAAGTCCATACTTGGTTCCTTTCAAATTGATTGAGTTCTTCTTGCATAGCAAGAATTCAACTCTCATCTTTTTCAGCTTCAACCAAAGACTTAATTAGGCTAGCTCTACTTGAGATAAGAAAGCAAAATTATTGCATACATTACGAAGAGAAAATCGAGTCATCATACCTTGAGATGGGTCACCTATAATTTGTTCTTTGAATTGATCGTGAGCATACCTATGGTATCAACATCTCTATGTTGTGGTGTTATTGAAATCAATTCATTCACATGTTCAGCAGCAGTTGAACTGACTCCATTTTCCAATTCTATTGCAACTCCATTAGCATTATCAGTACTTGCTGAAACTAAGTTTGGTGCAATTTCCACATGAATTTTGTTTCTTACTGATATTTCTCGTGGCATCTCATCATCTAGGCTGTCAATACTAGGAAAATACTTGGAAGAAATACGGTCAGTCTCATCAAATGCAACATGGACAGATTCTTCTACAACCAATGTTCTTTTATTGAAAACTCTATATGCCTTGCTAGATGTGGAATAACCAACAAATATGCCTTCATCGGATCTAGCATCAAACTTACCCAAATCATCCTTATCATTATTATGAGCAAAAAATTTGCAACCAAATGCACGAAAGTGACTAATATTAGGCTTTCTACCTTTCCAAAGTTCGTACGGAGTCTTTTTGAGAATAGGCCTAATCATAACACGATTCATAACATAGCATGCAGTATTAACGGCCTCAGCCCAAAAATATCTAGGTAGATTTCTATCACATAACATAGTTCTCGCCATATCTTTCAAGGTCTTATTTTTTCTTTCAACTACGCCATTCTGTTGAGGAGTTCTAGGAGCAGAAAAATTATGATCAATGCCAAGTTCATCACAAAATAACTCATACTTGCTATTTTCAAATTCCCTACCATGATCACTTCTAATGCTAGATATGAGAAAACCTTTGTTTTGAACTTTTCTACACAATTTAGTAAAAGCAGGAAAAGCTTCATCTTTATGTGCAAGAAATATAACCCAAGAAAATCTAGAATAATCATCAACAATAACAAGAGCATAATGTTTACCACCAAGGCTTGCTGTTCTAGTAGGTCCAAACAAATCCATATGCAAAAGTTGTAATGGTCTAGATGTAGAAACAATATTTTTAGCTGAAAAGAAGGTTCTAGTTTGTTTTCCCATTTGACATGCATCGCAAGGTCTATCTTTTTCAAACTTCATCTTAGGAAGACCATCAACCAATTCCTTATTAGAAAGTTTTGAAATCAAATGCATGTTAGCATGTGCAAGTCTCTTATGCCATAACCAACTATTCTCATTCATAGCAGTCAAACATTTATCATCATTGGAAGATAGAGAATAAGCATAAATAATGTAAACATTGTCATGTCTAGTACCAATAAAAATTGTTTTCTTTTCTGCAATGTTTTCTATGATGCATTGTGATTTTTCAAAAATAACTCTATGACCCTTATCACATAACTGACTGTTACTTAAAAGATTATGTCTTAAGCCATCAACAAGAAGCACATTTTCAATAGTGGGAAAGGGATCCTTACCGATATTACCAATAACTAAGATTTTACCTTTGTTGTTGTCACCAAATGTCACGAAACCACTTTCCTTAGATGATAAAGTGTTGAACAACTTAGCATTCCCGGTCATGTGCCTTGAGCATCCACTATCCAAGAACCACCTTTCATTCTTTGTCTTTTATTTAATACAAAGAATTAGGATTTTTGGTCAACAAGAATTAGGATTTTATTTTAATTAATTAGGAAATTTCTTTTATTTAATACCGCTTGTTTTGACATGATTTATTATTTCTTTTACAGTAGGATTTCTAGGGTTAGGGTCTTATAAAAAGGACTGTAACCTATTCAATTATTAAACTTGTAGAGCTTTTAATCAATTAAATTGCAGAGATTCTCTCTTTCTTTCTTGTGCAAGATTTGTTTGTTGCGACGAGTTGTTTATCATTCGTTTGATTAGTACACAACTAGTCTTTCGTGAATTCCGCTGCGTCAAGAACTGATGTAGGACAAAGATGGAGAGTTTTTGTATTTTATTTTTGTTGTTTTAGAATAAGATTTTGACTAGGAATATTTTCGTTTAGGTTAGAATTATTAATTTTCCGTATTCGGTGTGATTTTGATTTCTACCTTTATTAGGATTCTTGGTCTTCAAGAATTAGGATTTTATTTAATTAATTAGGAAATATCTTTTATTTAATGACGCTTGTTTTGGCATGATTTATTATTTCTTTTTTAGTAGGATTTCTAGGGTTAGAGTCTTATAAAAAGGGCTGTAACCTATTTAATTATTCAACTTTTAAAGCTTTTTTTATCAATAATATTCAGACTTTTGTCTTTCTTTCTTGTGCGCAAGATTTGCTCGTTGCGACGGGTTATTTATCTCATTTGGACTAGTAAGCTAACTAGTCTCTCGTGAATTCCGCTGCGTCAAGTGGTATCAGAGCCACGTTTTTCCTGGTTCGATGGCACCAAACAAAGTTGAAGACACACCTATTGACATTGGTTGTGGTGAAGGATTTAACAGAACTCGCACCAAGGGATTTGCCCATGGTCAACCTGTTAAACGAAAAGTTGATAGAGAATAAGCATAAATAATGTAAACATTGTCATGTCTAGTACCAATAAAAATTGTTTTCTTTTCTGCAATGTTTTCTATGATGCATTGTGATTTTTCAAAAATAACTCTATGACCCTTATCACATAACTGACTGTTACTTAAAAGATTATGTCTTAAGCCATCAACAAGAAGCACATTTTCAATAGTGGGAAAGGGATCCTTACCGATATTACCAATACCTAAGATTTTACCTTTGTTGTTGTCACCAAATGTCACGAAACCACTTTCCTTAGATGATAAAGTGTTGAACAACTTAGCATTCCCGGTCATGTGCCTTGAGCATCCACTATCCAAGAACCACCTTTCATTCTTTGTCTTTGTGCTCAAGCATACCTGCAAAAATGATTGGATATTGGTCTTTGGTACCCATACTTGTTTGGGTCCTTGAATGTTAGCAACAGAATTCTTTGGAACCCATATCTTTTTGGTTCCAACATAGTTATTTCTTTTCATAGGACATGAATGTAAAATATGACCTTTCTTACCACAGTAGTTGCAAGTAGTAAAAGGACAAGTTGAAGAAGTTGCTTTCACAAAGAAATTTTTATAACACTTTTGCTTTTTGGTGGGATCAAAACCTAATCCAGCTTTGTCAAAAATGCATCTTTGTTTTCCTAGAATAACATCCAAAGTATCTCTCCCTTTAACAAACTTAGACAAAGTAATTTTTAAGTTTTCAACTTCCTTTTTCAGATTTTCATTTTCAAGTTTCAAATCAGAAATATTTTTTGTTGAAAAACCTTCTTCTACTTTTTCTTTTAAAGCTTCATTTTCTCCTTTTAAAAGTTCATTTTCAGCAAGAAGAGAGGAGTTATTCTTTTTGAGCAAGCTATTTTTGGAGGCCAACTTCTTAAATTCAGCATGCAATTCATGAAACGCATTTAACAGTTCATCATAAGTAAAATCATCAGAATCCTCAAGAGAGTTTACCTCGCTGTTTTCATGAGCCATTAAACATAGGTTGGCTTGTTCATTGTCGTCATCTGAATCACTTTCATCGCTGCTATTTCCCCATGCCGCAAGCGCTCTTTTCTTTGCCTTCTATTTAGAATCTTTTGCTTGAGGGCATTCAGACTTGGCATGTCCTGGTTTCTTACATTCGTAGCATATGATGGGATCTCTCTTGTTCTCACTTTTAGTTTCATCCTTCTTAAAAAACTTCTTGCCATTTTCCTTTTTCTTTCTCATGAACTTTTTGAGTTTCCTTGTGATCAAGGCTATTTCTTCATCGCTACAGTTTGACTCCGAGTCATTTCCATCATCATTCTTTGAACTTGAGGTAGAGCATTTGAGCGCTATATCCTTCTTCTTCTAGCCTTGATCTTCTTCCACATTCATTGTGATTTTGTGAGTCATAAGTGAACCCAACAGCTCATCAAGGCTATAGTTTGTGAGGTCTCGTTTGGTCTCGATGATTGCCGTCACTTTTGGCTCTCATTGCTTTGGTAATGACCTGAGAATCTTTCTCACAAGCTCAACATTAGAGTAAGACTTTCCAAGAGACTTCAAGCCATTAATAATATCAGTAAAGCGTGTAAACATGCTAGAGATGGATTCATCAGGTTTCATTATAAACAATTCATACTTATGAACAAGCTGGTCAATTTTAGACTCCTTAACCTGACTAGTACCCTCATGTGTAACTTCTAGCTTATCCCAGATTTCCTTAGCTGATTCACATGCAGAAACTCTATTAAACTCATTAGGATCTAAAGCACAATATAGAAGATTCATAGCTTTAGCATTCAGTTCAATTCCAGTAATATCACTAGCATTCCATTCCTTTTCCTCTTTAGGAACTACTACCCATCAACGATTTTGGTAGGACGGTGCGGCCCATCAACAATAACTTTCCATAACTTGTAGTCAGTTTGAATATGAATACGCATTCTAGCCTTCCAATAATTGTAGTTAGACCCACTAAACAAAGGAGGTCTATTGCTCGATTGGCCCTCGGGAAGGAAGGTGCCATAAGGGGTTGCCATAGATCTTACCCTAAGACGATTAAGTCAAAAATAATTAGAGCCCCGCTCTGATACCAATTGTTGGTCCAAAAGCGACCGGGGGGGGGGGGGGGGGGGGGGGGGGCGTTGAATTGGGGTTCTCACTTACTTATAGCAATATTTTAAAAAAAACTAAGAACACGACAGAAATAAATCAACACAGTAGCAGTAGCAAGATTGAGTTGACTCAACACAGTCAGCAACACTGTAAACTAAATAAATTGAGCAAGCTCAAAGCACAGCAGAAACAGAGAACTAGTCAACTGATTTTTAGGGCTTTTATATGAGGACGAAATCAACTAAATATGCAACCTAATTTAACCCAAGGTTGATTCCAGAGATATAACAGTTTACTCAGGCAAAAGAGATATGCAATTAAAACAAAAAGTAAAGGAGTAAGGGAAAGAGAAATCAAACACGAGGATTTTATAGTGGTTCGGTCCGCAACTTCACGGCCTACTCCACTCCCCAAGTGTCCTACTCGGGAATTGCTGTACTATCTCCAATAGTCGTTACAAACCTCTAGCTTTGCGGGTGCTAGAGACCCTTACAACAAGCGATTATTCTGAATCCTAACTAGCTAAGACTCCGGCGCTAGTCACACCTAAAACCCAAATGATTTTTCTACCCAAAAACCACTCACAAAAACTGTTTAATTTCAATCTCAGACAAGGGTGTGAAATCCCTTTTACAATAAGGTTCAAAGATAGCACTCAACCTAGTGTAGAATAAGCAAGATGAAGCTCACAATATAATTGACAGATTTTCAAGAGATAGCTCACAGTAATATTTCTTCAAGAGTCGTGTGTATCCCCTGCTTTATTTTTCTTCTCCTTTTTATCTTCAAGACCCAGTTGAACGTTGAACAATTTTCTCTTAGCCGTTGCATAGAATCAGCTCTTGCCTGATCTGCTTCTCCCTTCAATATTTATATTCCAGCAATCAAATATCCTCTTTCCTTTCAAAGTTTTTCCAGCCGTTAGTCAATAGGAAGAGAATTTCCTCAATCTCTCTCCTTCTTCAACTCTCTTATCTATTGGAGATAGCAATTTTGAGGAAGAAAATCCCTCAATTTGTGCCTTTGATAAACTCGAAACTTCCCTTTGATTTTCATCACAGACGAAGAAATCTTGATTCTTTCCTTTCATTGTATCTATCGCCTCTTTCCTGCTCATAACCATAGAACCCTAGGCTTTGGAATAAAATCCCTTGTATACAGCACTACTTCGAAATCTTAGATATGAAAGAATTGCTCATAAGTCCTTATAATAATGACTAATGACAGAATTAGCTCAATAGAAATATATTATTTCAATGAAACCCAATTGACTAATGTAATTCTAATTTGGTCGTGTATGTTATCATCAAAATCAAGAACCTAGGGGCTAACACGTAGAAAATCTCTTGTGCCGTCCGAGAGCCCACTGCTCCCCCCCCCCCCCCCCCCCCCCCGAAGACATTATACTACGTATTTGGTGGCAATGAATTGTGATGTATTATGTAAGGTATAATCTGCTCCATTTTGATGTATTATTTAAGGAATTAAAAACATGCGTGTTAGTTTACTAATTGTGTGCCCCTCAATAATGCAAATTTATGAATTCGTCCTTGCCGTACATCTCCTTCGGTTTCTCTCTCTCCAAAGTCATTTTACTTTGTTTATAAAATCCGTTTTCAAATTTTCGGCCATTTTCCGATCACACATACACTACAACAAGCTAGTATATGTAGATGATCGGCTCCGTTCATTTTGTATAGTTCGGTGAGAACCTTAATCATACGGAAAATTGTGTTCATCGGACTTTAATAGATATATGCATGATCGGCACACGTGAAAATTGCAACAAAAAAAAAAATCAAAATAGAATTCCAATTCAGTGTGGTTTTGGATCCAATTTTCGTTTTCTTTAATTTTCACGTATGCTGATCATGTATCTACAAAAATTCGATGAACACGATTTTTGGTACGTTGAAGGTTCTTGCCGAACTCTACAAAATGAACGGAGCCAATCATCTAAGTGTGTTCGGAAAATGGCAGAAAAATTAGAAATAGACCGGAGGGGATACCACCACCCTTGGTATCCCCGGTATAAAAAAAGTTTATGCCGGAAAATATTATCTTTAAACGGCATTAGTTAAAAAATTCCCTTAAAAAATACTAAAAACGGCATTATTCTAAAAAAAAGCCGTTTTCAGTTTAGTTATGGGCGGCAATAAACCACGAACAGGCGCAATTTTTTCCTCCCTCCTAAACGATGTCGTCTAATGTATACCCGGATTCCTCCTACTTTTTCCCTCGTTCTCTTGCTTCACTCCTCAACTCTCCAACACTGAGCAAACAAAAATCCCCAAAACGGAAAAACCATCATCACTAGTGGTTGATCGAAGCCCTAGCCCATCTTCATTGGTCGATGATATCTCACCGTCGTTGCCAGGAAATGCAAGAAGAAACGCCAGTTTTAAAAACAGCATTTCTACAAATGCCGTTTTTGTATTACCAACACATTTGGAGATGACATTTTTTAATTTCGACAACAAATGCCGAAAAAGTTTTATTGGCTTTTTTTGAACCTGTATCATAAAAGTGTAATTTGGCGTAGTATAGATGTCATTTAATTTCATATACATGACTTAAAAATAGTTGATAGTCTAAAATTTTAGGATTAATGATATCTACCTGTTCATCGTTTGTTTCACTTGCTGTCGATGATCGACATAGAATTGTTTACGTATTGGAATGTGGATGTTTGTGGTGGTGGAGTTTGATTCCTTGCCGTATTTCAGGATTTCTTTGGAAACAAACTTAGTGAAGTGAATGGAGAGTGAAAGAAGAATAATAAATGAAATTTATTATACTTCAAGGTAGAAGTCAATCGACAGTGGAAACACAATCGAATGGACAATTAAGTTACAAGCTACTCCTAGAGTAAGAAAAATAAAATACAGATAAAAAATAGAAGTCTTTGGGCGATTGAGTCGGGATTCAAAACATCTTCGATTCTTGTATTTGTAGGCTGTCACTTCGACTTGAAATTCTAACCTGAAGAAGTTCCCTCCTTAATTTTTGAATCATGCAGTTACTTCTCTTGTTTTTCCTGTTCTTTCTCCATGTTGTTGAGTGAGCTGGTAGTTATTCAGCCAACTGCCATCATCAACTGTCTTAGTCATGACCCAGATGTGCTTCACTTGTTCCTCGATCATCTGCCACGTGTCCCTAACTATAGTGCACGTTTTCGACCAGACGATCGACCAGTCCATTTAGTGCACGTTTTCGACCAGACGATCGACCAGTCCATTTAGTTCGTTGCCACGCATAAACTGTAGCCAAACTAGTCGATCAACAGTGGCCCATCTATCTATTCTATTCTATCTATATCCTATAGAAATGTAGTGGACCTTCTAAGAGCAACAATATCAGATTAGGCATATACATAAAAATAGGTAAAGTAGAGAACTTGACCCCAAAAACAACCATGCAGCAGCTTTGCTATTGCTTTGGGAATCCCACCTTTTCTACAGTTCTTAGCTAAAGATAGATAGGCACTGTACACAAGCCATGCATTTGTTTATTGTTTTCTTAGGTATTTCTTTCTCTCTCTTTCTCCAGTAATGCATTATTTATTGTTTTCCTTGCAATAAAATACTAATATTTTAATTGAGTATAGGTAAAATAGAAAATATTGGTGCAGTATTGAAAGAGATGTGAGTAGGTAAAAGAAAAAATATGCACTGTTCACTAGCATTTTTGACTAACTACCGGTGTACATGCTCTAAAGCCTCCAAACCCCCAATCCTTATTTTCTAAATTTTTCATTTTCTTTGAAAATAAAAAACCACACGTCCAAACCCCCAATTCTAACTCCTCCTTGAAAGTAGGTAACCCACGTTCTAAATTTTTCATTTTCTTTGAAAATAAAAAACTACAAGTCCAAACCTCCAAACCCTCTATTCTAACTCCTCCTTGAAAGTAGGTTACCCACGTTGCCTATTACACCCATAACTGAATTTTTACCATCAAAAGATTCAAAGCAAACAAAAACGGCCACCCACTTCTCGCCCCTACGAATCCAAAAGTAATACTTATCGATATCCGCAGGAGTTGATTTTTTACAGAGCCCCATAAAATAATATTCAAAAATTTATGGATATTTTTCTAGATTTTTTTGGGACCCGAAATAGAGCCAAACGCGATTGTCTCTGCGTGGGTCTCTGCGAATTGTCTCTACTGTTATAATTTTTGTATTTTTTTACTAGCATTCAACCCATTCTATATACTGGCAAAACTAACCCGTTCTAGCGTTGTGCCCGTTTGAACCTACTTTTTTTAATTGTTCCGTGAATCAAAAGGGCACAATGCTAGAACGAGTTGGTTTTGCCCGTGCATAGAATAGGTTGAACGCTTGTTTGCTAAATTATGGTGTAAACACTACCCATCAACTAACGATAGTAGGAATTAAGGGGTAAGATTGGTTTAAAAAGAAGGCACGATCATTTCATTTGTTAATCGTGTCTATTAAAATTCAAAATTTCCTTCTGTAAAACAAGACACAATTACCATTTGCATAGTAGACGAATCGAATTCAAAGGAGCCTTTACCGAATCGAGTTTCGAACAGTTCACGAACGACTCAGTTTATTTACAGCCTTAGCAAGAATTGTGCGTAAGAGAAAGAGCAGAAATAACGCCGTGTAGAGGGTTAACAGACTTAGGCTTACTAATCCAGCTTCGGTAAACGAGGCTAATATTTGAATTTTCTGTCCTTATTGTATGAATTTTCATTAGCAATTCAATAATCATGCTGGTGTTTAATTTAAAGGGCAAAGTCCATTTTTACTATGATTTCGGTCTTCATAATTACACCATTTTTTCCCGACGCAACAGAGATGGAGATCACGAGCCAAGCCGACGTTTAAGCCCTCTCGCCATAGCTGAACAGATCCGAAAACGCCTTGTTCATCCTCCATCGCTTCACTCTCAATCATCAATCTAGCTTGTCAAGCAGAGCTCGGTAGTCAAGATCAAGGGAGAAACGTACGGGCGAACAAAAGGCTGGAAGATTACTTGGATCCGATTCTACTCCTCGCCAGTGAAGGCGGACTCGTCGGAGAAGTCGACGGCGATGCCGATCTGGTGCTGAGTGTTGGCGGTGGGGGTCTCAGTCGGGGGTGGCGAGAGATGAGAGGTCGGAGCATTTAGAGATAGAGAAAGAGGGGGTCGATTTGGCTTGGGGGTAATAATGTCATTACGTACCATAACTGAGCTTATACAGACTTGGGAAAAATATTTTCCAAAATGCTACACGCACAATTGTTGGGTATGTTGTTTAACTAATTCTGGAGGTCTAGATGGGTTTGAACGGTTCAAATTTAAATAATAAAAAAAAACCCTATTCCCCAAAAAAGAAACTGAACCTAAAAAACGGGCAGGCCTCTCATTTTTATTTTTTTGGTTGTAATAAAGAAGGCCCTGAAGTATACAAGTCCACAACGGAAATAAATTTCGCAGATTGCACCAACTTGCCTATGTGCATATATGTGTGTGTAGGTACTCGCTGCAAAACACAATTGTTCAATTAAGAGAGAGAAAGGAATGGCGGAGAGGCTCAATGAAGCTGAGATCAATGAACCAGAGAACAATGAAGACGTAACTTCATTGCGCGAAGAAAATGAATACATCTAAACTTCAGCTACGGTGAAGAATTGTTTCAATTGGACTCCTCTACATGTGGCTGCATCTCGTGGGCAACAAGAGCTTTTCCAAGCACTGTTGAACAGCAATCCAGAGGTTGCCGAAGCTCGAGTGACGCAGCGGAATTCATGAGAGACTAGTTAGCGTACTAGTCCAAACGAGATAAACAACCCGTCGCAACGAGCAAATCTTGCGCACAAGAAAGAAAGACAAAAGTCTGAATATTATTGATAAAAAAAGCTTTAAAAGTTGAATAATTGAATAGGTTACAGTCCTTTTTATAAGACTTTAACCCTAGAAATCCTACCGAAAAAGAAATAATAAATCATGCCAAAACAAACGGCATTAAATAAAAGATATTTCCAAATTAATTAAAATAAAATCCTAATTCTTGTAGACCAATAATCCTAATAAAGGTAGAAATCAAAATCAAACTGAATACGGAAAGTTAATAATTCTAGCCTAAACGAAAATATTCCAAGTCAAAATCTTATTCTAAAACAATAAAAATAAAATACAAAAACTCTCCATTTTTGTCCTACATCAGTCTCCTTTTCTTCAAAAGAACTCGACCTCGAGTTCTCGTTGGGAATCTGCCATCTTCCATGCCAAAGAAACAGATACTTAGAATACTTCAACTCCTTCCTTAACTTGAAATAAAATTTCAAGAAAAAGTGTATTTGCAAAGATTGTTTCTCAGCATGCTTTAACTTGTTGACAAAATTCACTAGATGAATATTGAGAACCCAATCAAATTGCTGCACTCCAAGAAAATCGACAACTAGAACCTTGTGCTGTAGTTGCTGGTTCTCTAGACTTTGATTTATTATAGAGTTGATTGGTACTCCTTTGTCAGAAAATCGGATTTCAGCAACAACTATATTTTCGTGTAGAGTTGCAGTCAACTCCATTGTGGGTGATTCATCAAGCCCAAACGCACAAACCTCCAATGCAATATTCTTTTGTTCCTCTGCAACCGCATCCGAAACAATTTCAGTATACTCTTGCACACAAGCATCGATGTCAATTTTGTCTTGATCTTCAACTTCAATTTTGACCTCTCTCACAGCTTCTACAATAATTTGTTCTGCATAATACTGTGTTGGCCTATATTTTTCCTCCAACAATTGCTCATAATTCCATGGTAAAAATCTTTCTATCATATCATACGTTTTTTAATTCTGTACCATGCATAAATTCGACGCTTGCTCAATCGATCTCTTAGAAATTGCAGATCTAACCACCATCGTAGCGCTGGACCTGTAAGCTTCACTAACAAATACCTCCACATTTGTTCTGTCGGAATTTTCGCATACTCGAAGGAATCTTCGATGTCTAAAATCCAATCCAAACGATCTTCAAAAAATTCAAGACCACTAAATTTTGGCAAATTATCGTAATACCTGAAATTTTGTTGTCGCTTTGTCGACTGATAATCATCATGGTTTTTGAATAGCATGTCTTCAAATTTATTCCTACCATCGTAGTGATAATAAGAATATCCTCTGGAGACGTTTTGGTTAATAGGTTGGTTGTGGGCAAATCCCTCAACGCAGCTCCTATCAACTTTTCGTTTAACAGGTTGACCATGGGCAAATCCCTTGGTGCGAGTCCTGTTAAATCCTTCACCACGACCAACGTCAATGGGTGTGTCTTCAACTTTGTTTGGTGCCATCGAACCAGGAAAAACGTGGCTCTGATACCACCTGACGCAGCAGAATTCACGAGAGATTAGTTAGCGTACTAGTCCAAACGAGATAAATAACCCGTCGCAACGAGCAAATCTTGCACACAAGAAAGAAAGACAAAAGTCTGAATATTATTGATAAAAAAAGCTTTAAAAGTTGAATAATTAAATAGGTTACAGCCCTTTTTATAAGACTCTAACCCTAGAAATCCTACTGAAAAAGAAATAATAAATCATGCCAAAACAAGCGTCATTAAATAAAAGATATTTCCTAATTAATTAAAATAAAATCCTAATTCTTGAAGACCAAGAATCCTAATAAAGGTAGAAATTTAAATCAAACCGAATACGGAAAATTAATAATTCTAACCTAAACGAAAATATTCCTAGTCAAAATCTTATTCTAAAACAATAAAAATAAAATACAAAAACTCTCCATCTTTGTCCTACATCAGTTCTTGACGCAGCGGAATTCACGAAAGACTAGTTGCGTACTAATGAAACGAATGATAAACAACTCGTCGCAACGAGCAAATCTTGCGCCAAGAAAGAAAGAGAGAATCTCTGCAATTTAATTGATTAAAAGCTCTAAAAGTTTAATAATTGAATAGGTTACAGCCCTTTTTATAAGACCCTAACCCTAGAAATCCTACTGTAAAAGAAATAATAAATCATGCCAAAACAAGCGGTATTAAATAAAAGATATTTCCTAATTAATTAAAATAAAATCCTAATTCTTGTTGACCAAAAATCCTAATAAAGGTAGAAATCAAAATCAAACCGAATACGGAAAGTTAATAATTCTAACCTAAACGAAAATATTCCTAGTCAAAATCTTATTCTAAAACAATAAAAATAAAATACAAAAACTCTCAATTTTTGTTCTACATCAACACATCATACAATTTAGCGTGCCAATACACATTACACACATAATAGAATTTGGCAAAGCAAAACCTACTCAGAAAAATGAGATTGAGAAAGACAGGAAATTGACTTCTCAACGTCAATGGCACCATCCGGACTCATGCCTTTGCTTTTAAGAAATTTGAGTACCAATGTGCAGAGAGCTTGGGGTATCTTCTCAAATTGTTCAAATGTTCAAATCAACAGCATACAGGCCACACGAAGTTTCATAGCATCCAATAACTCGAACAAATCCATGAAAGACCAGTAGAAAAACCCTCTTGCATTCGATCCTTTCCTTCCACATTGTCAAGTTGAAAACAGTAAAGAAAGAACCAAAAATACTATATCAGATACCCTTGAAAGGAGGCAAAATGCAAATTTCAGAGGAGGTGCATCTGTAGCTATTGAACACCCACCCACCCTATTAGAGACTATAGCATCAATCAAGCATCAATTAGCTAGCCTAGTCAATTATGGATACTTCCTATCAAGCCCAAATCAATCCTTGATATCTGCAAATCAGTCCGAGGCTTTCCTTCCTTTCTTGTATTCTAGATTTGATTTTATTAGCTATGATTATGGGATTGACTAGCTGTATAGAAGGGTCAATGTACTGTAACAGTTTGTATATATATCAGTAACAATGTAAGGTTCCTGTTATCAATGAAGAGAGAAACCATTGTAGTTTTCTTCTCACACTTTTCTTCTAATTTTATTACACCCACAAACCGAAACAGAGAGAGAGAGAGAGAGAGAGAGAGAGAGACCATTTTCAGGAATATAAATGGGAGGGTTTCCATAAAATTGCTTGAAATACTCCATTTGTTGCACCAAACCCGATGGTGCAACAGGAAACAGAATAAAAAAAAACTGATTAGTTGAAGGAAATTAAGTCTATCCAAAGTTAAACCAACTTCTTAACATTTGTTTAAAGTCCTCACCTACATTGTTGGTGTTAGCAGTGTACCACCACCTTGATCATCTACAACCACCCAAAAACCCAATGAGCTATATCAGATCCACCCAACTCTTATAGAAGTTGTGAAATAGTTCAGTTGACTCAATAAAATGTCATGCTTGGCTCATCAAAGCGGAAGAAAAACATAAAACAGCAGTCTTTGTCACGTTTGTATGAATAGTAGCACACCAACCAACTCCACTGCCACGTCAGCATTGAAATCCCTATGATCCATTTTCAAGCTGCTTGATTGATCCTTAATAGAAAATGTGTTGTAGTGGTTCAGTCCTATGAAATCGATTGCATCCTTGACTAGCTTGGATTCAAGTTTGGTGAAAGCTAGAAGCCTTTTGCCTGCATTCTTCTTCGTTATATCAGGGTAGTCTCCATATACCAGGGGCTCCACGAAACTGAAATAGAAACTTAGACAAAATAGTATTAGTAACACAAGGATGGTTGTGATCACATGCACACGCGCGAAATGCTTCCAATCTGAACCAATGAAATGATAAGTTTATACTCATCTTTATGAACGTGTGAGACTCACCAACCAAGAATAAAATCAGTGGCTCTATATTGCAATCACATCTTTTGTTGCATTTGTACAAGAGACAAGTCAATAAGAAAAGACATTTATTACGATGAATCCATGTTGCTTCCCATGTTAACACAAACATTTTCCCTGATATTTCGTTGATTATGTTCATAGTTAATTGAAAGAATGAAACAGGTACAAATGAAACTTTCAAATTTCTTTGAAGCTTATGGATGTGGGCATGTGGCAAAGTAAGAATTGGAGCAGAAATATATCTTATGGAAATCTCAAAGATACTGAAGAGAGCAGAAATCTTCTTACAACTGAACTTAAGCTAAAAGATCTATTCAAAGGCAGAAGTTAAAAAAAATCGAAATATAGCTTCTCAAAAAAAACAAAAAAAGCTTTTAAAGCCTTATAAAGTTTTTTTTTTCCTTTTGTAAAAAAAGCTTTTAGCTTAAGTTATAAGGTCATTGTCCGTTTTCTTGTTTTTGCATGAAAAAAACAATTTAAAATCAAGTAACATGAAATGATGAAATTGGTAGCCTAATTTGAATCGCGTACAATTCAGATGAAAGTGGGCTTTTGCATACTTGAAATGTGAGGCCATAATCAATTCACAGAATCAAAATTCAGGGGATTATCCACAAAAAGCAAAGCAGCAAACTGTTTTTGCTAGTGATCATTAGCAACTCTTATACGGCAAACTAAATTCATCAAAACTCACATGCATGGTTCAGCAGAGGTCAGGAACGTTTTCGAACAAGATCTCTATAAGAAAAAAAGCCTAATTGAAGTGGTTACCTATAACATGCAGCAAGGATGAGAAGGGTAAAACATGGAAGATCTCTGATTTCCTCCTCTGCTGAATAGAACAACCCCGTTGTGAATAAATCTGGAATGAGTTCACATTTTCAATAAAGGCGACGATGAAAGCGCGAGTGACAAAAAGAAGGGAGAAGCCATCAGGGTAGGCGCGCTTCTATATAGACAAGAGTTTGCGGTCAAATCTCAAAGAGAAGCGTGTTTAAATAACACGAAATAATTAGCGGCAAAGAGCAATAATTAGCAGCCATATGTAAATGTTAGCGGCCAAGTGTAAAAGTTAGCGGCCAATGGCAAAAGTTTAAATAACACGAAAAGCGTGATGCGTAGGTGCGCTTCTACAATAATTTGCGGCCAGAAGCAATAGTTAGCATCCAGGTCTAGAGTTTGGTTCACATGTTTTTGGTATTTCGGTATAAGCTTGTTTGATGGAATTTTTGGAACTCATTTCCCAATGTAAAAAAAGTAAGAGAATAAGTTATGAGTGTTATATTGTTAATGCTTATCCGGGCGTCCATTGAGTAGTAACCGGGCAATCGGGGTATGCTCCCACCGTGTTGTTCGCGTCAAAAGATGGATAGACTTTGTGTAAGTATCATTAAATGTGGTTAGCTTGGATCTCAATATAAAGCCTTTTTGACTTGAGCAATTAAGTCTGTAGGGGTCTCTTAAAACCTGGTGCTCTAAAGCCGTTTGGCTTGGGGATAGCCGACCCAAAGCTCGGTAAAGAGTCAACTAGAAAGCCCGAGAGATCTGGGCATTGCACGACCATGAGAAAAAAGCAAAAGAAAAAAAAGAAAAAAAAAATATAGAAAGAGGAAAAACACAAAAAGGGAAGGAGTACGCTTAAGAAATATTGGGCTATCAATGGTGTGTGAACTGTTCTCGAGGTTGGTAAATTTCTCTATGTGGTTTTCCATACACGCATGCCATTTGAAAATTTTCTATCCTATCGTAGGTGAGAGGATTAATTTTTGTGCTAAGTTTGGTACGAAGTTCACTTGTTTAACTTTATCCATGGATGAAATATCTTGCCTTTGACTTGTCTGATAGTCATTGTAGTGCTTTTAAAGGTTATTGATTGGGTTGAGTTGCATTCGAAGTGGCTGAATCCTTTGTGTTTTGTGGGTGATCACTGCTGAAAACCCTCACGAGACTTCACTCGTCCTACCGGGGCCGCCTAGGGGTTTAAAAGAACTATCAGTTTTAATTTGTTTTCTTCAGTTGCATTTTATTTTCTTTGCTCGGGATTAGCAAAGTGTAAGTTGGGGGATGTGATAGGCGCGTAAATGTTCACATACGCGCCTCCTAATTTATCTTTATTAAGTCTCATTTATATTATTATTCGGAGCTTTATGCCTTATTTTTGTGTTGTAGGTATTTGGAGGGTTTGATACAAAAATATGCAAAATTGAAATATTAAACGGTGTTCGACGTTGGCCCGTTCGAATTCAATCAAGTGGAATGTCTGGACTGCAATCGGAGTAATTAATCGCAAGTCAAATTGGCGGAATTAATGTTCACCGGAAGTAAATTGGACTTAGACTTAGTATGTCTACTAGGTGGGCCCAATGGTTCACAGTTTAGTTTTACTAAATGGTGGGCCTTCCAAAGGAATTTTCGGCTGGCAATTAACAAGAAGGGAATTTTAGGGCTGCCAAGAAATTGGTAGCAATATAAAAAGAGAGGAAGGCCTGCCATCTAGAGGACTTCTGCCCACGGACGGAACCGAAGAATGGAGGCAGAAATCAACAGTCAACGACGAACGGGGCTGCCAACTGCCGAGATTCAATTTTGTTTAGTTTTCAAGTTTTGTTCAAGTATTCAAGCTTTCGGTAACTCGTTTCAATTTCTGTTTTTAATAAAAGTTATTCGTTTGCATTCGTTTAGTATTAATCTCTTGTTTATTTTTCATCTCGCGGAATAGAAGTATGCTTCAAATTAGGGTTTCTTTTGTTTCTTTCTTAATAATGAGTGAGTAGTCGTAAAGGTAGGGTCGCGGGGTGATTAGTACACCGTGACCAGTTCGGGCACTGCTCCTATTTTCAAACAATGGAAAAATGATTTTCGATTGGAAAAATACTTCCCGCGGACGAACCCGGACATTGTCGGAGCTCATGTGAACGGGAGAATGAGGGTCCAAAACTCATTCTCCGCTGCGCATGGGTATACAGCAACCATAGGGTCTCGCATCTTGCTGTGTATCTTTTTCAATCTAAAATTGAATGTTCTTAAGAACATCAAATGGAGCAGGTAAATCCGGATTGATTACGAGTGTTATGAACCCTACAACCGTACCTTCCTTTTAATTATTTGAAAAGAATAATTGTTTCCTTAAGTTCTAGTTAATCTCTCAATCAAACCGACAAGGGGCCGGGTAGCTACCTAAGAGCCAGTTTAAATAAGTAACAATCCGAGTTTTTATTCAGCACACGTCACCGTCTCTGTGAATTCGACTCCGGACTTACCGGATATTATGCTGCGTCGATCTCCGCCCTACGCTTGGGGCAAACCATTAATTTAGGACTAGGAATCGGTCAAGCAACTCGTTTACTAAGCCTAGTGGAGCTTAGCTCGTTCGACAAAAGCTCGGTTTGTTAAGGGAGGCTCGACTCGATTAAAGAGGCTCATTTAGTAAATGACTAAACTCGGCTCGTTAAGGTTCAAGCCGAGCTCGAGTTTTTGGCTCGTTAAGTAAATGAGCCGAGCTCGAGCTCGCCAAAGCTCGGCTCGGCTCGACTCGTTTACACCCCTATTTGTGCATCACGCTAGCGGCTTTCCTCCTATGGCACAGGATAGCAAGAATTGTGGGCGAGAAAAAGAGAAGAAATAGGGCGAGGGTCAACAGACTTATGTCATTCCGCTTTCTTTTTAAACCTTCTTTTTTAGAAAGAAGGTAATTTCAAATTCAAATATAATGAAAATAAAAAATAATTTTTTAATTTTTTTTTCACCGTTTAAAAGATCTCAATGAGATCTATCAAACAAGATCCATATTGGTAGAAAAATTATTTGCGTAAACACATGATTTTTTAGCTTGAAATTATCTTCCTTTTCTAAAAGTTCTTTTTTCTAGAAACCGGAACACTAGCCTTACTAATCAAGCTTCAGTACTAAACGAGGCTAATGTTTGATTTTAGCATCCGCAATGGTAATAATAAAAATCAATAATCAAAATATGTCACGTTAGCATTTGATTATCCATTTAGTCTATAATCAAACTTAACAACCTCTACCACCACATTGGTTATTTTTGCATTCCTAACCAAAAAAATCCCCACAATACACACGCACATTTGTCTAATCGCAAATGAATTTCAATCACGCATCCGACCACACCAAATTATTCATCTCGATGAGACGATTTCAATGTGGGGTGTTTTTGAGTTATTGAGTTTTGGTTATTGGTAGAAGTTGTTAAGTTTGGTTATAGAATGAGTGAAATTTGATTATTTGCTAAAAGACTTGTAACTTTGCTTATTACAATATAGGTGTGTTTTGAGCATAATTGTTAAATTTGCTTATTCACACCCATTTGCTTATTACAATGAGCATCCGCGGTGGAATAATTAAAAGTGGATAATCAAAAGCTACCACATCATCTTTTGGTTATTCATTTAAGAGGTTGTTAAGGTTAGCAATGTAGATGTCCACAATGGCAATAATAAAAACTTATCACATCATCTTTTCAACCGATAAAAATCTAAAAATTGTCACCATATAAAACAATTTTTTTAAAAATAGTTTTCAAACTAATAAAAACAGGTTATTAGAAATAGAAAATCATTTTTGAAAACCTTTATTTTGAAAAAAACACTATTCGGAAAAAGTTTTTGAAAAAAATACATTTTTTGAAAAAAAGACAGTTTTAAAAAAAATTTAATAAAAAACAGTGTTACTATTTTTGCAAAAACTTCTTTTTAAAATATGAGAGAGAGAGAAGGTTTGGTTATTAGCAAAATGTTACTAGTTTTGATCATTCAATTGCCAAAATTTGACAAGTTGTTAAAAGGTTGTTAAGTTTGGTTATGCCACTGTGAGCATCCACTATGGATGCTCTTATTGTATGATTTTTCATTAGCAATTCAATAATCATATATATGCTGGTGTTTTAACTTAAAAATATTGTTGTGTTTAAATTCAAGGTTTGCAAGTTGTAATAAAATTGGATTGTGATTTGTGAGGAGTACTCGTTGTCTTTCCCTCATCACTCTATTGGAATGTACTCCCATTGATTTGGCACTTTCTTTACCCCTTTTTTAACCACAAAAAAGAGTTCTATTGATCTTAAATTAGGTGTATATATAGTTGTTAAACAGAGGCCGGGAAAAAGGCATCAACGATCAAAAGGGAACATTGCAACTGAGTAGGCACCTTCGATCTCTCGAAGCTAATCACATGTCACTTGGAAACCAGAACAAATTAAAGGAGTTGATAAGAGTTCAACTCACGCTAAAACAACAGAGATATATAAGGAACATTAAAATGAGTTCCCGTCCCATCCTATATCTATATTAGAGCTAGATTACTCGCCGCATTAATCCGGTGTAAGAAAAAATGATCCATTGAGTCCTTCGACCAATGGACTGAATGTTTACAACTACAAAATCGATCTGGTCTCAGTAGTACGTTTTTCAGAGAGCATATATCCTTAATCCTTAATGTCGTGTGGTTTTTTATGAGAGCATCTTTAACAAACGAAATGATTGTGGCTAGAGATGGAAAATGGATGGGTTCAAACGAGTCGTGGGTTGATTATGGGCGTGTTGAATACGGGTTAATAATATTATGCGGGTTGAAACGGACCGGGTTGAATATGGGTCAAGTTACACCCAAACCCGGCACGGACCGACCCGTTTTCATGTTCTCATTGAACTATTTCCATCTTCTCAAGCTTTTGCATTTTTCCCATATTTCTCAATTTGAGGAACCACCAAATTAGGATATAATAGACAAAATTTGAGAGAAAACATTACTAGCTAAGGAGAGGAAAAAAAAAAAAAAGAGCTCAAAAATTTTAAGCTTTTGGAACTCTTTTTTTTTTTTTGTGTCTGTTATGGAATTTCGCCATAATCCTATAATTTCTATAGTCGAGAGTCAAAAACAAAACTTTTGGATCAGAAATTGGAAAATGTTGACTGAAAATGCGACTAAGTAGTCTTATAGTTATTCCCTGAGTTTTCTGAGTTCACAGGGTTTGGGACTGAGTTTTCTGGGTTTGGGACTAATTTGGGATTAATCTCGTGGTGGTCGCTCGATGATGAGAATAGGATCCATTTCTCGCCCAAAACTGGGTAAACATTGGCTTCCAATGACGAAAATTTTGTCCCACAACATTACCCCACATCAATCTTCCCTTACACCCCAAATAGCGAACTCCAAGCTCTTCTCGCACTCTAATTAAAAAGCTTCGAACGATCAGAGAACCAAAACCGTCCCTTTACTTTAACGCCTTTTGTGCACATGCCCTTAAAGTTTTTGGTTGCGTCGCCTGTGAAACCTTCTCCCGTTCCTTATATGGATCCAACAATCAGATTAATTGGACTCTTCCAGCCATCAGAATCGTGTTCTTGTCCTGCTTTAGGACTGTATCACTCAAAGTAGATGGTGCCTCACCAAAATCAATCGCGAAAAGAACCAGCCTCACTTTTCTTCTGAAACACAACCTCTCCTTCTTTAACAGGTCCCTCAATTGTCGCACTCTCATCCAAGGGAGAGTAAGGAATAATAGCAACAGGCAGGTCCACAAGCTCTACTTCACAATTACAAAAGTCATTTATTTGTACCTTCAATTGTTCACTTTTGCTTAGTGATAAAGAATGACTCTTTCACGAAAGAAAAAAAGATAAGGACTCTTTGCCTATGTGCATATATTTATGTGTAGTTACTTGCTGTGAGAGAGAGAGAGAGAGAGAGAGAGAGAATGGGGGAGAGCCTAAATGAAGGAGAGATAATTGAAATAGAGATCAATAAAATAGAGATCAATGAAAGAGAGATCAATCAAAATCAACAACAGCTTTTTCATTTCCAAAGACAGTTGAATAGCAATAGAGAGATCAGTGAACAGGATCGAGAGTTATTCCAGGAACTGTTGTATACCAATCCAGAGCTTTTCAAAGCTCTAGATTCGCAACAACAATCCCTCCTTCACTTGGCATCGGCTAATGGACACATTGAGATTGTGAAAGCTTTAATACAGGCGAGACCAAAGATGTGCCTAGCTCGTGATCGAGACGGTGCAAACCCACTTCATGTAGCAGCTATGAGAGGAAAGGTCGAGGTCTTGGATGAGTTGTTTCAAGCTAACCCCCATGCAGCTCGAGCTTATAGGGTGGACAAAGGAGAAAGAGAGACTATCTTACACATATGCGTCAAATACAACCAGCTACAATTTCTATCGAAGTTGTTGGAGAACTACTTTAAAGGTAAGGAGTTTGTCAATGCCAGAGATAATGCTGACAACACCATATTGCATGTTGCAGTTGCGGATCGAAGATACGAGGTACGTTAGGGCCACAATCAAGGCTTTAGTTAATTTGGTCTCAATACTTTTGAAGTATATATATGATAATTTGATACAAATTAAATTAGGTACTTCTAACTTGAATAGTTTCAATTGTTTTTGATAACTGGATGTTCAAGCTAACCTGCGCACACCTCAATCGTTTGGCTTGATAATATGAAAGAATAAAGAAAAACATAGTTGAAGGTCTTTACTTGCAAATCAACTCTCTCGAGTATGCGTCTTATGATCAGTACAGAGTTGACAAAATCAAGACCTCTGTGCTCTCACATTTTTCAACTGTGCGATGTGAATATGTCTTTCTCTCTTCAGAAATGCTACCAACACAGATAAATAGTGCACATATCGTGCACTGACCGCGACGTGGGGCCCACTACGGGTCTTACAAAAAATGATTCCAACCGTTGATTAAATTTAAAATATTTTTTCAAGGGCCCAAATGAAAATTCAGCTCAATCCGATACTTAGAGATGCACGATTCAATCATCTAACTTTTTATTATCCTGAAATCCGCATGAAATTAAATGATTGAATCAAGCACTTATAAGTATCGGATTGAGCTTATTTTCGCGAGAACCCTTGAAAAAATATTTTACATTCAATGAATGGATCATTATTTAATGCTAAAATGATGAGGGTACTTTTGGAAACAAAATATGTTTTGATGGTAATCATTATGCTCTTTTAAAAAGTTGGGATTCCAAAAGCACTAGACAATCAAATTGGGACAAAGGGTTCCGACACTGCCGTTATATTTTTTGTTTTGTTGTTGTATTTGGTATGTTGTTTTAGTTATAATTTTTTTTCCAGATTAATATAACTGTGATGATCGTTCCACTCGAGAAAAGAAAAATGGGACAAGTAAAATTTAAGTTTATAGTATTTTTAAACTTTATACATGTACAAGTTATAAAATTTTCATTACGTACAAGTAAAATTTTATACATATTCAAGGTTGTATGTGAAATTCTTATGACACACACGATCGTATACATATACAATCCAAGTTTGCGAGTCTATTAGATCCAAATACTGTTAGGTTCTGGTTCGGATTCTTTATTAAACGAGCATAAAATTTTGGTTCAGGTTTGGTTCCTTTAGTACCCAAATCGACTTGAATGAGCGAGCCTTTACCGAGTTGAGCCTTGAGTAGTTCACAAGCAGCTTGTAGCCCTACTTTTTTCGTAGTAATTTGTTGTCCTGGATTTGTATATGATATGCATACCATATATGTAACTCTCGATCAGTCATCTTATAATTTCCATGGAAGTGCATTTTTATCTTACTTCTATATAGGTAAAAATAGCAAAATATGTGTGCTTGTTTAAGGAAATTAAAAGCAAACAAATTGCAAGTGCCACCGTTTCTGGCACTTATGAAAGTCGATGGACACACATTAATACTGTAATACTCCATTACGCCCTCCGTCCCAATTTAACAGTTCTTTTGAAGAGTTCGTGTCACTTTTCAATTGATTATATCTTGTAATTTGTAATGTTTATCTGATCTTAAAAATATTATAGTATTATAGAAGTAATCGAGATCTATTAAACAAGATTCATGTTGGATATAAAATTTATTACCAATATAATTAAATATATAACTTTTTAATTTTCCCTATTTGGGCGACCCTTTTTTGTTTTGATCAGTGTTAGCCCCTGTTTCACATAGTTTTTTTTTTTTTTTTTTGAAAATTTTCAGATTTTTAATTTTTGTCCTTATTCATTTTTTTTTTATTCGTGTTTGTTAGTTTTGTATCAAACTTTTTTGGATTATTAGTTCGTCTTGACGAAAGAAATCGGAAAAAAGAAAAATTATGACTTTTATCCAAATATTTTGGGAATTATTCAAGATAAAGCCCAGAAATCTCAAAATGATCAGTTTTTTATGCTTTATCTTGGATATTTTTCAAAATATTTTCGAAAACGTCAGAATATTTTACCTTTTCGATTCCTCTCCACGAATCAATAATGTTTTTATATTGGTAAAGGGAGTATGAATCATGTCAAAATGAGTTTCAAAGAAAACAAAAATTGAACCGTATTTTTTCGAAAAGACTTCGAGTTCCACTTGGTAAAAAGTTATTTTAGGTTGCCTGGGGTTAAAATACTTTCGGCCTGCAGCTACGTACAAGAAGAAAAATATATTTTCACTACAACAAAATGCACCATTCCCGACTAAAGAATTTTTAGTCGGCAAATATAAAAAAATCACCGACTAAATAATTGTTAGTCGGCAAAATATAATACAATTGCCGACTAAAATATATGTTAGTCGGCAAAAATGCGGCGCCAACCTAGAATTTTCGCGGGCGATGGTGGGAATTGCATGGCCGACTAAAATTTAGTCGGGGAATCTTCATATTATCGCCGACTAAACTTGTATTAGTCGGTAATTATGTATTTTGGCCGACTAAATAGATAATTAGTCGGGAAATATCAATTTCTTCCCAATTTTAAAAAACAACAAATTAAATACATTTTCCAATTTGTTGGCAGTTTTCACCTACTACCCTTATTGAAAAAAAAATGTTATTATATCTTAGTTTTACAAAAGAATTTAACTTTATCATAATTATATTAATTACATTTTAAATAATTTGTCTAGGTTTTACGAAATATAGATTGATTAGATCATTCATACCAGTTAATCGTGTATTCGTTAGACACTTTATCAAGCGAAAAATATCATTTTTCTAATAAATTCACATTCCGATGAGGGGGTTTTTTATACCCGATCGAGCAAAAAATTTGTATGAATCATTTAATCAACAAGCATAATAGAATCAATGATCTTGATCACCATGAATGTGTCGTGGCCGTGTGGTTACTATACATTCAACAATTGCAAAGACTTAGTGTACTATCAATTGCATCCCGATGAAGGCGCTTTCTAAACATGATTGAACCAAAAATTTACAAAAATGCTTTAATCAACAAGCATAATGAAATCAACGATCTCGATCATCATAGTTGTGTCGCGATCGTGTGGCTATTGTACATTCAACTACTGCACAAGATTTAGTTTAATATCAAGTAAGTTGAACGTATAGGTTATAAAGGTCATTGTCGAGTCTATTTTTATAATGGTCGATCTGAATCGTTAGTATTTCACCATTTACTTATTCCCTCATTTCTACTATACTTGGAGATCATTGGATATCGACAATCACATGATCGGAAAGCATTAATGCGTCCGGAGGCATTAAAGTTTTATGGTGCACCACTCGAGCCCACCTTGAGTTATTTTTTTTGGCTATCTAAAACATCTATCTTTTACACAATGTGAATTAGATTAATTTGTATGAGCATGAAGTTAATCGTGTATTGTTAGATATTTGATCGGACGAAAAATATCATTTTAATAATGAATTTGCGTCCCGATGAAGCAGCTTTCTGAACTCGATTGAACCAAAAATTTACGTGACTGATATAGTCAACAAACCCAATAAAATTAACAGGATCAATCGTTAAAATAATGGGTTATTGTGGTCTGTTACATAGATATTAGTACCTATAGTATCTAGAAGAAATTAATATTTGCAAATGAAAATATGAATTTCATATTTGCCGACTAAATTAATTTTAGTCGGGTACATTATAATTTTTTTGCGCCATTTGAAATTTTCGTCAAAAGTCTCGGCGGCATTTTCGTGATTCCCGACTAATGGGTTACTCGGCAATGTTATTTCCCATATGAAACGGCATCGTATACACAAGATCTCATCTAACCCTACCCCCAAAGCATACAGGCTTTCTCCTTCTCTTCTCTGCGCCACTTCCTCTCTCTACCCAACGCGTAGGCCGGCTTCCTCTCTCTCCCCCCAACTCATTCACGCCTCACTACAAGAAAATACATTCCGACGAACCAGAAGCCCTGATCCATTCCTGAGAAAGCTTTTGGGGCCGAAGGGTGGAGCCCCAATCTCTTACCACCATCATGGTCTTCGACTGCCAACGTCATCTCAGACTATCACTAACCGGTGAGAGAAACGGTTAGCTTCGAAGCCCAAACGAGGAACCTAAATCCTTAATTTTCGTCATCGGCAAATCGTTTAGGATGCGTTTTGTTAGCCCAGACCCTACAACGATTTCCAATTATCTTACAGTAAGTTCTAATTTCTAGCCCTACTCTACAAGTTTCTGAAATCCCCTTTTTTGGATAATCAAGGGTAACCGTAATACCCCCTTCCGTAGTCTGCGTCAAACTCTTCATTGTTGGGGACGCTGCCTCCGTCGGCCAGGTCGTTTCCTGGTGGTTCTAGGTCGACCCTGCAGGTCTAGTCGAGCGGCTCAACTCGAACCTCCCTCTTAGATTTGGATCCCCGTTTTTGCTTTGGATCCTTGTTGCCATCGTTATAGGGAGAGTATGTTGGCTAATTTAGGGTCTTGTCATGGATTTTGATGGTCTTTGTGTTGTATTTATTTAGGTATTACATGTTCTCTCCTTGTTTTTTCTGTTTTTTCTCGTGTGTGTAAGTATTTGATCTTCTTAATTCATGATTTTGCTCAACATCATTGTGTTGATTCTGTACATTTTTGTCCTGCACCCGGGAAATGTTTGTTGAAATGCTCAGCCTAAATGTTTCTTAGATTGAAGAAATTTGTGGGTGTTGTGTTTATAGTGCATATTAAAAATCAAATCTTTGCTTATTGTAGCTTTGTTTGATATTGTTCTGATTTTTGACAATGGAGTCCTCACACCCATAAGTGTGGTACGGAAATTCTCTACAATCAGTTGTAGAGCTTTACATACTGAAATAGCAAGCACCAATGATAGGCACTTACCTATTAGCATTCAGTTTTGTATTTCAATGAAGATATAGCCTTCAATTTCTAGCCTCTTTTTTGAAAGAAACTAAGAAATTCTGTTAATTTGTGTTAGTCTCCCTATCAAGTTTGGTATTATTTGCTTATTGTTTGAGATACATCTCTCTTATCTATTGTTACTTTATTCCATTCAATTAGTCTATTGCGTTCCTTTCTTTTGGGAACTTGCTGAAAACTATCAAAGAACGTTCATAGTCAAACCATAAGGGCTGGAAGAAGCATAGTTGGGTTGAATTAATTTTAAAAAAATTTCTCTTGGCATTTTACTGGGAGTTTCAGGTTGGAGCACACATGTTTGCTTGGGAGAAGTCAGTTTTTAAGTACTATCTTCTTTTCTTTTCTTTTTTGATCCGCTTTTTAAGTACTATCTACTCTATGATTTTTGTCTTCCAGCACATGCAAAGGAATCTGCATAAGCTTCAATAGATACAATTGAGATGGCATATCCAAAGGCAAAATTGGTTCTTGTGGTTGCAATGGCAAGTGACAAAGACCATTCAGGCTTTGCCAGAGAACTACTTTCAGGTATGGCCTCCTTTTTTTTTCCCATCGTGCTTCGTGTGATTATTTGTTTGGTTGGGGATACAATAAAATGATGACACAATGGTTTGGCAGAGCTTACATGATCTATATATCACACCTTTGCAACCATGATACTCTTTTAAGATGATTAAAGTCTTGGTTTGTATTTGGTTACACATGTATTTCGTGTGAGGTACATCACTGGAATGCAATTGGCACCAAGGCTTGTCCAGTTTGTGTTATCCGAAAAAATGCCTTTTGATTTAGACTTCTGTTGTCTAAGAGAATTTTATTTTGAAGCTAATGGCTTTAGTGTTTTGGATAACTTTGTATTTGACTTTGGATTGCGAGTGATAGTGTTCTACTGATAGTTACTCAGTAATAAGATAGGCCAGGTGTTGTGGCTACTGGCCTCCACTTGTCGGCACACAGTTTGTTTATTGGGTTATGTATAAGGACTAATGCATGGAAAAGTATACATGGATAAGTTGGTGTACATCATTTAAGAATTGGTATCGACGGTCTAGTACATTTTTTTTCCAAATAAAAATAGTAGAGTTTCACTACAGAGGAGAAACGAAAAGGAAACCCTAATCTAGTTTCTTCTCTAGCTGTGGAATCGCCTTAAGAGGCTTGTTATATATCTTGCTTCCTGCTTTCAGATTCTTTTGTATATACTTCTCTTTATCATTCAGTTCAGATTTAGTGAAGCTGTTTATTTCACTATGCATCATTTTCCCAACAATGCTTTGATTCTGCTATTGAAGACTATTCCTTCAATCTATGAAGTTATGTTTTCTAAAGTTTCTTTGATATTGCTACCTGCAGTTGTGCTTCTAGGTCACTCAGAAAACTAAGGTTGCTGGCTACTGTTCTCTATATCCATCAGACTTGGTACTAAATGGTCTTCACCGAATCAACCACTCGTGGAAAAAGGTTGATTCGGTGAAGAAAGAAGCCATAATACTAGTTGTTCCTCTATGCCTTTGGTTAGTGCTTTCTATTAGGAAAAAAAACAAATACTTTGTGATTCTCTAGATAAGTTAGTGTGAGACCTAGCTTTTATCAAAGAACAAAAAGAGAACAAAAATATAGAAAGGTAGTTGTTGAATTCAGTTGTACTTAAAGTCTTTTGTTGTGATGCTGAAATTGAAGTTCTAATTGCTAGAATTGAAGTTTAGAGGTTGAAATCACTTCTATTAAGGGCTAAATCTGTTGTAGCTGTAGTATAGAGAGTTGGGATATGAGCTCATGTTTCTGGAGCTGAAAGCCAGTAGTTATTTTTTTACCGTAACTGGTGTTTCTGTTGCCATATGTTTCGTTTTGGCTTAGTATTTACCAATGTTCAGTCTTTGAGCAATGAGATACACTAGTTCATAAATACTAATGGTGGATTGTTCTTTTTTTTTACAGATCGATGCTTTAATGGAGTATCCCGCAGTTATACTTTTGGTTATTGACTATGAAGATCAAAGATATTGTGGACGTGCTTGGATGTTTTAAGGTTATCCGTTTGTTGAAGTTGAACTTTTTAGTAATTTGTGGCCTCGGAGTTTAGATACATTTTGTAGTTGGAGACATGTCATTATTTTGTCCTCTAGGAATTTGGAGACAAGTTGTTATCACCATATTTGGTGGACACTATATATTTATGAAATTTTGGATTTGTTTCTTGGAATTTGTATTAACTGCATTAGGTTGGTAATTTTGTGGATGTAATGATCGTTGGCTCAAATTTATAGGTTTTGTAGAATGAGGAAAATTTTTGTAGGAAATTCAGGAATAAATTGCGGATCAAAAAAAAAAAAATTCACACATTTCCCGACTAAACTAGCTTTTGGTCGGCAATAGCTTTAACCTTCCCCGACTAAAATTTAGTCGCCAATAGTTCCCATATTTCCCGACTAAACTTTTGGTCGGCAATAGGTTTCACATTCCCCGACTAAATTTTAGTCGCCAATAGTCCACACATTTCCCGACTAAACTTTTAGTCGGCAATAGGCTTAACATCCCCCGACTAAATTTTTTTTAGTCGGCAATACCCTTTCCCGACTCTCATTCCCCAACAAAGTTGCCGACTAATTTATTTAGTCGGGAAAACCATTTGCCGACTAAAAAGGGGACATTAGGCGACTAAAGGGTTAGTCGGAAATTGTGTTTTTTCTTGTAGTGTTTAGAGAATAATGGCCAGATAACTTTAAGATGTTTTACTTTGAAGATTTGTGATTTCTCGCATTTAATGGATGTTTCAGATTATCAAGTATGTTCTCAGGCACACAAAAATTGATTTCTCCCCCTGTGGGGTTTTTCTCTCTAAATCTTTTGATTTGGAGCTTTTTCTTGGATGTTTTGGTGCACAAATTCTTCCTACCTCTTTTGTTCTGGTTATTCAAATCTCGTTCTTTTCACTTTTTTCCCATATCCGAAGTTCCTACTACGTGTGTGGTGGTGGATGGGTTCGGTGGTAGCTATGGTGGTGAGGCTGCGGCGGTCTTTGGTAGGGGCAGAGGCAGACGTTTTTGGGTTCTCTGGTTCCGTTTGGAGCTCGATCTGGCGTTAACAGGGTGCAAGGCATGTTGATCCAGAGTCGGTTCGGCTCCTTTGGCGTTTCTCATATTTCGGCGCTAGGGGCAAAGCGTCTGCAGACAGCGCCGATGTTGCTCGGCGTTTCTGTGGAGTGGTGTCTTGTTTTCTGTTAGGGTTGGGTTTGGGTTGATTTTTCTTTTTAGTCTTTTGGTTCTTTTCTTTGATGTCTTCAGATTTCTCCCCGTTTGTGGGGCTTCTCTCATCCCTGCGTGGGTGGTTCTGTTACTTTCTGTTGTGCTCCGCCTGTTTGGAGTTGAGGGTTTAGTTGGAGTTGGGTGTAGTCTTTGGACGGAGTCCCCTCCTTTTGATTTCTTGATCCTTGTTTAGGGATTGAGTTTTCTCCTGATGTTCTGTTCTCTTGATCTATAATATTACCTGTTATCATTGTGGCAAAAAAAAAAGAAAAAAAAGAAAATTGAGGTTAATGCAAGCAAACATATAGCGATGGACATTCTACTTTTTGGACAGAAAAAAAGAACAGAACTGGAAGGGGTAGACAAAGACATTCATGCCTTACTTCAAGAGTACCGTGCTAAAGGAGTCGAGGATCGTATCCTGATCGATCCTACGCAAAAGGCAGAGAAAAGGAACGGAATCATAGTCGCTACCGTACTAATGGCAACCCCAGCCTTTCAAGCAGGGGTGGCCCCTCCAGGCGGCGTTTGGCAAGACGAAAAGGATGGTCCGGATGGACACAAAAGCGGAGAAGCCGTGATGGCTACCAACTACCCGGTTTTGTTTGAGTTCTTCCGCTTTTTTAACATATTCGGCTTTATCGCGTCTCTGTGCACGCTCGTTTTGGTCATGACTGACTTGCCCTTCAAGAAGAAGAGATATTCGCTGTTGACGTCTCTCACTAAGGGTGCGACAATCACGTCCATTGCAATGGCGTATTTGATCTCTCTTTTCGTGGTGTCGCCGGTACCGGAACTAGAAAGCAGGAGGAACCGCCACGTGCGCTATCTCGTTGGCGCAATTTTAAGTCTGTCTTTCTCTGCGTTAGGAGCTTTGTTGTTATTCTTGATAGCAAGATTTGTGGGCAAGAAGAAGAGAAGAAATAGGGCCGCCGCGGAGAGGGATGACAAACTCAGACATACTAATCCAGCTTCAGCAAACGACGCTAATGTTTGATTTTCGTTAGCAATTCAATAATCATGCTTGTGTTTAATTTAAAATTGTTGGCTTTATGTAAATGTGTGGTATGCAAGTTAGAAATAAAAATGGATCGTTATGTGTGAGTACTACTCCTCGTTTTTCCTCATCATTCTATTGAAATGTATCGAATGCCCTCCTATTGATTTAGCATTTTCCTTACCTTTTTTTTTCTGACACCGAAAAAGAGTTCTACTAATGTTAAATTAAGTATATCGATAGTAAACAGAGAGGTCGGGTAAAAGGCATCGACGATCAAAAGAGTACATTGCATATTAAGTTGGCACCCTCTCTCGAAGCTAATCACGTGCCACCTAGACACGGTAACAAATAAAGGAGTTGATAAGAATTCAACTCACCCTAAAACTACAAAGAGTGAATTACAACATATATTGAGATATTTACCTTGCTGTCCTTTTGTGTATTGGTCCTATCAAAGCGAAGATGCCTTTTAGATGTTATTTTATATTTTGTTGATGCCAATTTGGCGTTGTTTTCCTTCCCTCTTTTTAGAAGGATTGGAAACAATGCATCACTTAGTCCATATAGCTATTTGGCGTAAGCTATTTTCTTTAGCCTTGTTTTGTTTTGTTTTCTTTCCTCCGAGGGTATGCCCCATATAGGCTGTATATTCGGTTAGCCTTTTTTTTCTATTTCAAGCTGATTTATCCAAAAAAAAAAAAACATATATTGAGATATTCACAATGGCATAATAAAAAATAATAAGTTTTTAAATTTAATAATGTTGGCGCAAAATATGACTCATAGTAGTATAATCAAACTTAGCAACCTCATTAGAAATAATTATGTTTTGAGTTTTGGATAGCCAAAAATAGTAATATTTTGTCAATAACCAAATTTAGTAGACCCCACATATTCTCAATCAAATACAAACATCATTAAACAAAAAAAGCTCTCTCTCTCTCTCTCTCTCTCTCTCTCTCTCAACAAATTTTTCAAAAAAATATTTTACTAAAAAATTGTTTTCTTTTGGAAAATTTGTTTTTTAACTGTTTTTGAAAAACTGTTTTGTTTTTAAACCATTTTTTCAAAACCTTTTCTTATATAAAAACTTTAGGTGTACAAAAACTGTTTTTTTTTTAACTATTTTTTAATAAAAATCTGTTTTTAAAAAAAAATTCAAAAACTATTTACTATTTCTAATAAAATATAGTTTTTATTAGTTTCTAAACTATTTTTAGAAAAACTATTTTCTATGTTCTCAGTTTTAGTTTTTTCGTAGTTTGAAAATGTGTTGTGGCAACTTTTGGTTATTGAATTTTTATTAGGTCATTGTGGAACTCTACATTGCAAACCTTAACAATCTCTTAAATGGATAATAAAAAATTAATACGATAACTTTTGGCTATCCAATTTTGATTATGTCATTGTAAGTACTCTTAGAGCTAATTAGTTGCCACATTAATCCTGTTTTTTTTTTCCCCAAAGGATATATGTTCCCATTAATAAAATGAATACTGCAAAAAAAACAATCACAAAACACATCCATCCTTGGACAAGCGTGTGGACAGCTGTTAGCACCTTGATTTCCAAGGCTTGCTAAGCTTGGCTAGTGGTGGCACCTTGCACCCAAGCCAACCGATGGAATCGAAGGCATGAGGCAGGCATGTCTTTACAAGGTGACTCGATGGTGTTGGTTGGTGTCGACACTGGTCCATGAGGCAAGTGGCAGTCGTGATGCACGTGAAGGCCCGATGAGATCGAGGCATGGATGCTAAACGGGAAGCAGGCTTGTGGGACAAGACAATCGAGAAAAACGGCTAAGTATTGGGAGCTGGGGTTGGATCACGAAATTGGCCAGGCAGCCTCGAGTTGGCTCGGGCAAAACAGTTATTGATGGTTAAACAGTATTCTGCACATGTTGCTGGGAGCATGGGACAAGTGTCCAAGGCAGAAACGGGCTGCACATGTTGCTGGAAGCATGGACAGATGTCCAAAGCAGAAACGGGCAGTTATCGGCAGTTACAGCCAGGCATTTTCAAATTTCAGTGTGCTGACAGATTCTGGCAAAGCCAGCACAGTCCTAGGGCAGTTGGAGGTGTCAACTGGAAGATCATGGGCTTGCCCCATGATCTCATGTACTTAGTTGCCACGTTTTTATGATTGTAAGCCTATATAGGCACTGTATTTTCAAGTCTAAGGCAGAGGGGTGTTCTAGTACTCTAAGTGTTTTCCTTGTATTGTCAGTGCAATAAAAGGTTAGGACGGGTTCCTGTAAACTGTGTGCGTGCTAGACTTCCACTCAAACTCGTGTGTGTGTGTGTGTGTTGCACTAGTTGGTTGAGACCAAGTTGCTGGCAAACTTGGTGCCATCACGGGCAGATTCTGTTGGCGAAATACAGCCCCGTGACAGTTGGTATCAGAGCAACCCAGGTTGCTAGCAGAAGTTGCAGAGCTTCAGGTTGGAGTTATGGCTGCAAATGCTGCACTCGAGGCGGTACGGGTCAGAGTTACACAGTTGGAAAAGCTCGTTGGTGCTGATGAATCTGATGAGGGTGTTACCTTGGTTGAACGCCTGGACGTCGTGTTGGCTTCGGTCGAGTCACAGAAAACAGCTCACGAAACACATGTCGTTCAGACTGAAACCAAGCTTACGGAGATGCTGGTGGACATGAATAAACTCTCAGATGTCATGAGAGAGCGGGTTTCTAACTTGGAGTCAGAATTGCTGGTTGTGAAGAGGGCCTTCCTTGGTCGCTCAGACGGATTCGAGACTCGTGTAAAGGTCCCTGAACCGAAGGCTTTCGGTGGTGCCCGAAATGCCAAGGAGTTGGAAAACTTTCTATGGGATATGGAGCAGTACTTCTCTGTTGTTCGTGTTCTAGGGGCAGAACATGTGACAATCACCACGATGTTTCTCACGGGCGATGCGAAACTCTGGTGGAGAACTCGATGCGAGGACAGTGGGCGTCCAAAGATCAAGCTGTGGGAAATGCTGAATAAGGAATTGAAGGATCAATTCCTGCCTTGCAATTCTTCGTGGCTTGCAAGGGAGTCGTTGAAACAATTGAAGCACACGGGTTTAATGCGAGATTATGTGAAGGAATTCAGTTCTTTGATGCTGGATATCAAGAACATGTCAGCGGAGGACAAGGTTTTCAATTTTATGTCGGGTTTGCAGAATTGGGCACAGTTGGAACTACGAAGGCTGGGAATCAAGGATTTGCCATCGAGTGTTGCCGCTGTCAACGGGTTGGCAGATTTCAAACTGACAGGCGAATCCAATTCTTCTGAATCCAGCATGTCAAAATCTGGTTCAAAGAAGTGGGATAAGAGTCAGAAAGACAAGGGTCAGAAATCGGAATCGATTGCGGAGGACAAACGGCAAGGCAAAGGGAATTTCAGCAAGGGTTGTTTCATTTGCGATGGGCCTCATCGGGCAAAGGATTTCCCAAAGCGCGAAAAGCTCAATGCTATTTGCGCGGATGAAGGGAAAGATGGTGATTCAGACCCCGAAGTGCATGTTCGGGTCAACCCTATGCAATTGCTCAAAGTGATTCATGCAGACGAGGCAGTAACCTCGCAGAGAACGGGTCTGATGTATGTCAAAGTGTTGCTTTGTGAAACTGAAGTGTTGGCCATGGTGGACACGGGGGCCACACACAACTTTGTTTCAGAACGGGTGGTGCGTGCAGTCGCTCGGATTAAAAGTCATTGAAAGTTTCAGTCGGATCAAGACAGTGAATTCCAATGCACAGGTGGGGCATGGAATGACGGGCAATGTCGTTTTGAGGACCGGGGATTGGAACGGGCAAGTGGATTTGATGGTGTATCCACTTGACGACTTCGAACTTATACTGGGTAATGAGTTCTTTGTGGCTGCAAAAGTGGCTGTAATGCCACATCTTGGTGGGATTTTGATTGCTGATGAGAAACGACCATGTTTCGTGCCGCGTTGTTCCAAGGCAAAGAAGGGCAAGCGGGCAAGGGAAGGAACGAGTGGCTGGCTATCGGCAATTGAAGTGCAAAATGTTCCAGACTTGGCAGTTGCTGGAAGAAAACAAGCTCAACGGGTTTATCTCGCGGTTCAAATGCATGAGATTCTGGATGACAAGGCGAAAGGGCAGAGCGAGGCAAATGGGAGAACCTCCTATTTGGCGAAATATGAAAATAGGCAAGACTCGGAGGCTGCAGGGGAAACGGATAGGACTTTGTGGCAGTCTAAGAAGCAAGTGCTGAAGTACTTACGGGCTTTACCGACGAGGACGTCGGCTTCCTTTGGTGGGGGTGGTTTGTTAGCACCTTGATTTCCAAGGCTTGCTATGCTTGGCTAGCGGTAGCACCTTGCACCCTAGCCAACCGATGGAAACAATTACAAGGTGACCCGATGGTGTCAGTTGGTGTCGGCACTGGTCCATGAGGCAAGTGGCAGTCGTGATGCACGTGAAGGCTCGATGAGATCGAGGCATGGATGCTAAACGGGAAGTAGGCTTGTGGGACAAGACAATCGAGAAAAACGGCTAAGTATTGGGAGCTGGGGTTGGATCACGAAATTGGCTAGGCAGCCTCGAGTTGGCTCGGGCAAAACAGTTATTGACGATTAAACAGCATTTTGCACATGTTACTGGGAGCATGGGACAGGTGTCCAAGGCAGAAACGGGCTGCACATGTTGCTAGAAGCATGAGACAGGTGTCCAAAGCAGAAACGGGCAGTTATTGGCAGTTACAGTCAGGCAGTTTCAGATTTCAGTGTGCTGGCAGATTCTGGCAAAGCCAGCACAGCCCTAGGGCAGTTGGGGGTGTCAACTGCAAGATCATGGGCTTGCCCCATGATATCTTGTATTTAGTGGCCACGTTTTTATGATTGTAAGTTTATATAGGCACTGCATTTTCGAGTCTAAGGCAGAGGGGTGTTCTGTCTAGTACTCTAAGTGTTTTCCTTGTATTTTCGGTACAATAAAAGGTTGGGACGGGTTCCTGTAAACTGTGTGCATGCTAGACTTCCACTCAAACTCATGTGTGTGTTACACTAGTTGGCTAAGACCAAGTTACAGGCAAACTTGGTGCCATCACGGGCAGATTCTGTAGGCGAAATACAGCCCCGTGACAACAGCCATATAGGCGGCTAGGCTTCCCAAGTGAAAACACCAAAACCACCATAACCCTTGCCAGCCAAACAATGAGCAAATAAAGCACATGCATAAAACTACCCTTTGCAACAATTAAGGTAACAAAAACAATAACCTTCCAATTTTCCTACTATTGTGGGAACTGTTATAAATACATGTATGGTCTTATAATTATCTACATAGACATTCATTTGTATGGATACAAGCGTCTTACCCGTGCTATGCATGCAAGTGAAAAAAAAATTCTATTATTTTATATATTTACCACTTAATATTTATGATATATCTTCAATATAAAATTAACGACTTATTTTGTCTAATCATGGCTTTAGTTTGGGGTCAATACTTTTGAAGTATTATGATTCAAGACCAAATTTGGTATACTACTTTCTTAAATAGTTTCACTTGTTTTTGATAATCGGATGTTCGGGCCAGTCTGCATGTGCACACCTTGTTAAGGAAATGAATCTCACATTATTTGGGAGTGGAATGGGTGATCACTTAATAACATTTGGGACATCTCCACTCATTGTCAATTGATTTTGAGATGGATATAAAGTTTCCACATGGTATCAGAGCGGGGCCCGTTCCCCCCACATTTTATAAAATTCACAATCCACACCCCGCGATAACAGACCAACGAAAAGGCTGCACGATGATAGGACCCAAAAAGTGACCACACGTGACAGATCTCAAACGCGGCTGCATGTGAGGGGGGACGTTAAGGAAATGAATCCCACATTGCTTGGGAGTTGAATGGGTGATCACTTAATAACATCTGGGACCTCTGCACTCATTGCCAATAGATTTTGAGATGAATATAAAGTTTCCACACATCTCAACTAACTTTGGGACCCTGAAATTAACGACTTATTTTGTCTAATTGAGTATTCCCTCTTCACTTTCAGACCTAGAAACGTGTTTCTACTTCACTTTTAAGACCTAGAAACATTTACAGTTGGATTCATCTTATTAGATTGTTAATCACTAACTCATCTAAAAATTTAAGCTATTAGAGAGAGGGAGAACTTTATTATTTATATCTTCAACATGCTCCCTACGTGTAATGATCCGCACCCAAGATTGTATAATCTTGGGGGCTTTTATCTTAATATTTGTAGCGTTTCGTCCTTTATTATTCCTTTTTATCGCATTTTACGCGTAAGGTTTTGTTTTGATGATTTCAGGTAAAACGTGATAATTTCGTGTTTTTAACGTCAAGGAATCCTCTCGGAAGAATTCCAGCATTCGAGGCCACGTGGCAATGCCCCGTCAAGTCCCGCCGGGTGATTTTGGAAGGACTAAGGAAGCATCGGGCCGATGCCAGGCTGTTTCGCCAAGCGAAGCAGGGAAAAATCAAGTTTGCCGTTCATGAACCGGTACGACCTGTTCATGAACCAGTACATGAAGGCCAGTTTTCAAAGTTGGGAAGAGTTGTAAGGCCATGAACCGGTATGGGTGCTTGCGACCAATAGGTGTGTCGTAGTAAAGAGCGCCCCAAGCGTAGGGCTAGGTCGGTTGCAGCATAATAAATTCGGAAGTCCGAGGTCGAATCCACAGGGAGCCAATGGAGCTAGGCCGGAGGTTTGATTTACGAAGGGTTTTTAGCGTTAGGACCGCCAACCTTTAGATTTGGCGTTGAGACGGCCAACTTTTGAGTGATGAAAATTCTCTCTACCTCCTAACTTTAATTAAAACGAAGATTGACTAGAAATTAAAAGCGGCAAGGTCTAGGGGTTTATTCCGCCCATAACTTAGGCCGTTCAATACTTCTCTTTGATAACTCAAGTGAGAGTCATTGTCATTTGATCTCACTCGGAAGATTTAACCATGAAAATCAAGTTTAACTCATACAACGGGGTTTGGAAATGGAAATGAACTCATTTAGGCATTTTATCAAACACATAGAGTGCCATGGTTCTAAGCATTGGGTGTGCCAAGGAGACTTGTCTACACACAATCAAAGAAGTTAACAACCCTAAGTTTAGACCAAAGATTAGAGTTCAACAAGTTCTTTGAGGCATTTTGGCAAACACCTAGAGTGACATAGCTCCAAGCATTAAATGTGGCAAGAGATCGAGTCCTTGCCTACACATAATCAAAGAGGTTAACAACCCTAGGTTTTGGTACATAAAAATGAACTTAGTCCATTCACAAACCACATTAAGCACAAGAAATGAGAGAAGCCATTAAACTACCCAAGTCACGGGATAGAAATCACCCCATGACCAAGCCTTTATCACTACTCAACCATAGAACAAGAACGAAGAACAAGCATAAAAAGATATATACGATTCATGGATGAAAACGAAAATAAACTTAAGATTACGAAAGATCTCAACCGTACCTACAACATTAATGAAGACGAAATACCTCAAAACCCATCTCTTCAATCTCCTTTGAAGAGAGATGAAGAGTTTGAGAGGAGAGGGAGGTAGAGAGAGAAGTTCCTAGGGCTGAGAATGAAAGATATCCTCTCAAAATGAGGTTAAAATCTATTTATAGTCCCAAACATTCGGGATACAAAAGTCTAAACTACCCCTGAAATGTCCAACAGTCGGGCAAAAAATCTGCAGAAATTTCCAGGTGCTACGGGTAGGACCATTTTTGGGCTACAGGTAGTAGTCTTGTTTTGCAGTTTTGACACTGCTACTGATCACTGGCTACGGGTAGGACCATTTTGGGACTACGGGTAGCAGCTGGACAGTTTTTCATTCTCCTTTGTTTCTTTAGCCTTTTCAAGCCCTTTGGCCTTCCGTTGTCCCGCACACCCTCCGACGCTACTATTCATCATTCTTGGGACTCGGTGGCAGAGTGCCACGTGGCCTTGGGTGTATGGAAACCCTTAGAGTTGATCCATGGCATCAAAACACGCCTTATTCATGCGATTCACCTGGAAATGCCAAAAACACACCTTTCGTGCAATATCATTCAAATCAAGTAAGTTACACACGTGAGTGTGACAAAAATGAGAGAGATAAGCCCTTTTATTTACACTATTGAGGGCTTATCACACCCCCCAACTTGGACTTTGCTAGTCCCTAGCAAACTTAAACAAAAAGTATATAACTAATTCTATGCAATCTTCCCCCAAAACAAGATACGAAACTATGCTCAACTTAGGATACGGCAAGAGTCCATAATGAACACCCCTTCGGACTCAATCACATGCAACCCACGCACATGCATACAATGAACTAAGGTGAACAAATTATGCCAACGGCCAAGCAACACACATCCACCTTGAATTTCAATTCCAGGACTCAAAAGAGCGTGCTCTGATATGAACTTGCACAAAGTAATAAACTAGAACAACATCCCATGATAAGCGCTAGCAAGAATTGCAATAGCAAGAGACAAAAAAGCTATGCATGCTAATCAAAAGAGCGCCGACAAAGAGAGCTAAGAAATTATTCACAAACAAACTAAGCTAACGGACATTCCATACTAAATTAGCATTAAATATCGATCATGCATCAAAATGAGTTAGATGAGCGTACATTAGGATCAACGGAGGACTTTAGTAGCTTATAATGACCTCGGTGCCAAGAAAAGGGAAACAAAAGCGGTAGCGGCCATAACTTTGCTTGGTTTCAACTACCCTTGGCCACTACCATCCCCTAGACTACCCAACCACGGCCACATGCCGGCCAATCACCAAACAAAGCTACGAAGAAGAAATAAAAAAATCTACTAGATTAATCCTACTAAAACTACAATACCACCGACTCCTCCACACCTAGTCATAATTCTCATCCGGCTCCTCACGTTATTTAGCCTTGTGCTCTCCCTTCTCATTGGACTCCTTCTCATCGGGAATGTCTGTTAGCCCGGATATCTAACCAATCCTCTCATCATAGTATTTAACCCTCTTTTGAATTCGGTTTTGCTCTTTCATAGCATTTCTTTGAGAAATAGGGTCCTTTGAGGTGAGATTTGTAGTAAGAGAGATTGAGGGTCCAATTTTGAGAGCTTTGGAGAGGGAGATGAAAATTTGGGGCTTTAGCTTTTGTAGAGGGAGAGGAGAGATAGGGAATCACATATCAATTCTTCGCCCTTTTGCATCCCAACCACTTCTATCACATTCACACCACCCCCAAACCTCATTGAAAATCAATTTCACACAACCCTCCAAACATCCGACTTCCTAAGCATGAGCAAAAATGGAAACTCAGACTACGGTTCAACAAATTGGAACGAAGGGACACATTTGTGGTTTTATCATGCAAAAAATTGCCTTGTATCATTTCCTACGTACGCCAATCAACTCCAATATGATGCATAAAAGATATCTAAACTATTCATGCATGAACAAACGGATATTATTTACGCAAGTGCAGAAAAAGAGACAAACAAGCATGGGATGCTTCAAAACGAACTTCAACTCTAAGCGATGCATACTACTTGACACACCTTGGAGCTCAATTTGTTCAACAAAGTTCACGTATATGCATGTAGCATGGATTCAACACATAATCAAATTCGACGGGGTGCACAACTCTTGCCATTATTAGGGAAAATTGAGCATATACTAAGTATCTAGCACTTGAATTCACTAATTACAAGGGAAAATTGCACACAAAAAAAAAATTAAAAATTTTCTATGCAATACCGAGAATGAAATAAACTTAAAGCATAAATCATCCCCCCCAACTTGAAATATGCAGTGTCCTCAATGCAAAAAGACAAAAAAGTAAGGAGAGGGATAGAACAAAAGTACCAACGGGGTGGAATGTCAACCACCCGATACCTCGACCAAGTTGGAGGATTTTGGATCATTGCCTCCGTTCGTCATTAGCAAAGCTTCCAAGACTCATTCCTGCAAAAGGCTTAAGAACAAACCTCCTACTTGGAGACAAAAGACATTAGTACCGCCGGCTCGTGGTAGCCCGGCAACAAAAAATATTATTAACAAGTATTGAAACCACCGAATCGTCACGTGATTAGACGGGTACTACTTTTCTCCCCGTGTCTCACTTAAGGCGCCGCAGAGCAAGTCATACAACATCTTAGGCGCGACACTGGTGGCTATACCGGACCACAAAAGCAAAATAGAAAAAAACAAAAAAAATTGGAAAGCCAAGTTCAAACGTCTTCAGCCAAACGTGGATTTTGAACATTGATTATGCCATCAAAAGCTATTAACATGAGCATCACACTCCACTCCAAAATCTTGGTAAAAAATTGGACTCGGCCATGCCACAAAAAGAAATACTTGGAGTAAAGTAAATGCCGAATTTGTTTAAAAAACGTAAGTTCCACCAAGTGCGTAGTCCAGACTAGATTGATTTTCAGACTGTTGACAAAATCTACAATGTAAGGATGGTAAACTAAATTAAAATCATCAACACCAAGAAAATCAACTATTTCAACTTCAACAAAATCGTGCCATGGTGGAGACTTAATAGAAGTTCGGGCAACATCTACAAGATTCTCCAAAGTAGGAGACCGATTCTTGGACTCATTTGCATCCTCTGGCTCTTCTAACAAAGAGTACAAGTAATTCACCTCCAGTGAGTTAAGAAAATTTGCCTCTTCGGCGGTAAGACATTCATCCAATAGGTCGTCACACAGAGGGGAAAATACTTGGTCTATCATGCTCATCACAATATATAATAACGAAAATTAGGAAGGAGAAAAGAAAAAAAAATGGATACTTACAATGGGCGTAAAACGATACCTCCAAGTTAGCTACCAATTGAGTCCCCGGCAACGGCGCCAAAAATGCTTGCGACCAATAGGTGTGTCGTAGTAAAGAGCGCCCCAAGCGTAGGGCTAGGTCGGTTGCAGCATAATAAACTCGGAAGTCCGAGGTCGAATCCACAGGGAGCCAATGGAGCTAGGCCGGAGGTTTGATTTACGAAGGGTTTTTAGCGTTAGGACCGCCAACCTTTAGATTTGGCGTTGAGACGGCCAACTTTTGAGTGATGAAAATTCTCTCTACCTCCTAACTTTAATTAAAACGAAGATTGACTAGAAATTAAAAGCGGCAAGGTCTAGGGGTTTATTCCGCCCATAACTTAGGCCGTTCAATACTTCTCTTTGATAACTCAAGTGAGAGTCATTGTCATTTGATCTCACTCGGAAGATTTAACCATGAAAATCAAGTTTAACTCATACAACGGGG
Organism: Rhododendron henanense subsp. lingbaoense; assembly: GCA_020567845.1. Taxonomy (NCBI): domain Eukaryota; kingdom Viridiplantae; phylum Streptophyta; class Magnoliopsida; order Ericales; family Ericaceae; genus Rhododendron; species Rhododendron henanense. The sequence continues at coordinate 25,802,195 of CM036324.1, read as the reverse complement.
TTTGGAAATGGAAATGAACTCATTTAGGCATTTTATCAAACACATAGAGTGCCATGGTTCTAAGCATTGGGTGTGCCAAGGAGACTTGTCTACACACAATCAAAGAAGTTAACAACCCTAAGTTTAGATCAAAGATTAGAGTTCAACAAGTTCTTTGAGGCATTTTGGCAAACACCTAGAGTGACATAGCTCCAAGCATTAAATGTGGCAAGAGATCGAGTCCTTGCCTACACATAATCAAAGAGGTTAACAACCCTAGGTTTTGGTACATAAAAATGAACTTAGTCCATTCACAAACCACATTAAGCACAAGAAATGAGAGAAGCCATTAAACTACCCAAGTCACGGGATAGAAATCACCCCATGACCAAGCCTTTATCACTACTCAACCATAGAACAAGAACGAAGAACAAGCATAAAAAGATATATACGATTCATGGATGAAATCGAAAATAAACTTAAGATTACGAAAGATCTCAACCGTACCTACAACATTAATGAAGACGAAATACCTCAAAACCCATCTCTTCAATCTCCTTTGAAGAGAGATGAAGAGTTTGAGAGGAGAGGGAGGTAGAGAGAGAAGTTCCTAGGGCTGAGAATGAAAGATATCCTCTCAAAATGAGGTTAAAATCTATTTATAGTCCCAAACATTCGGGATACAAAAGTCTAAACTACCCCTGAAATGTCCAACAGTCGGGCAAAAAATCTGCAGAAATTTCCAGGTGCTACGGGTAGGACCATTTTTGGGCTACAGGTAGTAGTCTTGTTTTGCAGTTTTGACACTGCTACTGATCACTGGCTACGGGTAGGACCATTTTGGGACTACGGGTAGCAGCTGGACAGTTTTTCATTCTCCTTTGTTTCTTTAGCCTTTTCATGCCCTTTGGCCTTCCGTTGTCCCGCACACCCTCCGACGCTACTATTCATCATTCTTGGGACTCGGTGGCAGAGTGCCACGTGGCCTTGGGTGTATGGAAACCCTTAGAGTTGATCCATGGCATCAAAACACGCCTTATTCATGCGATTCACCTGGAAATGCCAAAAACACACCTTTCGTGCAATATCATTCAAATCAAGTAAGTTACGCACGTGAGTGTGACAAAAATGAGAGAGATAAGCCCTTTTATTTACACTATTGAGGGCTTATCAACGGGCTACTTATGTACCGGTTCATGCTGTAACCCGAAATTTCCACCTTTTTGCCTTTTTGCTTTTCGGATATTTTTGATTGTGTCTACTTTTGGGATATTTTGGGAGAAAAAGGCTACCTTTTAGTACCTCTCCCTCATCCTCTCCCTCATAACTCCCTTTTGTCTCTCTCTCTTCAATTAGCTAGAGTTTGTCTTTCCTCCATTAGAGAGTGTTTCAAGCTTTTGTCTTCCATTAACCTTGTAAGTTAATTCTCGTTGTTTAAATTCTCGTTTATTAAAGTTGTAGCTACGGTTAAGGTTATCAATAAAATCAAGTTTGTTTTCGATTTCGTCGGTTAAATATGTTGTCTCGTTTTTATGCTTTATCTAGTCTTTTAGCTATGTGTGAGTAGTTTATTGACTAAATCTCGGGATAATCTTTCCCGAGGACTTAGGTTGTTATTTGGTTCTCGAGCCATCGGGCTTTAAATCATGGTTTTCCGGAATAGAGCTTAATTTGCATTTTCGGTCTAAACTAGGGGTGTTAACCCCTTGGTAAGGAGCTTAGTCAAGCGGTCTTGGCAAGTGACTTATTGAGGCCTAGTGGCCTCCTAAGTGTTCGATAAACATTAAAAACAAGTTGGTTCGCCTCCGGGAAATCACACATTTTGTTAAACGTAGTCTTTTCAAGCTAAATCATCCGGGCGTGAGCGCGCGGTCGTAACTCTCGCCTGAGTTATAATCGAGAACCGGTAACGGCCTATGTCAAGGGTTAGAAGACCCCGAGACTTGCCTCTTTAAGTTTATCAAGCGTTAATCTAGTTTTCATTTTAAGTTAATCCGTTTAAAGCAAAACCAAGTTGGCCGTCTTAAACGCCGCAATCCGTTACTTACAAAACCTACAATCCGAATCAAGCTAGAATCGAATTCTCTGTGGGAACGATCCCGGATTTCCGGATACTATGCTACTGACGACTTAGCCCTACGCTTCGGGTTTCTATCAACCTTATATTGGAAGGCAAGGTCGGGAAGTAAGCATGTAACCAGGCTCTCCTCTATAAGCGGGCTAAACACAAGTAAATATTTTAACATTAGACAGACGGTAAGGTTCGAACACATGATCTATTGTCTGCTCTGATACCATATTAGATATTTTTAACCATCAACTCATCTAAAATCTTAAACTGTTAGAGAGAGTGGCAATTTTATTATTTATACATTCAACACATCTCAACTTGCTCGACAAGCGGAATCGAAAATATTAAAAATATAGATATATTTAAAATCAACTCAGAAAAGGCAGGAAGTAGCCAGAATAACTAAATTCCTCTTTGGTTTAATTCTTACTTTTGGTTATTTTTTTTGAAGTTTTATCAAAAAACATAATTTAAAACATGTCAAAATGAGTTTAAAAAAATATTTAGAACGTATTTAATACTAAAACGTATTTGACGACGCACATTAATACTCTTATATGAATCATGTCAAAATTAAATGAGTTTTATTAAAATATTTGAAACGTATTTTTTCGAAAAGACCCCGAGTTCCTCTTCGTAAAAACTTATTTCAGGTTGCCTAGGGCTAAAATACTTTCGGTATGACAGCTACAAGAAGAAAAATACTTTTCAGAGAATAATGGCTAAATAGCTTAAAATGTTTTACTTCAAAAATTTGTATTCTCTCGCATTTCATGGATGTTTCAGATTATCGATCATGTTCTTAGCCACACCGAAATTGATGTAAATGCAATTAATTGAAGCAAACAAACAGCGATGGACATTTTACTTCTTGAACGAAAAAAAGGAACGAATCCAGAGGGAGTAGACAAAGACATTCAAGCCTTACGTGAAATCTACCATGCCAAAAGAGTCAAGCGTGGTGTCCTCGATCCTACGGCAATAGCAGAGAGAAGAAACGGAATTATAGTTGCTGCTGTACTGATGGCAACCCTAGCCTTTCGAGCAGGAGTGAACCCTCCGGGCGGTGTTTGGCTAGACGATAGAGATGGACACAAAAGCAGAAAAGCCGTGATGACTTATAATTACCCAACTTCGTACTTGTTCTTCCTCTATTTGAACATAATCGGCTTTGTTACGGCCTAGCATTTTTATTTATTTAATTAATTATATTGCCATTGTAGTAATTGGATATTGTGGTCAGATCGTAATTATTTATTTTACGTGCACTATGGGTACAATTGTCGTCATTATAATTTTGAGTGTATAGGTCTAATTAATTTTTAGTAATAGTTTAGTTCCTTGTTTAAATACTTTAATAAATTAGTTAGCTACAAATTAGGGGTTTTGAGAGTTAGACGGCAGTTCTATAAAGATAGAGATATTCAGAACAGACTAGGGTTATATTTTTTAGAGAACGTTGAGAAGGGAAAAAATAAAAACTGTGCAGTCAAAGGTTCGAGATCGTCTTCGCACTCGTCTTCAATCGTGGTAAGTTGAATAAATCTTATTGTTTCACTACCCTGAGTCGATTCAGTAGCAAGTTAATTGGGCAGAAAATTAATTGATGGGTGTCGGAGAGAGAGAGAGAGAGCATGGCAGGTAAGTAAGTGTGTGCGTGTGTGTGTGACGTGGTGCGTGTGCTGCAAATGGTGGTTATGGTTTTGATTTGGTTGGGAGAGAACAAGTGGAATGCATAGGGAGCAAATCACTTGGCTTTTGGGTGTACGTGGAAGAACGGAAGGCTATGGCAATGGGAATGGAAATTGGGTAATGGTTTTGGTAGGATTAGTCTCTTGAATCATTCTTAGGTTTAGATTAGTATAGTTTTAGGTAGCTTTAAACTACAGTGGGTAATAACCGTAATATTATACTTGATACAGTTAGTGATAATATTGTTATATGATGCTTTGTTCAGGTTAGGCTCGTTTTGCGTGGTTTGAGTTGCATTACTTTTTGGCCCAGGTGAGTGGTTAAGCATGTTACGTACTTTCGAACTTTCCCGTATTCCTTAAATTCTTGTTTTGGAAATTTTATGATTGAAATTGGAAACACATATCGATATATTGGATTATTTTAAATTGGCATGCGGTAACAGTGAAACCATCTGTTTTCCGAATAATCTTTTGGTGAGAACTTTGTGGATATTGATAGGAACATATTTTGGAAGTCCAGGGAAATTAATCCTCTGTGTGCGGGTGACTCTGGCCATTAGAGAAGAGACCGGATTAGGCGGGTGACTATAATGCTCAACGGTTGTTATTGACTGGATCGTTCTTAGGGAAAAGTTCCACGGGCTGCCTACTCGTGGTGACTCTAAGTTTCGATATTGGATCCAATTTAGAGATATTTATTCACTGGCACTTGGTACTATTGATTTTGGTTGTGGTTCCCCATTGTTGGAGATTGGATTGAGAACACCATTAAGACTTATCGGATGAATCGTTGATTGGATTAATTGATTATTTTGTTGTTTACCGAATGCCAAATTTATGTTGACATGGTAAATTATTTTGATCCCTATTTTACAACTTTATTTTACTATACATGCTTTGCTACTCACGGAGCTCGTCAGCTGACGGATTTATTCCAACTTCTAGCTTTTTCAGGCAAGTTGGGGATTTAGGCATGGACTCTGGCGGCATCTCAGAGATTTCGTTGTTGACCTCCTTAGGGTGTCTCATCCTAGCTTAGTGTTTTATTTCATCGCTTCCGCATTGAAACATTTTGTCAGACATCCGGATTCTTTTATTACTGTTGGATCACTGGATATTATTTGGTTCATAGGATGTTTGTGCCCATTCTTTTTGTGGAATTTATTGGTTATGGATGTTCTGAATAAATAAAAAATGGTTGACTGTTTGGTGGATCTTTAATTGGGAGTTTTATAAAATTTCTTTTTAGGCTGCATGTTCTACAAGCTTTGGTCTTGTGGTTCATGGCCGGTCACTTCTCATTTTGGGGTGTGACAGGCTTTATCTCGTCTCTAGGCACTCTCGTTTTGCTCATGACTGACTTGCCCTTCACAGCATTCGGATATTTTTTTATCAGAAAGTCTAATGGTACAGATTTTAAATCTGTACTAGTGGGTACAAATCTATTTTTGGGCCCATTTTGGGTTTAAAAAAATGATCGGAGCTGCTCATTTTGTTTAAAATACTTTGTTTATGGTCCTTGCAAAAAATAAGTTCAATCCAATATCGGTAAAAGCATTTACGAAACATCCAAACTTTGCTTTAGAATTCAGGTTTGAATTATGGAACAAAATTGAACATTTGGTAGGTGCCTTAACCGATATCGGATTGAGCTTATTTTTCATAGGAGCCATAAACAAAGTATTTTAAACAAAATGAGCGGTTCCGATCATTTTTTTGAGACTCAAAACGGGACAAAAAAGAAGTTTGTACGCATTGGTACAGATTTTATAAAATAAATAAATAGTGTATTTATGCAAAAAATTAGCTTTATCAGCATACTTCATAGGTATATAAAATAAATAAATTTTGGATTATAAAATGGACGGTCTGAATTTTGTCAATAGTTTTTAAGTAAAAATGTGCATGACCGTCCGTTTTGTAAACCAAAATTCAATTTTTGATATACTAATGTCTGATAAAGTTGATTTTTTACGTGAATACATTATTTTGTGAGCTTTATAAGATGAACGGTTTGGATTACCACAATAAATGCACAGTGAGGCCCACAATGGGAGGGGGAAACCCCATGGTTTCCACCTCATCCAGAAATAAAAAATTTCTCATTTTGAAAATGAGAGTAAGTAGTCTTATTGCCTGAGTTTTCTGAGTTCACGGGGTTTGGGACAGAGTTTTCTGGGTTCGGGACTAATTTGGGATTAATCTCGTGGTGGTCGCTCGATGATGAGAATATATAGGATCCATTTCTCGCCCAAGACTGGGTAAACATTGGCTTCCAATGACGAAAAAAGGTAAAAGATTTGGCATGTGTGGAAAAGAGGAAATCAAAGGGTAATCCTGCAGCTTTGTCACATTAGGAGGAGCTTTCTAGTATGGATCCCATTGACCAAGCATTGATCCTTGACACGTTTTATGATGATTTTGAATTTAATTGGGATATGGCTAGCTAGTCGTGCCCTCAAAACTTGAGAGTTTAGTACTATGGGACTTTTAGATGATGACTTTGACTTCAACTTGGATCTGGTTAATTGGTTCCTTCAAATGGGCGAGTAACATGCTATAGCGGTTGGGATTTGAGAGCTCCTCTTTTTCTGAGGGGTTGCAACTATTGTCTCTCCCTCTCAACCTTTTACTTGGTAAAAAAAAGAAAGACTAGTAAGCAAACAAGTCCCTCCTATTCTATGGGTTTGTTCACGATAGCAAAGACCTTTGTAGCAGTAGCCGGTCGATCGGGGTATTCTATTGCAAATTATATTGGGCAAATTTCACTGATCTCCTCTGAGGTTTCTGATACATGTAGGGATCTCCCCTGAGGTTTCTGAAATGTCACTGACATCCCTTATTTTTCCTGACAATATCAAGCCTCCCCTTGTTGTTAACTTGCAATAGATGGCATTAACTGTTGTGTTTAAAAGACCATAATACCCCCTAATAACAATGCCTGAGTAACACTTAGTATTTTTCATACCGTCTTTCACAAAAATTAGTAAAACTAAATTCACCAAAAACAAACTTTAAGCTTTAGGCATCTGTAAACATTTTTTTTTTTTTTGCAAAGCGATTTGTAAACATAGTTAATTAATAGTAATTAAGAATCCACCCAATGAAAAACTAAATAGACATCATAAAAATATTTTAGATGCATACTATTTTAATACCCATGAGAACAAAACAATTTAGCAAAAGTCTTTCGATGTCAATTGACTTCTTGAAATTAATGGAAATAATTGGTCATTTTCTTAAGAGAACTGAAGTAATTGCTTAACCCATTTGCCACCCTATTTCCCCTAATTTTTTGGGTTTTCTTTTCATACTTTTGTTTGTCTTTTTGTATTTTTATTAGATTCAATTAATTATCCGTCTTGATGAGAGAAGTCTAAAAAGTAAAATGTCATTACCAAATAACAAAAAAAAGAGAAATTATTAAGACTTCTACACTCCCTTTTTTACCACATACACTCCTTTTTTTGTCCTTATTCATGTGAATTTACATTTTTACCCTTTCATAAGTTCACTTTTTCACACATTAAGGGGCAATAGAGTAAATTCACACCAAATAAAGACAAAAAAATGAGTGTATGTGGTAAAAAGGGGAGTGTAGAAGTCAATTTCCCAAAAAACAAATACCAAACAGCTGGTATTGTTAATATTTTTACCGTCTTATATGAACTTTTTTAGTTCCGGTTTACATTTTTTTTACCCTTTACTGATTTCTCTTGTCAAGTCAAACCATTAATCCTAAAAATTACAACGAAAACCTCAATAAAAATTTTAAAAAAAGTAAAAAATACCAAATAAAAAAAATTAGGAAGAATGGGCTGACAGATGAACTTGATGGAGAAAACCAGCTTAGAAAAGAGAATCATAATAACTTCTCCGGGCAATTATCACTACAAGAAATCAGGCTTTTTGCGAGGACCATAATTCCTCGCAAAATCCATATTGTTCCTCGCCAAAAACCTTTTGCGAGGAAATTTGATTTGTCGTCAGTTCCTTGCAAAAATATAGTCTCCGATTCTCTTTTGCGAGGAATTTTTTTTCCCTCGCAAAAAAAGATATATTTTGCGAGAAATTGGCTTTGTCACAATTGAGTACACCGTTTAGTGAGGAAATTAATTGGACGCTAATATTAAACAAATTAGTCGCCAAAAGTGGGCCGTTCCTTGCAAAAAATATCTCATTGGCGACAAAGTGTTTCCTCGCTAAAACAATAAATCTTTTGGCGAGGAATAGATTCCTCGCAAAAGACTATTCCTTTTGCCAAAATAGGTCTTACTTTTTGCAAGGAATATTTTCGTCGCAAAAGGTGATTTCTTTTTGCGAACAAGAAATACCTCGCCAAAGACGAATTCTTTTGACAAACCAGTAAATACCTCGAGTGGTGTTGGGGTGGTGTATTATGAGACTTTAATACCTCTGGATGCACTGAATGTCTTCTGATCAAGTAGTTGTTGATATCCGATGATCTTCTATTTGGGTGACACTTATTGAATTGGTAGAATATGAAATTTTAACGGTTTAGATCGCCCATTATAATAATAGACTCAACAATGACCTTTAGAATCTATATGTTTAACTTGATAGTAAACTAGTCGTGTGCTGTAGGTGAGTGTACAGTAGCCACGTAACTACAACACAATCATGATGATCGATATCGTTGATTTCTTTGAGCTTGTCCATTGAAAAGAAGAAAATCCATTTGGTTAGCTGGGAAACTATAACAAAGAGCAAAAAATATGGAGGTTTAGGAGTGAAAAGGATGATTGAACAAAATCATGCTCTTTTAGCAAAATGGTGGTGGAGATTCAGTAGAGAAAAGGATTCCTTATGGGCTAAGGTGGTGTGCAAAAAATACGGATTCTCACAGCAAAATTGGCTTCCTCAATTACCATCTTCTGGTCGAGCGTCTATCATCTGGAAAGATATTTGCTCAATTGGGAATATGGACAGTGATGTGGGGAACATTATTCAGGCTGGTTTCAGAATTCAAGTGTACTCTGGGAATAACACTTCTTTTTGGAATCACAGATGGATGGGAGATCAAACATTACGGGAGGAATTGCCTAGACTTTATTTGAAATCAACGCAACAAGATGAGTTGGTATGTAATATGATTAATTCAGAAGGTGATGGGGATTGGTTTTTGTCCTTTCGAAGACTATATGTTTGGGAAAAGGAACAAAAGGATGTGTTAAGTGGCAGATTACGGAATGTCTCTTTAGTGCCGTCAAGATTGGATGAGATGCTATGGACTGGTAACTCAAACAACATATTTTCTGTTAAGTCTGTATATGATCTTTGGGAAGCTTATGCTTTTAACACAAATTCTGGACTTGGGTCTTTGTGGAGAAATCTTAGCCCTCCAAAGGTGGAGATTTTTTCGTGGTTGGCTTGTCAGAGCAGGATTGCGACAAGGTCAATTTTGAGTAGTAGAAATATAATTGTGGGATTGGACGAGCAAGCATTGGCTTGCCCATTTTGTTCACTGGAACTGGAAACACCAATACATGTGACTCTTTCTTGCCCATTTTCTACATACATTTGGACAAAAATGGCAGATTGGTGGAACCTAACTTGGGTGGCTCATTCAAATTTGTTGGATTTATCTTCCTGGTGGTTTTCGTCTGGGTTCAAAAATTTGGAAAAACATATGTGGGAATGTTGCTTTTATGCAACATTATGGTCTATTTGGATTGCAAGGAATGATGCTATTTTCAATAACAAAGTTGCGGATCGTAACCAAGTGGTAGAGCTAACCAAAACAAGGGCAGCTTTATGGATCAAAGCCAGATTTGATATCAAGGTGTATACGGTGGAAGATATTAAAAGAAATCTTGATGGTGCTAGACGTCTCATTATTTAGGAGTATTTGGGTGTACTTTTCGTTTATTTACCTTGTCTTTGTTTATCTTTGTAGGGTTGGGATGAACTTTCTGGTTCTCCCTTCCCTTTTACTCGATGTACCCTTTTCGAGTTTAATAAAATTTTCTTTTGCCGATTAAAAAAAAAAAATCATTCACGTGAATTTTTGGCTCAATCGGTTTAGAAAACCCCCTTCATCGGTATGCAAAATTGTTAATAAAATGAAAATTTTAAGTCTGATCAAGTGTTTAACGATACACGATCAACTCAATTCATTCTTGGTGCAAAGTGATTTAGTACATATTATGTAAAAAATAGACGATTTCGATCGCAAAAGAAGGCCTCATGCGGTGCACTATAAGACTTTAATTTCTTTGAACGCATTAAGTTTTTTTTTTTTTTTTTGCAGTAACGCCGATTCCTCGCAAACTATGCTTTTAACTGTTGCAAAAAGGAAGTTTAGACTTATAGTGACAAATTTATTATTTTCTCGCAAAAAATTGGTTTTTTGCAAGGAACACAATTTCCCGCAAAAAGTAACCATTGTCTTTGGCGACGAATTCTTTATTTTCTCGCAAATAACCAATGTTTTTGCGAGAAAACTAATTCTTCGCAAAAGGTTTTCAACTTTAGCGTCCCAATAAGTTTGCCACAAAAAATCACTATAGGCTTTTGGCGACAAAATACTGTATTTCCTCGCAAATTCATTTTTCCCGCCTACATAAAAAATTCCCGCCACGTTTTTTGCGACAATAATTAGCGAGGATTTTTGAAATTTCGTCGCAAATACTCTTTAGCGACAAGTAAATAGCAAGGAAAATATGCCTTCCACACAAAAAAACACAATTAGCGAGGAAACAATAATTTCCTCGCCAAAACTCTTCCTTTAGCAAGGAAATAGACATCCTTGCTAAAAATTTCATCGTAGAAAGGCTGATTTCTTTTAGTGTATCTACCACTATTTTTTATTATTACCATCATTTTTAAATAACTCAGGTGTCCGGACCAACTTACACACACCTCAACTAATCTCGGGGGTCCAATCTCATCGCCCACTTGCAAGGAGCCCAATTAAAGTCGGAGCAAAGCTCCATATTGATAGGCCCCAAAGATATTGATAACACATGAGAGGTTCCAAACCTGTGAACTTACGAAGGAGTAAACCCATAAGTCTCAAGTCTTGACCACTAAGCCAACCCGTTGGGCTTTATTATTAGCACTAATGAATTCCTTAATTACGATTATATATCTAGCTAATAACTAGCTAATGAATTCCTTAGCCTATTAACTGGCTAATTATAAAGAAAATCCCATTAATGAATTCCTTACAATTATCACATACATATTATTTTATTAAAATAAATCAAAGATCTCATTTAGTTCTTCAAGTTGGTGCAATAGATTTTGTAAATTATAAGCAAAATACTATATTTTTATGCATAAGTTTTCATAGTGGACTAAAATTTTGGATGGAGGGATCATATAATATAATCCCTTCGTTACACTAGGAGGAGCTTTCTAGTATGGATCCTATTGACCAAGCATTGATCTTTGACACGTTTTATGATGATTTTGAATTTAATTGGGATATGGCTAGCTAGTCGTGCCCTCAAAACTTGAGAGTTTAGTACTATGGGACTTTTAGCGGATGACTTTGACTTTAACTTGGATCTGGTTAATTGGCTCCTTCAAATGGGCGAGTAACATAATATAGCGGTTGGGATTTCAGAGCCCCTCTTTTTCTGAGTGGGTTGCAACTCTTGTCTCTCCCTCTCAACCTTTTACTTGGTTAAAAAAAAAAAAGACTAGTAAGCAAACAAGTCCCTCCTATTCCAGGGCTTTGTTCACGATAGCAAAGGCCTTTGTAGCAGTAGCCTTTGTTTCAAAACCCCCCTGTTCGTGGGCCGAATTCGGTTCAGGTCGATCGGGGGTATTCTATTGCAAATTACTATATTCTTCAGAACATTAGGTACGTACCAATAACTTTTTTTTGGGTTGGAAATACTGAGTACTGAATATGCGCGCTTAACTATAAAATCTGGTCTCGATCGGTAGTTTTTCAGAAAGCATTCTTTATGTTGTGTGGTCTTTGATTACATGTTGTTCATTGGTGATTCTTCATGCAGTCAGTAAACATCCGAGAAGTGAAATTCTTAATTATCAGTTTTGAAAACTTAGTTTACTAAATTGAAATTCTTCGTTTGATGCCTTTGTAGTTGGGAAGCAACCAAACGACCTAAAATTTCTCCCACATTACCCCACATCAATCTTTCCTTACACCCCAAATAGCGAATTCGTCATACGAATACTCCAAGCTCTTCTCGCACTCTAATTGAAAAGCTTCAAACAATCAGAGAACCAAAACAGTCCCTTTACTTTAACGCCTTTCGTGCACGTGCCCTTAAAGTTTATGGTTGCATCGCCTGTGAAACCTTCTCCAGATTGGACTCTTCCGGCCACCAGAATCGTGTTCTTGTCCTGCTTTAGGACTGTATCACTCAAAGTAGATGATGCCAAAATCAATCGCGAAAACAACCAGCCTCACTTTTCTTCTGAAACACAACCTCTAGCTCCTCCTTTAACAAATCCCTGATCAATTGTCACACTCTCATCCAAGGGAGAGTAAGGAATAATAACAACAGGTCCACAACCTCTACTTCACAATTACAAAAGTCATTTACTTGTACCTTCAATTGTTCACTTTTGCTTAGTAATAAAGAATGACTCTTTCACGAAAGAAAAAAAGATAAAGACTCTTTGCCTTTGTGCATATATTTATGTGTAGTTACTTGCTGAGAGAGAGAGAGAGAGAGAGAGAGAATGGGGGAGAGGCAAAATGAAGGAGAGATAATTGAAATAGAGATCAATAAAATAGAGATCAATGAAAGAGAGATCAATCAAAATCAACAACAGCTTTTGCATTTCCAAAGACAGTTGAATAGCAATAGAGAGATCAATGAACAGGATCGAGAGTTATTTCAGGAACTGTTGTATTCCAATCCAGAGCTTTTCAAAGCTTTAGATTCGCAACAACAATCCCTCCTTCACTTGGCATCGGCTAATGGACACATTGAGATTGTGAAAGCTTTAATACAGGCGAGACCAGAGATGTGCCTAGCTCGTGATCGAGACGGTGCAAACCCACTTCATGTAGCAGCTATGAGAGGAAAGGTTGAGGTCCTGGATGATTTGTTTAAAGCCAACCCTCATGCAGCTCGAGCTAGGGTGGAGAGTGGAGAAAGAGAGACTATCTTACACCTCTGCGTCAAATATAACCAGTTACAATTTCTATCGAAGTTGTTGAAGAACTACTTTAAAGGTAAGGAGTTTGTCAATGTCAAAGATAATGCTGGCAACACAATACTACATCTTGCTGTTGCGGATCGAAGACTCAAGGTATGTTTGGACCACAATCAAGGCTTTAGTTTGGCATCACTACTTTTGAAGCATGATAATTCGATATCACATTTGGTAATGCTTACTTAATAAATTTCAATTGTTTTTGATAACCGTATGTTCAGGCTATCCTGCGCATACCTCAACTAACTTCGACACCCCGAAATTAATGACTTATTTTGTCTAATAGCGTTTTCCTTCTTCACTTTTCAAACCTAAAAACACTCATAGTTAGATTGCTTTTTGATTGTTCATTTAAGTTTATAGTTCTTTAATTAAGTAAAATTTAAGTTTATTCAATATTTTATGTGAAATTCTTGTGACACACATGAGTGTATAGATATACGTACAATCCAGATTCACGGGCCTAATAGATCCGAATATTGCCAGGTTTAGATTTGAATCCTTTATTAAACAAGCATAAGATTGTGGCTCAAATTTGGTTCGTTTAGTACCCAAATCGAACTCGAACAAGTGAGCCTTTCCTTGGGCATGTCTTTGGGCTAGTATTTTGATTATCTTGCTGGCGGTTGGATGCCTACACCTTTATTGTGAATTCTTTCAACTTCGTGTTGGATTTATCCTTTTCCCTTTTCTCTTTTTTTGGCTATCTTTATGTTTCAAGGTTCTCTGAATATAGAGTTTGGCCACCTTGATGTACCATTCATCGAGTTCTAATAAAATCTTGTTGGTTATCAAAAAAAAAAAAAAAAACGAGTGAGCCTTTACCTAGTTGAGCCTCGAATAGTTCACAAACAGCTTGCAGCCCTACTTTTTCCGTAGTAATTAGTTGTCCTGGAATTGTATATGATGTGCATATGATATATGTAACTCTCAGTCATCTTATAATTCCATGGAAGTGCTTTTTTCTCTTACTTCTATATATGTAAATAGCAAACTAATACTCTAATATGAATCATGTCAAAATGAGTTTAAAAGAAAAAATTTAACCGTAATTTTTCGAGTTCCACTTGGTAAAAATTTATGTTAGGTTCCCTGGGGCTAAAATACCTTCGGCCTGACAGCTACAAGAAGAAACATATTTTCAGAGAAAAATGGTCAGATAACTTTAAAATGTTTTTCTTCTAAGATTTGTAATCTCTCGCACTTAATGGATGTTTCAGACTATCGATCATGTTCTCAGCCACACGGAAATTGATAAAAATGCAATTAATGAAAGCAAACAAACAGCGATGGACATTCTACTTCTTGAACAGAAAAAAGGAACAGAACTACAAGGGGTAGACAATGACATTCATGCCTTACTTCAGAAGTACCGTGCTAAGGGAGTCGGGGATCGTATCCTGATCGATCCTACACAAAGGGCAGAGAAAAGGAACGGAATCATAGTCGCTACCGTACTAATGGCAACCCTAGCCTTTCAAGCAGGGGTGGCCCCTCCGGGCGGCGTTTGGCAAGAGGAAAAGGGTGGTCCGCATGGACACAAAAGCGGAGAAGCCGTGATGGCTTCCAATTACCCAGTTTTGTACAATTTCTTCCACTTTTTTAACATATTCGGCTTTACCGCGTCTCTGTGCACGCTCGTTTTGGTCATGACTGACTTGCCCTTCAAGACGAGGACATATTCGCTGTTGACGTCTCTTACTAAGGGCACGACAATCGCGTCCATTGCGATGGCGTATTTGATTTCTCTTTTCGTGGTGTCGCCGGTACCGAAACTAGAAAGCAGGAGAAACCGCCATGTGCACTCTCTCGTTGGCGCAATTTTAGCTCTGTTTTTCTCTGCGTTAGGAGCTTTGTTATTGTTCTTGATAGCAAGAATTGTGGGCAAGAAAAAGAGAAGAAATCGGGCCGCCGCGGAGAGGGATGACAAACTCAGACATACTAATCCAGCTTCAGCAAACGACGCTAATGTTTGATTTTCGTTAGCAATTCAATAATCATGCTTGTGTTTAATTTAAAATTGTTGTCATTATGTAAATGTATGGTTTGCAAGTTAGTAATAAAATTGTATCGTTATGTGTGAGTAATACTCATCGTTTTTCCTCATTATTCTATTGAAATGTATCGAATGCCCTCCTATTGATTTGGCATTTTCTTTACCTTTTTTTTTTTACGCCGAAAAAGAGTTCTACTAATGTTAAATTAAGTATATCGATAGTATAATCAAACTTAGCAACCTCATTAAAAATAATTATGTTTTGAGTTTTTGATAGCCAAAACTAGTAATATTTTGTCAATAACCAAATTTAGTAGACCCCACATATTCTCAATCAAATACAATCATCATTAAACAAAAAAGCTCTCTCTCAAAAAAAAAATTTCAAAAAAAAATTTTACTAAAAAATTGTATTCTTTTGGAAAAATTGTTTTTTACTAACTGTTTTTGAAAAACTATTTTGTTTTTAAACCATTTTTTCAAAACCTTTTCTTATATAAAACTTTAGTTGTACAAAAACTGTTTTTTAAAACTATTTTTTTAATAAAAAACTGTTTTTTAAAAAAAATTCAAAAACTATTTTCTATTTCTAATAAATATGGTTTTTATTAGTTTCTAAACTATTTTCTATGTTCACAGTTTTAGTTTTTTGTATGTAGATTGAAAATGTGTTGTGGCAACTTTTGGTTATCGAATTTTTATTAGGTTACTGTGGAACTCTACATTGCAACTTTAACAATCTCTTAATTGGATAATCAAAAATTAATGCGATAATTTTTAGCTATTCAATTTTGATTATGTCATTGTAAGTATATACCCTTAGAGCTAATTAGTTGCCGCATTAATACGGTTTTTTTTCCCCCCGAAAGGATACATGCCTAAAACTACCCTTTGCAACAATTAAGGTAACAAAATCAATAACCTTCCAATTTTCCTACTATTGTGGGAACTGTTATAAATACATGTATGGTCTTAAGTTATCTACATACACATTCATTTATACGTATGCAAGCGTCCTACCTATGCTGTGCACGCAAGTGAGAAAAAATTCTATTATTTTATATATTAACCACTCAATATTTATGAAAAAATTCTATTATTTTGTTTTTTGTTTTTTGCAATTTTCACGTGTGCCGATCATATATCTACAAAAATCCGATGAACACGATTTTTGGTATGTTTAAGGTTCTCGCCGAACTCTACAAAATGAACGGAGTCAATCATCCAAGTGTGTTCGGAAAATGGCCGGAAAATTAGAAATAGACCAGAGGGGATACCACCACCCTTGGTATCCCCGGTATACAAAAAAGTTTATGCCGAAAAATATTATCTTTAAACGGCATTAGTTATAAAATGCCATTAAAAAGTACTAAAAACGGCATTATTCTAAAAAAAAAAAAAACTGTTTTCAGTTTAGTTATGGGCGGCAATAAACCACGAACACGTGCAATTTTTTCCTCCCTCCTAAACGATGTCGTCTAATGTATACCCGGAATCCTCCTACTTTTTCCCTCGTTCTCTTGCTTCACTCCTCAACTCTCCGACACTGAGCAAACAAAAATCCCCAAAACGGAAAAACCATCATCACTAGTGGTTGATCGAACCCCTAGCCCATCTTCATTGGTCGTTGATATCTCACCGTCGTTGCCAGGAAATGCAAGAAGAAACGCGGTTTTATAAACGGCATTTGTACAAATGCCGTTTTTTATTATCAACACATTTGGAGATGACATTTTTTATTTTCGTCAACAAATACCGAAAATAATTTTATCGGCGTTTTTTTAATCTGTACCAGGAAAGTATAATTTGGCGTAGTATAGATGTCATTTAATTTCATATGCATGACTTCAAAATAGTTGATAGTCTAAAATTTTAGGATTAATAATATCTGCCTGTTTATCGTTTGTTTCACTTGCTGTCGATGATCGATAGAGAAATGTTTACGTATTGGAATGTGGATGTTTGTGGTAGTGGAGTTTGGTTCCTTACCGTATTTCAGAACTTTTTTGGAAACAAACTTAGTGAAGTGAATGGAGAGTAGAAGAAGAATAATAAATGGAATTTATTATACTTCAAGGTACGTAGAAGTCAATCGACAGTGGAAACACAGTCGAATGGACGATTAGTTACAAGCTACTCCTAGAGCAAGAAAAGTAAAGTACAGAAAAAAAAAAAAAGAAGAAGAAGCCTTTGGGTGATTGAGTTGGGATTCTAAACATTTTCGAATCTTGTATTTATAGGCTGCCACTTCGACTTGAAATTCAAACCTGAAGAAGTTCCCTCCTTAAATTTGAATCAAGTGATTACTTCTCTTGTTCTTCCTCATCTTTCTCCACGTTGTTGAGTGAGGTAGTTATTCAGACAGGATGCCTCATTGTGCTTTCCATCGCCAACTGCCTTCATCAACTGTCTTTGTTATGACTAGGGGTGTAAATGAGCCGAGCCAAACCGAACTTCAGCGAGCTCGAGCCAAACGAGCCGAGTTTAGTCATTTACTAAACGAGCCTCTTTAATCGAGTCGAGCCTCCCTTAACGAGCCGACCTTTTGTCGAACGAGCCGAGCTCCACTTGGCTCGTTTAGTAAACGAGCCGAATACTCGAGCTCGAGCTCGGCTCGTTTACTAAACGAGCCGAGTCAAGCCGAGCCGAGCTTGCGAGTAGCTCAGCTCACTTACGTACAGCCCTAGTTATGACCCAAATGTGCTTCACTTGTTCCTCGATCGTCTGCCATTTGTCCCTAACTGTAGTGCACGTTTTCAACCAGTCGATCAGTCCATTTAGTTCATTGCCACTCATAAAGTACTGTAGCCAAACTTGGCAATTTGATGTTGCCACGTGTCACCATTTGACCTAGTCGATCAACAGTGGCCCATTTGCTAAGTTATGGTGTACCCCTCAACTAACGATAGTAGGAATTAAGAGGTAAGATTGGTTTAAAAAGAAGGCACGATCATTTCATTTGTTAATCGTGTCTATTAAAATTCAAAATTTCCTTCTGTAAAACAAGACACAATTACCATTTGTATAGTAGACGAATCGAATTCGAAGGAATCTTTACCAAATCGAGTTTCGAACAGTTCACGAACAACTTAGTTCATTTACAGCCCTAGCAAGAATTGTGCATAAGAGAAAGAGCAGAAATAACACTGTGTAGAGGGTTAACAGACTTAGCTTTAGGGAAAATTTCAAAATAGCACCTGACCTTTCACACAAATCACACATAGGCACTTGACCTTTTAAAATTATCAAAAAAACACCTGACCTATTTAAAAACCCATCAATTTCCCACCCACCGTTAACTTCTCATCCAAAACTAACGGAAATGTTGAAAATGGGACAACATTCATTTGTTACACCTACCATTCTTTGTCTTCACTTTGCATAACTACTTTTCTTTCTCTGTCATCACTTTTCACACCTACCCATGACTATTCTATGTTTTTTGTTTTTGCCTTTTCCTTTGTTTAATACAGAGTAATCTTGTTTGGCTGCATAGTTATGGATATTTAATTACTAAATTAAGCTTGACTTCTTATTTTGGATGGGTTTGAATTGAAAAGTTAAGTAATTTTGGTGACTTATTGATTCGTTTTGACGCAAAACTAACAAATGCAATTTTTTTTGAATAAAAACAAAAAATAAGTCATGGGTAGGTTTTTGTTTTTTGTAGGGATAGTCAATTAATAACTTACTACCTCCATCCCAAAATGTTTGTCCGGTTCGTAAAACGAGGACGTAAAAATATTTCAAGTTTTGCAAGAAAAATTTAAATTATTTTCAACAATTTACTAGATCTCGACGAGTTCTTTTAATTTATGAAAAAAGTTTAGAATTTTTCTTAAAAGAAGTTGTAACGCCCCGATTTTTGGGAACATTAAATAAATAAATTTTAAAACATAGTTTGTCATTTATTTAAATAAAGAGGATAATTAAGTCATTACAAACCCAAATAGTCTTATAAATTCAAATTACATTATTCCAAATTTCAGAAAGGTACTAAGATAATTTCTACTCCTCAGGGCGTCCGTCTTCTTCTGCAACCATCTGTTCTGCACCAAACTCTTCCAGACTGTAGTACCCTTCCTGTCCGTCTCTATTATCTGGCATAAGATGCCAGGTCCACAAAAAGTAGATCCAATGAGCAATTAAGCTCAGTAGCTAACTCCTACCCCTATGTCCCATACCCTAACAAAAATAGTCTATAACTTTGAATGATAAATTTCATAAGTCAACAGTTCATCTCATAAAATAAAATTAAAAAAAAATCAAATCAAATCAATAGATAAAGTGTCAGTGTCTTGTCAGAGTTTATCATCATCGCAGCGTATCGTAATCCGTGTCCTAATTTTTTTAAGTATCGATTTCCACTTTCCATCTTATTTCCTCGAGCACTGGTTCCGCTGACCATCTTTCAGGACCTATCGGGCTCCCAGGCTAAATTCAGATTTTGCCACCCAAAAGCACTGATTCCGCTGACCATCTCTTTCAGGACCTACCGGGTTCTCAGTCTTTAATCATTTCACATTTCTCGGCACTAGTTCCGCTGACCATTCTTCCAGGACCTACCGGGCTCCTACGCCATTCACGCATTCCCGAGCCATGGTTCCGCCGACCATTCTCTCAGGACCTACCGGGCTCCCATGCTCACACACGCAAACTCGAGCCATGATTCCGCTGACCATCTCCAATGGACCTACCGGGTTCTCATGCTCACACAATTGTCAATCCACTCTTTTAATTTTTCCTCGCTTCTACCTTTCAACATTCTTTCTTGTCCTTCGTGTCTCGTACACATATATCATTTTCTCGCATTCACGTTATTCTTTCAAAGCTTTCTACCACAGGCGATAATAAGTCGATACTAATTTCTGTGCTTTCTATTTTATATCATTCGAAGGTATAACAGAATATAAGGTCGTAATAATAAATAACAATACTGACACTTAATCGTTAATCATTTGTAACTTTCATATGCGAAATTAATTGAATTCTAATTCTAGTAGTTATATCCAAAATCATGCTTTCCCAAGTATCAAAGAAAAACAACAGATCATCAATAACGTGGCAATAGTTCCCCCATCAATCATGATTTCGTGCCCAATTTCCAGTTAACTTCATTAACCCTTTTCTTCTACATGCAAGCGATTAACGTAAAGTCGATTATTAATATTTTAAGAAAATTTTAAAAGTGATATATTTAGGTAAGTAGATAAGAGATTTCTACATATCTCGTGGTCGATAATAACGGTACTCATCATTTAATCCCAAAAATTAATTTGAACACGTGATTATATAAAAAAAAAAATTCTAATTTCAATATCGGATAACACATCCATATTATACTTAGGTGAGTAGGTAGGAGGTTTCTACCTTGCTTCTAGACGGTATGGGTTGATTCTAACGGCGTCAGATCGGGTGGTGGGTGGCGCGTCTCCGTCTTTCTTACTCTCTCGGCCCGCTTCTCTCTCTCTTTCTAATTTTCTAAATGGGGAAGAATTATGGAAGCTTGGTCGTGCCGTAATGGTAAAGGAGAAAGGGTATTTATAGGGATTGGTTTTCTTGTTCTCTACTCAGCCGTTTCTCTCCCTCTTATTTATTATTTTCCTTGCCCACCAAGATTGCCACAAGGATAAGGAAGTGATAAGGAGGAGTCAAAGAAGGGATAAAAGTTCATCCTCCCTTGCCTCTTTTCGGCACTCTCTCTCAATATATGCATGCATGCAATTTATGCTTATGGATATATATGTATAACTAATCTAGGATTTTATCCACGTAATTAGTATTACTAAGGTAGTATTGTATCATATATGTGATACATGTGTACGTCTATCTATATCCTAATATTAGAGTTTTATTAATTAGAGTTTAGGTTGGTTAGGTATCTTACTATAACAACCAGTACTCTTAGTAAACAGACAATTAAATAAAAGAAATTATAATTAAACTTTTAATTTTGTTGACGAAAAATTAGGATCGTTACAACCTATCCCCTTAAAAAAAATTTCGTCCTCGAAATTAGGTACACATTACGACTGAAAAAGGTGAGGGAAATTTTCTTGCATAGCGTCTTCTCGTTCCCAGGTGGATTCTTCTACCCCTTGATGTCTCCATAGGACCCGCACTAATTTGATCGTCTTCCCTCGGATATTTTTCTCACTCCGATCCTCAATTTCCACTGGTTGCTCCTCGAATGTTATGTCTTCCTTCAGGGTGACGTCCTCCCAGTTGATAACGTGAGTGGGGTGGGCCATGTACTTGCGAAGCATGGAGACGTGAAACACGTTATGAACTCGATCTAGCTGCGGCGGTAATGCCAAACGGTAAGCTACTTTCCCAATCTTCTCCACAATATCGAACGGTCCAATATATCGTGGTGACAGTTTTCCCTTTTTCCCAAACCGAATCACTCCTCGACGCGGTCTGATTTTTAGAAACACATGGTCTCCAACTTGAAAAGACAGGGGTCTGTTCCTCTTGTCCGAATAACTCTTCTGACGACTCTGAGCAGTAATCAGCTTCTCTCGAATGACTTTGATTTTCTCTGTTGTATTTCGGACTAAATCTGGTCCAATCAACCCAGCTTCTCCAACATCGGTCCAGCAGACAGGTGAACGGCAAGGTCGTCCGTACAAAGCTTCATAGGGGGCCATTTCAATGCTCGACTGATAGCTGTTGTTGTAAGCGAACTCAACTAAGGCCAAGTGTCGTTCCCAATTTCCAGAAAAGTCGAGTGCACAAGCCCTCAGCATGTCCTCCAGTGTCTGAATTGTCCTCTCCGTCTGTCCGTCCGTTTGAGGATGAAACGCGGTGCTGAGTCGAATGTCTGTTCCCAAGGCTTTTTGTAATCCTTTCCAAAAATTTGACACGAATCTCGAGTCTCGGTCAGATATTATGGACAAGGGTACTCCATGCAATCGGACAATCTCTTGAATATAGAGCCAACTCAAAGTCTCCATGTTCTCCGTCATTTTTACTGGTATAAAATGTGCAGATTTAGTGAGGCGGTCAACTATCACCCAGATAGCGGTATTTGACTTCGGCGACCTGGGCAGACCAGTCACGAAATCCATGGAAATATGTTCCCATTTCCAAGTCGGAATCGGTAAGGGTTGCAGGTCTCCTCCGGGCTTCTGATGTTCGGCCTTAACTTGTTGGCAAACCAAACAGGTTGACACGAAGTTCGCCACATCTCTCTTCATTCCTTCCCACCAGTACGTCCTACGTAGGTCATGATACATCTTCGTACCACCGGGATGCACAGCGAAGTTCGAGTGGTGAAATTCTCGAAGTACTGCTTCCCGAAGAGTGCCAATACTAGGTACAAAAATTAAACCTTTGAATCGGAGGCTGTTATCAGCGTGTATGGTCCATCCCGTGAGTACTTTTCCAGCGGCTATTTGGGATCGTAAAAATTCACAATCTTGCTCGAAACTTTGAGCGAGCAAAATTTCTCGATGTAATGTAGGCTCGGCAACAAGCGCATATAGACGGGCTTGTCCATTTTCTGATGATGATCGCAAATTAAACTCATTCAACGTCTCTACCATTTCCCATTCTTTTGAAGCTACCTTGGCTTTTTGCGCCCGATCCTTTCGACTTAGGGCATCTGCTACCACATTCGCCTTACCGGGGTGGTAAGACATGGTAAACTTGTAATCCTCCAGGTACTCCATCCATCTCCTCTGTCTCATATTCAACTCCTTCTGAGTGAACAAATACTTGAGACTTTTGTGGTCGGTGAAAACCTCGAATTGTTCCCCATATAGATAATAGCGCCATGACTTGAGAGCAAAAACCACTGCTGCCAGTTCCAGATCATGTGTCGGGTAGTTCTTTTCATGTGGTCGGAGTTGACGTGACCCATATGCAACTACTTTTCCATTCTGCATCAAAACACATCCTAATCCATCCTTGGAGGCATCGCAATAAACAGTATAGCCTACATTCCTCTCCGGAATGATAAGTATAGGTGCACTGGTCAGCTTTTCCTTTAACTCCTGAAAAGACTTCTCACAAGCTTCATTCCACTCAAACTTGATTCCTTTCTGTGTTAGCTTCGTCATTGGTTTGGCCAGAGTTGAGAAGTCCAATATAAATCTTCGATAGTAACCGGCCAATCCCAAGAAGCTTCTGATCTCGAACACCGACGTGGGTCGCTTCCAATTTAGTACAGCTTCAACTTTGCTTTCATCCACCGCAATTCCCTCCTTTGACACTACATGTCCTAGGAACTTAACCACTTCCAGCCAAAACTCACATTTGCTAGCTTTAGCATAGAGTTGGTTATCCCTAAGTACCTGTAGTACAATTCTGAGATGCTCCTCATGCTCCTTCTTTGAGGCAGAGTATATCAAGATGTCGTCAATGAATACTACCACGAACCTATCCAGGTAGGGTTGAAAAATTTTGTTCATGAGACACATGAATACTGCCGGGGCATTAGTGAGTCCAAACGGCATCACCACAAACTCGTAGTGCCCGTATCTTGTTCTAAAAGCAGTCTTGGAGATATCGTCGTCTCGAATCCTTAGCTGGTGGTACCCTGATCGTAGGTCAATCTTTGAAAAACAGATCGCTCCTCTCAGCTGATCAAATAGGTCATCGATTCTAGGCAAAGGATAACGATTTTTGATCGTGACACGGTTTAGTTGCCTATAATCGATGCAGAGACGCAGTGTTCCCTCTTTCTTCTTTACAAACAAAGCCGGTGCTCCCCAGGGTGATGTGCTTGGTCGAATGAAACCCTTGTCACGCAGATCTTGCAATTGGGTTTTGAGCTCCCTCAATTCTGCAGGTGCCATCCGGTACGGGGCCATGGAGATTGGGGCGGTTCCAGGTTGAAGTTCTATAGTGAAGTCTAATTCTCGACGCGGTGGTAGTCCAGGGAGTTCTTCAGGAAAAACGTCAGCAAACTCGCAAACGATGTGGGGTAGCCCTAATTCCATACGGTCAGTTTCTTCCAACTTGAGGCTAGCCAGCCATCCAAAAAGTAGGTCTTGCCACCTCGATCGTCGTGTTGTTGAATCTGGAGTTTGTCTATCCCCCTTAAATTTGAAACAGGTTCCATTAGGGGCAAAAGCCGTCACCATCTTCTGATGGCAGTCTATGACAGCTTGATGGGATGACAACCAATCCATTCCTAAGATTACGTCAAAATCTGACATGTCGATCACTCGCAAGTCACAAGTCAATCTCAGGTTAGCTACCTCTATCTCGCACCCTTTACAGACCAAGTTAACAGATATACTCCCTTCTAAAGGCGATGTTACATTCATATTCGTACCTAGGGGTTCTGTTTCTAGTCCAAGTGCAGATACACATACAATAGATATGAACGAATGTGATGCTCCAGAATCGAATAAGGCTCGAATGCAGGTACTGAATAATAGTAGCGTACCTTGGATCACAGAGGGATCCTGCTGCTGTTCCTCCTCCTCAGTCTGTAGTGCAAAGATGCGTCCTCCAGTGTTCTGCTGAGTACCCAGTGATTGTTTCCCCTTCCAATTGTCCTGTGGCGGCCTAGCTTGCTGCAGTGGCTTAACATTTTGTTGCGACTGCAGTCCACCTTGGTTTTGATTGCCAAAGCCAACGAGTCGGAATTGCTGTTGATTCCCACCTCCCATTGGTCTCTCCCTTCTGGGCTGGGGACACTGACTGCTATAGTGTCCCAGAGCTTGGCAATTGTAGCACTGCACAGTCGAAATGTCTCTAGCAGTCCCTTGCGGCAGCCTCTGAAACTGATTCTGCACTGGCCCAGTGTTTCTCCACTGCTGGTTGTTGGGTTGCTGATTGAATGGCCTAGCTGGGTACGGTCCTCGATTATTGTTGTTATTGCTACTCTGACCAGTTCGAATTGGTCCTCCAACGGTGGTCACCGTCTTTTTCAATCTTGCCTTAGAGTCCATGTCTTCCCTTTCCAGCCTCAATGCACATTTCACTACTTCAGAATAAGTGGGAAAAGCATGCCCAACCACAGCTGTACGAGTTGAATTGAGCCCCCATTCGAACTTCCTTGCCTTGTCATCTTCCGTCGGAATGATATTTTGAGCATAGCGAGATAGCTCTTCGAACTTGGCGGCATACTGAGTCACCGTCATGGATTCTTGCTGGAGGTTATTAAATTCCTGCGCCTTTGCTTGTTTCATCGGTGTGGGAAAATACTTGTCCAGGAATATGTTCTCAAACTCAGCAAATGTCATAGTCGTGACATCATGAGTTGTCTCCATCAACTCCCACCAATTACGAGCTTCACCTTTAAGCTGATATGTGGCTAAAGCTACTCGGTCTCCATCTCGAGTGATTTCCAGGGTACGGAATATCACCTTGGTTTCCTTAAGCCAAGCTTCGGCCAGAACCGGGTCAGGTTCCCCATGAAAGGCTGGTGGTCGGCGCTTGCAAAACTCATTCATCGCTTGTGCACGAGTCATGGGTCCTTGTGCGATTGCTTGGGGTGGTGGTCGGTTTGCATTGTTAGTCGCTGCAATGAAAGCTTGCAGAAGTTGGGCGAGATCCTGTGCCCCTAGTTGTCCGTTCGCATTGGGATTTGGCCCGTTGCTTTGACCGTTGTTCTGAAAGTTGGTTTGACCGTTGGCGTCATTGTTGTCGTTAGCGCTAGTGTCCGTTCCGTTACTTGTGTTCACCATCTATACCGATCGAGTTCTTAAGTTAGGAGAGGATTTCTACCATTTTTATTTTTTATTTTTTAAACTTATAGTACCAGTAATCGATTACCTATGATCCTACTAATATTTATTATACAAGCAATCTCACATAAGCAAGTACAGTGTCACATACAAGTCAAAACCTATGTTTTCTCACTGCACGTTTCTGAAGTCTTAATTCAGATGACGACTAAATAATACTTATAGTTTAGACTGAAATTATTATAATTTTTTTTTTGAGTACATAAGAAATAACTATGATTAATAATTCAGGTTTACGCTTTCGGAAGTGATCTACCCAATCTACCCAAGGCCGAGGGTTTGAACCTAAAGCTTTGATACCAAGTTGTAACGCCCCGATTTTTGGGAACATTAAATAAATAAATTTTAAAACATAGTTTGTCATTTATTTAAATAAAGAGGATAATTAAGTCATTACAAACCCAAATAGTCTTATAAATTCAAATTACATTATTCCAAATTTCAGAAAGGTACTAAGATAATTTCTACTCCTCAGGGCGTCCGTCTTCTTCTGCAACCATCTGTTCTGCACCAAACTCTTCCAGACTGTAGTACCCTTCCTGTCCGTCTCTATTATCTGGCATAAGATGCCAGGTCCACAAAAAGTAGATCCAATGAGCAATTAAGCTCAGTAGCTAACTCCTACCCCTATGTCCCATACCCTAACAAAAATAGTCTATAACTTTGAATGATAAATTTCATAAGTCAACAGTTCATCTCATAAAATAAAATTAAAAAAAATCAAATCAAATCAATAGATAAAGTGTCAGTGTCTTGTCAGAGTTTATCATCATCGCAGCGTATCGTAATCCGTGTCCTAATTTTTTTAAGTATCGATTTCCACTTTCCATCTTATTTCCTCGAGCACTGGTTCCGCTGACCATCTTTCAGGACCTATCGGGCTCCCAGGCTAAATTCAGATTTTGCCACCCAAAAGCACTGATTCCGCTGACCATCTCTTTCAGGACCTACCGGGTTCTCAGTCTTTAATCATTTCACATTTCTCGGCACTAGTTCCGCTGACCATTCTTCCAGGACCTACCGGGCTCCTACGCCATTCACGCATTCCCGAGCCATGGTTCCGCCGACCATTCTCTCAGGACCTACCGGGCTCCCATGCTCACACACGCAAACTCGAGCCATGATTCCGCTGACCATCTCCAATGGACCTACCGGGTTCTCATGCTCACACAATTGTCAATCCACTCTTTTAATTTTTCCTCGCTTCTACCTTTCAACATTCTTTCTTGTCCTTCGTGTCTCGTACACATATATCATTTTCTCGCATTCACGTTATTCTTTCAAAGCTTTCTACCACAGGCGATAATAAGTCGATACTAATTTCTGTGCTTTCTATTTTATATCATTCGAAGGTATAACAGAATATAAGGTCGTAATAATAAATAACAATACTGACACTTAATCGTTAATCATTTGTAACTTTCATATGCGAAATTAATTGAATTCTAATTCTAGTAGTTATATCCAAAATCATGCTTTCCCAAGTATCAAAGAAAAACAACAGATCATCAATAACGTGGCAATAGTTCCCCCATCAATCATGATTTCGTGCCCAATTTCCAGTTAACTTCATTAACCCTTTTCTTCTACATGCAAGCGATTAACGTAAAGTCGATTATTAATATTTTAAGAAAATTTTAAAAGTGATATATTTAGGTAAGTAGATAAGAGATTTCTACATATCTCGTGGTCGATAATAACGGTACTCATCATTTAATCCCAAAAATTAATTTGAACACGTGATTATATAAAAAAAAAAATTCTAATTTCAATATCGGATAACACATCCATATTATACTTAGGTGAGTAGGTAGGAGGTTTCTACCTTGCTTCTAGACGGTATGGGTTGATTCTAACGGCGTCAGATCGGGTGGTGGGTGGCGCGTCTCCGTCTTTCTTACTCTCTCGGCCCGCTTCTCTCTCTCTTTCTAATTTTCTAAATGGGGAAGAATTATGGAAGCTTGGTCGTGCCGTAATGGTAAAGGAGAAAGGGTATTTATAGGGATTGGTTTTCTTGTTCTCTACTCAGCCGTTTCTCTCCCTCTTATTTATTATTTTCCTTGCCCACCAAGATTGCCACAAGGATAAGGAAGTGATAAGGAGGAGTCAAAGAAGGGATAAAAGTTCATCCTCCCTTGCCTCTTTTCGGCACTCTCTCTCAATATATGCATGCATGCAATTTATGCTTATGGATATATATGTATAACTAGTCTAGGATTTTATCCACGTAATTAGTATTACTAAGGTAGTATTGTATCATATATGTGATACATGTGTACGTCTATCTATATCCTAATATTAGAGTTTTATTAATTAGAGTTTAGGTTGGTTAGGTATCTTACTATAACAACCAGTACTCTTAGTAAACAGACAATTAAATAAAAGAAATTATAATTAAACTTTTAATTTTGTTGACGAAAAATTAGGATCGTTACAGAAATGCATTATTTTTTTGTCCTCGTTTTGCAAATCGGACAAATATTTTGGGATGGGGGAATATTTATTTTTAGTCGATGAGGGTATAAAGGCAAATAGGGTTACCAAATATGATGTTATGTGGGACCATTCTTCTTATTCGCGCCAAAATGCACATTTTCTACATTTCCGTTTGTTTTGGACGGGAAGTTAACGGCGGGTGGGAAATTGATGGATTTTTAAATAGGTCAGGTGTTTTTTTGATAATTTTAAAAGGTCAGGTGCCTATGTGTGATTTGTGTAAAAAGTCAGGTGTTATTTTAAAATTTTCCCTTAGCTTTATTAATCCAGCTTCGGTAAACGAGGCTAATATTTGAATTTTCTGTCCTTATTGTATGAATTTTCATTAATTAGCAATTCAATAATCATGCTGGTGTTTAATTTAAAGGACAAAGTCCATTTTAACTATGATTTCGGTCTTCATAATTACACCATTTTTTCCCGACGCAACAGAGATGGAGATCACGACCCAAGCCGACGTTTAAGCCCTCTCGCTATAGCTGAACAGATCCGAAAACGCCTTGTTCATACTCCATCGCTTCACTTTCAATCATCAATCTTGTCAAGCAGAGCTCGGTGCTCAAGATCAAGGGAGAAACGTAGCGAACAAAAGGCTGGAAGATTACTTGGATCCGATTCTACTCGCCGCCAGTGAAGGCGGACTCGTCGGAGAAGTTGATGGCGATGCCGATCTGGTGCTGAGTGTTGGCGGTGGGGGTCTCGGTCGGGGGTGGCGAGAGATAAGAGGTCGGAGCATTTAGAGATAGAGAAAGAGGGGGTCGATTTGGCTTGGGGGTAAAAATGTCATTACGTCCCATAACTGAGCTTATACAGATTTGGAAAAAATATTTTCCAAAATGTTAGGCACACAATTGTTGTGCATGTTGTGTAACTAATTCTGACCGTCCAGGTGCGTTTGGACGGTTCAAATTTTAAAAAAAAGGGAATGACTTCGGAATCTCCTGTCATTTTAGAGACACCGTAACTTTTGGCATAACAAAACTATTATTAGCATAACCAAAACCCATTACAAACATAACAGAACCATAGCAAGGCAAAACTTATTTGTTATGCTTGTAATGGGTTTTAGTTATGCTCATATTGGTGAAGTTATGTCAAAAATTATGGTATTCCCAAAATGACTGGGAACACCATAGTATCATCTTAAAAAAAAAACCTATTCCCCGAAAAAGAAACAAAACCTAAAAAACGGGCCGGCCTCTATTTTTTTTTGTAATAAAGGACTAGAAGTATACAAGTCCACGACGGAAATAAATTTCGCAGATTGCACGAACTTGCCTTTATATATATATATATGTGTGTAGGTACTCACTTCAAAATACAATTGTTCAATTGAGAGAGAGAGGAATGGCGGAGAGGCTCAATGAAGCTGAGATCAATGAACCAGAGAACAATGAAGACGTAACTTCATTGCACGAGGAAAATGAATGCAATCTTGATACAGCTGCGGTGAAGAATTGTTTCAATTGGACTCCTCTACATGTGGCTGCATCTCGTGGGCAACAAAAGCTTTTCCAAGCACTGTTGAACAGCAATCCAGAGGTTGCCGAAGCTCAAGATTCGCAGCAGCGATTGCTCCTTCACTTGGCATCGGCTAATGGACACATTGAGATAGTGAAACTATTAATAGTGGTGAGATCAAAGATGTGTCTAGCTCGTGATCAAGACGGTGCAAACCCTCTTCATATTGCAGCAATGAGAGGAAAGGTGGAGGTCCTGGATGATTTGTTTAAAGCCAACCCTTATGCAGCATGAGCTAGGGTCAACGTTTCTCACTTGCAATTTGCGGACGATACGATTATACTTTGCAATAATGACCCAGAGGAGATGGTAAATATTAAAAGAATTTTGAGGTGCTTTCAATTGATGTCTTGCCTAAGAATCAATTTCTCGAAGAGCTCTCTATGTGGAGTGAATATCCCACTAGAAGTAACTTATTCTTTGGCCAACATCATGGGATGTAAAGTGGAGCAGCTCCCGATTAAGTATCTTGGTCTGCCATTAGGTGCCAATCCAGGAAGGATCAAAACGTGGGACTCTGTTATTGAAAGGACTGAAAAGGCACTGAGTATATGGCGATCTCGTTGTATTTCTACTGGGGGAAGACTGACTCTTATGAACTCAAATACTACAAACATTCCTATATATTTCATGTCTCTGTTTAAAATGTCAGCAGCTGTTGCAAGGAAATTGGAGAAAATGCAGAGGCAATTTTTTTTGGGGAGATACGAACGACAAAAGGAAAATGCACGTGGTCAAGTGGGATGAGATTACCCGGAATAAAGCTAACGGAGGACTGGGGGTAAAGAAAATGGTGCAACAAAACCTAGCTCTCCTAGCAAAATGGTGGTGGAGATTTGGCAAGGATAAATTAAAGAAGCTCTATGGGTGAAAGTGATTAGAGGAAAATTTGATCTGGATGCTAACTGTTGGCTGCCCTATGCGCACGGCTCTGGCGATCTTCATCAAGAATATGGCCAGATATATGTTCTCTAGATAATCCCTCATCCCAGTTGGGCTACTCCATCCGAGACAGCTTTCGAGCCCAGGTACACTCAGGTGATGCAACCGTGTTTTGGGAGAATGTGTGGTTAGGTGAATCGTCTTTGAAAGAATATTATCGCAGACTGTTTTCTTTATCTAATCAAAAAGAGTCGTTGATAAGCAATTTGAGAGGAGAGGGATCTTGGAATTTATTGTTCATAAGGGATGTGTTTGGCCGAGAGAAGCAAGAGCTGGATAATTTGAAACAAAGAATCCAGCGAGTTATTCTAAACCCATCGAAACCGGATGAATTGCAGTGGAGATGGATGGGTGATGAAATTTTTTCTGTCAAGTTAGCTTATGGGCAATGGGAATTACTACACTATTCGAGCAATACGCTGCTAGGTTCCTTATGGAAGAATTTGGGTCCTCCTAAGTGGAAATCTTTACTTGGATGGCTGTTAAGGAAAGAGCAGTAACCAGGTCTGTCCTTCTCAGCCGAAACTTAATCAATGAAATTCAACTAGCTTTGTGTCCCCTATGCTCCTTGAATCTTGAAACTCATCAGCATTTGTTTCTTCACTGTCATTTTCTCGTGGAGTGTATGGTCGATTATACTGGACTGGTGGAACATCAAATGGGTTTGCCCATCTTCTGTCCCCGAATTAGCACAATGGTGGTTTGCTAATGGATTTTTCAATTTGGAGAAACATATATGGGAAGCTTGCTTCTATGCGACGTTGCGGTCCCTTTGGTTGGTGAGAAATAACACTATCTTCAACAATTCAACGAAACAAGCTTGGGAGGTGGGGGATCTAGTCAAAACTAGAGTTGCGATGTGGATGAAGGCGAAATTCGACATCAAGATCTACACCATTGAGGAGTTCAAGATTTTCTTAGATGGTGTCCGAAAATTGAGATTGTAACCTAGTTTTCAGGTGTACCTCCAACTGTCGGTTGGAAGTTTTTGTAAATTTGGGCTCAACCAAGATCTATCTTCGGTTGTTTTTTCTCGATGTACCCCATTCGAGTTTTATAAAATGTTTTGCTTTTCCGAGAAAAAAAAAAAAGTCGTAGATTAGTATCTTTTAAGTTATGGTGTACTATAGGTTAAATTTATATAATTTTAGATTACCTTGTACAATTTTGTAAATTACATTATATTGGCAAGAAGTACGTACATGTGTGTTTTAGTTACCGAAAAAGTATATTAAATGCACGTACTTATTGATGCATTAGACCAAAATTATCAAACTATTTAGTGTACAATATATATTAATATCAATAGCATAATCTTTCGAATGAAAAATTTCAGTTTCTTTGGCCCCCTCGAATCGTAATCTTGGCTCCCCTACTGATTTTAATCTCCCTCACAAACATAGGATTAGAACAGAACCGTCCCTAGGGCAAAGTCCAAAAGGCCTTCGCCTAGGACCTCACCTTTTTTAGCCCAAAAAAAGTGCCGCCGGTTAGAATACATGTTATTTATAAAGTAGTCCCAATTTACAAAAGAAATCCTCCTATGACCAGTAGTAAAATGCTTGGCTTCCTCACCCTAGGTTAATTTGGGGTTCAATTCCCATCCCTGAATCTTTTTAGAGTTGATGAATGGTTAGAATAAATAATTCTATCTATACTTTCAAGGTAAAAGTACAAAATTACTCATTATTCGATCCAATAATTTATTCTTAATATTTTCCATTGCGTTTCGTTAAGTGTTTTTACATGCTCAAATTAGCAAGAAAAAATAAGTGATGTGTACGTGTATGTTAGATTTTTTTATTTTTAATGGTTCATTTTTTAATTTGACCAATAATAGAGAGGCCCCATACTGCAAGTTCTCCTAGGGCCTCTGAATGTGTAGGGCTGGCCTTGGATTAGAGACTCATATATTTATTCTACATCGTGTGGCTTGAAAATGTGATAGAATAAAAAAAAAACCCGTAAATATAGGTCTGCTAAATCAAATCTCTCGAGTATGCAAGCAAGCTTATCACGAGAGAGTTGACTATCAAGACCTTTGTGCTCACATTTTTATATGCGAGCACGTTTTGTTTTTGTTTTTTTGAAATGTCACTTCAATTCATCACACGAAGGGAAATTCGAGCACATTCGTGTATATGTCATTTCGGACAATTAACTCGAAGGTTTTTTTTACACATTTGAACGTACTTTTTCTTTCTAATAGCTTTAAATGAATACTGCACGTTCACAGAAAGATTTGGATTTAATTGTTAGGCTGTTAGCTTCACACATAGATCATAGATATGCATGTATCCATATCTATTTGTGTATGATGCCAAATATATATATATATATATATGGGGCCGGTTCCGTAGACACCCCAAAAAACACCCAAACAAACACCCCATCTCAGCCTTTCATTTCAAGGGCTGAGATCAAATCCCACTTCATCCCTAAAAATACAAATCACGTCTGCCCCTTCTCCCGTTCTTCACTTCACGTTCTGCTCCCTCCAGTCCGACACCCACCCCTTCACCTCCCTCCACTCCAACACCCACTCCGATCGACGAGCTCCAACCGTCAAGCCTGGGATAAAATAGAACTTGGATTATCAGCTCCCCCCGAAAAACACCACGAGCTCAGGTCCTTCTTCTCTGCTGCGTAACCTCGACCTTCAAATTTCCACCAGGTTTCGCTCGACTCCCCAAATTCTCTCCCCGCAAATCAAATTCGACTTCTTCCGAGTCCAAATTTCACGCTTCCGTTCGTATTAGGGTTTTTGGTGGCGATTTGGGAACGGTTCTAGGGTTTGGAGGCTCATATAAGGTGAGAGACGGATTTTTAGAAGGAGGCTCGTTTGAATGCTTTTGTAGACCACAAAATCCTAATCTATTGAAGCTCAGTGATGATTCCTGTTATATATCCACTTGTCAAAATCAGTTTAATTTTTTTGTAATACTTGGATTTTTATTCTCTTTATTTTCAGGCAGAACTTCAGCTTAATTTTCAGAAAAGAAGGGGCCATGGAGTGTTATCTGTACTTCGGCCGAAATTCAGTGGTGTGTTGGGTGAAGCTCTAGATGTAGCTGCCAGATGGAGTGGTGATGTTGTGAGTAACTAAACCAGAGTTTTTGTTCTGAAACCATGACTTTGGTGGCTGATATTTTAAGCATCTTTGACTCAGAGTTTTAGCAAATTCTATTT
Organism: Rhododendron henanense subsp. lingbaoense; assembly: GCA_020567845.1. Taxonomy (NCBI): domain Eukaryota; kingdom Viridiplantae; phylum Streptophyta; class Magnoliopsida; order Ericales; family Ericaceae; genus Rhododendron; species Rhododendron henanense. The sequence goes on along the minus strand of CM036324.1, from coordinate 25,768,442 downwards.
GTTTTGAAGTTCAGTATGTTAGAAAATTTCAGTTGTGGTGCACTAGAAAATTTTATCTTGGCTAATCTCTTGACCATCAAAGTATGTGGTGCACTAGAAAATTTCAGTTGTATGGTAGGAAGCATCCAGTCTTGATCTTTCTCTTCTGATTGGCAATACAGAGGTGCTACAGATACCAACAGAAATGTATATAGGGTACACAGGAAGACAAGAAGAAGAGAAAAATAAAACCCTTTTGGTTTCTGTAGTGTCTCTGTTTTTCCCCCCTCCCAAAATTAGTTGTTGTGAGAAGGTTGTTGGAATTCTTTTCCCAACATTTCTCTTGTTCAAAGCAGTAATCAATTCTAAAAAGCTACTAACTTTAGATTTGGAGTTTTGATGTGCGATAATTTTTATGATGTTACACTCAGTAATGATTTTTCTTTTAATTGTTTTTGTCTCCCAGTTGATTTGATGAAGCCTGGCGCAACTATCATTCTCCGAAATGCAAAGATTGACATGTTCAAGGGATCAATGAGGCTTGCACTTGACAAATTGAACCGTGTCGAGGTCACAGAACCTGGTTGAAATCTGTCCTCCATGTTGCAAAGAGAAGGAAAGTCACAAGCATCTATTCTTTGGCTGCTCTTTTTCCAAATTTGTGTGGTCTGTAGTATGGAGTAAATCCTCATCTGTTTGTGTGCCTATCTCTTGTTGATTGGCTGGATTGGTTTGCCCAAAATGGGAGAGTTTCAAGTGCAGAATTATGAAATTTTCATTGCCAACTGCAGTGTATCTCATCTGGAGGGAGAGAAACTTACAATTGTAACTTCCAGGAGTAGGTTTTTTTGTTTTCTAGTTGTGTGGAGTGCTATTGGTAGTATAGCTGTATAGTCAGGAAATCTTTGACCTTGTTTTTGTTTTATGGTTTTTGTGAAGCCATTTGGTCTCCTGTAATAAAAATGAGATGTAATTCATTTGGTAATGGGTTTTTGCTATAAATGTGGCTTGTGAATGTTTATTTAGAATGTTCATTTGGTTCCTATTGTTGTTGTATTGACTGACTGAGACGCGAGACGTCGGGTTAGGACCAAAAACAGGGGAAACTCTGTCGAAATTATTTCAGAACCTACCTTTTTGAACAGACACGACACAAGGACACTGATCAATGATCAGAACAAGCTAGGATTCCAGCTTCATCTGACCAAACATCAAAGAACAATTACATAATAAAATCCAGTGACAAATCTAATCATTCAATACAAGTGTAACGATTCAATCTTTCTTACATTCAATTCCATCCCCAAAATTAATCCATAAAAGAACTGAAAGCACAATAAAACTGGTCCATCCCATTACATTCGATTCCAAATTGAAAGCACAATAACTAGATTACATTACAAAACAATGAGTTTGATACAATAACCCACAAAATACAAGTGTAATCTGCACGAATAAAACAAGAAGTTCTCTCATTCATCTTCTTTCTCTTATGCATACAAGTTTAAAGATTCAATCTTTCTTACATTCAATTCCATCCCAAAAATTGATCCATACAAAGAACTTTCACTTAACCTAAGAATAGATCATTACAAAACAAAGCCAACAAGCCAAAATATTCCAAGTTCATTTGGAGCAATCTGAGCCGTCCTCTTGGTCACTATCTGACGGCTTTGGACATGTTTCGATTTGACTTCATTTTCTTTCTCTTACATGGAGTCACTAGTTGGTGGTTGTGATTTTCATCGAAACTTGTTACTTTCCATTTGCAATTCCATTTGTCATGCTTAATCCGCAAATGAGCCTTGCATTCACATTTAACGGTTGAACAACGTCTAACTCTTTTCTTTGATATCACTTTCTCCTCTTCGTCCGTCTTATCATTCTCCTCCACAACACTCTCCTGCTGCTTTTTCCCAAGATATTTTCCTTCTTTTACGCAAACAAATAGCACCTTACTGACTTCATTCGACCGGTTTTGTCCTTTGCTTGAAGCCCGAGTACGAATCCAAAATCCATTTTCTTGACCATAACGTTCATAGTAATTCCGTGCTTCTTCAATTGTCTCAAAATACATCCCAATTATCGGTGTTTTTAACCCTTCCACAACATTTTCTAGAGTCTCCATGTGATCTACTTCAACATCATCTAAACTCACTACCTCCATTGTTCACCCTTCACTTGCCTGCAAGAAAAAGTAAAGAAATCTATATTCAATTTTTTTTTTCAACGTTAAGTTAAGAATTAGAAAGTCCAAAAAGGGTGATACTAATGCAATGACCATATTCAAAATTTTTTTGCAACGTTAAGTTAAGAATTAGAAAATCCAAAAAGGGTGATATTGATGCAATGACCTTATTCAAATTTTTTTTGCGTTCATCTCAATGAAAAAGAATCGGATAACTAAAAAATTATGACTCTTGCTCTTTTTTTTTTTTTTTTTGAAAGTATCCAAATTTGAGCACTTTTGGGGAAAAGCCCCAGGTTCTCAAAATGAGCTAATGTATGAACCCAAGAAACACTAATCAAACATTATAGTAGAAACCCTAGAATCAGAAGAACAACAGGACCCTCGAAGAAAGTGTTTATGACTCGTTTTGAAAACTCGAAGCTTTTTGAAATGGTGGCTACTGCATAGCTTCTGATGAAAACATGATGAGAGAAGAGAGCTTTCTTCAATGATTGTGCCATTCAAATACACTTGTGAAAACATGCTAGTATACGAATGTCATATAGCAGTCAATGCTTGTGCCATCCACTTTTTGGATGACGGTATCAACCATGAACGGCTATTTGATGACACAGTTACCCTGTTTTCAGTAATCCACATAAGAATGATAAGATCAGATACTAGGTCACACACATCCACTAATATATCTTTCTTTGTGCTCTTATGTGACACATTTTCTGCCTATTACCTGTTCAAGAATATAGACCAATAAGATTCAAGGAGGATTCGGCAAGTTCAGAGAGAGAGAGACCTGGGTGCGTCCCGAGAGAGAGAAGATCCGGTTCTCGGTAAGTGGGTCGTTGATGGAGAGAGAGGGTCGGCGGCGGCGGGGGCTGAGCTCGTCGGTCGGAGTGGAGGGAGGTGAAGGGGTGGGTGTCGGACTGGAGGGAGCAGAACGTGAAGTGAAGAACGGGAGAAGGAGGCAGACGTGATTTGTATTTTTAGGGATGAAGTGGGATTTAATCTCAGCCCTTGAAATGGAGGGCTGAGATGGGGTGTTTATTTGGGTGTCTACGGAACCGGCCCGTATATATATATATGAACTCTCTCACATCTAATGAATGTTTCAGATTATCATGCATGTTCTCAAACACACAAAAATAGATGCAAATACAACAAATGCAAGCGAGCAAAGAGCAATAGACATTCTACTTCTTGGACAAGAAAAAGGAACGAAATCAGTGGGAGTAGACAAAGACATTCTAGCCAAAATGGACACTTGTACGGGTTGTTACTCTAAGCACAGTTGTTTTTATCATGGCTGACTTGCTCTTCAAGTCAGAAGGCATATGCGCTGTTCACGTATTGGGCTATGGGCGCAACAATCACATCTATTGCAGCTAGGGGTGTTACGAACCCGACCGGACCGAAAAAACCCGAAAAAACCGACCGTTCGGTTCGGTCTTCGGTCGGGGTGGCGGCAGAAATTTTTGGGTTCGGGGTGGACCGAACCGACCGAACTTATTTCGGTTCGGTCTCGGTTTTGTTAAAATTTGGACCGACCGGACCGAACCGAACCGACAGGACCGAATCACCCCGACCGACCGAATCACCCCGAACCGAAATAAGACCGAACCGACCGATTAGTGTTTTTATATATTTTTATGTAATTCAGATTAATCTTGACCGTCCATTTAAATCTTGACCATTCATTTAAAACCCTAAATCTACTCTTGTCTCCAACTCTCATCAGTCATCTCATTTCTCTCAAGACCACGCAGGCTACGCAGCCCTGCTCCAGAGCTCCACTCCTCCCTCTCTGGCTCCTCTTTCCCCTTATCTCCCAGACTCCCACAGTCACTCACGGCTTCTCTCTTCGCAGATCGCGATTCTCCCTCCTCCTCAGCTCCTCTCTTCGCCGCCGACGATATTCCCCAACTCGTTACAGCGCCGTCCTCGCCTCCGCGATCTGCAGATTCCCCAACTCGTTACAACTCATCTCTCAGGCACGATCTCTCTCTGACTCTCCCCCATCGACGTCGTCTCTTTCCTCTCAAGCCGGCGATTCAACCAGCGACTGGACAACCGGTCTGACTGGCGACTGGACTGGCTTCCGCCCTTGTCTGCGACTGTGAGTTTGTGATTCGGTGATTTGTAATTTTGTATGCGTATTTATGGTTTATTCAAAAACCCCAGTTTTCGTTTCCAGATTTTACACCGTTTCTTCTTTTCTTTTTTTCTTGATGAATGCAAATTATTTTTTGTTTTTTTTCTTCCTGATTTTAGTATTATCTAAAGAACCATTTGTGATTCGTGATTCGGTGATTTGTATGCGTATTTATGGTTTATTCAAAAACCCCAGTTTTCGTTTCCAGATTTTTTTCCAAATTTTACACCGTTTCTTTTTCTTTTTTTTCTTGATGAATGCAAATTATTTTTTGTTTTTTGTTTTTCCTGATTTTAGTATTATCTAAAGAACCATTTTTTCCTCAGCAGATTTTTTCCTCAGCTTGAATCACCTGATTTTTTCTTTTTCTGTCTGTAGCTATTTAGAGAGATTTTTCAAAGGTGTGGCTAAGCCCAAGCTTTAGGCTCACGTGGAATTTCAACCTCGACGACGCCGAGAAAATGTCTGACCATGAGCTTGACCATGAGCTTGAGGTATTCAATCTCAAAATCCTAATTTATTAGTATTTGCAAAATACTTTTCGCATGAGCATGAGGTGATGAACTGAAAATAAGATTAGTGCATGAACTTTGGAGTTTTGAGCATGAGAACACAGTTTATAAGTTCATATACAATTTCATCAGATTAGTGCCTGGAAATTAGAGTGTGATTATGTTCATTTGTTTTAGATGGATGATATTGATGATGATGATGATATTATGGATGATGCTGCTGAGTTTGATATTCCTCAAAATGCTGAATTAAACGATGATCAAGTGCCTGAAATTGAAAATAAGGTTGAGTCGAAAAAGATTGTTGGTAGTATTGCTAATAAGAGGGCTGCTTGTTGGAAACATTTTGACTTTATTACACCAGACGGTCATCCGAAACCTAGGGCTGCATGCAAATGGTGTCGGAAGGATTATGCATGTCATTCGAAGCTCAATGGTACAAAATCACTTACTCATCATCTAAAGTTTCAGTGTTTCAATTATCCCATGAGCACGAAATTTACGGGTAGTAGGCAAAAACAACTTAGTTTTAAAAAAAAGGAACACAATGGCGAAACAAGTGCAAACCTTGTGCCTATAACCTTCAGTGCGGATGCATGTAAAAGAGCACTAGCGAAGATGATAATAATTGATGAATTGCCATTTTCATTTGTTGAGGGTGAAGGATTCAAACAGTTTATTGAAGTTGTTCAACCAATGTGGAAGCCTCCGGGTAGGCTTGTGATGGCCAAGAACTGCATGCTTGTTTATGGGGAGGAGAAAATGGCATTGAAACAAATAGTTAAGCATCAAAGGTTATGTCTTACAACGGACACTTGGACTTCAGTCCAAAATCTGAAATCAACTAAAATCAATATAAAAGAACAACTTGATGAGTTGGAGCAATTAGATTCGGGTACTACTCTTTTTAGTTCTTGATTCTTTATGTTATGTGGTTCTTAAATATCTTTTATGTTGAGTGTCTTAGTTGTTTGTTTTTCTTTGTTTTTTTCTTCTTATGTTTGTAGTTGTCTTGGAATCAACTGATAAGGATTAAGGAGTTGGTGGCATGGTGCAATTGTTTTTTCATGGTTAAGGTAAATCCTAATCGCATACACATCTATTTATGTTTGCTGTTTACTGTTTTTACTGTTTAATGTTTTTTCTTAGTGTTTAATGTTTACTGTTTTTTATGTTCAAAAGGAGGGCTAGATTGTTGGCAACTTGGCATAGTATTTTGAAGTATGGTGGTGCAGTTTTCAAGCTGAAGATGGTTCTATATTCTGCATTCTGCTGGTTCTTTGGTAGTATTTTGTTATGACAATGACTGGGATTCCATGGGGTTCTGTTGGCATTAGTGTTTTGAATTTGGTAGACTTTAACTTAAAAGTATGGTGGTGTTGTTTTCTGATGGAGACTTTAACTGTTTTCTGCTAGATTGTTGGTAATTTTTGTTTTTGTGATGGCTACTTATGTTTTTTGAAATTTGGTTTCAAGAAGATGTGTATAAGTTAGGATTCTGGGTGTAATCTTGTATTTGTGATGCTAGTATGCTACTGCTATTATGTTGTGAGGGTTAAACAGTTGGTATGCTACTGCTACTGCTATTGTTTTCTTCTTCTTTTTTGATTCGCACTGCTATTGTTTCAAGAAGGAATTTTTTTCTATTATGCTACTGCTAGTACTGCTACTGATCTGTTCTTTTTTAGTATGCTACTGCTAATAGCAGTCTGCTATTGTTTCAAGAAGGTTTTATTTTTTTTACAAATTTTGGGTGTGGTGAGTTCACTGAGTTGTGACTTGTGAGTCTTGTGACTATGAACAAAAAGCTTGGCTGATTTGAGTGCGGATCCAAAAAAAACAAAGGCCATTGAAACGAAGGCTTTTTTGTATTTGTAGATGACTTCTCAATTGATTGGGCCATGTGGGCCAAAAATCTTCTTTTGCCATTAAAAAAGAGAGGTGAAATTGGCCCACTATCAAAGAAATACCTTTATAATAAAAAAAAACAGGTGCAATGGGCCTATTTTTGGCTCACTATCAAATTCTTTTTTAATTGGCCCATTTTTAATTTTTTATCTTTGGCCCAACTAGGCCCAATTCGGGCAGACCGAATTCCCCGAATTCCCCGACCGAACCGAATCCACCCCGAACCGAATTGGACCGATTGTAATTTCGGTCGGGATCGGTCCTGGCATTTTTTTCCCCGAACCCGATCGGTCTACAATTCCGATGGACCGAACCGACCGACCCCGAACCGATAACACCCCTAATTGCAGCAACGTATTGGATTTAAAATTGCGGTGTTTAATTTAAAATTGTTGTCTTTATTAAATGTAAGGTTTGCAAGTTTTTGAAAAAAATACATTTTTTTTTAAAATAACAGTTTTTGAAAAAAAAAACAGTTTTAAAAAAAATTAATAAAAAACAGTTTTACTATTTTTGCAAAAAATAAAAAAAAAACTTCTTTTAAAAATATGAGAGAGAGAGAGAGAGAAGGTTTGGTTATTAGCAAAAGGTTGCTAGTTTTGATTATTTAATGGCCAAAATTTAATAAGTTGCTAAGAGCATCCACAATGTAATTATCAAAATCAAAAGATTGCTAAAGTTAGCATTGTGTGCTTAAAAAAATGTTCACATTGTAATAATCAAAGTTAGCAACCTCCTAACTAATAATCAAATTTGGACATTTGAATAATCAAAAGTAACAATGTGTGACTTCACATTATTAACTTTAGCAACCCTCTAAATGAATAATCAAAAGCTGATGTGACAAGTTTTGATTATTCACTTTTGATTATTACATTGCGGATGCTCTAAGAGATTATTAAGTTTGTTGTATTTGGATTGTGATTTGTGAGTAGTACTCCTCGTCTTTCCCTCATCACTCTATTGGAATGTATGGAATGTACTTCCATTGATTTGGCATTTTCTTTACTTTTTTTTTTTAACAACAAAAAAGAGTTCTATTGATCTTAAATTTAGTTGTATATATATACAGGTGTTAAACAAAAGCCAGGAAAAAGGTACCAACAATCAAAAGAGAACATTGCAACTGAGTAGGCACCTTCAATCTCTCCAAGCTAATCACATGCCACTTGGAAATAAGAACAAATCAAAGGAGTTGATAAGAGTTCAACTCACGCTAAAACAACAGAGATATAAGGAACATTAAAACGATTGCAAGCGCGGAGGAGGTGGTGGATATTATTAAGTTTAGAGTGGCGATGTGGATTAAAGTCAAATTCAATGTTAGGGTATACACTGTAGAGGATTTTAAAAGATTTTTAGATAGTATTCATTCGCTTAAATTGTAATATGTTTTGACGGGTATCATTCAACCTCCTGCTGGATGATCCTCGTCTTCCCATTCCCTGGTTGAGTTGAGCATAACCTTCCCCCTCAATGTATCCTTTCGAGATTTATGAAATTTCCTTTTGCCAAGCAAAAAAAAAAAGAAAAGAGTACCCGTCTCATCCTATATCTATATTAGAGCTAGATTACTCGCCGCATTAATCCGGTGTAAGAAAAAATGACATTCGACATCACACTAGGAAGTCTATTTTTTGAGCGGTCACAGAAAGTAGCATTGTGTAACCAAATTCATGGAGGCACTTCGAACCCAACAATCCCTCCCTCAACAAGATGGCGCTCCCGCAACTCGAACCCATGACTTTCTGACTCTAATACCACTTGTCGGACCGCTTTTCTACCATCTCTCCTAAAACTAGTTGGTGGTAGGAAGGGTTTTAATTAAGTCTTTTGTGACATTCGATATCGCATCCGCAAATCTGTAGAGACCCGAATAATTTTAATGTTTGAAATATCGATTAAATGTCTAATTGAGAAATTTGAGATAAATTGGTGAATAATTGACTTGAGGACCAATGTGATAGAATTGAAGTTTGAAGGGAGAATGTGTGTTTTAATAATTTGTGAGTATAAATAGCTACTACAAAAACCTTAAAAGATGACACTCAAAAAATTGAAACAATGACAGTTTTTGTAAAACTGTCATCGAAAATATGATAGTAGATTTTTGATGACAGTCCATCTTACAAACTGTCATCTTTGCAATATATGATGACGGTTTAGAATAAAAGTGACATTATTATCTTTTTCTTTAATGTCAGTTTTTGCTTAAAATTGACATTAAAACATGGCGCTTCCGGAAGCCCATATGGGAAACCTTTTAATGACAGTTTTCCTTAAAAGCGACATTGAAACTAAGCCCTTTTAATGACAGTTTTAATTAAAACTGACATTGCAGTTGATCATAAAAGATGACAGTCAAAAAGCGTCATAAAAACATATAAGATGATAGTTTAAAACTGTCATCTTATACTTTCAATGTCTACGATGACAGTTTCATCCAAAATTGACATTAAAAGTGCTCATCTTAAAATTTTCGAAAATATAGTATACATATTTTTGTTTGTCTTTTGTTAACAATAAGCGTGCCAGCTCAGTTGGTAACATGCGCGTGAGGAACTTAAGTTCTTGAGTTCAAGTCCTGGGGCAAGCAAATATTTGCTGGCCACACAAGTGCTAAGTAGGCTACACACAAGTGCCACTGGGCGGCCATGCGAGAGGCACGTGGGTGCCACGTGGGTGGCCACACATTCGAAATAGAATTGTTTTTTTTTTTCTTGAATGGAGAACAAATAAGATGACAGTTTAAATCCGTCATCTTTGCGATTAAAGATGACGGATTAAAACTATCATCTTTTATCACAAAGATGACAGGTTTAAACTGTCATCTTATATGTTTAATGACAGTTTTTTATTGTCATAACAAATCTAGACTTTTAATGACAGCTCCATAGATGACAGTTTCAAAACTGTCATCTTTCACATTTAATGACACTTTTAAACTGTCATCTTTTACGATTATTGTAGTAGTATAGGGGTGGGTGAGGAGTAGGAGATAATTTCATCTCCCTTTCCTCTCTCCTCTCCACCGGCTCTCCACTCCCCCCCACTGATCTCTCTCTCTCTCCTCTTCTCACACTCAAAACTCCACCTCACACCCGAAAATCTTCAAGAAACAACTACATTCAAGCCTTGCAATCGCATTCACAAGCTCGGAAATCCTTGGGTTGAGTTCGAATCGAAGTTTCAAGGCTCGAAAGTCTAGGGCTTGTCCAATAACCCGAGAATCTCGTCCATTGTTTCGAGGTAGGAACTTCTTGACCTCTTTTATATGTTTCCTTGTTGATTTGGTGTGAAATTGAGCTATTGGTTGTTGAATTTGGTTGAGCATTGAGTTCTAAAAATCGCTACCCGAAGCCAATCCGTATCGATACGGTTTTCGTGGCGTATCGATACGGGTTGCTTATCTTTCGAACAGTTGAACGCGTATCGATACGGATTTTGTGCGTATCGATACGGGAAACTTATCTCCAGATTTTGTTCCTGTTGACCATATATTGATTGTTTTGGCTCTCAATCACTTCTAAACCCCTTGACACACTTCCTAATTGATCTCAAGCTCTTTCTTTTGGCTTCTCGCGACTTTTCGATGCTTTCTTCGTTTGTTGGCCTTCCGTTGACACTAATTGAATATGGAACTACATGGTTAAACGTTGTTAATTGCTTATTGGTTGTAAATTGGAATATGTGACCGTTGGTGGTGCATTTGTGATAGTATTGGCATATCGTATGACAATACGTTTGAGAATGTGATCTCGGAAGTCATAGCTTGCATGTTAGTTGAGAATTGAGTGGTTTGAGGTCGAATGGTGGTTTAGGGAGTCCCGTACGCAAGGGGTGGTAATACGGTAACCTTGGGTTTGTGGGGATCACTGTGACGCTAGGGGTGGTAACACGGTAATCCACGTGGTGTTGTATGGTAATGCAAGGGGTGGAAGTACCAATAGTGGAAGTTAGTGATGTTGAGTCGAATTGGGGGTTATTGAGTAATTGAGTCGTATGACACTCGTACTTAGTTGGGATTGGGGATCCATTTACAAGTTGATTGATCATTCAGTGTTGAGTATTGTCTCCTCATCTTTCTTTCTAATACACTAGTCAACATGTTTGCATATAGTATTGGTTAAGGTTTTCCTACTGGGCTTTGCAGCTCAACAAAATCCTTCTTTTCAGGTACCAATGCCGGACTTTAGCCTCATGCGTGCATGCTTGGATTGTGAACAAGATTTTGGAAGCCTTTGCACTTAGTTACTTTTTCATCTTGTATTGGTTTAGTATTTTGGGTCAAGATGGCTTTGTAACTAAGAATTCATGAACTATCTTTTGACTAGAATTCTAATTGTATTAAGCTGATTTGGGCTATGATGCCAAAGTATACTTTCTTTTGAATAGAGGACTTGTCTGTAATTAAACAGGTGGAACATTATTTTGGGAAATACGAAGGCAGACGGAGTTCTTTCAGTTAAAGAGTATTATTTATTTTGTGTTGAAAATCCAGGTCGTGACAAATTGGTATCAGAGCGTCTAGGTTTAGAATACCTAGAGACCGTGAGGAGACTTCTAGTCTCATGGGTTCAAAAAGTCACGTTATTTTTATAACACTTGTGTGCTTGTGTGCATCATTATTACTTGGCTTACGTTGCATGACTTTTCAATACAGTAGAGTTGTTTTCAACCCGTGTTGGGATAATTGGAGGTTTGACCTCAGCGAACGATGTTGTGATTGATGAACCCTCTCTTTCTTTTAATTGTAGTAAGATGCCTCCGAGAACGCATGTGCGACGAGGTAGGGGTGGAAACCGGGGTGGCCATGGTCGTGGCCGTGGGGTACCTCCCGAGGATGAAGTTAGTCAGCATGGGAAAAATCCGGGGGCTGGGGCCGGTCGAGGTGCAGGCGTGCCTCCGAATCAGACTCAGTTTGCTAGGGACCTTATTGCGGCACTTGCGGCTGCAAACCTTTTAAATCAGGCTCCGAGAGAGAATGCTGAGGATAGGGCTATGATAGCAATGCGGGAGTTTAGTCGTAGGAATCCTCCGACGTTTGATGGAACCATTAGTGACCCTTTGGTAGCCGACCATTGGTTAACCTAGATCCGGAAGCTCTTTAGGGCTCTTAACATTACCGAGGATAATATCAGAGTGGGAATTGTGGCCGTGCAGTTGGTCGGGGAAGCCGGCGAATGGTGGGAATCTATTCTGGAGTCGAGGAAAGATGCAAGGAGGGCGGCGAGGGCCGCGGCTCAAGAAGATGAGCCAGACGTTGAGAATTTGACATGGGCGGAGTTTGAGGTGCTTTTTGAGGAGCAATATTTTCCAGAAATGAGTCGCGATCAAATGAGGAATGAGTTCGAGAAGTTGGAGCAAGGGGATATGACTGTGTCGGAGTATGCGGTAAAATTCCAATCCTTGTCCCGTTTTGCGCCGGAGATGGTGTCAACCGAGGAGAGAAAGTGTAGGCGATTTGAAAGGGGTTTGAGTGATGCTGTGAAAAAGTTTGTGGTGGCACAACGAAAAGGAAAGTTTTCCGAGGTCGTGGAGTGTGCACGGAGCATTGAGACACCGCAAGAGGCACCTAGGAATCCTACAGCTTGGGAATCGAGACAACCTGCGGGGGGTATAAGTTCATCATCGGGGAGTTTCGGTAGTCAAGGGAGGAAAAGGCAAAGGGATCAAATGTCGATTTCACAGGGTCCATCGAACTTTAGGCCTACACCTTCATCTTCATTCGGGACTCGAGGAGTTTCCAATCGGCCTCCAATGGTATGCCATGAGTGTGGTCAGACGGGGCATATTCGAGCTCAGTGTCCGCGTATTTTGGGTACCTGTTTTACTTGCGGGAAGTCGGGTCACTTTGCTAGGAATTGTCCGCGTGGGGACGGGGCTCGCAGTGAGTCAGGGTCAGTGCAGCAGCCGAGGGGTGGACGGAATTTTGGACGACAGTCATTTCGGGGCGCTCAGAGGCAGCAGCAGCCTCATTTTCGTCAGACCACTTCGGCTCAGGGATCTCAGGTTGAGAGAGGAGCTAGTTCGTCCACACCTACTCAGGGTTCCGGTCATCGTGGTGGACATGTCGAGAGTCAAACTACCCAGGGGAGAGCTTTTGCCATTACGTCAGCCATTCCGTCTCCTGTTATTTCTCAGGCCCCAGAGACGTCAGTAGTGAAGGGTACATTTCTTCTGTTCAATTCCTTTGCTAGAGTACTATTTGATTCTGGAGCTTCTCATTCATTTATTGCTGCATCTTTTGCTTGTGCGTTGGAATTGAAAATCGAGAGTATCAATCCTCCGTTGTTTGTCGACACACCTATAGGGGGTAAATCGTCGTTAGATCGTATTTGCCAGGATTGTGAGCTCACTATACGAGATCGTCGTTTCACTTTTGATTTCATCGTGCTGAATATGTCGGGGTTCGACCTTATTTTGGGAATGGATTGGTTGTCCACATTTCACGCCACTATAGATTGCTTCAAGCGTCGGGTTCGCATTTGTCCACCTGGGGGTACCTGTTTTGAGTTTTTCGGGGAGTGTCGGGAACCGATAGAACCGTACCTGTGTGAATCTCGAGAACATGAGTCGATGTATGCTGTGCTAGCAAGTTTGACCTTAGACGAGGACGTATCCGCGCGTGAGGAGTTACCTCTTGTCGTTTGTGACTTTCCGGACGTGTTTCCAACGGAGTTACCTGGTTTACCACCTGAGAGAGAAGTCGAGTTCACCTTTGACTTACTTCCTGGTACCGCTCCTATTTCCATACCTCCTTACTGTTTTGCGCCTGCCGAGCTGAGAGAATTGAAGATTCAATTGCAAGAACTGGAGAGTTTGGGATTTATTCGCCCGAGTACTTCACCGTGGGGAGCACCGGCCTTGTTCGCTCAGAAGAAAGATGGTTCTCTTCGCCTTTGTATCGATTATCGTAAGTTGAACCGCGTAACCATAAAGAATAAGTACCCAATGCCTAGAATCGACGATCTATTCGACCAACTTCGAGGCGCCACTTGTTTCTCTAAGATCGACTTAAGGTCCGGTTATCACCAGTTGAGAGTTCGGAGAGAAGATATTCCTAAAACCGCTTTTCGTACTCGGTATGGCCACTACGAGTTTGTTGTTATGCCTTTTGGCTTGACGAATGCACCGGCGACTTTCATGGACTTGATGAACCGTATCTTTCGTGCTTTTCTCGATCGTTTTGTAGTTGTCTTTGTGGACGATATCCTTATCTACTCGCCTTCGGAGGAGGAGCATCAATCTCACCTTTCCATCGTTCTTGAACTTTTAAGAGAGCACCGTTTATATGCCAAGCTTAGTAAATGCGAGTTTTGGTTGTCCGAAGTTAAGTTTTTGGGTCATGTCGTTTCGAATGGCGGGGTGTCTGTTGATCCGGAGAAAGTAGAGTCCGTGATGAGTTGGCAACGACCGAAGAATGTATTCGAGATTCGTAGTTTCTTGGGCTTGGCTGGATACTATCGTCGGTTTGTACTAGATTTTTCTCGCCTAGCGGCTCCATTGACCAAATTGACTCGTAAAGGAACCCGTTTTGTTTGGAATGACGCATGTGAGATGGCCTTTCAAGAATTGAAAAAGAGATTGACTACCGCGCCGGTTTTGGTTGTACCCGAGCGAGGAATTGGTTATTCCGTGTATTGTGATGCTTCGAAAGAGGGATTGGGGTGCGTGTTGATGCAATTAGGACGTGTTGTAGCATACGGTTCGCGACAGTTGAAGACTCATGAGCGAAACTACCCTACCCATGACTTAGAACTTGCGGCCGTCGTTTTTGCGTTAAAGAGTTGGCGTCATTATCTCTACGGTGAGAAGTTTGAAGTCTTTTCCGATCACAAGAGTCTAAAATACTTGTTTTCTCAAAAGGAGCTCAATTTGCGACAACGCCGATGGATGGAACATTTAGAGGACTACGACTTTGAGTTGCAATATCATCCGGGAAAGGCAAATGTGGTAGCAGACGCGCTAAGTAGGAAATCGACCCAACTTGCGAATTTGGCTATCCGTGAGTGGAAAACGATGAATGACTTAGGCTCGTATGCGTTACATTTTGAGGAAGTAAGGGATGGAGTCACTTTGTGTAACTTAACCGTTCAATCGACCTTGTCGACCCGAGTCATCGAGGCCCAACAACATGACGGGGAAGCGGGAGAATTTCGTACCAAGTTTCTTAGTGGCAATGCTCGAGAGGGATGGATGATTCACGCCGATCAAAGTTTACGATACCAAGGAAAGTTGTTCGTACCCGTTTCGTGTCGGGAGGAAATTTTGAGAGAATTCCATCACTCACCGTTAGCCGTGCATCCGGGAGGAACGAAAATGTATCACGACTTGCGTAGACAATTTTTGTGGCCGAGAATGAAGAGAGATGTCGTTATCTTCGTGTCCAAATGTCTTACGTGTCAACAAGTCAAAGCCGAGCATCAACGACCCGCAGGGGAGTTGCAACCGTTGCCAGTGGCCGAGTGGAAGTGAGAAAACGTGACAATGGATTTTGTTACCGGATTACCGAGATCGCCGAGGGGGCACGATGCCATTTGGGTGATAGTCGATCGATTGACTAAGTCCGCGCATTTCTTACCGATTCAAGTTACAGATTCGATCGAGTCGCTTAGTCGTTTTTACATTCGTGAGATTATACGTCTTCATGGAATTCCCGTCTCTATTGTATCGGATCGAGATCCAAGGTTTACCGCGCGTTTTTGGCAAAGCTTGTAGGCTGCTCTTGGTACTAATCTCTTATTTAGCACCGCGTATCATCCTCAAACGGATGGGCAATCCGAGAGAACGATCCAAATTCTAGAAGATATGCTTCGGGCTTGCGTTATGGACTTTCGGGGTAGTTGGGAGGATCATTTACCGTTAGTCGAATTCGCATACAACAATAGTTACCAATCTAGTATCGAGATGGCACCGTATGAAGCTTTATATGGGAGACCGTGTCGATCACCCGTTTGTTGGACTGAGTTGGGCGAGGCTACATTGATTGGGCCGGAATTAGTTCAAGAAACTTCCGAGAGCATGAGAGCAATTCGTTTACGTCTTCTTGAAGCACAAAGAAGAACCACCGAGCAAGTCAAATTGATTCGCCAACGGTTGATAACCGCGCAAAGTAGGCACAAAAGTTATGCCGATCGTCGTCGCCGACCGTTAACATTTGAAGTGGGGGACCACGTATTCCTTAAGGTGTCGCCGCATCGGGGACTATCTCGTTTTGGGCAAAGGGGCAAGTTATCGCCGCGTTTCATTGGGCCGTTTGATATTATCGAAAGGATCGGAGAGGTCGCGTATCGATTAGCGTTACCGCCGAGATTGTCGGGTGTCCACGATGTTTTCCATGTATCGATGTTACGGAAGTATGAGCCGGATCCGTCACACGTTCTAGAGTGGTCCGAACTTGAATTGGAAGCCGATGCGTCGTATGAGGAGAAGCCGATACGTATTCTAGATTCGCGCGAGCAAGTTTTGAGGGGTAAAACCATTCCGTTAGTGCGAGTCTTATGGAGTCATCTCGGAAGGGAAGAGTCAACGTGGGAAAGGGAAGACGAAGTGAGGGAGAAGTACCCGCATTTGTTTCCGAGTTGATCAATGTGAGTTTTAAGTTTAAGCTTTACGATTGTTGGCTTCTTATTTGGTAATATATGATGTTGCATGAGTTTGACTATGGGGTGCATGACTTAGTTGACTTGCGTTGTAAATTTCGGGACGAAATTTCTTTAAGGAGGATAGATTGTAGAGACCCGAATAATTTTAATGTTTGAAATATCGATTAAATGTCTAATTGAGAAATTTGAGATAAATTGGTGAATAATTGACTTGAGGACCAATGTGATAGAATTGAAGTTTGAAGGGAGAATGTGTGTTTTAATAATTTGTGAGTATAAATAGGGGTGGGTGAGGAGTAGGAGATAATTTCATCTCCCTTTCCTCTCTCCTCTCCACCGGCTCTCCACTCCCCCCCACCGATCTCTCTCTCTCTCCTCTTCTCACACTCAAAACTCCACCTCACACCCGAAAATCTTCAAGAAACAACTACATTCAAGCCTTGCAATCGCATTCACAAGCTCGGAAATCCTTGGGTTGAGTTCGAATCGAAGTTTCAAGGCTCGAAAGTCTAGGGCTTGTCCAATAACCCGAGAATCTCGTCCATTGTTTCGAGGTAGGAACTTCTTGACCTCTTTTATATGTTTCCTTGTTGATTTGGTGTGAAATCGAGCTATTGGTTGTTGAATTTGGTTGAGCATTGAGTTCTGAAAATCTGCTAAAAATCGCTACCCGAAGCCAATCCGTATCGATACGGTTTTCGTGGCATATCGATACGGGTTGCTTATCTTTCGAACAGTTGAACGCGTATCGATACGGATTTTGTGCGTATCGATACGGGAAACTTATCTCCAGATTTTGTTCCTGTTGACCATATATTGATTGTTTTGGCTCTCAATCACTTCTAAACCCCTTGACACACTTCCTAATTGATCTCAAGCTCTTTCTTTTGGCTTCTCGCGACTTTTCGATGCTTTCTTCGTTTGTTGGCCTTCCGTTGACACTAATTGAATATGGAACTACATGGTTAAACGTTGTTAATTGCTTATTGGTTGTAAATTGGAATATGTGACCGTTGGTGGTGCATTTGTGATAGTATTGGCATATCGTATGACAATACGTTTGAGAATGTGATCTCGGAAGTCATAGCTTGCATGTTAGTTGAGAATTGAGTGGTTTGAGGTCGAATGGTGGTTTAGGGAGTCCCGTACGCAAGGGGTGGTAATACGGTGACACACAAGGGTTTCGTACGCAATGGGTGGTAATACGGTAATCTTGGGTTTGTGGGGATCACTGTGACGCTAGGGGTGGTAACACGGTAATCCACGTGGTGTTGTATGGTAATGTAAGGGGTGGAAGTACCAATAGTGGAAGTTAGTGATGTTGAGTCGAATTGGGGGTTATTGAGTAATTGAGTCGTATGACACTCGTACTTAGTTGGGATTGGGGATCCATTTACAAGTTGATTGATCATTCAGTGTTGAGTATTGTCTCCTCATCTTTCTTTCTAATACACTAGTCAACATGTTTGCATATAGTATTGGTTAAGGTTTTCCTACTGGGCTTTGCAGCTCAACAAAATCCTTCTTTTCAGGTACCAATGCCGGACTTTAGCCTCATGCGTGCATGCTTGGATTGTGAACAAGATTTTGGAAGCCTTTGCACTTAGTTACTTTTTCATCTTGTATTGGTTTAGTATTTTGGGTCAAGATGGCTTTGTAACTAAGAATTCATGAACTATCTTTTGACTAGAATTCTAATTGTATTAAGCTGATTTGGGCTATGATGCCAAAGTATACTTTCTTTTGAATAGAGGACTTGTCTGTAATTAAACAGGTGGAACATTATTTTGGAAAATACGAAGGCAGACGGAGTTCTTTCAGTTAAAGAGTATTATTTATTTTGTGTTGAAAATCCAGGTCGTGACAAAATCTGTTTTTAGAGCGGTCACAGGGAGTGACATTGTGCAACCAAATCTATGGGGTACTCCGGGCCCAACATCCCTGACACGTTTTATGATGATTTTGAATTTGATTGGGATATGGCTAGTCGTGTCCTCAAAACTTTAGAGTTCAGTACTATGGGACTTTTAGATGATGACTTTGACTTTAATTTGGATCTGGGTAATTGGCTTCTTCATGCAGTAACATCCGAGAAGTAAACTCGCGAGCTCACAAACTGGTAGATATCTCTGTCATCAATCTTATTATCAGTTTTGAAGTTGGGAAGGTACCAAACGACAGAAAATTTTGTCCCACAACATTACCCCACATCAATCTTCCCTTACACCCCAAATAGCGAATTTGTCATGCGAATACTCCAAGCTCTTCTCACACTCTAATTAAAAAGCTTCGAACGATCAGAGAACCAAAACTGTCCCTTCACTCTAATGCCTTTCATGCACGTGCCCTTGAAGTTGTTGGTTGCGTCGCATGTGAAACCTTCTCCGATTCCTTGTTTGGATTCACCCCTCGGATTAATTGGACTCTTCCGGCAACCAGAATCGTGTTCTTGTACTGCTTGAGGACTGCATCACTCAAAGTAGATGATACCTCACCAGAATCACGAAAAGAACCCGCCTCACTTTTGTTCTGAAACACAACCTCTCCTCCTTTTAACAGGTCCCTCAATTGTCGCACTCTCAGCCAAGGGAGAGTAAGGAATAATAGCAACAGTTCCACAAGCTCTACTTCACAATTACAAAAGTCATTTATTCGTACCTTCAATTGTTCACTTTTGCTTAGTGATAAAGAATGACTCTTTCAAGAAAGAAAAAAAGATAAAGACTCTTTGCCTATGTGCATATATTTATGTGTAGTTACTTGCTGAGAGAGAGAGAGAGAGAGAGAGAGAGAATGGGGGAGAGGCAAAATGAAGCAGAGATCAATGAAATAGAGATCAATAAAATAGAGATCAATGAAAGAGAGATCAATCAAAATCAACGACAGCTTTTGCATTTCCAAAGACAGTTGAATAGCAATAGAGAGATCAATGAACAGGATCGAGAGTTATTCCAGGAACTGTTGTATACCAATCCAGAGCTTTTCAAAGCTCTAGATTCGCAACAACAATCCCTCCTTCACTTGGCATCGGCTAATGGACACATTGAGATTGTGAAAGCATTAATACAGGTGAGACCAGAGATGTGCCTAGCTCGTGATCGAGATGGCGCAAACCCTCTTCATGTTGCAGCTATGAGAGGAAAGGTCGAGGTCTTGGATGAGTTGTTTAAAGCTAACCCCCATGCAGCTCGAGCTTATAGGGTGGACAGAGGAGAAAGAGAGACTATCTTACACATATGTGTCAAATATAACCAGCTACAGTTTCTAAAAAAGTTGTTGCAGAACTACTTTAAAGGTAAGGAGTTTATCAATGCCAAAGATAATGTTGACAACACCATACTGCATGTTGCTGTTGCGGATCGAAGATACGAGGTACGTTAGGGCCACAATCAACACTTTAGTTTGGTCTCAATACTTTTGAAGTATATATAATAATTGATACAAATTAAATTTGGTACTACTTACTTCAATAGTTTCAATTATTTCAATAGTTTCAATTGTTTTACTTTGAAGATTTGTGATCTCTCTCATTTAATGGATGTTTCAGATTATCAAGCATGTTCTCAGCTGCATGAAAATTAACGTTAATGCAATTAATGCAAACAAACAAACAGCGTTGGACATTCTACTTCTTGGACAGGAAAAAGGAACAGAACTAGAAGGGGTAGACAAAGACATTCACGCCTTACTTCGAAAGTACCGTGCTAAAGGAGTCGAGGATCGTATCCTGATCGATCCTACGCAAAGAGCAGAGAAAAGGAACGGAATCGTAGTCGCTACCGTACTAATGGCAACCCTAGCCTTTCAGGCAGGGGTGGCCCCTCCAGGCGGTGTTTGGCAAGACGAAAATGATGGTCCACATGGACACAAAAGCGGAGAAGCCGTGATGGCTACCAATTACCCGGTTTTGTACGAGTTCTTCCGCTTTTTTAACATATTCGGCTTCATCGCGTCTCTGTGCACGCTCGTTTTGGTCATGACTGACTTGCCCTTCAAGACGAGGAGATATTCGCTTTTGACGTCTCTCACTAAGGGCGCGACAATCACGTCCATTGCAATGGCGTATTTGATATCTCTCTTCGTGGTGTCACCGGTACCGAAACTAGAAACCAAGAGAAACCGCCACATGCACTTTTTCGTTGGCACAATTTTAACTCTGTTTTTATCTGCGTTAGGAGCTTTGTTATTGTTCTTGATAGCAAGAATTGTGGGCAAGAAAAAGAGAAGAAATCGGGCCAAACTCAGACATACTAATCCAGCTTCAGCAAACGACGCTAATGTTTGATTTTCGTTAGCAATTCAATAATCATGCTGGTTTTTAACTTAAAATTGTTGTCTTAATTTATGTAAACGTATGGTTTGCAAGTTAGTAATAAAATTGGATCGTTATGTGGGAGTAATACTTAGAGGTGGCAATCCCAACCCATATTTTGTAACCCGCCCAAATCTGCCTACTTATAATTCAACCCAACCCGTCCATATTATATAATGAGTTTATATGGGTTGAACCCATATCAACCCATATTTATATGGGTTTAAGTGGGTTAAAAATGGGTTCAATATGGGTTGGACTTAAAAGACCCACACTAATAAATGCCAAAGATCTTGCAGACTAGTCCACGTGAAAAAATGCAAAACTGGCCGACGGCCCCCGCCCAAACCTGCTCCTTTCTGTTTCAGTGTTTTGTTTCAAAATCAATTTGACCCAAATTTTTGAACAAAATATTCTCTCTCTCTCCTCGTCTCCCCACCCCTGACGGCCCCCACCTCCACCACTTTTGGACCGTCCGACCACCACCTTCTCTCCCCGACATCTCTCTCTCTCTCCCCGTCTCCATCTGTATTGTTGGAGATTTTTTTGAGATCCAGTAAGGCCGCTCGTCGGTGGTATTATTTCCGGCGAGTTACGTTACTATTGGAAAATGGAAAAAAAGAAGTAAAAACCTGATTTTTTAAAGTTTTTTTAGCGTTTAATTACTTCAATACTTCTTTTGTTCCTGAAAGGTACTAGACAAAAATAAAGTAAAACTGAATTTCGACATTTTTAAGCCAATTCGACTTTTAAGCCTAACTTAATCTCCCAAACAAAAGGTAGGGGAAAAAATTACTTTTCTGATTTTCTGGTAGGAAACCCCCCCCAAAAAAAAAAAAAAAAAAGAGGAAAAATGGGTCGGGTCGGGCGGGTTTGGGTTTGACTTGACCCATATTCGACCCGACCCGTTTCAACCCGCTTACTATTTGACTCATATTTGACCCGCCCATATTTGACCCGTGACCCATTTCAACCCGTCCAAACCCGCCCAGACCCGCCCATTTGCCACCTCTAGTAATACTCCTCGTTTTTCCTCATCATTCTATTGAAATGTATTGAATGCCCTCCTATTGATTTGGCATTTTCTTTACCCTTTTTGTTTTTTTGGACACCGAAAAAGAGTACTATTAATGTTAAATTAAGTATATCGATAGTACAGAGAGGTCGGGTAAAAGGCATCGACGATCAAAAGAGAACATTGCAATTAAATTGGCACCCTCTCTCAAAGCTAATCATGTGCCACCTAGACATGGTAACAAATAAATTAAAGGAGTTGGATAAGAATTCAACTCACCCTAAAACTACAAAGAGTGAATTACAACATATATTGAGGTATTCACAATAGCATAATCAAAAGTAATAAGTTTCTAAAGTTAACAATGTTGGCGCAAAATTAATATGGTTCATAACAGTATAATCAAACTTAGTAACCCGTTAGAAATAATTAAGTTTTGAGTTTTGGATAGCCAAAACTAATAACATTTTGCCAATAACCAAGTTTAGTAGACCCCACATATTCTCAGTCAAATACAACCATCATTAAACAAAAAGTTTTCTCTCTCTCTCTCTCCACAATATATTTTTTCAAAAAAAAAATTTACTAAAAAATTGTTTTCTTCTGGAACATTTGTTTTTTAACTGTTTTGTTTTTAAACCGTTTTTTCAAAACCTTTTCTTATATTAAAACTTTAGTTGTACAAAAACTGTTTTTTAAAACTATTTTTTTAATAAAAAACTGTTTTTTTAAAAAAATTCAAAAACTATTTTATATTTCTAATAAATATAGTTTTTGCTAGTTTCTAAACTATTTTTTGAAAAACTATTTTCTATGTTCACAGTTTTAGTTTTATGTAGTTTGAAAATGTGCTGTGGCAACTTTTGGTTATCGAATTTTTATTAGGTCATTGTGGAACTCTACGTTGCTAACCTTAAAAATCTCTTAAATGGATAATAAAAAATTGATGCAATAACTTTTGGCAATCCTATTTTGATTATGTCATTGTAAGTACCCTTAGAGCCAATTAGTTGCCGCATTAATCCGGGTTTTTTTTTCTTTTTCCAAAAGGATATATGTTCCCATTGATAAAATGAATACCACAAAAAAAAAACAATCACAAAGCACATCCATCCTTTGACAAACGTGTGGACAGCCATATAGGTGGATAGGCTTCCTAAGTGAAAACACCTAAACCACCATAACCCTTGCTAGCTAAACAATCTATATAATAAAACAGAAGGGTGTTTAGGAATATTCTTTAGAAATATTCCTTTTCAATGGCTCAGATTTCTCCCTCACACAAGTTTTATCTACTCATACAAACAAATCCAATGGTCCAGATACCAATTACAACTTTCCATAATAAGCTGACATCGCATTAATGAAGCCATATCAAGCGACAGATTTCCGGATCAAAAAAAAAAAAAAGCAGCAAATTAATGAAGCCATATCAAGCAGCAGATTTCCGAATTAAAAAAAAGCGACATATTTTTTTTTTCCCGCTCCAAACGGCAAATTGACACCCTTGTTTGCGGCGTTCTACGGCGACTACAATTCACTCTGGTTCTTCATCTCGGTAACTTAATTCATTGATCTCTCGGCTTTGTGGTTGATTTGGGTTTTTTTTTTTTTAAACTGTACTTTAGGGTTTTGTTGATTTTGTTTCGTTTTTTTTTTTTTTTTTGAACTGTATTTGGTTTCGTTTGGTTGGTTCGTAATTGCAAGGAGGAGTTGGTTGGTTGGTTGATCGAGGCAAGCCTCATTCATTACTTGTAGAGTTGCAGTATACAATCCCACTAGGCGAGGAATTTTTTTTCCACTGGCCAACCAAGAAATAATGATTATTGTGTTCCACTGGCTAAAACTTTTTTTGATATTCAATCCCATATATTCAGCTTATTGTGTTCTTTTGACATGATCATCCTGAATTGTTATCCCTTTATGATCTTTTTTTTTAAACTTTATTATTTATATACCTTCAACACATGTGTAGACACACTCTCCTTCATAAGGTAGGCGGTGAGGTTCGAAGCGGGTTAAATTGTTAAACTGTATTAGAAAATTTTTTACTTGGTATTTACTGGAATTCCATAAGCAAATTAATAGTTCTTTGTAGCTAGCTTAAATGTATAGTTGGAGGAGTGCCATAAGCACGGATAATTCTTTTTCGTGCCACTAAGAAGAGGATCACATACTACACACTAATGTTCGAGCCATTAGCTAGCAAGTGCCGTAGGCACGGACAATTCCAACCGGGGTGCGTAGTGCCGTAGGCACGGGCAAGCACTAGTGAGCAAATAAAGCACATGCCGAAAACTACCCTTTGCAACAATTAAGGTAACAAAATCAATAACCTTCCAATTTTCGTACTATTGTGGGAACTGTTATCTACATACACATTCATTTATATGTATACAAGCGTCCTACCCGTGCTATGCACGCAAGTGAGAAAAAATTCTATTATTTTATATATTTACCACTCAATATTTATGATATATCTTCAATATAAAATTTTTAATGAACAATGTTTGAGTATGAAATGAAGTTTGAAAGGAACACCCTCCTATTGATTTGGCATTTTCTTTTTACCTTTTTTTTTTTTTTTGGGGGGGGGGGAAGATATATACTCTCTAGTCCATTATTCCTATTTTGAAACCCATTAAGTCCACCAAATTATTTTGAAACTCACTAGATCCACATTGACAAAAATACCTTTACATTAAATAAATAGTACGTATTTACTCACTCCCGCCACATCATCACTAGAAAGATTGATGGAAAACTTGACGGCATCAAAAAGTTCGCCGGCAAAAAAAAACTTGTTGCCCTAGCCCAGGGTGTTGCCCAAGCCCAAGGGCTTTCTGGGCTTACCCCTAAGCCCGCCCTACTCCCCCTCTCAACTTTTTATCTAGCAAAAAAGAAGAAGAAAAAAAGACTAGCTAGTAGTAAGTAAACGAGTCCCTATTCCAGGGGTTTGTTCACGATAGCAAAGACCTTTGTAGTACGTAGCAGCCTTTGTTTCAAAACCCTTGTTCGTACGTTTTTTTGAAAATCGGTACAGGTCGATCGGGGATATATTCTATTGCAATTAACCATAACTTGTTTTTGGGTTGGAACTTCTGAATGTGCATAAGTACAAATTAAATCCAGTCTCGGTAGTTTTTTCAGAGAGCATCCTTAGTGTTGTTCGGTTTTTGATTACATGCTCTTCGTTGGAGATTTCTTTGTCATCAATCTCATTATCGGTTTTGAAAATTACTTTATCGGCTTTGGCTGTCTTATTTGGCCTCAGTCAACAGTGTCTAACTGTCTATGATCAATGGTTAGACTTTCGGAATTCTAGTACTAGTATTAGTTTTCTCTCTTCTAAGATACTGATTCATTGTCGCTCAAATTGAGAGTGCGAGCGCCGAGCGCAATGCAGTATGAGAGCATGAAGGACGAGCGCAGGTCATTTTGAAGAATTAGATGATTAAGATTGTGCCACGAATATCCTCTTTCCCTACTGTGCCGGCGGATTTGGGCATCGGTGCCCAAATATTTCTGACCATATGGTCCTGGATATAGCCGGTCATACACGTAGAAAATCTCTTGTGCCGTCCGAGAGCCCACTGCTCCTCCCGAAGACATTATACTACGTATTTGGTGGCAATGAATTGTGATGTATTATATAAGGTCCATTTTGATGTATTATTTAAGGAATTAAAAACATGCGCGTTAGTTTACTAATTGTGTGCCCCTCAATAATGCAAATTCATGAATTCGACCATTGCCGTACATCTCCTTCGGTTTCTCTCTCTCTCTCTCTCTCTCTCTCTCTCTCTCTCTCTCTCTCTCTCTCTCTCTCTCTCTCTCCAAAGACATAATTACTTTGTTTGGTTCTCCTTTCAGAAATAATTTTTCCAAAAGTTTTGAATGTTTCGTCATCCGTGTTTTTTCGTCTTTAGTAATTTTTTGTCAAATTTTTTTTACTTATTTTTATACTTTTTGGATGTATATAACATATCTCTATTCAAAAAGTACAAAAGTTTGTTAAAATGTTAAAAAATTTTACTAACGACGAAAAAATACGCGAACCTATAGAATTTTTTTATCTCAAAACTACAAACCAAACACAGTGTAGGATTTTGGTGGCAAAATTTAATTGTGGTTGACCAAGACCGCAATTTGTCAATTGGAATTTAGTGCTGGATGTGATAGTGATTTGGATGTTTCCAAGTAGTACTTTTTTATGCAATGGATGACATCAGTTTGCTAGTACATATCAAATCTGGATGAGAGCACGGCAATGACCTAAACAAATTATTGGTAGAAGAAGAGCACTAAAGGTTTGCAAGTTGTAATAAAATTGGATTGTTATTTGTGAGTAATACTTTGTCTTTCCCTCATCATTCTATTGAAATGTATCCAACGCCCTCCTATAGATTTGGCATTTTCTATACCCTTTTTTTGACACCAAAAAATAGTTCTATTAATCTTAAATAAAGTATATCGATAGTTAACAGAGAGGCTGGAAAAAAAACATCGACGATCAAAAGAGAACAATATTCCAATTAAGTTGGCACTCTCTCTCAAAGCTAATCACATGCCATCTAGATGCGATAACAAATTAAAGGTGTTGATAAGAGTTCAACCTACTCTAAAACTACAAAGAGTGAATCGCAATGTACATACACTACTAGAAAAATCGATAAACATCTCGGTCATCCGGTATGGTCTTTCAGTTTTAATCTCTCATTTAAAACCGTGTTATATCAAAGTGTAACTGAAAGTCCCTCTATCTTTTAACCATAGGTATAAAACCGAGATTAAAATTCATTAAAATCGTGACTAAAAAGGTAAAAATCGTAATCTTTAACTTTTTACCATCTTAGTTTTTTTCTAAAAGCGTGACTATTTAGCAAGAAATAATTTCATTTTTTAATAAACCGTGATGTTTTAACATTATTATAACATCTCGGTTTTATTTAAAACCGTGATTGAATACTTTGGAGGAGTTTTTTTAGAAAATAAAAACAACTGTTGGTGGCCGCATGACTCGAACACTTGTTGGGTGATTCAAGCACTCTAACAAAGTACAATTTGTGTAGACTTTGCATACACATTTGTATTTAACGCATTTTACAACAAAGACTTCAAGCAGACCTTGGATCAGTCTAAATGCGATCTGATGGAGTGGGTTTGGGCCTCTGATGGTTGTTTATCGGTGAAATTAGTGTAGAACAAATGAGAATTAACAATCTGGAAATGCAAGAAATTTTGAAAGCAATTTGGAAAAATCTCAGCCCTCCTAAGGTGGAGATTTTTGCGTGGATGGCTCTTCAGGATAGAGTGGCTACAAGATCTGTGCTTCAAAGTAGAAACTTGATCTTTGAAGGCAATTCAGTGTTTTGCCCGCTGTGTTCGATCTCTACATTTGGGAAAGCCCCAGCATCTCTTTTTACATTGTCAATTCTCATGGGCTGTTTGGTCTTTGATTTTGGATTGGTGGCATGTGAGTTGGGTTTGTCCTAA
Organism: Rhododendron henanense subsp. lingbaoense; assembly: GCA_020567845.1. Lineage (NCBI taxonomy): Eukaryota > Viridiplantae > Streptophyta > Magnoliopsida > Ericales > Ericaceae > Rhododendron > Rhododendron henanense. The sequence continues at coordinate 25,741,275 of CM036324.1, read as the reverse complement.
ATCTCTAGTAGATCTCTTTGCCTGGTGGTTTGATAATAGATTTAAAATTTTGGAGAATCATTTGTGAGAAGCGACTTTCTTTGCTACAATTTGGTCGTTGTGCATGGTTGGTGAGGAATGACTGTGTTCAATAATGCTTCAACAAGTGTAGGGCAAGTAGGTGAGCTAATCAAAACCAAAGTCGCAATGTGAATTAAGGTGAAGTACTTCGATATTATACACTGTGGAAGCTTCCTTGATGAAATTAGGAAGTTGAATGTGTAATGTGTATCTGAAGAGTCGATCCATCCAACTCTAGGTCTTACTAGGCTCGAGACTAGCCATGGAGGAGAGCTTGAGCTCGGTTTAAAATTAACTTTTTAAGCTCGAGCTCGGCTCGTGTAAGCTAGACACACCAGCATGAGCGAAGTAGGCTGAGGGTTAGTGTAGTGTTGTGCTTATATAAGTTTCTTTCTGTGATAGTTTTGCAAAACTTCCGATGTGGGACTACTGCAAAAGGCTTCGGTAGGAGTTACTTGTCCCACATCGAAAACTTATGTATTCACTAACCATTCCCTTATGCTATAAAGCCTGCCTTTCCACACTCCGTGTGCCCTGGATGCGCTTATCAAACGGCTTCCCCTTGGCAGTTGTACATCACATAAGTTTTGTATGTACATATGTGTGTATATATGTGAATGTACGTACACCAGCTCGCGAGCTCATCCGAGCAAAGCCATTAGTAGTTTGAGCTCGGCTCGTTAAGAAAACGAGCCTAGAATCTTGGTTTGAGCTTGTTCGTTTACCCTTCAAGTCGAGCTTGGACGAGCTCATCTCGAGCCGAGTCTCGAGTAGTTCGCAAGTGGCTAGACTTACTTACAGCCTTACCCAACTCTCAGTTGGATGTTCGTTTTTTGTCTTTCGCCCTTTTCTTTCTTTTATCTGAACTCGTAAGCATTTGTTTACTTTCGGTGTTCCCCTTTGATGTAACCTTTCGAGTTTTATAAAAGTTTCATTTGCCGAGAAAAAAACAAAACAATCACAGTTTTACCAAGTGAGATCTAAAATCATTAAGTAACAATATCAATTTTTCAAAAATGAGATCTATTCTTTAAGTTCTAATCTTACTTTTTAGATTACTTAGATTAAAACGAAAGGACAAGCCCAAAACTACCCTTGCAACAATTAAGGTAAACCTTTCAATTTCCTACAATTGTGGGAACTGTTATAAATACATGTATGGTTTTATACTTATGCACATCCATTTATAAGTAGGGAGACTTAATTAATAATTCTCAAACCTCAACCCATGTAAGTATTCATCTTGGACTTTTTTAATAGTTATGTTTTCATCCTTCTAATATATGAATTACACTTACTACCCTTTAGAAAGATATATTTTAATGTGTGAATTACCTTTACTACCCTTTAGTATGATATATAACGCGCACATGTGTGTATATATATATATTGATTTCTTTATCCCTAAATTAAAGGGATCCGGTCAGTCCTGCAATTAAGTGGGAATTAGTAGGAGGATTCCAAAAGAAGTGTAGATTGTAAAAGGGGAGTGTGAATCATTTTTCGTAAGATAACTACAAGTGTGCCTTTGTTTTTTATTACCATCGCATCTCTAACCATGCTTTGGTGTTGGTGTTACCTATTTTGGGTTTTTATTGGTTGGGCACGTGATTTCGTTTGTTTTTAGTGTCTATTTAAAATTTCCTTCCGTAAAACAAGATTCTTGTAAAAAAACAAACGAAATCAAGATTCTCCCAGTGTTGTGATAGAAAAAACAATATTAAATGTTAGCAGAATCTTGAGAATTATCTATAAGATAAATGCATGTCCAAATGGTAATTAAGTGTGTCTTGTTTTACGAAAGGAAATTTTAAATAGACACTAAAAACAAACGAAATCACGTGCCCAACATTAAACTATAAAATATCTATAATTTTGAATTGCTTTGTAGTAGGTAACTTAATAGAGAATAAATTCTTTACACATTCCCGGTGTAAATATTTATTTCCTCCAAATCAATTGCATTGTCATGACACGTGTCAAAATAGTGGTCCTAATTAATAAAACATGAAAACTGTACAGTGAATCTGAGCAGTTCATGTACACTTTAAGGATCTTTTTTTTGCCCATTATCTTTGCACGTAGCATTTCTCTTAGCCACATGCGGCACGTGTCCGAAGAGGCACATGTCCATAATTGGCCACATGCGGAAAAGCGTTGGACCTCGGAAAGGCACATATCCGACACTAATTGGCCACATGCAGCACATGTCCGAAGAGGCCAAACATTTTAATTTGACATTCTTTAGACACTTTCACGTGGAAACACATGCATGTGACACTTCTAATTAAGGTCTTGGCAAAAGCTTGAAGAAAATAAACTAGCTACAGGCCAGACATTAAACTAGTAAAAATTAATTTAGTTACTCGCTACACAACACAAGCGTTCGTTCAATTGAGAGAGAGAGAGGGGACAGAAATAACAGACTGGATGGTGTTCCACTTTTTTGAAAAGCCTTTTTTTTTTCAAAAAGGTAATTTCAAGCTTAAAAATCATGTGTTTATGCAAATAATTTTCCTATCAATATGGATCTTGTTTGATAGATCTCATCGAGATCTTTTAAACGGTGCAAAAAAATTAAAAAATAATTTTTCATTTTCGTTATATTTGATTTTAAAATTACTTTCTTTTTCAAAAAGAAGGTTTTGAGAGAAAGCGGAACGGGGCTTAGCCTCACTAATCCAGCTTCTGTAAACGAGGCTAATGTTTGATTTTTCTGTTCTTATTGTATGAATTTTCATGAGCAATTCCATAATTAATCATATCTGGGGTTTAACTTAAAAATATTGTTGTGTTTAAATTCAAGGTTTGCAAGTAGTAATAAAATTAGATTGTGATTTGCGATCTAGTAGTACTCCTCGTCTTTAAATCATTCTATTGGAATGCCCTTCTATTGATTTGGCATTTTCTTTACCTTTTCTTTAACACCGAAAAAGAGTTCTATCGATGTTAAATTAAGTGCATAGATATTAAACAGAGGCCGGAAAAGAGGCATCAACAATCAAAAGAGAACATCCCAACTAAGTAGGCCGCAACTTCTCTAAAAGCTAAAATCACGTGCCGCCTAGACACCATAACAATAATTTCTTCTTGGGTACGTATTCTATTGCAATTGTATGATCTTGAGAACATTAAGCACCAATAACTTGTTTTTGGGTTGGAACTACAGAATCGTGTTATTGTCCTGCTTTAGGCCGGACTGCACACCACTCAAAGTAGATGTTGTCCAAAAAAAAAACCAAGGGAGATGAGGGAATAATAAGAAATTATACAATAATCCAGGAGTACCATCACGTGGTATTCCAGACCACTTTACAACCACACATTCCAGTGGAATTTACTAGTAAATGTATGAACCCCACATGAACGTGTGGTTATAAAGTAATCCAGAGTACCACGTGGCGGTACTCCAGAATCTATTGAATAATTACTCCAAATCAGGCCCCCAACGGGCTTGACCCAAGATAGAGTTTCAATCCTCACTAACATCTTTAGAATTAGCCCAAGCCCACAACCTCTATTAAAGACAACCTCTCGTTTATTTGAGCCAGATAATATTTTGTCCAATCATTGAAGGAAGACGTGGAAATATCTAAGTCCACAATGGAAAGAAATTTTGCAGATAATGTTTTGCCTACTCGCTGCGAACCACAAGCGTTAACTCAATTGAGAGAGAGAGAGAGAGAGGAATGGCGGAGAGGCTCAATGAAGCTGAGATCAATGAACCAGAGAACAACGAAGCAGAGATCAATGAACCAGAGATCAATGAAGATGTAACTTCATTGCACGAAGAAAATGAATACAATCTTGATACAGCTACGGTGAAGAATTGTTTCAATTGGACTTCTCTACATGTGGCTGCATCTCGTGGGCAACAAGAGCTTTTCCAAGCACTGTTGAACAGCAATCCAGAGGTTGCCGAAGCTCGAGATTCGCAGCAGCGATCCCTCCTTCACTTGGCATCGGCTAATGGACACATTGAGATTGTCAAAATATTAACAGAGGCGAGACCAGAGATGTGTCTAGCTCGTGATCAAGACGGTGCAAACCCTCTTCATGTTGCAGCTATGAGAGGAAAGGTCGATGTCTTGGATGAGTTGTTTCAAGCCAACCCCCATGCAGCTCGAGCTTATAGGGTGGACAAAGGAGAAAGAGAGACTATCTTACACCTGTGCGTCAAATATAACCAGCTACAATTTCTTTCGATGTTGTTAGAGAAATACTTTAAAGGTAAGGAGTTTGTCAATGTCACAGACAACGCTGGCAACACCATACTACATCTTGCTGTTGCAGATCGAAGATACAAGGTACGTTAGGGCCACAATCAAGGCTTTAGTAAGGCCTCAATAATTTTGAAGTATAATAATTCGAAATCAAATATGGCACTGCTTAAATAGCTTATTTTGCCTTAATAGTGTGTTCATTCTTACTTTTTGGACCTAGAAACATTCATAGTTGGATTCAACTCAACTTCTCGGACGAGGGTAAGAAAAAAATAAAAAAGCATGATTATAATTTTGAAACTACTAAGAAAAGACAGAAAGTAGCCATAACACAAAGTCGTATATTAGTATCTTTTAAATTATGGTGTAATATAGGTTAAATTTATATAATTTTACATTACCTTATTCAATTTTGTAAACTACATTTTATTGACAAGAAGTACATACATCTGTGTTTTAGTTACCGGAAAAGTATATTAAATACACATACTTATTGATGCATTAGACCAAAATTATCAAACTATTTAGTGTGTAATATATATTAATATCAATAGCATAATCGTTCGAGTGAAAATTTTCAGTTTGTTCGGCCCCCCTCAAATCGTAATCTTGGCTTCCCCACTGGTTTTAATCTCTTACAAACACAGGATTAGAGACTAATTTTCAAAATTCTACATTGCTTGGCCTGAAAATGTGATAGAATAAAAAAGAACATATAGGCCTGGTAAAGAAACTCTCTCGAGTATATTATCACGAGAGAGTTGACTATCAAGACCTTTGTGCTCTCACATTTTTATATGTGAGCACATTCGTGTATATGTCTTTTCGGACAATTAACTCGAATTTTTTTTTTCACACATTTGAACGTACTTTTTCATTCTAATAGCTTTAAATGAATACTGCATGTTCACGGAAAGATTTGGATTTAATTGTTAGGCTGTTAGCTTCACACATAGAGGAATATGCATGTACCAATATCTAATATTTTTGTATGATGCCAAAACTGCTATTTGAAAAAAATAAATAAAACTATATATGAACTCTCTCGCATCTAATGGATGTTTCAGATTATCAAGCATATTCTCGACTACACGGAGATAGATGTAAATGCAACAAATGCAAGCAAGCAAACAGCGATGGACATTATACTTCTTGGACAAGAAAAAGGAACGAAACCAGAGGGAGTAGACAAAGACATCAAAGCCTTACTTAAAAACTACCATGCTAAAAGAGGCAAGGATGATATCCTCAATCCTACGCTAAAAGCAGAGAGAAAAAATGGAATTATAGTTGCTGCTGTACTAATGGCAACCCTATTATTTCAAGTAGGGATGGCCCCTCCGGACGGTGTTTGGCAGGACAATAAAGATGGACACACAAGTGGGGAAGCTGTGATGGCTTCTAATTACCCACATTGGTACCGGGCGTTCCTCTATTTTAACATTTCCGGTTTTATCGCATCTCTAAGCACAATCGTTTTTATCATGCTTGACTTGCTCTTCAAGTCAGAGACATATGTGGTGTTCACGAGTTGGGCTATGTGCGCAACAATCACATCCATTGCAGCAACGTATTGGATTTCGCTTACCGTAGTCTCAAAGGACGAGAGACCAACCAATCCCAATCCCACAAGCATGACTCTACTCATACTAACACCTTGGTGCGTCCTGCTAGCGGCTTTCCTCCTATGTCGCAGGATAGCAAGAATTGTGGGCGAGAAAAAGAGAAGAAATAGGGCGAGGTTCAACAGACTTAGCCATGCTAATAATCAAGCTTCAGTAAACGAGGCTAATGTTTGATTTTTCTCTTCTTATTGTATGAATTTTCATTAGCAATTCAATAATCATACGGAGTATATATGCTGGTGTTTAACTTAAAATTGTTGTCTTTTTTTTTTTTGGGTAAAACAAAATTGTTGTCTTTAAATTCAAGGTTTGCAAGTTATTGTAATAAAATTGGATTGTGATTTGCGAGTAGTACTCCTCGTCTTTCCCTCATCATTCTATTGGAATGCCCTCCTATTGATTTGGCATTTTTTCTTTACCTTTTTTTTTAAACACCAAAAAAGAGTTCTATATATTGATCTTTTTTTTTTTGAACAACGAAGCAAAAAAATTTATTGATAAGAAAAAGGGTTACAAAGCAAATCTGAAGTTGGCAAGAAATCAACAAAGGACCCAAAGGGCCAAGCCCAAATCACCAAAGGGGTCTAAATGGGTAAAAATATAACAATGAAGTCTACAAGAAACCCAAAATCCAAATACAACAATAAGTCCAAAACACCGAAACCCAAAACCAAAAATTAAAAGGCATAACCCATAGACAACATAGGCCTAGCCGGAGTTCTATTGATCTTAAATCAGGTGTATAAGTATTAAGTTTGGAAAAAGGCATCAACAATCAAAAGAGAATATTGCAACTGAGTAGGAACCTTCTCTCGAAGCTAATCGCTTGCGGCTTGCACTCCAAAACCGGTTAGCTACTAAAGAATTTCTCCACATTCGTCACATTACCCAGGATAGTTTTTGCCCCGAGTGTCCGGATGTTGTTGAAGATGCCATAATACTAGAAAATTTACTATAGGTAACGAAAAAAAGTGGTGACGAAATTTACTGTTTTATTATAGTTGATGAAACAACAAAATTTTCGTCACTAAAAGTTATTATAGGTAAGATGATCGAGTGAAACACACAACATGATCGTTGTAACGCTCCTCCTTCTCTCTTCTTTCTCTCTCTAAAACCAGCAAACCCTAGCCGCCAGTTTCGTTCCTCTCCTTCCCCTCCCCCGATCGGCGGCGGGAGGGGAGGGATCTCCTCCCCTCCTTATCCCTTCTGTCTTCTTCTTTTCTTCTTTTTACAGGTTCATGCGTGGGTGTTTCAAGCTTCTGATTGGCTTCAGAAGCGACGATGGACGGCGGCATCGGAGCGGTAGGCAGCATCGGCGTCATGGTTCTCGACATCCGGGTTTTCTGGGTCGCTCTACCAATTGATGAGCGACGCTATTGGGATTCTCGGTTGGCGACGAGGGCGACTCTCGGTGAGGTTTCCTTCTCCTGTTTCTCTCTCTCTCCTTCTCCTGCTCTTTTTTCCGACCCTCTGTTCCTGCGCCTTAGTGGGTCCTCCGTTCTCCCTGCCATGGCTGCTCGGTTTCCTTCTCCAAGTGCATCTCCGGCTGGTCTTCTGATGGGATCTCCAGCTTCGGCTTAACGGCAAGGTGATGTGTCGGTGGTGGAGGTTACCGCCGTGGTCTCCCGCTACGGTTGCTGTTGGGTGTCGTGGTTTTGTCTAATGGCTCAAGGTGCTTCCGGGGCAATCGGGTTTGTGCGATCGTCGGCTCCGCTTCCACTTGGGTGTGGTGGTATTGTGGTGGTGACGGCGATCGGTGGTGGTGGCTGCCAGGAGCTTTTGGTAGGGGCGGTGGTGGATGTTTTGCACTTTGGGCTAGGGTTAGGTTTTGGGTTTTCTTGGGGTGTTTTTGGGCTGACTTGTGTATCTGGGCTTTAGGCCTTTGGGTGTTGAACTTTATTGTATATCTGGGCATTTTGAGGCCCTTTGGGTGTTTTGGGCTTTGTCCCAACAGGTGTTTTCATCCAATTTATTGTTGGATTCCCCTTCCCCTCCCCCCCAACTTGATGTACCATTTGTCAAGTTTCTTAATAAAATTATGTTGCCTATCAACAAAAAAAAGTTATTATAGGTGATGAAAAATTTGTTTTTTGTCACCAAAAGTGACTTTCGGAGACAAGCTATAGGTGACGAAATTTATTGTTTCAATCGTCACCAATAGGTTGTCTCCGAAAGTCACTCTTGTCACCTATAGTAACTTTTGGTGTCAAAAATTTTATTGTTTCGTCAACTATAGTAAAACAGTAAATTTCGTCACTACTTTTTTCGTCACCTATAGTAAATTTTCTAGTAGTATGCATGTCTTCCGTTTGTGCCCCTTAGCTCGGTCCTTTTGGCTTGAGTGGGTCCATTCTCATTGTATCCCTAAACACTCTCACCCTTCGAGTCACCCTTGGAATATAGTTTTCCCCTTTGTTTGTAGTTTGCCACGTGTTGGTGTATGAACCAACATTGAAATCAATTCAATAAGCTTGTAAAAATGAAGTAACTAATTAAATTAATTACAAGAAGTACTCATCAAATTTTAAGCCTTAGAATTTTATGAACCCGCTGTCACACATGGCCCGGTTCGGTGGCAAAACCAAACAATTTTAATCACTCTATATTCATTTATCCATCGTAGGACAAATAAATTACAACCAAATCTAATGGTTTATTCTGGAGTCAATTTTCAATTCACTCATTTTCAACAATCCCCCACATGAATGAAATTGATGAACACGATGTGTAGCAATATGCAAATGACGAGAGTTCTATAGGAAATCACCTATATAGAGTATGGTAGCTTTTGGCTTTGAATCTCCCCTTGTGAGTGAACGTGATGTCTTGAACTGTTCAGCCGTTTGTGTAAACCAAGACAACAGTAGTCACAGAAGATCTTTCCAAACATATATAGTTTGGTTCTTACGGTTTTGTCCATTTTGGCCCTGGAACATCGCCTGGTTTCAGAGAGTACTTTAGAGAATTCAGCCTTAAAATTCTCATAGAAGCGGCCCAAGAGAACTAACAAAATCCTTAGTGATGTTTTTTTGTTTGCTTTCTTATATAAATAACATGTCCAGATTACTTTCCCTCAAGGTCTTCTTCAAGTTAACACCTTTGTAGTACATAGTAGCCTTTGTTTCAAAACCCCTGTTCGTAGGCTGAATTCGGTTCAGGTCAATCGGGGGTATTCTATTGCTACTAAATTCTTGAGAACAGTAAGTAGTACAAAATATGCTCTCAGTAGTTTTTTCAGAGAGCATCCGCGCAAGAAGTCCTCGACCATTTTGGTGAGATCTCTATCATCGATCTTTTTTATCAGTTTTGAAAATTTAGTTTGCTAAATGGAAATTCTTCGTTTGATGCATTAATTTGTAGTTAGGAAGGTACCAAATTACAGAAAATTTCTCCAACGACGTTACCCCACATCAATCTTCCACTACACCCCAAATAGCAAATTCGTCATGCGAATAGTACTCCTAGCTAACAAGTGGGACACTAACAGTGTCTCCGGGGCGTTCTTAAAAAATGAGAGAGAGGGAGGAGAGAGGAGAGAGAGATGAAAGGAGTTTCACACTTTTTGTGGACAATCTTCCGATTGAGATCCGAAAAGTTTTCTTCTACAACCTATTTTCAAAATTTGGGAGGATTAGGGATTCTTTCATCCCTAACAAGAGAAGCAAGATTACAGGTATGAGATTTGGGTTTGTTAGATTTCTACACAGTGGAGATGCAGATCGAGCTATTGAAAACATAAATGGATCCTGGGTATGGGGTCAAGTGTTAATGGTAAAGTGGGCTAGATTTCTGAGAAAGCAAGATAGTATTCAAGACAGCCAGCAAATCAAACCTAGGAATTTTAGAGCTGAAGCCGGTAGCAACAGAGATCAATGGAACAGGGGATATGAGCTGTGGAATAGGGATCGAGTGGCTTGGAGCAAAGGTATTCAACCACATGCAGGCCGAGAATCTCAACCACTGATCAGACAAAGATCACATGCAGCACCGAATAACCAAATTGGGAAAGGATGGAACACAGATTCAAACAAAAATAAGCAGATGGTTCAGATAAACAATCCGAAATTGAAGATTTCAGAAAAAAGAGGTAAGGAGGTATGGAGAAGAAAAGGGCAAACAGAAACGAGCAAACGTGGAGAAGATAAGGGAAAGTCAAACAGTGGGGAAAAGAAGAATTTAAAGAGTATTCAAATACCAGCAGTAGGTAATGGTTGGCTGTTTAGAAGTGCAGTTGGTAAAATGAGGCGTATTACTGCAGCGCAAGACTTGGAGAAAATCTTTATTAAAGAATGTAAAAGGAATGTTAAAGTAAAATCGATGGGAGGAAGGTTCGTGATAGTAACTTTCCCGGATGAAGAGATGAGAAATAAAGCCTTGGTAGAGAAATGGTTTGAACTTTGGTTTGAAGAACTAAAACCATGGAATGGTGACCAAGCGAAAGATGAGAGATTAGTCTGGATTGCATGCTATGGAATGCCACTTAATGCCTGGAATATGCCGTCCTTCATATCAATAGGAAGCATTTGGGGCCATTTTCTCGAAGTTGATGAGGAAACCCTCAAGGAGGTTTCTTTTGATAAAGGTAGAGTCCTCATTGCCACTGAAAATATTGGTAAAATATCTGATAAAATTCAGGTCATAGTTGATGGACAGGCATACACAGTTAGAGTGGAAGAAGAGGAGAATTTCAGGAAGATCCATGGCCAGAAGGAATCTGGGGAAGATGATGAGGTGGATAGATCAGAGAATGAATTGGAGGACAATAGGATGGTGAATGAGAGACACGTGGATGGAGTGGATGACGTGGTAAAGCAGAAAGTGGATGAATTGGCATATTTGGAAGTGGAAAAGACAGTCACCAATGCAATAAATGGATGTTCCAAAGATTTGGTGTTGGTAAACGTAGTAGAACATAACATGCACGAGTAAAAACCCAATGCAAGATGGATATAGCCGTAAATGTGCCAATTCAAAACAACCAACAAGCACCATTACCAAAGACGGCTAAATTCATTACCTCTGATGTAGGTGAGAATACCGATGAAATTGAAAATGCCGATGACATTTATGATGAAAATTCAAATTCTGCACTTGGTTTGGACTCTATTGTCCAAGATTCTGTAAGCCCAGAAACTATTAAGGACCATGCCCAAATTAGTATAGCCCACCATAGTGATAGAATTTCGCTAGTGAGAGAACAAGAGGAATTTGGGGAGAATGCAGAGGGAATAAAGAGTCCACTATTGATTTCAAATAATGGAGTTCGTGCTTCTCAGTTGGAAGGCATCAACCTTCAAGTGGTCTTAAATCCAAGTGCAGCCAGGAGAATAACCAGAAGCCAACAATATGAAGCATGTTATAGCAATGAAGGAATGGAAGATGAAGTTGATAACTATATCTTTGGTACTCAGGAGCAGCAACAGGACAGAATAACAGAGGAACTTCAGAACACCATCAGAGAAGGTATTACCTTGGGCATTAAATTTGATGACATGGGTGTAAAAAGAATGAAAAAGATGATTGAAAAGGAAGCTATTGAAAAGGAAGCTATTGAAATGAATCAACTGCTGAAAAACACCACATTTGCCCCTCTCCAAAGGAATTAGCACCAACTCCCTAAAAGACAATATTCTGGGTTTGTTTGGTTTTGGGCGGTCTGGGCAGGGGAGGGTTATTTATTGTGGCTGGGATCGTGCTTTGTTTGGGACTCAGTTGGGGTTATGTTTGGTTATGTTTGGTTTTCTTCTGTGGGTTAGAGGAGCGTTTGGTCTTATTGTATCTGGATGTGGTTGCCTATTTTCAAGATGATGCTAATGGATGCCTAATGCCTTTAATCTGCTGCTCAACGAGGTCTTCTTTTGGTGTAAAGGACTCATGTATTGTGCTATCAATGGGTTGCTGAATGGGGTTGATTCTGTATGGCGACTCTCAAGGCCAACATTTCTGATTTGGGACGGCGGTTGAATGGCATTTAATCGGGGGCTTATTCAAGTTTCATTGAATGTAATCTATTTCGTATGTATTTTTTCCTTTTGGTAATTATGGATTTCAAACTTTGAAGTCTATAATTGGCCCTCTCTCGATGTACCCTTTGTCGAGTTTTTAATAAAATTTTGTTGCCTATCAAAAAAAAAAATAGTACTCCTAGCTCATCTTGCACTCTAAAAATGATTCAAACTATCAGAGAACCAAAATCGTCCCTTTACTTTAACCGTTTAACGCATTTCGTGCCCTTGAAGTTTTTGGTTGTGTCGCATGTGAAACCTTCTCCGATTCCTTGTCTGGATCCACCCCCATATTGGACTCTTCCCGCCATCAGAATCGCGCGTTTTTATTGTCCTGGTTCAGGATTGCATCACTCAAAGTAGATGATGCCTCACCAAAATCACAAAAAGAACCCGCCTCACTTTTCTTCTGAAACAAAACCTCTCCTCCTTTAAAACCTTCCTCAATTGTTGCATTCTCATCCAAGCTAGGGAGAGCAAGGAATAATAGAAACATGTCCACAACCTCTATTAAAGACAAAATCTACTGCACAATTACAAAAGTCATTTATTTGTACCTTCAATTACTTTAATTAACACTTCCAAATTCCGTGTTTACTGTTTGCTTAGGAAAAAGAAAGACTCTTCCTCGAAAGAAAAAAGAGAGAGACTTGGAATATTTAATTCCCCAATGGAAAGAAATTTCTCAGATTGCGCCTACTCGCCGACGTGCATATATTTATGCGTAGTTAGTTACTCGCTGTGAAACACTAGCTAGCGTTCAATTGAGAGAGAGAGAGAGAATGGCGCAGAGGCTCAATAAAGCAGAGATCAATGACTGTGATCTTTATGATTTATTGTAGGAGCGTGATGGAAATCTCAACTTACAATCATGGCCAATAACTGTGATCTTTCACGTGGGCGGGCTGGTACTCATTTAGGCGGGTTTTGAAAAGTTATGTGAGAAAACGATGTCGTTTAAGGACTTTGAAAAGTTCTTTTTTATTTTTTACAAAAGGTAAGAAGATAAGCCCTAATTACACTCACCCCAAAAATCTTTACGTTTCATCTTCACGCCCAAAAAGATATATATAGAGAGAGAAGGCAAATCCCACGAGTGGGTTCCACCAGTGCCCAGTTGTTTCTTTGACGACGGGCGGGCTGTTCCACTAGTGCCCGATTTTCATGTAGGTTGCTTTGTGGTTTATTGTAGTAGTGAAACTTAGTTATTTCGGATGTCTTCCAAGTGTTTGACACATTAGGTAAGAAAATAATTATATTATTATGGCTTAGCCTTGTTTGAAAAGGATTAAAATCCAATTGGGAAGCCACCATTGAAATTGAAATTGAAATTGAAATTCAATATAAACACAAAATCCATGTGAAATGGTTAGTTTATAAAAAAAAAAAAAAATCTAAAGTTTGTCCATAATGTTACAATCTGCAGGTTGTGATAATTTTCATAAAATACAAAGCTCACACTACAATAAAAAACACTATTGTCTACTAAATTTAACCAACAACTAATTTTGATTGGCAAAAGATTTGTTGTCATATTTTTAAAATTTTTTAAACAATGTTTATATATGTATTTTTATATATTTTAATATCATGTTAATTGCATTTCAACAAATTTTAAGGAAAATATTTTTTCCTAACTTTAGAAAGTAAGTATAAATTAATATTTTTGTTTTCTTGATGTAACAGAAGTTCTTGGCTAACTTCGTGGTAAGGGTTTGGGAAATCAACCAAGAGTGCGTGAGTTCAAAACTTGGCAATGACAAGAAAAGATGGTCTAGTAGATACAAAGAAAAAATCACGCGCAATGGTTTTCCATCTCAGTCTATAGTGTGATTATTTTGAACTTTCAATCACGGTTATAGACCGTGATCTAAAGTGACATATGATCACACTTTCATTTTTAACTTTTAATCACGTTTATTACCGTGATCTTTATTGGACTTACAATCACACCCAGAAAAGAGAAACGATCACGCCCAAGAGAAACAATCACGGCTTATAACCATGATAAAAGAGAAACGATCACGCCTTTTGACCGTGATTGTTTCTCCATTTCAATCACGGTTTATAACCGTGATAAAAGAGAGTGACTTACAATCACACCCAGATTCATCACGATAGCAGGAGCGTGATGAAAAACTTACAATCACGGCCAATAACTGCAATCTTTATGGTTTATTGTAGTAGTGACCCCACATCAGTCATCCACTGCACCCCAAATAGTGAATTCGTCATGCCAATAGTACTCCTACATCTTCTTGCACTCTAAATGTTAGACTTTGTCCCACATCGCTCATCTAAGCCACTCAAACTTGGTTAATATATTCTAGAGGTTACTCCACGTATTGCCAATTGGTTTTAGGTTGGAACCCTCCAAGAAATCTAACATGGTATTAGAGCTAAGTCTTGGGTAGCCTCACCTCGTGTGGTCAAGTCTCTATCGCCCGAGTCATGTACAATCGTCTCACCTCATCAATTCATACATTCACGTGCATCCGGGCTGCATGTGAGGGGTAGCCCGAGTAAAATCTCATAATTTCCTCAATTCGTACCTCCACGTGCATCCGGGCTATACGTGAGGGGGAGTATTAGACTTTGTCCCACATCGTTCATCTAAGCCACCCAAACTTGGTTAATATATTCTAGAGGTTACTCCACCTATTGCCAATTGGTTTTAGGTTGGAATCCTCCAAGAAATCTAACACTAAAAAAGCTTCAAACTATCAGATAACCAAAACCGTCCCTTTACTTTTAACGCCTTTCGTGCCCTTGAAGTTTTTGGTTGCGTCACATGTGAAACCTTCTCCGATTCCTTGTCTGGAACCACCTCCAGATTGGACTTCTTCCGGCCATCAGAATCGTTGTTATTGTCCTGGTCTAGGACAGCATCACTCAAAGTAGATGATGCCTAGCTAGCTCACCAAAATCACAAAAAGATCGAACCCGCCTCCTTTAAAACCTCCCTCAATTGTTGCATTCTCATCCAAGCTAGGGAGAGCAAGGACTAATAGAAACATGTCCACAACCTCTATTAAAGACAAAATCTACTTCGCAATTACAAAAGTCATTTAATTTGTACCTTCAATTACTTTAACACTTCCGAATTCCGTGTTCACTTTTGCTTAGGAAAAAGAAAAAGAGAGAGACTTGGAATATTTAATTCCCCAATGGAAAGAAATTTCTCAGATTGCGCCTACTCGCCGACGTGCATATATTTATGCGTAGTTAGTTACTCGCTGTGAAACACTAGCTAGCGTTCAATTGAGAGAGAGAGAATGGCGCAGAGGCTCAATAAAGCAGAGATCAATGAAAACGTAACTTCATTGGAAGAAGACAATGAATTCAATCATGAAGAGCTATGATGAAATGTTTCAATTGGACTCCTATACATGTGGCTGCATCACGTGGGCATCAAGAGCTTTTCCAAACACTGTTGAATAGGAATCCAGAGCTTGCCGAAGCTCTAGATTCGCAACAGCGATCGCTCCTTCATTTGGCATCGGCTAATGGACACATTGAGATTGTGAAAGCATTAATACAAGTGAGACCAGAGATGTGCCTAGCTCGTGATCGAGACAGTGCAAACCCGCGTCATGTTGCAGCTATGAGAGGAAAGGTCGAGGTCTTTGATGAGTTGTTTAAAGCTAACCCCCATGCAGCTAGAGCTAGGGTGGATAGTGGAGAAAGAGAGACTATTTTACACCTATGCTTCAAATATAACCAGCTGGAGTTTCTATCGATGTTGTTGCAGACATACTTTAAAGGTGATGAGTTTATAAATGCCAAAGATAATGCGGGCAACACCATACTTCACATTGTTGTTTCAGGTCGAAGATTCGAGGTACGTTCAGACCACAATCAAGGCTTTAGTTTAGCATCAATACTTTTGATGTATGATAATTCGAGGCCAAATTGATTTGGTATTACTTACTTAAATAGTTTCAATTGTTTTTATAAGCGGATGTCTAATATGAATCATGTCAAAATGAGTCAAAAAAAAGATTTGAAACATATTTTTTCGAAAAGACCTCGAGTTCCACTTGGTAAAAACTTATTTTAGGTTGCTTTCAGCCTGACAGCTACAAACAGTGTCGGACCCAGAAATCGAAGTTAGTGGGGCACATATTACTAACGGTGGTAAAGAAGAATTTCATAAAGTAAATAATACGGAGTAATGAATTTCATCCCTCAGTTTTAGTTTGGTATGTTATTGTTCTTTCAAGTGAAATTCCAAATAAAATCTTATTTAGTGTAATGTTTCACAACAATATCTATAAGTGAAGACATTGAACATTACCAAAATTTTGAGACCATTTTTGAAGGGTACTGAAGTTATTTGGAAAATTTAAACCCCAATGATTTGGTTTGGTGGTCAAAACTTGAGACTTAAATATTTGTTTTTTCCTAAGGTCTCAAGTTCAAAACATCCCAAGTGCTATCAACTCTTATGAAACCAATCCCGCCGCTAGTGGATGATAGAATTGGTCCCAAGAGATCAATTAAGGTGAGCGTAGACTAGCCCAAACACTCTTAAATATGAAAAAAAAAATTGTTATTTCAGAGAATGGGGTGGGGGCACATGCCCCCATAGGACCCTTATTGGGTCCGCCCCTGGCTACAAGAAGAAAAATATATATTTCCAGAGAATAATGGCCAGATAACTTAAATTAAAATGTTTTACTTGAAAGATTTATGATCGCTCGTATTTAATGGATGTTTCAGATTATCCAGGATGTTCTCCGCCACACAGAAATTGATGTAAATGCAACAAATGCAAGCAAGCAAATAGTGTTGGACATTCTCTTGTCATGGGCGAAAAAAAGGAATGAAACCAGAGGGAGTAGACAAAGACATTCGAGACTTTACTTAAAACCTACCATGCTGAAAGAGCTGACAATGCTGTGGAAATAGGAGAGGAAAAAAATCAACTTGTAGTTGCTGCAGTACTATTGGCAACCCTAGCCTTTCAAGCAGGGGTAGCCCCTCCGGGCGGTATTTGACAAGACGATTTAGATGGACACAAAAGCGGAAAAGCCGTGATGGCTTCTACTCACCCATTGTTGTACACTTGTACGTGCTCTTCCTCTGGTTTAACACATCCGGCTTTATCTCATCTTTATGCACACTCGTTGTGATCATGACTGACTGGCCCTTCGAGCCAGGAACATATTCGCTGTGGACGTCTATCACTAAGATCACAACAATCACATCCATTGCCATAGCGTATTTCATTTCTATTTTCATGGTCTCACCGCTACGTGAGAATTGAAACATGACCGGAGAACAGTACTCAGTCGCTTTGGTTACATTGAAGGTATTAGTGTAGTTACGTTAGCAGCTTATTTCATGGCTTTGGTGTTACTGTTGACAACAGCAATTACGGCACAGAACAAGAGTGTCAGACGTTGGATAAGGAAAATTATTCAATAATCCCAGAGTACCACGTGGCATGTCTTACGTGGTGCTCCCAACCAATAATTTATCACTACCCATATTAAGTGGGTCATCCTTGTCCCCCAACCATCCAACAAGAGTTGATGACTATGTGTCACCCGTAAATTTAATTTGGGTTGAAACAAAGAAACTCCTATTGAAATGTACCGGATGCCCTCCCATAGATTTGGCATTTTCTTTACCTTTTCTTTTTTAACTCTGAAAAAGAGATCTATTAATGTAAAATTAAGTATATTGATAGCAAACGCAGAGGTCGGGATAAAGGTATCGATGATCAAAAGAGAACATTAATATTCCAATTAAGTTAAGTTGGCACCATCTCTCGAAGCTAATTAATCACGTGGTACCTAGAAGAGTTGATAAGAGTTCAACTCACCCTAAAACTACAAAGAGTGAATCACAATATACATTAGAGCTACATCAGTTGCTGCATTAATCCGGTGTAAGAAAAAAGTGATCTATTAATTAGTAAGTCCTTTGACCAAAGCACATGCCCAAAACTACTCTTTGCAACAATTAAGGTAACAAAATCAATAACCTTTCAATTTCCTACTTTTTTTTTTTTTTTGACATGAATTTCCTACTATTGTGGCAATAGTTATAAATACATGTATGTATGGTTTTATAATTATCTACATACACATACATTTACACGTATCTATCTATACTATATAGAATAGCAGGAAGATGTTTCATGAGGAACCTCGATTATGATAAAGTTATAACGTAAGAGCATCCACAATGTAATAATTAAAATCAAAAGATTGTTAAAGTTAGCAATGTGTGCTTAAAAAGTGCTCACATTGTAATAATCAAAGTTAGCAACCTCCTAACCAAGAAAAAAGTGTCCACATTGCTAACTTTAACAACCCTCTAAATGAATAATCAAAAGCTAACGTGACAAGTTTTGATTATTATGTAACGACCCGGATTTTTTGCCCTATTTTTTTCGAATAAAAAAAATATATAGTTTTAAAAAAAAACTATATTATTGTTCCAAATTTTTATTAACTAATTATTTTACTAACTAAATATACTTTATTGGTAATTGTGATTAAGTATTTGTTTTGTATTAAATTAATCCTTTAATTGTGTAAATATGGATATATGTATTAATACCGTGTGCCATGTGTACTGTAAAATTTTTCCACTACCAAAATGTGTTCCTGCCGTCTCTTTTTTTTTCCTCTCTCTCTTGCTTGTTCCCCACACCAAGCCAGCCATCCCCTACCAAAAACTTATCTCTTCTACATCTTATCCCTACCATTAATGCTTTCACACTTGCCATGAATTAATCTTGCATCCCACACTTCCTTCTCCCACACCCTCCTATATATATACCTTTCCTCACCAGACCCAACACGCCACTTCGTCACTGGAAAATCGGTAGGAAAATTAAAATAGGAGGGCTCTTCAACTTAAAATTTTCGGTTATGGTGGTCTAGAGAGAGAGTGAAACCGGGCTGTACACCTACACCATCGCACCACCTGAATTCTGACCTCCAAACTCCTGTAGAAATCACACGCAGTTCCAAACCACCCTTAATTCGCCGGAAGCCAGCTCTGAGAAACCCGGCCGTCTCGGTCATCTTCCCCGTTTTTACCGAAACTGACCGGTAACGGTATTTCGTGTCTCGGCCAAATTCGAGGTATTATAATCCCTCTCCTACTTCTCCCTAAGTATAAGTACTCCATACATGATGCTTTTATTGAGTTACAATGGTGAAAATCGAACCCACGGATCGAACAGTGTAATCTGGGAAAAAAAATCCCTGTTTTCCGAGAGCTACGGGTACTGTTCATTGAACGTTGGACTTTTCAGAGAAATAATGTTAGAATTACAGTTATCCCCCTGGACTTCGTGAATTTATAATTTTGGCTCCCAGAGATGTGTTTTGTCCTTGGTGGATTTAAATTACGTGTTAGTATATATGAATGATAATGAAAATAATTGAGTTCATAATTATGTTGCATTGGTTTAGTGTTAATTGAATATGATACTTATAATAAATAAATAGAATGATGAAAGATTGCTAGTTAAATTACTTGTTTGATAAATTTTTTTTTTTTAAAGACATTGGCCCAATCATAAAACGCTATATGTTTTACTTACTCGCACAATATCAATTGCTATGTTGGCTTTCACATAGAAATATATCATATGGATTGTTGTATTTGTTGGATCGGACTAGATTTGCTTGGTGGTTTCAATGAGAAATTATGTAGACATTGTTATGGTTAATGGAAAAGGAAAACAGATGAAAGGTTGTGGGCTTAGCAGGACCTCGGGGGTAGCCTGACAGGACCTCGTGTTAATCGGGGGTAGCCTAGCAGGACCTTGAGGGCAGCCTGAAAGACCCGGTGTAGCTAGGGTGGCCAAGCAGGACCTCAGGGGTAGCCTGGTAGGACCTCAAGTATTGGGGGTAGCCTAGTAGGACCTTGAGGGTAGCCTGATGGACTTAGAATTGTGAGGGTGGATGGACCTAGAATTGTGAGGGTGGCCAGGCAGGACCTCAGGGGTAGCTTGGTAGGACCTCATGTATTGAGGGTAGCCTAGCAGGATCTTAAGGGCAGCCTGATGGACCTAGAATTATAAGGATAGTCTACTAGTACCTCGTGATATTGAAGGTAACGGGACGTTTAAAAGATGTTCAATGAAATACTGAGTTCGTAAGGTGATGGATACTATGGTGCATGAATAATTATGAAATATGAGATTCAAAGGCTTGCTAATGGATTTACTTATTAAATGCTTGACGTTCTATTATTTTCATATGAATTGTGATAAAACTGTTTAGTTGTAAAGTAAGGGATCGGTAGGGTTAGGATTATTCTACTGAGTGAATTATCACTCACGGATACGTTTGTATCCTGGTAAATCGGTTGCTTCGGCGATCAATTTGCCAGAGGATGCAGGATTCAATGGTGGAGCAGTTTGATACAGGAGGAGTACTAGGAGCGAAGACCGAGTATGCTTGGAATCTGTATCAAGATTAGAGTCGCTCTGAAGTTATTTCAATAAAATGTCAGATTTTGTTTAGGTTAATTAAGTTTTATTTTTATTTTTATTTTTATTTTTTTTCAGTATCTTCCAAGAGAAGCCGGCTCAATGCTTGTCAGACAAATATTTTCCTTTGAATAAAAGCTTCGTATTTTCAATTTGGGTTGAAACAAAGAAACTCCTATGTTGGAGTATTTGCGTATATTTGGTTGACCAAAGAAATTTTTTTTGAAAAATAATAAATAATGCTGCTGATATTCGTTTAAAATATTGGGGCGTTACATATTACATTGCGGATTCTCTAAGCCATGTAACCTGATCATATACATTTAAACATTCCATAAATCATTTAGAATTCCAAAATATTGACTTGATGTATTCATATATCTCCTCATTTCCATAATTGGAAAAAAAAAAATCTCTGATGTCCAAGAAACGGGACTACAGTGTCATTAATTGGTAAATTTTACATCCACTAATTTAGTGTTTAACAGACACTTTTCCCATAATCTTCTATATTATAAAATAGAGCGATTTTTGTTGAAAATGTCTAGGCATATAAATGAGAATAATTTTTACAACCGTTAGATCACTTCATGTTAATTAAATTATAGTCATCGGATCATTTTTTTTAAAACATATAGAGAATATTCTCTTAATAAATCTATCTCTCTCTATCCTAACTTTTTAGGTAATGTAACTCTATGTAATTTAAACTGAGAAACTAAGCCTGTCAAATTAGTTGTCTCATTTGTCTCCCCTAGTGGTGACCTGAGTTCGAGTCCCACTGGGAGCAGGTTTGGAGTTCAAAACTATGGATAGCCTCTGAACCTCCCATTGACTAACATACTAACACTCCGTTGATGTATATATACCATATGACCACAAAAAAAAAAACTCTATGCAAACTAGTGTTGCCTTATATGATCAAATAGGAAAATATATGTCAAAATGGTAAATGACACTTTGTGAAGATTACAACTATCCCGTAGAGCAATCGGTTAGTAGTAGTACAGACAATTTATTTAAGTTGACATTATGAAGCATTCCGATGTGCTTCATTGGCAGCACAGATTCAATCGGAATAAAATTTCCCTTAGAAAACTTTTGCAATATAAGACTGGTACGAAGGACCATTTTGCACCTTTCATGTGAATTGGAAAGGAAATATTCAAACCCAATTCTAATCTACAGATTTTCGATTGAGTCCGACTATGGGTATATCATTTGGTCACTTGGTGTACACCAAGTACACATTCGGAGCTAACTCAGAGTTTCATACAATATACAAATGATCGAAGCTGTTCAATTCCTGAACAAATAATCGATCAAGTCCTTAACGATATCCGATTGAGCTTATTTTTTTCAGGAATCGTTCAAAAAGGAAATTAATATTCACACTCCATTTTTTGTTATCCACACTCCTTTATGTACAAAAAAAAAAAAAAAATTAAGGTAGTTCATTAGCGAGAGTGATATATCATAAATTTTGGAAATACTAAGAAAAGGATAGTTCATTTAGATTTTGTTCAAATCATGGTGCGTCATGTCTTTGAGCACAGACAGTTACTAAAAATTCACCATCAGTTACAAAATAATTTATAGACTCCACAAAACCACCTATTAAGAATTCAATTTGGAGATGGTATGCTCATTTTTGCAACTAAATGCACAATTTCGGATGAACAATGTTGGATTTCAATTTAAGTGTTGAACTGGATGTCAGATAACCCATAACAATGGACCAATTACCCGGGAAAATTAGCTATAAGTATGTTTAAATAGTTTTCATTTAGGGAAAAGACGCTAACAAAATAGTTTTTAGTGGAGGTCCTTCAACTTTTTGAATTGTTTAG
The DNA here is from genome assembly GCA_020567845.1 of Rhododendron henanense subsp. lingbaoense. NCBI lineage: Eukaryota > Viridiplantae > Streptophyta > Magnoliopsida > Ericales > Ericaceae > Rhododendron > Rhododendron henanense. Next base: position 25,719,048 of record CM036324.1, on the reverse strand, counting down.
CCATAGGGCCAAAACATATTTTCATGGACAAAATTACCCTAGGGTAGGGTACCCCTACTATCTTATGGTTGCAGGTACCCTAGGATTTAGACACTTTCATTGAGTTTTTAGGGTGCACTTTCCTATATACGGAGTAGGATTTTAGTGGTTTAGGCACTTTCATAGGATGCCCTAGGATATTAGGCAATTTCATAGGGTATCCAGGGTTTAGAATTTTAGATACTTTCACAAGGTACCCTAGGGGTTTAGGCATTTTCATTAACTTTCAATTATTTGTGAACTTTCACTAGTTTTGCAGAAAGAGTATTTTAGTAATCATGCAGCACACTTATCCTTATGTTTGATTTCAAAATGTGTTTGTCTTTGAACTCAAAAATATAAAGGGAATGATTTTGGTGTCCCCGGTCATTTTGGGGACACCGTAACTTTTGGCATAACAAAACTATTATGAGTATAACCAAAACTCATTACAAGCATAACAGAACCATAACAAGGCATAACTTGTTTGTTATGCCTTAGTTGGGTTTGGTTATGCCTTGGTTAGTTTTTTGGATATTCCTTTGTTATGTCTTGGGTTCTGTTATACTTGTAATAGATTTTAGTTATGCTCATAATGGTGAAGTTATCAAAAAATTACGGTGTTCCCAAAATGACTGGGGACACCATAGCATCATCCAAATATAAATATGAGAGATTTTTGGCTAATAGTTTATCTACGACACATAAATCACATGCGCACGCAGAACATTGATAGCACAACTGCGGTGCGAAATTGGGAAAAAATTTCAGTGCCGAGCAGGTATCACGTGGTGCCCGCTCACGCATCCAAGCCGTCCATTACGTGTTTGAACGGCTCAAATTTGGAGAGAGAAAAAGTGTTGAGGTGAGAAGAGAGAGAGGGTTTCAATCCGAACCGTCCAAAAGTGTATCGGACGGCTCAGATACGCCGAGCGGGTATCATGTCGGCAATACCCGCTTGGCACTGAAAAACTCCTCGCGAAATTGAGTGCATTTTAAAGGATTACGCGATGAAGTACAGAATTACGGGTTCCCAAAGGTCTTCCAATTGCCTCCGTTGAAACGAAACCGACTTGGAACCCAAGCAACGAATTACTAGTAAAACTTTTCAACAACACATATAATACTCTCATTCAATACCAATACCAAACAATGATCTGAAATCAATATCTAGAGAGAGAAAATGGTGATGTTAATTCGTGGCGTTCTTCGATCCCTGAAAATACGAACCCCTTCTCCCTCATTTTACTCCTCCTTCTCGCCGTCATCTTCGACGACGAAATCCGACGCCGGTATCGGATCAGCCGGCGCCGCCGCCGACGTGGCCGCAGAAGATCTCCTATTGGACGACGACCTGCCGGCCTCCGCCGCGGCCACGCTTCCCTCTCTCCTCCAGCCTCGCGTCGTCGTTTACGACGGCGTCTGTCATCTCTGTCACAATGGTAAGCTGGATATATGTTTTTTTTGTATGTAGAGGCGGCTTATTGGGTGACGATTTTTCTGGAGGTTTTTGATATATGCACGTATTTATGTATTAAGGCCTCTGAAATAAATACCGTAGCGAAGCGTTTTGGAAATGTTGTACTCCTTTGGCTCGGTACGGTGAAATTAGGGATCCGAAATTTTCCGAGAAATGTTGTACTCCTTTGACAAAATGTAAGAAAAAGATTGGTCATAATGCTCCGAGAAATGTGCCTGATGTGAATGATAGACAAACGATACTCTGCTTCTTTGGATGTTTTTTCTCTTGAAATAAGAGTGCCCTTGGATTGTGAGCTATAGAAGCGTACCCCTATTGTTCTGGAATTTGGGGCATGTGGCGTACCATGTTCCTGTTGTTGTTCTTTGTACAGGAACGATCCTTGTTCAGTTCCAGGTAACATAGATTTAGACATAGGTTAGAGAATGCTAATTTGCCTGATTAGCAGATGTTTTCTTAAATGTTTTCAATGCTGATGCCTGTAATTGCTACTGAAGTTAGGGCGAGTTTTCGGCAAAAACACGCCTACTCCACGGAGAGGATCCCGTTCTTTCACTATGAGAGAATTAATACAAGAGAGTACCCGAGTTTAAAAACTCAAACCCAACCCCTTATACACCCACTCTCACCAAGAACCCACTCTCACACCAAGTACAAGACTTGACTTTTACACTTGCAAACACAATGTTTTTACACCTCTCTCACTCTGCACCATAGTTTTAAATCTCGGTATCGGTCGCCGTCGCGGTATCGGTCGCGGTATATCGGTATCGGGACGTAATTTTGAAACAATTAAGAAAAGACAAAAAGTAGCCATAATACAAAGTCGTATATTAGTATCTTTTAAGTTATGGTGTACTATAGGTTAAATTTATATAATTTTAGATTACCTTATACAATTTTGTAAATTACATTTTATTGGCAAGAAGTACGTACATGTGTGTTTTAGTTACCGAAAAAGTATATTAAATGCACGTACTTATTGATGCATTAGACCAAAATTATCAAACTATTTAGTGTACAGTATATATTAATATCAATAGCATAATCTTTCGAATGAAAAATTTCAGTTTCTTAATTTGGCCCCTCAAATCGTAATCCTGGCTCCCCCATTGATCTTAATCTCCCTCACAAACATAGGATTAGAACAGAGTCATCCGTAGGGCAAGGTCCAAGAGGCCTTTGCCTAGGACCTCCCCTTTTTTAGCCCAAAAAAAGGGCCGCCAGATAGATTACATGTTATAGATAAAGTACTCCCAATTTACAAAAGAAATCCTCCTATGACCAGTAGTAAAATGCTTGGCTTCCTCACCCAAGGTTAATTTGGGGTTCAATTCCCATCCTGAATCTTTTTAGAGTTGATGAATGGTTAGAATAAATAATTCTATCTATACTTTCAAGCTAGTAAAAGTACAAAATTACTCATTATTCGATCCCAGAGGCGGCTGTACATGGACTATTCCATGGTCACATGAACACATATTTTTTTTTCTGCTTAGAATACATGTAAAAATTATGAGCTAGCCTTGTATTGAACACCCAACTCAAATATCAATGAACACGCCGATCAAAAAAAAAATCAATGAACACCCAATTTTAATAATCTTGAACATCTCACCCAAAAAATAGTTGAACACCCAACAACCAATTGAACACTCAATCACAACCCAACCATCAATCTAGGTAATTCATACTTGAACACCTAACACATTACCTTAAACAAAACTCACAATCCTAATGGGAAAAAAATTATCAAAAAACAAAGAAAAAAGAAGAATCTAGTTATTTAAGTATTATGCTATGCGTTATCTATCCATCTCCATTGTTGATGGTTTAAATGTGTGAGTTTCGCATTCGTGACATAATTACTTTATTACTTTTTGTCTAGTTAGCTTGTAGAATTACAGACAGAGCTTTAAAAAATTCAACTACATTGCAAAATCCCATTAACTTGAATAATATTCCTTAAACTTTAAGGCTACGATAGAAAATCTCATCATGTCATCCAAACGAAAAACATATTTTCGAAAAGGTCGGCCCAATACTGTCTACTATGCAATACAACAACTTTAAAAAAAATTAAATTTTTGTTAAATAATATAGTATATATTTTTAAGTTCTCATTTTGCCTCATAGTTAATTGTTTTAGAATAGAGGTTTCATTCCCCCCCACACACACACACACACACACTCACACTAAATATGTTATTGGTCAATACTAGGGGTGAGCAAAAAATCCGTCAAACCGTGAATCCAGTCCAAACCAATCCAAACCGAAAGATTTGGTTCGGTTTTTTAGTAGTGTGGTTTGGTCATGGTTTAAAAAAATTAGAAACCGTATTATATGGTTTGGTTTGTGGATTCATGTTCACGGTTATGGTTTCAAACCGATCCGAACCGTATAATATATATATATATATATGTAATATAAAATAAGTTGGTTGCTACCATACTGCTGCTACTGCCATTTTGCTGCCTCATTTCAATTCTATAGTTTTAGGAATTATCTTTGACCTTTTATTTGGTTAACTATCTTAAGATGTTTAGTAGATGGTATTCTTAGTTGGTTTATTTTAGTGACTTACCAGTATTTCATTTTATTAGTTTGAGGCAAATGTTGGTACTCTACCCTTAAATTAGTTGGTTAATATAAATTTTTTTTAATTTATCTTCGTAATTTTAAGTACTTCAAATATTTTTTGAAGATGATAGCTTAGTTCAAAGCAAACCGTGGTTAAAACCGAAACCGAACCGTAGTTTATTGGATTGGATTGGTTTGGTTCTACGCCTATTGTGGGTTGGTTTGGTTCTGTAAATTTATAATCCGTAGGTATTGGTTTGGTTCTTGGTTTACTATAAAACCGAACCAATCCGGACCATGCTCACCCCTAGTCAATACACTAAATAGTAGAGTTAAGGTAATTTATGAACACCCTATTACAAATTCCTGGAGCCGCCACTGTTCGATCCAATAATTTATTCTTAATATTTTCCATTGCGTTTCGTTAAGTGTTTTTACAAGCTCAAATTAGCACACAAAAAAAAGTGATATGGGTACGTGTATGTTAGATTTTTTTATTTTTAATGGTTCATTTTTTAATTTGACCAATAATAGAGAGGCCCCGTATTGCAAGTTCTCCTAGGGCCTCTGAATGTGTAGGGCTGGCCTTGGATTAGAGACTCATATATTTATCACGAGGGAGTTGACTATCAAGACTTTTGTGCTCTCACATTTTTATATGCGAGCACGTTTTGTTTTGTTTTGTTTTTTTTGAAAATGTCGCTTCAACTCATCACCCGAAGAGAAATGCGAGCACGTTCGTGTATATGTCATTTCGGACAATTAACTCGAAGGTTTTTTTTTTAACACATTTGAGCGTACTTTTCCTTTCTAATAGCTTTAAATGAATACTGCACGTTCACGGAAAGATTTGGATTTAATTGTTAGGCTGTTAGCTTCACACATATAACTTTTCATTATCCGAAAATCTGAATGAAAAGTTAGATGATTGGATGAAGCACCTATAGGTATCGGATTGAGCTTATTTTTTACGGGAACCCTTGAAAAAATATTTTACATTTGATGAACGGCTTGGATGATTTGTGTGGGACCCGTGGTGGGCCCCACAACAAAATCTATGCACAATCTGTGCACAGATCTGCTGTGTGTAGCAGGACGACTGTGCAGTTTTATCGCATCTCTAAGCACAGTCGCTTTGATCATGACTGACTCGCTCTTCAAGTCAAAGGACGAGAGAACAACCAATCCCAATCCCAAAAGCATTACTGTACTAAACAAGCTTCAGTACTAAACGAGGCTAATGTTTGATTTTTCTCTTCTTATTGTATGATTTTTCAGCAGACTTAGTCTTAATGTTTGAAAGAGGGCGAGGGTCAACAGAATTGCTGGTTTTTAACTTAAAATTGTTGTGTTTAAATTCAAGGTTTGCAAAAAAAATTAACCAACTGGGACTAGCTCAGTTGACCAAGACTCTTGCATTTCACTAGAAGGTCAGAAGTTCGAGTCTAGTCTCCTCACTTGTGTGTGAGTGTTTTTCCCTTAGAGGGTTTTTCCTTTCTTTCTTCGTGTCCCGATCTGTACTTCATATTTGATGTAAAATGACCTCTTCTATTAATTGACAAATAAAAAAGTAGTATTAAAATTGAATTGTGATTTGTGAGTAGCTCTCCTCGTCTTTCCCTCATCATTCTATTGGAATGTATGTGGAATGCCCTCCTATTGATTTGGCATAAATGCATAGATATTAAACAGAGGTCGGGAAAAAGGCATCAACGATTAAAAGAGAATATCCCAACTAAATAGGCACCTTCTCTCGAAACTGATCACGTACCGCCTGGACACCAAAACAAATTAAAGGAGTTGATATATAAGAGTTCAACTCATGCTAAAACTACAAAGATATAGGAACATTAAAACGATTTCCCGTCCCATCCTATATTAGAGCTAGATTACTCGCCGTATTAGTATTTACGTAATGTACAATATTAATATACGTTCTATATATAGAATCTAAAAGTAGTTATTCGTAACTACTTTTGGGATTGTGCCTCCTTGTGCCTATTTTGGAAAGTGATTCTGACAAAATCCATATCAGAATTTGCACCAAACACTCAGAAAATGCATAATCAAAAGCCAGACTTCATAATCATGCCAAAAAATCTGCACCGAACACCCACATATTCCCAGAATCCGGTGTAAGAAAAATTGATCCACTGAGTCCTTCGGCCAAAGGACGCGCCCAAAACTACCCTTTCCAACAATTTAGGTTACCAACATCCTTTTAAATTCCTACTATATATTGTGGCAATAGTTATAAATACACGTATGGTTTTTTTTTTTTTTTGGTAAGTGCAAGATATTGTAAAGCTCAACCAATCAAAACATGGTTCAGGGAAGACATCCCTTATAGAAACAAAAGGAACTAACAATAGCTAAAAACAGAACAGCTACAGCTACAAGAAGCAAAATCCCTATCTATACATTTCCAAAGATCCTATTGGCCATGGAAAGCCTCCAATCTGCACAAAGAATCTTATTTGGAGAAGAATTCTTCACATTCCTCCTAGAGCTGAGGAAGTCCCGTATACCAGACACAATTTCATCAGTCACTTGATCATTCCTCCTGGTTATTCCACCAAAGATGCGATTATTCCTCTCCTGCCACAGACCATAAACAGTTGCAGCCAAAGTACACTTAAGAGTAGTGCTCGTAAGCCCAATCCCAGTCACATTAGAGCAGTACCAATTAATTAAGCGCCTCCCTCAAGTTATTAGACAGTCCTTGAACCCTATTCTTAGCCACCAAAGACTGCCAAACAACTGTTGAAAAGTGGCAATCAAAAAATAGGTGTTGGTGTGATTCATCCTCAGAATTACAGAGACTACACACACCATCAATTTGCATACCCCAGCTCTTCAATCTGTCTTTAGTACTCAATCTTTGAAGAATAGCTAGCTATAAAATGAATGACCATAGAGGTACATAACTCCCACTCCAAATTATCTTGTACCAAGGTTGAATTGGATACCTCTTCCTTATGGTATTTCAAATGTGAAAGAACCACTAGGATGGGGCAGCCAAAGAATAGAATCCTCCACATCAGAATTAGGCTGAAGATTAGGAGGAGTTTCAGGTATAATAGCTTGGATAGCGGGGTTTCGTAATCTAGGCCACCTCCAATCACCATGTGTGTAATGATAGAAGCAACCATTGCCCTTAGAGATCTGCCAATGTTAGAGACCACCCGTTCACCAAATCTGACATACAATGGCCCTAAGGGGTGCCAATTATCTAACCAAAGAAAGATGCTTTCCCTATTGCCAACTTGATACTTTATAAGAGGATGACCCAAGTGTCTAAGACCAAGGTGTTTCCTCATGGTCCAAGAAGCATCACGAGGAACCTCCATGGTCCATGGACACTGCTCTTTTATGATATATGAATGCACCCATTTAATCCAGAGAGTATCAGCTTTCTTACATAGGGTCCACAAGTGTCTTAGCATGACAGCCCAATTCCATTCTTTAATCCTTTTGAATCCCAAACCACCTTTTCCTCTGTAGGACAACAAAGCTGATCCCACTTCACTTTTGCCATTGAATGCTTGAGCTCAAATCTAGACCAAAGAAATGCCATGAGAGTGCTTTCAATGTCCTTAACCAAACTACTTGGGAGAATGAATATAGAACTCCAATAGACCTGGACACTAAACCGAACAGATTGGATAAGAAGGGCCCTACCACCATAGTTTAGAGCTTTATTAGACCAACCAGTAATTCTGTAGAGAATATTTTCTTTCAGAACACTGCAGTCATCAGACCTTAATTTTGTAGAAATCAAAGGTACCCCAAGTATTTGATAGGGAAACTACGTACCCTCTAGAAAAGGAAGAAGCATCTGCATTTGTCTTTTGATATCCTCATCAACCCCACCATAAAACACTGCACTTTTGCTATGATTAGGTTTCAGCCCAGAAAAAGCATGAAAATCATTCAACACATTATTGATGAGACTGAAGGACTCTTGATGTACTCCACTAAGAATGAACAAATCATCAGCAAAGGCAAGATGGCAAAGTTTCAGAGCTTGACCCCAAGAGTAAAACTACCATGAAGAACTCTGAATTTCAGAATGGCAGCAAAAGATTCCATCACCAACAAAAACAAATAAGGGGAGATGGGGTCACCCTGTCTAAGCCCCCTCTTTCCACAGAAGTATCCCTCCATACTACCATTAATCACCACAGAGTACTTGGCTGGAGTCACACATTCTTTAACCCAGTGCACAAATAAGCTAGGAAATTCCATACAGTGCATTCCATACACGTATGGTTTTGTAACTATCTATGTACACATATGCCTTTATGCGTATATTTAATCAACGGCCAAAGTCAACTAGTGATCGGCCGAACATTTTGATCACGCAGTTACAATTGCATGTCGTCCATCTTCCACCCGCTCTTGTCAGTCAATTTCGTTCATGTAAAATAAAAAATTTAGAATTTTTCACTAAAAAAATGAAGCATTCTCATTATGCAAACTCGAGTCTTCAGTCTATAAATAGGTGAGTTGATATTTCATTTGCTAGTTTTTTATTATTAAAGTTACTGAAATACATTGATTAATTGAAACTTAGTTTCTCTCTCTTCATCGCCATGAATGGGGTTTTCTCCTCTCGTTTGAATCTTGATTTCCTTTGATATTTTGATTGCAACATTTTACTATAAGAGAATCTAGGCTCAGATCCCTAAACATTAACTTGTCGTGGCTGATAGACTAGTAAGTACCATCGGAGGTGGTTTCCAAGATGGCAAATGGTGTGAGGGTGAAATTCCTCATAAGCACGCGGTCGAGAGTTCGAATCACGCTTGTGGGTAGTAGTCCTCGTGAACCATCTGTCTAACTTGCACCTTGATAGGGTTACTCCATAAGGACGCCCTAGTAAGATTGTCTCCTTCAATGGGTGATTACTGGCTCAGTGACTTGGGTTTGTTCACGATAGCAAACACCTTTGTAGTACGTAGTAGCCTTTGTTTCAAAACCCCTGTTCGTAGGCTGAATTCGATTGGGGGGGGGGTATTCTATTGCCACTAAATTCTTGAGAACAATAAGTAGTATACAAAATGAGAGTGTCTTTTTCACGGATTCTCTGTGAACAGGATGTTCACGGAGCTGTTCAATCTCGCGTGTCCATTTCAGTTTTGGACGGTCCAGATTTTAATAAAAATTTTCCGGGGAAAAGTTAATCACAATTAATTATTACTGGTCATAATTGGTTTTCAATCCGAATGGTCCAAATACACTTTGGACAGCCGCAATTAAGCTCCGTAACTTCTTTTATAGAACAATGTAAAGAAGATTTTCTCATACAAAATATGCTCTCAGTAGTTTTTCAAAGAGCATCCGAGAAGTCCTCGACCATTTTGGTGAGATCTCTGTCATCGATCTTTTTATCATTTTTGAAAATTTACTAAATGGAAATTCTTCGTTTGATGCATTAATTTGTAGTTGGGAAGGTACCAAATTACAGAAAATTTCTCCCACAACGTTACCCCACATCAATCTTCCACTACACCCCAAATAGCAAATTCATCATGCGAATAGTAATCCTAACTCATCTTGCACTCTAAAAATGATTCAAACTATCAGAGAACCAAAACCGTCCCTTTACTTTAATCGTTTAACACCTTTCGTGCCCTTGAAGTTTTTGGTTGCGTCGCATGTGAAACCTTCTCCGATTCCTTGTCTGGATCCACCCCCAGAATCGCGTGTTTTTATTGTCCTGGTTCAGGATTGCATCACTCAAAGTAGATGATGCCTAGCTCACCAAAATCACAAAAAGAACCCGCCTCACTTTTCTTCTGAAACAAAACCTCTCCTCCTTTAAAACCTTCCTCAATTGTTGCATTCTCATCCAAGCTAGGGAGAGCAAGGAATAATAGAAACATGTCCACAACCTCTATTAAAGACAAAATCTACTTCACAATTACAAAAGTCATTTAATTTGTACCTTCAATTACTTTAACACTTCCGAATTCCGTGTTCACTTTTGCTTAGGAAAAAGAAAAAGAGAGAGACTTGGAATATTTAATTCCCCAATGGAAAGAAATTTCTCAGATTGCGCCTACTCGCCGACGTGCATATATTTATGTGTAGTTACTCGCTGTGAAACACTAGCGTTCAATTGAGAGAGAGAGAGAGAGAATGGCGCAAAGGCTCAATAAAGCAGAGATCAATGAAAACGTAACTTCATTGCAAGAAGACAATGAATTCAATCCTGAAGGAGCTATGATGAAATGTTTCAATTGGACTCCTCTACATGTGGCTGCATCACGTGGGCAACAAGAGCTTTTTGAAAAACTGTTGCACAGCAATCCAGAGCTTGCCTAAGCTCTAGATTCGCAACAACGATCGCTCCTTCACTTGGCATCAGCTAATGGACACATTGAGATTGTGAAAGCATTAACACAGGTGAGACCAGAGATGTGCCTAGCTCGTGATCGAGACGGTGCAAACCCTCTTCATGTTGCAGCTATGAGAGGAAACATTGAGATTGTGAAAGCATTAATACAGGTGAGACCAGAGATGTGCCTAGCTCGTGATCGAGACGGTGCAAACCCACTTCATGTAGCAGCTATGAGAGGAAAGGTCGAGGTCCTGGATGATTTGTTTAAAGCCAACCCCCATGCAGCTCGAGCTTATTGGGTGGACAGAGGAGAAAGAGAGACTATCTTACACCTGTGCGTCAAATATAACCAGCTACAGTTTCTTTCGATGTTGTTGAAGGAATACTTTAAAGGTGAGGAGTTTGTCAATGCCACAGATAACGTTGGCAACACCATACTACATCTTGCTGTTGCGGATCGAAGATACGAGGTACGTTAGGGTCACAATCTCTCAAGGCTTTAGTTCAGCCTCAATACTTTTGAAATATGATGATAATTCGAGACCAAATTTGGTACTTCGTAATTAGCTTATTTTGTCTAATTATGGTGTGCTCTTTCTTCACTTTTCGGTACTAGAAAGATTCACGGTTGGATTAATCTCAAACTTCCCAACGAGGGGAATCGATAAAATAAAAACATATAATAAAAAAAAGACAGGAAGTATCCATCGTAACCAAATTATTTTGGTTGTTTCATCAAAAAATTTATTTTGTTCATTCTCTCGTCAAGACATATCGGATTATGACAATATTTTAACCAAAAAATTTTAAAAATTATAGAACAAACAAAGATAAATAAGATTCCTAAACACGTAGTAAACTAACAGAATGAAAAAGACAAAAAAGTCAGACGGGAAAAGTTTTGTATAACCATAACTTATTTATTCTAAGAAACAGAAATTAACGACCATAAATGAGTAGTGAATGATAAGTTCCGAACCTCGATTCCAGATTCCTGAAGTTGTAGTGAAAATGTGATTGAATAAAATAACACATATAAGATTTGTTTGTCGGGCGTTAAATTTATAGGGCGAAGGGCTTTCAATTAAATTTTTTTTTTTTTTTGGTTGAAATGGAGGAGGATGATATATAGCGGAAAGGGAGGGTTATGAATTTTCTGTTTCGGAAGAAGGTGCCACTCTTTCTTTGGAGTTCTAACTTCTGGCTTGTCTCCCCATTTGTTTGCCATTTGGAGTTGTTTCAGATTATCGAGCTTGTTCTTAGCCACACGGAAATTGATGTGAATGCAATTAATGCAAGCAAACAAACAGCGAAGGACCTTCTACTTTGTGGACAAAAAAAAGGAAAGCAACCAGAGGGAGTAGACAAAGAAATTCAAGGCTTACTTAAATACTACCATGCTAAAAGAGTCAAGGACATCGATATCTTCGATCCTACGCAAATAGCAGAGAGAAAAAATGGAATTATAGTAGCTGCTGTACTGATGGCAACCCTAGCCTTTCAAGCAGGGATGACCCCTCCGGGCGGTGTTTGGCAAGACGATTCAGATGGGCACAAAAGCGGAGAAGCTGTGATGGCTTACAATCATCCATTTCTGTTCTGGTACTTCTCCGGTTTTAATATAATTGGGTTTGTCACATCTCTAGTCACAATCAGTTTGATCGTGATTGAAGTCCCCTTCAAGAAATATCTGCTTTTGATTGCTTCGCTTATGGGCTCAACAATCGTATCGATAGCGATAACGTACTTAATTTCTCTTGCTGCGGTTGCGCCTGAACCGAAACCGAGCAATAGAACAGTCCTTCGCATTGGTGGAATTTTGACTATAATTTCGGTCAGCATAGTAGCAGCTTCTTTCCTATTGTGCATGATAGCAAGAACTGTGCGCAAGAGAGAGGACAGAAATAATCCAGCTACTGTTTGATTTTTCTGTTCTTATTGTATGAATTTTCATGAGCAATTCCATAATTAATCATATGCCGGGGTTTAACTTTAAAATTGTTGTCTTTAAATTCAAGGTTTGCAATCGAGTAGTGTACTCCTCCTTTCCCTCATCATTCTATTGGAATGTATTCTTGAGAGCATTAAGTAGCAATAACTTCCTTTTGGGTTCGAACTACAGAATCGTGATATATATTGTCCTGCTTTAGGACTGCACCACTCAAGGTAGATGTTGTCCAAAAAAGAACCAAGGGAGATGAAGGAATAATAAGAAATTATACAATAGTCCGGAAGTACCGCTACGTGGTACTCCGGGGTACTCCGGACCACTTTACAACCACACATTCTTGTGAGATCTATCACTAAATGTATGAACCCCACATGAACGTGTGGTTATAAAGTAGTCCGGAGTACCACGTGATGGTACTCTCGAATCTATTGAATAATTACTCTAAATCAGGCCCCCTATGGGCGTGACCCAAAATAGAGTTAAAATCCTCACTAACATCTTTAGAATTAGGCCCGGGGTTCTTCCAGGCCGGCCCCGTTTTGTCATTAGACACCCGTCCAAACCCATTGTATGTTAAACCCATTCCACATAAGCCCTGTTCTAAATAAACTATCGAAAATACCCCTGAAACTGTATTTGCGGCTGCCTCTTCAACCTAATCTTCAAAATCCTCTTCATAGTCTGTCCGTGTCCCCCTCTCTCTCTCTCTCTCTTGGCCTCCATCATGAGTTGCTAAACCTAGGCCGCGATGGCGCCGCCTTCTTCCCGCCGGCGCCGGAGTCCAACGCCGCGCACCGGACTCGGCTGTATCTGATCCGTCAGCAACTCAAGCCAATGGGCCCGCCGCCAGAGATAGGGGGTGAAGTCCGAAACACGCTTACGGATCTGAAGAACAGTGACAGAATGAAGATTTTTGTGGCGATCGTGGTTGCCATCGCTCTGATTTATGTGGACATCAGTCCCAGTCGACCATGGTCGGAGATTTAGCAGCCGGATTGATAACCCGGAGAAGTTTTTCAAAACTGATCAGATCACGGTCGAGATGAAAAACAGTGTGTTAAAGACTAAAGTTGTGCCGCCGACGGTGAAGGAAAAGGAGAGGTCTGACATATTTCATGTCAACGTCGTGTTTCCTGTCAGTTTTTTTTTTTGGGGTGTTTAATTGGACTCGTGAGGTTCTTGCATTCAATTTTTAGAAAGTAAATTGCTTTCTGTGTTATGGTTTCTGTGATTGCTTCTTTTCATTTGGTATTGATCCACCTTGCAACAGTGAGGGTAATTTGGGGGTGAATTGTGCAGATGTGTTAATTTTGGGTGTGAATTCTAGAGGTTGGATAGTGCAGATGGGGTGTGAGTTATGCAAAGTTGTGTGAATAGTGCAGACATTGTGTGAATTATATGTGGGCGTGAATTCTTTGTGGATATGAACTTTGCAAAAGGGTGTAATTCACACCCTCAAGAATTCACATTGTAATATTTGTGGTCCTAGTATTTTTTTTTTTGGTGTGAATTTCTGAAAAGATGTGTGAATTCGGAGGAGGTGTGAATTTTGGGGTGAGAATAATGCAAATGGGGTGTGAATTCTGTAAAAAGTGTGTACTATGGTCGAATTCACACCCCTAAATTTCACACTTTTAAGAATTTACATACCTCTTTTGGTGTGAATTCTGCAAAAGGATGTGAATTCTTGCAAGAGTGTGAATTTTTTCAAAGGGTGTGAATACTGCAAGGGGATGTGAATTTTTGCAAAGGGTGTGAATTCTGCAAAGGGGTGTGAATTCTTGCAAATGGTGTGAATTCTGCAAAAGAGTGTGAATTCTTAGGGTGTGAATTCTGGTCGGTGTAAATTCTTGGGGGTGTGAATTCTTGGGGTGTGAATTCTGGTCGGTGTGAATTCTCGGGGGTGTGAATTCTCGAGGGTGTGAATTCTGGGAGGTGTGAATTGTGATCGGTGTGAATTCTGGTGGATGTGAATTCTTTGGGGTGTGAATTCTCGGAGGTGTGAATTCTTGAGGTATGAAAAGTGATAGGGACAAAATAATAAAAACATCTTTAAAAAGGGTCTAGATGGGATAGGTTTAAGAAAGAGTTTGCATGGAACCCCATGTAAAATTTGGGACCGGCCAGGAATGAAGACTTGGAAATATCTAAGTCCATACCATGGAAATAAATTCTGCAGATAATGTTTTGCAGCTATGAGAGGAAATGTCGAGGTCTTGGATGAGTTGTTTCAGGCGAACCCCCATGCGGCTTGAGCTTATAGGATGGACAAAGGAGAAAGAGAGACTATCTTACGCCTGTACGTCAAATATAACCAGCTACAGTTTCTATCGATGTTGTTGGATAAATACTTTACAGGTGAGGAGTTTGTCAACGCAGCAGATGCCGCTGGCAACACCATACTACACCTTGCTATTGCAGATCGGAGATACGAGGTACGTTAGGGCCACAATCAAGGCTTTAGGTTGCGTTCTTTTGGCCTTAACTTAAACTTAATTTAAATCTGAAAATTTTGTTCTTATTTAAATTTTTTTCGCATTTGTTAGTTTTGCGTCAAACTTTTGTGGGTTATTGATTGTCTAAAAATAGTTATTTCTCAAAATACTTGGGTAAAAATTAAAAAAAAAATTACTTTTCCGATTCCTCTCGTCGAGACGAATCAATAACCCACAAAAGTTTGACCCAAAACTAACAAATGCAAAAAAAAATTCAAATAAGAACAAAATTTTCAAATTTAAGTTAAATCCAAAAGAAATAAGCCTTAGTAAAGCCTCAATACTTTTGAAGTACGATAATTCGAAAGCATATAGGGTACTTCTAAAATAGCTTATTTTTCCTAAAAGTGTGTTCATTCTTCACTTTTTGGACCTAGAAACATTCATAGTTGGATTCATCTCAACTTCTCGGATGAGGGTAATTGAAAAAATTGAAAAAAACATGATTATAATTTTGAAACAACTAAGAAAAAACAGAAAGTAGCCATAAAACAAAGTCGTATATTAGTATCTTTTAAGTTATATAATTTTAGATTACCTTATACAATTTTGTAAATTACATTTTATTGGCAAGAAGGACGTACATGTGTGTTTTAGACTTAGTTACCAAAAATTATATTAAATGCACGTACGTATTGATGCATTAGACCAAAATTATCAAACTATTTAGTGTACAATATATATTAATATCAATAGCGTAATCTTTCGAATGAAAATTTTCAGTTTCTTTGGCCCCCTCGAATCGTAATCCTGGCTCCCCCACTGGTTTTAATCTCCCTCACAAACATAGGATTAAAACAGGACCATCCCTAGGGCAAGGTCCAAGAGTCCTTCGCCTAGGGCCCCTCCTTTTTTAGCCCAAAAAAAGGACCGCCAGTTAGAATACATGTTATATATAAAGTGCTCCCAATTTACAAAAGAAATCCTCCTATGACCAGTAGTAAAATGCTTGGCTTCCTCACCCAAATTTGGAGTTCAATTCCCATCCCTGAATCTCTTTAGAGTTGATGAATGGTTAGAATAAATAATTCTATCTATATATACTTTCAAGGTAAAAGTACAAAATTACTCATTATTCGATCCAATAATTTATCCTTAATCTTTTCTATTGTGTTTCGTTAAGTGTTTTTACAAGCTCAAATTAGCAAGAAAAAATAAGTGATGTGTACGTGTATGTTAGATTTTTTTTTTTATCGGCAAAATAAATTTTATTAAGAAAAAATGGGAAAAAGAATCCAACCAAAAGTTGGATATACACCTAAAGGGCAAAGCCTAATCACCTGGGGCCTAAAAGCCCAAATACAACATTAAAGTTCACACCCAAAGGTCAACACACCCAGATTATTACAAGTTAAGCACAAAAGGCCCAAACAACTGGCCCAACACCAAGAAGCCCAAAACCAAAAACCTAACGACTGCAACATCTTCCATCCACAGCCACCCAATTAGCCACCGCCGCCATCATCAATCAAAACATCCACCACCACCACATCAGACACACCTCCAGAAGAAACAACACCCCACGCCACCACTGGCCACCGCCGGAGGAACATCCAATAGGCCGAAACATTCCAAGATCTGATGCGAGGCTTCAACCAAACCGTTAAGCAATTACCAAGCCGCCCAGCAGTGGAACTCGGTGGGAAGTCGCACCAGCCAAACCCAAAACAGACGACTACCTCACCGTTAGGCAGAAAGTCTGTACCCCAAGAGGAGAATAAGACCGACCGGCAAGTCGACCGTTGAATAAGGCCGAGAGATGGAGGCGACAGGTAATATACATGGCTATGAGTAGAAAACGGACAGCCCTCAAGCAAAGGCAGCAGAAAACAAAGAATGGAAGGAAGAGAGATAGAGTAACCGGAATTGACTTACCAACGCCGCCCTCGACACATATCGGGGACCATTAATGGTTCATTTTTTAATTTGACCAATAATAGAGAGGCTACGTATTGCAAGTTCTCCTAGGGCCTCTGAATGTGTAGGGCTGGCCTTGGTTTAGAGACTCATATATTTATTCTACATCGTGTGGCTTGAAAATGTGAAAGAATCAAAAAAAAAAAAAAAAACCCGTACATATAGGTCTGCTAAATCAAATCTCTTGAGTATTCAACCTAGCTTATCACGAGAGAGTTGACTATCAAGACCTTTGTTCTCTCACATTTTTATATGCGAGCACTGCACGTTTTGTTTTTGTTTTTGTTTTTATGAAAATGTCACTTCAATTCATCACCTGAAGGGAAATGCAAGCACGTTCGTGTATATGTCATTTCGGACAATTAACTCGAAGGGTTTTTTTTTTTTTTTTATACACATTTGAACGTACTTTTCCTTTCTAATAGCTTTAAATGAATACTGCACATTCACGGAAAGATTTGGATTTAATTGTTAGGCTGTTAGCTTCACACATAGATAAAATTATATTGTGCTGCTTGTTTTGCACATGTCTTATTTTTCTAATTTTTAGTTTTTGTAGGATTTATTATTCCCTTGGAGATGTTATTTCCTAAGAGATTTTATTTTCCTTTTTATTATGGTCTTGGTTTCCAAGTAATTGTTTTGCTTGGTCTCCACTCTAAGTAGTTACCTTATTGTTATGACTCCTATTATTATAAATAGGGGTTTAAGTTATTCAATTATTCAACTTTTAATCAATAATATTACAGAGATTCTCTCTTTATTTCTTGTGCGCAAGATTTGCTTGTTGCGACGAATTGTTTATCTCGTTTGAATTAGTTGTAAGTTTTATTCTTTATGGTGTTAGATAATTAACAACTCACTATTATGTCAGGATCTAGAACTATCACGATTATCACAATATAAACATTAAGCGGAACTTAAGGAATCAAGAATGGCGTACTCGGATCCATTTATGCGGAACTTGAGCGATCCAGTAAGTGACTGTAGCGACCATAATTTTACTAGAGCATTAAGCCCTAGGTGGAAGACGGGTTTCTCTCCCTTGCCTTTCTTTCTAGCAGTTTAGTATATCACGTTAATTTGATGGAACCTTAAATGCTCTTTTATAGGCAAAGAGAGGACCAGTTTTCTTATTAAACATTGATACTAACTTCTCATCAAAGTATAGCGTATTTAGGAAACAACTTCTCTATTTGACCAATATAATAAAATCTTAGGCATAAAGATATGGAGAATCTCATTGGACCCATTATTCGTATGTGCCATACTTAAAACATGTGGGCCATAAAGACTAATTACAAAATTTAGTCTTACATTAGTATGTTAACTAGTTTCTCGTGAATTTCGCTGCGTCAAAATGCAAGCGAGCAAACAGCAATGGACATTCTACTTCTTGGACAAGAAAAAGGAACGAAACCGAGGGAGTATACAAAGACATTAAAGCCTTACTTCAAACCTACCATGCTAAAAGAGGCGAGGATGATATCCTCAATCCTACGCAAAAAGCAGAGAGAAAAAATGGAATTGTAGTTGCTGCTGTACTAATGGCAATCCTATTCTTTCAAGCAGGGGTGGCCTTCTGGGCAGTGTTTGGCCGGACAATAAAGATGGACACAAAAGTGGTGAAGCTGTGATGGCTTTTAATTACCCAAATTTGTACGGGTTGTTCCTCTATTTTGACTTGCTCTTCAAGTCAGAGACATATGCGGTGTTCACATATTGGGCTATGGGCGCAGCAATCACATCCATTGCAGCAACAATCACCTTTGTGCGTCACGCTAGCGGCTTTCCTCCTATGGCGCAGGATAGCAAGAATTGTGGGCGAGAAAAAGAGATGAAATAGGGTGAGGGTCAACAGACTTAGCCTTAATAATCAAGCGTCAGTACTAAATGAGGCTAATGTTTGATTTTTCTCATCTTAGAGCATTCATAGTAGAATAATTAAAAGTGAATAATCAAAAATTGCCACATCATCTTTTGGTTATTCATTTAAGAGGTTGTTAAGATTAGCAATGTAAATGTCCACAATGACATAATTAAAATTGAATAGTCAAAACTTACCACATCACCTATTTAACCAATAAAAATCTAAAAATTGTCACCATATAAAACAATTTTTAAAAAAATAGTTTTCAAACTAATAAAAACAGGTTATTAGAAATAGAAAATAATTTTTAGAAAACTTTTATTTTAAAAAAAAAACACTATTCGGAAAAAGTTTTTAAAAGAATACATTTTTTAAAAATAAAAAAATTAATAAAAAACAGTATTACTATTTTTGCAAAAAATAACAAAAACTTCTTTTAAAAATATGAGAGAGAGAGAGAGAGAGAGAGAAATGGGAGAGAGAGAATGTTTGGTTATTAGCAAAATATTGCTAGTTTTGATTATTCAATGGTCAAAATTTGATAAATTGCTAAGAGGTTGCTAAGTTTGGTTATACCACTGTGAGCATCCACTGTGGATGCTCTTATTGTTGATTTTTCATTAGCAATTCAATAATCATATATATGCTGGTGTTTTAACTTAAAAATATTGTTGTGTTTAAATTCAAGGTTTGCAAGTTGTAATAAAATTGGATTGTGATTTGTGAGCAGTAATCCTGGTCTTTCCCTCATCACTCTATTGGAATGTATGGAATGTACTCCCATTGATTTGGCATTTTCTTTACCTTTTTTTTTAACAACAAAAAAGAGTTCTATTGATCTTAAATTAGGCGTATATATAGGTGTTAAAACAGAGGCCGGGAAAAAGACATCAACAATCAAAAGAGAACATTGTAACTGAGTAGGCACCTTCGATCTCTCGAAGCTAATCACATGTTACCTGGAAACCAGAACAAATTAAAGGAATTGATAAGAGTTCAACTCACGCTAAAACAACAGAGATATAAGGAACATTAAAATGAGTTTCCGCCCCATCCCATCCTATATCTATATTAGAGCTAGATTAATCGCTGCATTAATCCGGTGTAAGAAAAAATGATACATTGAGTCCTTGGACCAATGGACTGAATATAATGATCTGGTCTCAGTAGTACGTTTTGTTTTGTGCCATAAGTGCACCGTTGTTTATTGTGATCCAAGTGTTATGGATCCTTTGTTTATCTCTCCTCATGCGAGTCGGGGGTCGCACGTGCGGGGGAGTATTGGGATTTGTCCCACATCGGTTAAATATCTCCTCCAAAACTAGTATATGAGTTTGGGCGGCCTCTCCACTCTTTGCCAATTGGTTTGGAGTTGGATGCTTTAACATGGTATCAAAGCTAGGGTTTCGGAGGCTTTTTCCCTTTGTCAGTGCCATAGTTGCACTTTCTTTCATTGTGATCCGTGTGTCCGGATCCTTTGTTTACCTCTCCACGTGCGAGTCGGGGGTCACACGTGCGGGGGAGTATTGGGATTTGTCCCACATCGGTTAAATATCTCTTCCAAAAAACTAGTATATGAGCTTAGGCGGCCTCTCCACTCTTAGTCAATTGGTTTGGAGTTGGATGCTTTAACATGGTATCAAAGCTAGGGTTTCGGAGGCTTTTCCCCTTTGTCTGTGCCATAGTTGCACTTTCTTTCATTGTGATCCGTGTGTCCGGATCCTTTGTTTACCTCTCCACGTGCAAGTCGGGGGTCGCACGTGCGGGGGAGTATTGGGATTTGTCCCACATCGGTTAAATATCTCCTCCAAAACTAGTATATGAGCTTGGGCGGTCTCTCCACCATTAGCCAATTGGTTTGGAGTTGGATGCTTTAACATGGTATCAAAGCTAGGGTTTTGGAGGCTTTTCCCCTTTGTCTGTGCCATAGTTGCACTTTCTTTCATTGTGATCCGTGTGTCCGGATCATTTGTTTACCTCTCCACGTACGAGTCGGGGGTCGCACGTGCGGGGGAGTATTGAGATTTGTCCCACATCGGTTAAATATCTCTTCCAAAAAACTTGTATATGAGCTTGAGCGGTCTCTCCACTCTTAGCCAATTGGTTTGGAGTTGAATGCTTTAACATGTTTTTCAGAGATCATATATCCTTAATCCTTAATGTCGTGTGGTTTTTTATGAGAGCATCTTTAACAAACCAAATGATTGTGGCTAGAGGTGGCAAATGGACGGGTTGAATATGGGCGTGTTGAAATACAGATTAATATTATGCGGGTTGAAACGGACCGGGTTGAATACGGGCCAAGTTATACCCAAACCCGGCCCGGACCGAGCCGTTTTCCTGTTCTCGTTGAACTATTTCCATCTTCTCAAGCTTTTGCATTTTTCCCATATTTCTCAATTTGAGGAACCACCAAATTAGGATATAATAGACAAAATTTGAGAGAAAATATTACTAGCTAAGGAGAGAGGAAAAAAAAAGCTCAAAAATTTATGTTTGCATTTTTCCCATATTTCTCCCATTCCTTGTCTGGATCCACCTATCAGATTGGACTCTTCCGGCCATCAGAATCGTGTTCTTGTCCTGCTTTAGGACTGTATCACTCAAAGTAGATGGTACAGGTCCCTTTTCTTCTGAAACACAACCTCTCCTTCTTTAACAGGTCCCTCAATTGTCGCGCTCTCATCCAAGGGAGAGTAAGGAATAATAGCAACAGTTCCACAAGCTCTACTTCACAATTACAAAAGTCATTTATTCGTACCTTCAATTGTTCACTTTTGCTTAGTGATAAAGAATGACTCATTCACGAAAGAAAAAAAAGATAAAGACTCTTTGCCTATGTGCATATATTTATGTGTAGTTACTTGCTGTGAGAGAGAGAGAGAGAGAGAGAAATGGGGGAGAGGCTAAATGAAGGAGAGATCAATAAAATAGAGATCAATGAAAGAGAGATCAATCAAAATCAACGACAGCTTTTGCATTTCCAAAGACAGTTGAATAGCAATAGAGAGATCAATGAACAGGATCGAGAGTTATTCCAGGAACTGTTGTATACCAATCCAGAGCTTTTCAAAGCTCTAGATTCGCAACAACAATCCCTCCTTCACTTGGCATCGGCTAATGGACACATTGAGATTGTGAAAGCTTTAATACAGGTGAGACCAGAGATGTGCCTAGCTCGTGATCGAGACGGTGCAAACCCTCTTCATGTTGCAGCTATGAGAGGAAACATTGAGATTGTGAAAGCATTAATACAGGTGAGACCAGAGATGTGCCTAGCTCGTGATCGAGACGGTGCAAACCCACTTCATGTAGCAGCTATGAGAGGAAAGGTCGAGGTCCTGGATGATTTGTTTAAAGCCAACCCTCATGCAACTCGAGCTAGGGTGGAGAGTGGAGAAAGAGATACTATCTTACACCTCTGCATCAAATATAACCAGTTACAATTTCTATCGAAGTTGTTAGAGAACTACTTTAAAGGTAAGGAGTTTATCAATGCCAAAGATAATGCTGGCAACACAATACTACATCTTGCTGTTGCAGATCGAAGACTCGAGGTATGTAAGGACCACAATCAAGGCTTTAGTTTGGCGTCACTACTTTTGAAGCATGATAATTCGATATCACATTTGGTACTACTTACTTAATCAGTTTCAATTGTTTTTTATAACAGTATGTTCAGGCCATTCTGTGCACACCTCAACTAACTTCGGGACCCTGAAATTAACGACTTGTTTTGTCTAATAGCGTGTTCCTTCTTCACTTTTCAAACCTAGAAACACTCATAGTTGGATTGCTTTTTGATTGTACATTTAAGTTTATAGTTCTTTAATTAAGTAAAACACTACAAGAAAAAACACCTTTCCCGACTAACTGTTTAGTCGGCAATGGTAGGGATTTTAGTCGGCAAAAGCCTTCCCCGACTAAAAATTTTGGTCGGCACGTTAGTCGGCGGAAGAAGGTCGGAAAAGGTGTTTGCCGACTAAAAACAGTTTAGTCGGTAAAGATTAGACTATTTGCCGACTAAAGTTTAGTCGGCGAATGTTATTCTATTGGCCGACTAATTGTTTAGTCGGGGATGTATATCCTATTTGCCGACTAATGGTTTAGTCGGGGAAGGTTGACCATATTGTCCGACTAAATATTTCGTCGGAAAATGTGCTACCTATTTGCCGACTAATTGTTTAGTCGGGGAATGTGTTACCTATTGGCCGACTAAATGTTTAGTCGGGGAATGTGTTACCTATTGGCCGACTAAATGTTTAGTCGGGGAATGTGTTATCTGTTTGCCGACTAAATATTTAGTTGGGGAATTTGTGTCCATATTTTGCCGACTAAATATTTAGTCGGAAAATGTGTGTACAATTCAACAAATGAATACCCTTTTGGCGACCAAATTTTAGTCGGGAAATGTACTTATTGTCCGTACCAATTGGTCAATATCCCATAATTTTCTACAAATTTTTTCTCCATTCATTCCCTGTATATTTGAACGACCCTGTAAATTTTATTTTCCCTCTATTTTCATTACATCCACAAAATTGCAACATAATGTATTTAATAAAAAATAAAATTCCAAGATATAAATCTAGAATTCCATAAATAGAAGTATCCACCAAATACTTAAAAACAACTTGTATCCAAATTCCTAAAACCAAATACTTAGAAAACAACTTGTATCCAAATTCCTAAAACGCAAAATAACGACACATCAACCACAAGGGGGAAATTAAAAAAAAAAAATCCAAGCTCAATAACAAAATGTATCAAAACCCCTAGATTGCAAAATACTAAAAAGTTCAACCTCGACAGATGGATAACCTAATTGCACGTTCACAACCAAAATCCAACTTTGATCTTCATAGTCAATAACCAAAAGTAGAACTGCAGGATACTCCGTTAAGCGTCAATCTGTAAAAAAAGAAAAGAAAAGAATAATCCACCATTAGTATTTATGAACTAGTGTATCCCATTGCTCAAAGTATTAACATAAGTAGATACAAACTAATTACAAGCCAAAACGGAAAATTATCTTGACATGGGGATCGGTTGAACTGGTTCTTTTTCACATAGATAGAAGCTAATTGCAGAATCAACAATTAGAAGCGATTTGTTATCGTTCTTCTCTAGTGGATGTTGGATCATGAATACGGATCCCAATTATATGAAAAGGGAAATTATGATTTGACCAAATTCCGTAAGTCGGAGTATTGGACGTGTAGGATACGTGCATATTCAAAAAGAGAGAACATCCACATACCATGGAAAGCATTAAGTAACAACCATGTATCGGTATATTACACCCTTCTCTTCTAGAAATGTTCTAGAAGGGTTCTTTCATCACAGTGACTTTGGATAGGGCCACCCAAGAGAGTCGTAATCAAAAGGTGCATGTGTTATTTGACTTACATTGTAGCTGTTGCCAGATTTAGCCAAAATTATAGTCTCAGATATAATATACTTCTACAATCGTACGTGTGACTACCAACTATTAGACGGGTTTGGCTCCTGGTAGTATCCGTGTGATACATGTAGTACATTCTTCAATTTCATGAGCTACTTAAAGGCCTCGTTTTTTCCAAAACATTCGAACTGTTTATATTGGTACTAAGATTTTCAGCATGGGTTCACTCTTCAAAATATAATCACAGGTGCATTAAGATGCCCCAGGACTTCTAATTTTTAGAATTGCAGGAACTAAAGCATCAAAAGTAAAAAATCAAAAGAAGGATAATCATTTGTTATGGGAGTTGTCATTCCTTTCATAAGACCAAAAGAAATTATGGAAGCTGCTCGCTCAGACATTCCGAACCAAATTCTTTTATTTTCCCTACAGTCTATGAAGCACGGATACTCTATTTTGGTCTCCGTATCGCGTATCGAATCCGTATCAGATACCGATACTCTCGGATACTCTCCGGATACGTATCTGATACGCTTTTTAAAGTATCCTGCTTTTAGAATTATTTTTGGGTATCCCGATACGTTTCGGATACGCGCAGATACTCTCGGATACACTCCAGATACGTATTTGATACGTGTTGGATACGCTTGGATATGTTACAGGTAGATACTGTGGTTCGAGCTCAGGTTCCAATGAAGAACAAAGTCTGGGTTGTGAAGAGTGGAAGGCCTGAGGTTGGTATGAGTGTTGTTCCTGAAAGTTCAGGGGTTCTGGTTGCTTCTAAGGTGCCTGAGGTGGCTGTTCCCTGTGCTAACCAATTTTTGACCTTGCAAAACATGGAGGATCTAGTTTCTGAAGTTGATAGAACAGAGCAAGGGCTGCCTGTTGATCTTGGAAGTTCCTCTTCAGGTCTAGGAGGTAATCTGGTTACCAACACAAGCAGCTATGAAGGGCAATCTATTGCCACTGCCCTTACGTTAATTCCTAAGACTAGCTGCCCCCACACAATGAAAGACTACAGACCTATTGCTTGTTGCAATGTCTTGTATAAGACTATCACTAAGATCTTAGCTAACAGACTTCAGCCCATTCTACCTCTTATTATCAACTAGGTGCTTGCTCACGTGCAAAGCACGTTATTCATGCCCGTTGTGTAGATGGGTTTGGATTTTCCTTGGAATTATGGATTTTGTTGATGATAGCGACGGTTATATGGATAAGTTTGGTCAAGTGTATGAACAGAAGTAGTTACTTGTAGTAGTTATGATTTAGATAAGTTTTTATGTTGAACAAAAGGATTGAAGTTATTTGGTAGAGGAACAATGGTAGTGTAACAATTTGTGATTCCTTAGAGACTCTTTTTCATGAATGCCAGTGCAAGGAGCAAAAGCGTTGAGGACTACTGGTATGCACTCATCTGTATTCAACATTAGGCATATCAGGAAGAAAAGGAGACAGGAAGTGATTTAGGCATAACTACGTCAGAAAATGGTGGTAGGTTGGTTTTCAATCTACATAAATTTCCATGTAGTCCAGTTTGTTGAAGTTTTAGTCAAGAATCAATAGTCTTTTGCAGTAGTTTATTGTTTTGGGTAGCTTGGAATGATTTAGAAACAGGGAGAACAGAAATGTAACAAAAGCAGAAAAACAAAAAGTAGAATTGAGCTAAAGGTAAATGTAATAGTTAAAATAATTGAACATATTTGAGAACTACTAATCCAATCACAATAACTAATGCACAATTTGTTGCAATCACAGTCGTAGGCAGTTTCAATTGTTCAGAGGGTGCACCTGTGCATCAAATCCACAGATATTGTACCATTTTGTATCTTAGCCACGACTGGTCACTTGTATTCTTTATTTTCGTTTTGCTTCCTTTGTCTCATGCAATTATTGATTGGCTGATGTTCTTTGTTTGGTCACATCAGTTCACTTGACATGAATAATAAAAAAAGAAGCTACTACTTTGTACTCACTGTGTACTTGTAGTATCTTTCTGTTTCTAATCCACTGATGAATTCAGTGTAAAGAAGCAAGATTCAAGAGAGAGAAGGTTCTGTTCTTCTATGTCATTTCTGACATAAATTCGAGGAATACCCTTAAATCTATCCTAAAACTTGGTCAATGCAATCAGCAAAACCATATCATTAAATCTAGTTCCACACAAACAATACTTATAAATTTCAACCCTGACTTATTGGTAGAGAATCTCAAATCTAGCTTTAGTTACAGATAACGATCTAGAATGTAACAAAAAATCAAAATATGCATTAACTGAATCCAAGAAACTGACCAAATTTGAATTTATATTTTTAATTTTGTGATTAAGTAGGATGGTTGTTCCTGTTCCATTTGGAATGCATATAATCAATATCTAGCTAAATCCACGAGCGAAATAAGACACAAATAAGTATGCTACTAAGTCACAAAACTTGACATAATTGAATCAATTTAAGCATCTCCAGTGTTCTCTATCGCATCTTATCTATATCTTCTACGGGAAGTTGAACCCATATTGATATAAGAAAGGATGCTACAGACTTCAATTTGTGAATTATGATTGTTTCGTTCAATTCAGTCAAAAGTTCTTCCTATTACCTTGCCTCAATGCATAAAGCAATTAGAGGTTCCTTTTCAACAGTAGTTAACTTCCCAATCTCTTCATTCAATCTCACTCAATAAAAAGAAGGCATGTGTTCTCTATCCGATCGTATCTATCTATTCTAAGGAAAGTTGAACCCATTTCGATATAAAAAAGGATGCTAGAGACTCCAATTTGCGAATTATGATTGTTTGGTTCGATTGGCTCAAAGGTTCCTCCTATTACTTTGCCTCATTACATAAAGAACATTTTCAGCAATAGTTAACTTCCCAATCCCTTCATTCAATCTCAATCAATAAAAAGAAAGCATACTGACCAACTACATTATTTATAGAAGGCATGTGTTCTCTATCCGATCCTATTTATCTCTTCTAAGGAAAGCTGAATCCATTTCGATATAAAAAAGGATGTTAAAGACTCCAGTTTGCGAATTATGATTATTTGGTTCGATGGGCTCAAAGGTTCCTCCTATTACTCATTACATAAAGAACGTTTTCAGCAATAGTTAACTTCCAAATCCCTTCATTCAATCTCTCAATCAATAAAAAGAAGGCATAGTGACTAACTACATTATTAATAGCTGAAGAACCAAACCCAAAACACACTACTCTTTAGTCATCATTTCCTAATACCTATCTTCTGAAAAGAACCAACCAACCAAATGTAACAACAAACGTCCTCCTTTGACCCAAAAAAACAAGACAAAAACTGGACACAAGAGAGGAAACTACACATGCAACACAAGTAAAATACAAAACAAAAATGTAGTTTTTTACGGTAGAGTAATACACCAAAATCCGAGAGACACTCTCCCCAAAACCTCCCTCCCTAACAAAGCCAAAACCTCTCTCTCTAACAAAGCCTCTCCCTCCCTGTCTCTCTTTTCTCGTATGATCTGATCATATAAGAGGAGAGGGATATACAAAACTCCCCCCAAAAAACAAATGTCCACCCCTTTTTTTGCCACGCAACCCACTGAGTGGAAGCAGTAAAGAAGGGCAAAATTGTCTAGAACCTAAGAAAAGAAGGGCAAAATTGTCCAAAAGCAGACAAAAAAGTGGCAAGAGAAACTGGTTCAAGGGCAAAATTGTCTAGAACCTAAGAAAAGAAGGGCAAAATTGTCCAAAAGCAGACAAAGGGACCCTTAAAGCAGACATCTCCACACAACATTGACATACCGAGGCAGATTGAAGAGAAGAAGTTGAAGATAGAAGAAACACTTGGTAAAATAGAAAAAGAGACGAAGGTACGTAAGGAAGCCCTTAAAAGATTCCAGAAGGGAAGAGACAGATATAAGTTGAGCAATGGACCGAAAGGGACCCTTGCTTGCAGGGTTTGGAGATCCTGATGTGAACAATTATAGTGGTGCTTCTTCTGGCTGATCCGACGTCTCCTACTTTGGTCGGTAAATGTTGTTTGCAGGAAACCTCAGGAAAATCTTTTTGTATATATGGTCATATAGCATATTGCGCTGAATCAGTATAGAAAATACAAGTGTTGATATTTTACATGGTGTGTGTATATGCAGTCTTGAGGAATTGTAGTAGGTTCTTATCAATATTGGCTTATAAAAAATATAAAGCTTCCAAAGTACCAATATTGAAGGACCAGAACCATCAATCGGATTTGTTGAATGAGCACCCGAACCGACAGGTGATTCAGACATTTTTAATCCAAAGGAAACACCAGATGATTCAACATATAAAGTTTCCAAAGTACACAGCTAAATGCATTGCAGTCCACAACAAGTGAATATATCAGCAAATTCAATTTTTGGTTGCCTTCTAGTCCAAGGACATGTTTCTTATAGTGCAAAAAACTAATGTTCATGCAATGCAATCAAATAAACAGTTAAAAGACTAACAAACTAACAGACTGGAGGGGCTAGGCCGCCACCTCAATTCAGCAAACAGAATATGCGAGGGGTTATGCCACCACCTCGGCTAAGCAATGCAATCAAATAAAACTAACTATACTGACTAAAAACAAACTCAATATTTAACTTGGCTTCGTTACACCTCAGGTTTGGCATAAAACCAGGTTAGAGGTATCCACCAAGCTAAATACGAGCTACTAACTACTACTACAAGAAAGAAGCGGGACACTTACAGCGGTTCTGCAATACGAAAACCCTCTCGAATCAAGAATGAAAAGCCTCACCAAGAATGCTTTAGATCACGAAGTCTGCAATACGAAGAAGATAACCACAGAATCAGTTGCAGGAAAACAACCACAAAAAGGATTGCAATGAACACTACACAGCGAAGGGAAAAGTGGGAAAGGAAAGCAAAACTCTGCAAAAGAACTCTTAAAAGTTAGTTTCAAAGTCAGACTTGCCTCGCCTCTGGAACTGTTCAGTATCAATGAACTTCTAAAAAATAATCTCTAACAAATCAGCCTACAAAAAGACATTAAGGACCCCACTTGTATGCAAGAAAATCTCCATCCTTTTCCATTTTCCTATACTTGGATTTCTCTCGCTTATACACAAACACATTTAAAACATTCAATCAAATCTGAATTTCAACATAAAGAATACCTCTGCCTTAGCTACAAAGGCAACAAGAATGGGAAATATCTCGATTCAGCAAAAGAAAAACATACTATTCCAACACACAGAAAACAATACAAAAATAACTAATTCTACCACTTCCTATATGAAAAAGTTACAAACACATTTATTACCTAAAATCAAATCTGAATCTCACAATTTGAGTGCACCTTTTTTTATTTTTGACAAGTCAATCACAGTCATATAATGCAGAGCAGAACAGAGCAGAGCAGAACAGACACACTGAGTAGGAAGACCTAATTAAATTTACACACCAACAATTCAAGGTAAGTGAACTAACAGAGAATACATGGAATCCAAGATGGGCGACTAAGTGCTAGGGCGAGTTCATTGCGTTGTCATCTAAGCAAGTAACTTATTGAATGCTTGTGTGCTGGAACCCAAAGAAATAAATTAAAAAATTAGCCTTCAAAGAATATTCCAATGTGAATACCAGTTTTGTCACAATGCCACGTACACTAAACTCTATATCAGCGGTGAAGAACAGGTTCTTGAATTTCCTAGAGATTAGAAAGGATAACTTCATGCCAACCAGTTTGACTCATATTCTGGATGACCAAATGGACAAAGTGAATACGGAAAAAAAAAAAAAAAGTATTAACAAGTCTTGATATCTTGTCAACTACAAAAAGTTGGAAATTAAAACACACTTGAAACAGAGTGCATGTATGGAAAATCTCAAACTGCTGCTCCAAAATCACCTTGAAAGATACTATGCTATAGTCGAACATGATACAAATGCTGATATGACAAACGTGAAGAAGTCTACCAAAATAGTTTCAAGTTCTATCAAAAGGCTTCAACACATGTCATTTTTAGCAATAGTATGACTTTTCGAAAGACAACTTTGTTCCATAGAATTGACTTGAGTGGAAAGCACGTCCACATGGGACATCTACTCGAAACAGCAATTAAAACTCACTCTTTAAGTGCAACAATCAGACTACTTAAAATAGCATAGGCGACAAGTCGAAACATTGTATCTAATTCACTCTTATACACAGAAACTGAAATCATGACAGAGAGATCAAGCAACAAACGGTAACACTTGAGTACAATATTTTAGAAGAGAAGATAATTGCTGAGTACTTTTCAAGCAGATGATTACACGGTGTCGGATGGTTATGGGGAATTGGTGTGGCATGTGCTTGAGAGATGAAGAGTCGTAGCACATTCGTTTATTCATTGTCTGGTCGCCAAGGAGCTTTGGAACGCGGTTCTTGTGTCGTGGGGTACGTTGTGGGTTTTTTGTGCGATGGTGGTGGAGCTTCTTGAAGAGTGGTATGGGGTTAGAGTGGCTAGAAGAAGACGGAAGCTTTGGATTATGATCCCACTGTGCTAAATGTGGTCAATTTGGAGAGAGGAATCATACATATTTTGATGGGGCCACTATTCAAAACTAAGGGTCTTTTGATTCCAACTATGGGAGTCGAGGGAGTGTCACCATACTTTGAGTCAATTCTTTGATATGTTATATATTTTTGGAGTATAGACAGGTGTATAGGTCCTTTTTACCTTTTCTTTCATTTTTCCTCACTTGTAGCCTTTTCAATAGAACTTTACTACTAACAAAAAAAAGTTCCAAGTAGATGATTACAGCGAATCTGTAAGTGATTTCCTTTCATACCTTGTGCAATGAATCCCTTACTGTATCACTGATTGCATCCACGGATTTGTCAGGACCACCAGTCTGCATGAAAATAGCAACTGTCTGAAAACCTGCTACATGAATAGTAACCACAATATACCTCAGAAACAGCAATGCATAAAATAAAACACAGCTTTAACCAAAGTTAGCCTATACGTAGAACTCGAGAAAAAAGAGTTGATGCTAGAATCGAGAGGGTTATAAGAGGACTCCCGGACGAACTACAATAAACATAAAACCACTACACATTTAATCTCAATCACAAAGTTTCCATGTACAGCTCCATTGCTATGGCTATAAAAAAGAGAGTGATCCACATTAAAGAGGCAATACTATGACATAATCAAGATGCTCATTACTCATGCAAGTGTGTCACTGGCAGTCTGGCACCCAATAAAACACAATAAAATAGTCACCTTATCGGTCCAGCAGAACTGAAGTTAAGGCTACACCTTTCTCCTTGACGATATACCATTTCTAGCTAAAAATCAGTTGAGAACTCAAGGATTGACTTTGGTCCAGTCCTTTTTCCCAAAAGGAGCATGTCTTGTATCAAGACCCACTAACTGGCACAAAGAATCAGCAGTGTAGAATGTATTGTCCCCACTAAACCTCAACAACAAGTTCACAAACTTAGTTTAACAGTTTTCGGATACAATGGAGGTAAACTGGTTCGATGGAAATGTCTATCATCAATCGGTGTCGGTAATTGGGGATTGAGGAAAGAAACGGGACAGTTATGAATCACTTGGTAGATGTGTGTTTCTTCCTTTCTTTAAAGAAAGTTGAAAACAGAGAATCTGAACAGCAACCAAATACTTTTGAATGATCAGGGATGATTTCATCAAGATTAGACGGTATGCAACTCTCCAGAGCCAGTATTAGTCTAAAAACGTGCATGTGTATGCATATATGTTGGATTGGCATGCTGCACCGGCTTCTTTCACTTGATTCTTGTACAACTTTGCAAGAGTCACTTACACATAATGTATCATACAAGCAATACCTATTACCTAGCAAGCAAAGGGACTTGCACACGAAATCACGATCTGATCTAAATGTCATATAAGTAGAACTCGTACTCCTTCAAGTTCCCAAAACTTAAGGCTGTAATGCTTATCAGGCAAAGAAAAATGTGCAAGAAACCTATCATCAGATCATTTTTTGCGGTGAGAGATTGTCTCTCTCTCCTGTTGTATCGATCCCAACCAAAATGTTCCCATTATCAATTTCAACCCTCTTCCCAATTATTGTTATTTAGGACTACACCAAAACACCCACTTCCCTAATTTTCTAGATTTTCCACTTTTAAAAAATAAAATAAAAACCCCACGTGTTCTCTAATTTCCTAGATTTTCCACTTTTTCAAAACCAATTAAACCAAGTTGTCCGCGCAACAAACGGGTTAAACAGAAAACATAGCCACGTTCCCACACCAAAACAGATCCACGTTCCCCATGTGTTCATGCAACACCAAAAAAAACCCCTACATCCTTTCAACAAACGGATTTTCTGTTTAGGCCTACTAATCCTCCAAACCTCCATCTCTAATTTTCTAGAGTTTTGCTCAGGCCATGCCATAACAGTGAGGTAGTTGTAGTGTAATGCTCTCTGTAACAGAACATATAAGAGGGGGGTGGTCCAGAAATCAGAACAGAACATTGAATGTGAAAATAAATTTGGGGGTTCAATGTAGTACGTTTTTCACACCATATAACAGTCACATGCAAAACCCAGATTTTGAGAGAAATCAACCAAATCAGTAGATAATTAGTATATTCAACACATGCAAAACAAAGACTGAGCTTGGATTGTACCTGTTGAGGAGAAGTAGAGCGACCTCAGCCTTGAATAACGAAGATTGGGCTTCGATTTCTGTTGTCGTTCGACGACAGAACACGGCTACAATGAGGACGGCGTTGGGCAGAGAGAGAGAGAGACCTGTGTTGGGCGTCGGAGAGAGAGAGAGACCTATGTTCACCGTTGGAGAGCGAGAGAGAGAGAGAGAGAGAGACCTATGTTCACCGTTCAGAGACTCTGGGACAAAGCGACGAAGACGAGGGTTAAGAGAGACCTATCCCTTAAACGATGTCGTTTAGGGAAAAAGACTGCCGCCAATAATTTTCGCGGAAATTCAATTGTCCCGCAAAAAAAATTTACAATTTGTCCGACTAATAAACCTATTTTAGTCGGCAATTGTCCAGTTTGACAATTTGGGAAAAAATATTTAGTGAGCTCTAATTACGCCACCATTGCATATAAACTCTATACTTTTTCACCATTGATGTTTTTTATAATGCTTGATCTGAACCGTTAGGATTTCACGTCTTATTGATTATAGAATTGTCACCAAAATTGAAGATCATTCAGTATCAACAACCACATGATCGGAATAGTTTTACTGCTTCCATAAGCATTAGAGTCTAATAGCACACCACCTGAGCCACACTTGAGATCTTTTTGCAAGATCAAAACCATCTGTCTTTAATTTATTATGGATTAGATCATTCTTACCGAGTTATAGTTGAGATCGCTTTTGATTAGACAACTTATTGAATGAAATATACTATTTTCCTAATGAGTCCATGTCTCCATAAAGGAATTTTCTAAACCTGATCAAGCCACAAATTTACAATAATGAATAATTTAACAAGTGCAGCAAAATCAACGGTCTTGATTATCATGTTTGTCTCGCGATCATGTAGCTATTGCAACATCAAATGCAACATAAGACTTAGTTGACTATCAATTAAATCAAAAGTATAAATTGTAAAGGTAACTGCCGAGTCATTTTTTTTAATGCTCGATCTAAACCGTTAGAATTTCACGTCTTACCAATTATAGCACTGTCACAAAAAATCAGAGATTATTTGACATCGGCGACCTCATGATCGAAATACATTTTATGCATTCAGAGACGTTTAAGTGTTATATTACACTAATCGAACCCCACATGAGATCTTTTTTGGCAATCAAAACCATCTATCTTTGACGTAATACGAATTAAATTATTCATCCTAAAATATGAAGTTAACCGCATATGAATAAACTCTTGATTGGACAACAAAAAATTTTTAATTGATGAATTTACGTGTCGATAAAGGAATTTCCTTAATCCAATTGAGCCAAAAATTTACAAGAATCTTAGAATTAAGAAGAAAAGAAATTGGGTGGGTAGTTCAAAAGAAAGTGAAAAAAGGAGGAGGGAAATTTTGGGTATACCATAGACGACGTCGTTTTAGGTGGGATGAGATTTTGCAGGTGTTTCTAGAACGATTGACGTGCATAATCAGACCTCATTTTCTTGTAGTGATCCGGATCTCTACTCGATTATCCAAACCATTCATCTTACAGGACTCGTCAAATTGAATCTCCACGCAAAAGTTCAAATTGATCGGACATCCGCAGCTACCTCATCGAAATACTTTTATACAATTAAAAAAAATTAGATGAGTCTAATCATGTTTTTTGGCATGAATAACCTATTCCAATATGGTGGTTACGTGTGTCCCTTAATCTTATTTTCGGTAGGAATGATCAGTAGTACAAGGTACAAATGATAGACGGTTTTGATCGCGAATAAATACCTCGAGTGGTGTTCGGGTGGTGTATTGTGAGACTTTAATACCTCCAGACGCATTGAATGTCTTCCGATCAAGTAGTTGTTGATATCCGATAATCTTCTATTTGGGTGACACTTATTGAATTGGTAGAATATGAAATTCTAACGGTTTAGATCGTCCATTATAATAATAGACTCAACAATAACCTGTAGAATCTATACGTTTAACTTACTTGTTAGTATACTAAGTCGTGTGTTGTAGGCGAATGTATAGTAGCCACATAACTACAACACATTCATAGTGATCAATACCGTTGATTTCCTTGAGCTTGTCGATTAAATCATTCACGTGAATTTTTGGCTCAATCGGTTCAGAAAAACCTCTTCATCGGTATGCAAATTTGTTAATAAAATGAAAATTTTAAGTCTGATCAAGTGGCTAACGATACGCGATCAACTTCATTCTTGGTACAAAGTGATTTAGTCCATATTACGTAAAAAATAGACGATTTTGATAGCAAAAGAAGGCCTCATGCAGTGCACTATAAGACTTTAATTTCTTTGGACGTATTAAATTTTTTTTGCAGTAACGCCGATTCCTCGCAAACTATGTAAGAATTTGGGTGTCGATAAGGGGGAACTCGTTTTCCCAATCGAGTAAAAATTTTACGAGAATGTTATGATTAAGAAGAAGAAAAAAAATGAATGGTTTCGATCGGGAAGGTTGCATTGTGATAAATGCAGTCAAACAAATATCGTTTTTCTTGAAATTTTTAAAAAATGGAAAAAATATATATTTCCCGACCAAATGACTTAGTCGGCATATTTATTTCATTTATTGGTTTTTTAATTTCGGGAAATAATTGATATTCCCCGACTAAAACTATATTTAGTCGGCATTTATTAAAATTTACCGACTAAATGATTTGGTCGGCATATTTATTGCATTTATTGGTTTTTTAATTTCGGGAAATAATTGATATTCCCCGACTAAAACTATATTTAGTCGGCATTTATTAACATTTCCCGACTAAATAATGATTTAGTCGGCATTTTTATTGCATTTATTGGTTTTTTAATTTCGGGAAATAATTGATATTCCCCGACTAAAATTATACTTAGTCGGCATTTATATATATTTACCGACTAAATTATTTAGTCGGTATATTTATTGCATTTATTGGTTTTTAAATTTCGGGAAATAATTGATATTCCCCGACTAAAATTATACTTAGTCGGCATTTATATATATTTACCGACTAAATTATTTAGTCGGCATATTTATTGCATTTATTGGTTTTTAAATTTCGGGAAATAATTGATATTCCCCGACTAAAATTATACTTAGTCGGCATTTATTTACATTTATCGACTAATAATCATTTAGTCGGTGTTAGAATTTACATTTACCGACTAAAATGTATTTAGTCGGTAATGGTTCGACAATTGGCGACTAAATAAAATTTAGTCGGGAAATTTAGTCGGCAATTGTGTAATTTCTTGTAGTGAAATTTAAGTTTATTCAATATTTTATGTGAAATTCTTGTGACACACACACGAGTGTATAGATATACCATCCAGATTCACGAGCCTAATAGATCAGAATACTGTCAGGTTTAGGTTTGAATCCTTTATTAAACAAGCATAAGATTGTGGCTCAAATTTGATTCGTTTAGTATCCAAATGAACTCGAACAAACAACGAACAAGTGAGCCTTTCCTTGGGCATGTCTTTGGTCTAGCAAGTATTTTGATTTTCTTCCTGGCGGTTGGATGTCTACACCTTTATTGTGGATTCTTTCAACTTCGTGTTGGATTTATCCTTTTCCCTTTTCTCTTTTTTTGGCTATCTTTATGTTTCAAGGTTCTCTCTTGAATATAGAGTTTGGCCGCCTTAATGTATCATTTGTCGAGTTCTAATAAAATGTTGTTGCTTATCCAAAAAAAAAAAAAAACGAGTGAGCCTTTACCTAGTTGAGCTTCGAATAATTTACAAATAGCTTGCAGCCCTACTTTTTTCGTAGTAATTAGTTGTCCTGAATTTGTATATGATATGCATATGATGTATGTAACTCTCAGTCATCTTATAATTCCATGGAAGTGCTTTTTTCTCTTACTTCTATATATGTAAATAGCAAACTATATATGAAAAGAAAAAAAAATTGAACCGTAATTTTTCGAAAAGACTTTCGAGTTCCACTTGGTAAAAATTTATGTTAGGTTCCCTGGGGCTAAAATACCTTCGGCCTGACAGCTACAAGAAGAAACATATTTTCAGAGAATAATGGTCAGATAACTTTAAAATGTTTTTCTTCTAAGATTTGTGATCTCTCGCACTTAATGGATGTTTCAGACTATCAATCATGTTCTCAACCACACGGAAATTGATGTAAATGCAATTAATGCAAGCAAACAAACAGCGATGGACGTTCTACTTCTTGGACAAAAGAAAGGAACAAAACTAGAAGGGGTAGACAAAGACATTCGCGCCTCACTTCGAAAAAAACGTGCTAAAGGAGTTGAGGATCGCATCCTGATCGATCCTACGCAAAAGGCAGAGAAAAGGAACGGAATCATAGTCGCTACCGTACTAATGGCAACCCTAGCCTTTCAAGCAGGGGTGGCCCCTCCGGGCGGCGTTTGGCAAGACGAAAAGGGTGGTCCGGATGGACACAAAAGCGGAGAAGCCGTGATGGCTACCAACTACCCGGTTTTGTTTGAGTTCTTCCGCTTTTTTAACATATTCGGCTTTATCGCGTCTCTGTGCACGCTCGTTTTGGTCATGACTGACTTGCCCTT
Organism: Rhododendron henanense subsp. lingbaoense; assembly: GCA_020567845.1. Classification (NCBI taxonomy): domain Eukaryota; kingdom Viridiplantae; phylum Streptophyta; class Magnoliopsida; order Ericales; family Ericaceae; genus Rhododendron; species Rhododendron henanense. Next base: position 25,681,804 of record CM036324.1, on the reverse strand, counting down.
CAAGAAGAGGAGATATTCGCTGTTGACGTCTCTCACTAAGGGTGCGACAATCACGTCCATTGCAATGGCGTATTTGATCTCTCTTTTCGTGGTGTCGCCGGTACCGGAACTAGAAAGCAGGAGGAACCGCCACGTGCGCTATCTCGTTGGCGCAATTTTAAGTCTGTCTTTCTCTGCGTTAGGAGCTTTGTTGTTGTTCTTGATAGCAAGATTTGTGGGCAAGAAGAAGAGAAGAAATAGGGCCGCCGCGGAGAGGGATGACAAACTCAGACATACTAATCCAGCTTCAGCAAACGACGCTAATGTTTGATTTTCGTTAGCAATTCAATAATCATGCTTGTGTTTAATTTAAAAATTGTTGTCTTTATGTAAATGTATGGTTTGCAAGTTAGTAATAAAATTGGATCGTTATGTGTGAGTAATACTCCTCGTTTTTCCTCATCATTCTATTGAAATGTATCGAATGCCCTCCTATTGATTTGGCATTTTCTTTACCCTTTTTTTTAAAAAAAAAATTGGTCTAGGGTCCATTATAGCATGTTTGTAACCCACCAAGTCCACCTCTCAAGTTTGTAACCCACTAGGTCCACTCAGACAAGGGCCTTGTTTGGCTTAGACAAAAAAAATGTATTTTTATTCTTTTTCTTTTTTTGTGTTGCCAAACTGAGCCCTTGTCAAGCCAAAAAGGAATTAATACAAGCCAAAAATGCCCCTGCCAGCTTTTTTTCACGACAATCATGGCAGTTACGTTGGGATTTTGGGATAGAGAGAAGGAGGGAGTTTTGCGACAGAGAGAAAGAGGGAGAAAGAGATAACGTTATATACTCGTTCATCAGTTCATATTTAACGTTAGATACTTACATTTAATGCGTTGCACAGATAACATTATATGTTCAGGTCTGTTAAGCTGCTGCGCGGACCAATTCATATAAGGTGGTCTGTTAGCCCATTATCCCCCATTATCCGTTCTACGTTTGAAATCCCGGCAGTTACGTTGGAATAGAGCGACAGAAGATTCTCCTTTTCTGATACACTGTATATAACGTTATTGTACATATATAACGTTATATACTCGTTCATCAGTTCACATTTAACGTGAGATACTTACATTTTACGTTATATACTCATTCATCAGCTCGCATTTAACATTATATACTCATCCACTCATGACAGAAGACCACATATAACGATATTAAGGATGCAAACCTAAAATGATTTTGGTTGTTTAGGTTTAACCTTATATAATGTCATATGTTCATTTTCCAAGGGATACACATGACAGAACAATACTATTGTTTCTGTATGAGCAAAAAAATAAAAAGAATGAAGACAAGAAATAGTGCTTGAGGCATAGCCCAAACACAACCAAGAAAAATTGACCTAGTACTACACTTGGAAAAAACAAAACAAAACAAAACAAAAGAGATTTGATACTTGCGCTGTTTTTTGGTACTTGAGAAATGGTCCGCGCAGCGGCCTAATTGATCCGAACATGATTGGTGAAAACATGATATATAACCTTCCACAAGTCTACTGGTCATATATAACATTATATCAAAATTAATATGGAACATTGCTTGCCCGACCAAAGTGTGTCGTAGTAAAGAGTGCCCCAAGCGTAGGGCTAGATCGGTTGTAGCATAATAAACTCGGAAGTCCGAGGTCGAATCCACAGGGAGCCAATGGAGCTAGGCCGGAGGTTTGATTTACGAAGGGTTTTTAGCGTTAGGACCGCCAACCTTTAGATTTGGCGTTGAGACGGCCAACTTTTGAGTGGTGGAAATTCTCTCTACCTCCTAACTTTAATTGAAAACAACGATTGACTAGAAATTAAAAGCGGCAAGGTCTAGGGGTTCATTCCGCCCATAACTTAGGCCGTTCAATGCTTCTCTTTGATAACTCAAGTGAGAGTCATTGTCATTTGATCTCACTCGGAAGATTTAACCATGAAAACCAAGTTTAACTCATACAACGGGGTTTGGAAATGGAAATGAACTCATTTAGGCATTTTATCAAACACATAGAGTGCCATGGTTCTAAGCATTGGGTGTGTCAAGGAGACTTGTCTACACCCAATTAAAGAAGTTAACAACCCTAAGTTTAGACCAAAGATTAGAGTTCAACAAGTTCTTTGAGGCATTTTGGCAAACACCTAGAGTGACATAGCTCCAAGCATTACATGTGGCAAGAGATCAAGTCCTTGCCTACACATAATCAAAGAGGTTAACAACCCTAGGTTTTGTTACATAAAAATGAACTTAATCCATTCACAAACCACATTAAGCACAAGAAATAAGAGAAGCCATTAAACTACCTAAATCATGGGGTAGAAATCACCCCATGACCAAGCCTTGAACACTACTCACACATATTGAAAGAAGACATGAAATGAGCAAGGGTAAAGATAAGGAAAATGCTAAACATTGATAAAATTCAAAATAAACACAAGATCCACGAAGAGAACGGGATTCCTTACAACTTTAATAAAGACCAAAAGCTTCGAAAGTAAATGGATCGTACCTAAAAACCCTCATTAAGCTTGAATGAGGAGAGAGGTGGGAGCTAAGCTTTAATAGAGGTAGAGAGAGAAAGTGCAAAGGTAATAATACCCTAAAATCGGGCTAAGGGTGGTATATATACCCCCTTTACAAAAAATTACAAAAATGCCACTGAAATGTCCGCGCAGGAGTGAGGGATCGATCCCTAAACATTGGGGGATCGATCCCTGAGCTTTCTGGATGCTGCAGGAGCTGAAAGGGAGGGGGGGATCGATCCCTGAACATTGGGGGATCGATCCCTGAGCTTGCTGGATTCTGCTGACACTTTTCCAACTTCGCGGGCTCGCTCCGGACACTCCCGAACTCGGTTTTGGGTGTTCTTCGAAGCGTTGGAAAGCTTGTTGAGTCTATTTTCTAACCCAAGTGGTTTGGATCAAAAGTAATTTTTACATCAAAAGTTATGCCGATTCTACCCTTAGCTGGTCGGAAAATGAGTTGCTTTGGGTAACATCCTTGCATCTCCCTTACTTCCCTTGATCCTTGAACATCCCGAGTATGCTTCAAAGCTTCTTTTCATGACTTTTGGGACTCGGTCGCGGAGCGCCACGTGGTCTTGGGTACTTGGACACACTCGGGGCTATCCATGGCCTTCAAATGCGCCTTATTCACACGATTTACCTGAAAACGCCAAAAACACACCTTTCGTGCAATATCGTTCAAATCAAGCAAGTTATGCACTTGTGTGTGACAAAAATGAGAGGGTTAAGCCCTATTATTTACACTATTGAGGGCTTATCAAACATCTAACATTTGTATGCTGTTGCAATACCATGAAAATGATACAGATTATCAGTGATTATAATATGATGTTGCAATACAATGAAAAAGGAAGAATATATAATGTTATATGAGTACAATAACGTTATATACAGTGTACCTGAAAAGAAGAATATAGGAAGTTATATAACGTTATATAACTTTAATATGTCACACTGTATACAACTGATGTCTATAAAACAGCAGTGTACCTGAAAAGTAGAATATAGAACATTATATAAGGTTATATAACGTTAATATGTAAAACTGTACACACCTGATGTCCACAAAACAACAAAACTCTTTATTTATCCATAATCCAAAAGAAATAATTTCAATATTTTAAGCATGAATAAGAAAAAACAAAACAACCCCCCAACTTTTTTCTATTTTTCATCCTAATCTCTCATTTATTCTCATATTTGATCATCTTGTCTCGTATATCGCTTGGCTCTTTGCAAATACTGCTTAAGACATACACAACATGATTGTCGAATCCATGACAACTGTACAAATAACAACACACAACAAAAATCAGAATATATAATGTTATATACAAGTAACTCTAAACAGAGAATATATAATGTTATATAACGTTATATAAGTATAATAACGTTAGAGCACGAATCTGATCCAGTTTTAACATAGAACTCTCATATGTACAATAACAACTTCAAAAAAACCAACAACAACAACAAATTGAAAATCAGATTTGATATCAACATCAAAATTAACATCAGCAGATCAATAGAGAGAGACGAGAGAGAGATATTTCTCTCGTTCTTCATATTCGGAACGAACTGTACCTTGGACTAGGTCGACGATCGACGACGAAGAAAGTCTGGGACGTGGGTTGATCTTTGCTGTTCGTCGGTAGATCTCGATGTTGGAGTGATGACGGCAATCGTGGGCTTGATGACGGCGACAGAGACGACGCCGGTATTTGAGCGCTCGAGGACGGCGACTGAAGAAGGTCCGACGACGACGAAGCCTGACGACGACGGAGAAGGGCAGACGAGGACGAAGAACGCTGACTACCAAGAAGGCGACGACGATCCAGTGTTTTGTAATGGGAAATCGTCTATGGTTTCTGTCGAGTCTTGTTCATCTGGAAAAGGGGGGGAGGGGGGATGGGTTTTGTAATGGGATGTCTGTTTCAAATGGAGGAAAAAACGGAAATGGAGAAAAAAACGGGACAAAAGATTTTTTGAAAGCAGGGGTATATTAGACTAACCAGGGTTATTATATCTTTTTTTTGCTCGGCAGGGTTATTATATCTTTACTAATAGGTTAGTGGACTTAGTGGGTTATAGAATTTAGAAGTGGACTTAGTGGGTTTGGAAAGTGGTATATTGGACCTGGGAAAAATTCTCTGACACCGAAAAAGAGTACTATTAATGTTAAATTAAGTATATCGATAGTAAACAGAGAGGTCGGGTAAAAGGCATCAACGATCAAAAGAGAACATTGCAATTAAGTTGGCACCCTCTCTCGAAGCATATCACGTGCCACCTAGACATGGTAAGAAATAAATTAAAGGAGTTGATAAGAATTCAACTCACCCTAAAACTACAAAGAGTGAATTACAACATATATTGAGGTATTCACAATGACATAATCAAAAGTAATAAGTTTCTAAAGTTAACAATGTTGGCGCAAAATATGCCTCATAATAGTATAATCAAACTTAGTAACCTCATTAGAAATAATTACGTTTTGAGTTTTGGATAGCCAAAAGGCCCAAAACTAATAATATTTTGCCAATAACCAAATTTAATAGACCCCACATATTCTCAATCAAATAGAACTATCATTAAAAAAAAAAGTTCAACCATCATTAAAAACTTGGGAGACTTTAAAATTCGTCCTTATTTTCCTCTTCACTTATGAATTCATCTTGTCCTTTCCAGCAACTTATGATTTCATCCTTCTCATACTTTTAATACCGCTATTGCCCTTTGAGTGTTGTTAATTGTATATATGTATATATTTTAAACTATATATAGGCCTGATTTTAAACCATATATGTAATACAAGCTTTTCGATTTCATGGTAAATTATTTGTAGCATTTACCATGAAATATGTCTGTATGTTCCTATCATTTCATGGTTAATTATTTGGATCATTCACCATGAAACTATTTCATGGTTAATTATTTGGACCGTTTACCATGAAACTAGTCCGGCGAAATCTGTTAGGCCGATGCGCGGACCAATTCATTTAAGGATAGTTTGGGATGTACAAATACTTATATTTACATCCCAAAACTCTTGTCTATATAGGCCAAGAATTTTTGGATGTAAACGTAAGTAATTTACATCCCAAAATTCTTGTCTATATAGGCCAAGAATTTTAGGATGTAAACATAAGTATTTGTACATCTCATAACATAAGTATTTGTACATCCCAAAATTCTCTATTCCAGGGGTTTGTTCACGATAGCAAAGACCTTTGTAGTACGTAGTAGCCTTAATTTATTTCAAAACCCCTGTTCGTACGTTGGCTGAAAATAGGTACAGGTCGATCGGGGATATATTCTATTGCAATTATATATATTGTTAAGTGACCATAACTTGTTTTTGGGTTGGAACTTCTGAATGTGCATAAGTGCAAATTAAATCCGGTACGTCTCGGTAGTTTTTCAGAGAGCATCCTTAAGTGTTGTTCGGTTTTTTATTACATGTTCTTCGTTGGTGATTTCTTTGTCATCAATCTCATTATCGGTATTGAAAATTACTTTATCGGCTTTGGCTGTCTTATTTGGCCTCAGTCAACAGTGTCTAACTGTCTATGATCAATGGTTAGACTTTCAGAATTAATTCTAGTACTAGTATTAGTTTTATCTCTTCTAAGATACTGATTCATTGTCGCTCAAATTGAGAAAAGAGGAAATCAAAGGGTAATCCTGCAGCTTTGTCACATTAGGAGGAGCTTTCTAGTATGGATCCCATTGACCAAGCATTGATCCTTCACACGTTTTATGATGATTTTGAATTTAATTGGGATATGGCTAGTCGATCGATCGTGCCCTCAAAACTTGAGAGTTTAGTACTATGGGACTTTTAGACGATGACTTTGACTTTAACTTGGATCAGGTTAATTGGCTCCTTCAATGGGCGAGTAACATGCTATAGCGTTTGGGATTTGGGAGCCCCTCTTTTATTGAGTGGGTTGCAACTCTTGTCTCTCCCTCTCAACCTTTTACTTGGTCGAAAGAAAGAGACTAGTAAGCAAACAAGTACTCCCTCCTATTCCATGGGTTTGTTCACGATAGCAAAGACCTTTGTAGCAGTAGCCTTTGTTTCAAAACCCCCCGTTCGTAGGCCGAATTCGGTTCAGGTCGATCGGGGGTATTCTATTGCAAATTATCTGGTCTCGGTCGGTAGTTTTTCATAAAGCATTCTTTATGTTGTGTGGTCTTTGATTACATGTTGTTCATTGGTGATTCTTCATGCAGTAACATCCGAGAAGTAAACTCACAAACTTGTCAATATCTCTCTCATCAATCTTATTCTCAGTTTTGACAACTCAGTTTACTAAATTGAAATTCTTCGTTTGATGCCTTTGTAGTTGGGAAGCTACCAAACGACCTAAAATTTCTCCCACATTACCCCACATCAATCTTCCCTTACCCCCAAATGGCTTATTCGTCATGCAAATACTCCCAGCTCGTCTTGCACTCTAAAAAGCCTTCAAACGATCAAAGAACCAAAACCGTCCCTTTACTTTAATCCCTTTTGTGCACGTGCCCTTAAAGTTTTTGGTTGCGTCGCCTATGAAACCTTCTCCAGATTGGACTCTTCCGGCCACCAGAATTGTGTTCTTGTCATGCTTTAGGACTGTATCACTCAAAGTAGATGATGCCAAAATCGATCGCGAAAACAACCAGCCTCACTTTTCTTCTGAAACACAACCTCTAGCTCCTCCTTTAACAAATCCAAGGGAGGGTAAGGAATAATAGCAACAGGTCCACAAGCTCTACTTCACAATTACAAAAGTCATTTATTTGTACCTTCAATTTAACACTTCCACATTCCTTGTTCACTTTTGCTTAGTGATAAAGAGAGACTCTTTCTCGAAAGAGAAAAAGAGAAAGACTCTTGCCTATGTGCATATTTTTATGTGTAGTTACTTGCTGCGAAACACAAGAGTTCAACTCAGAGAGAGGGAGAGAGAATGGCGAAGAGGCTCAATGAAGCAGAGATCAATAAGATCAATGAAAACGTAACTTCATTGCACGAAGGGAAAGAATTCAATCTTGAAGGAGCTATGATGAAATGTTTCAATTGGACTCCTCTACATGTGGCTGCATCACGTGGGCAACAAGAGCTTTTCCAAGAACTGTTGCATAGCAATCCAGAGCTTGCCAAAACTCTAGATTCGCAACAACAATCCCTCCTTCACTTGGCATCGGCTAATGGACACATTGAGATTGTGAAAGTATTAATACAGGTGAGACCAGAGATGTGCCTAGCTCGTGATCGAGATGGTGCAAACCCTCTTCATGTTGCAGCTATGAGAGGAAACGTCGAGGTCTTGGATGAGTTGTTTAAAGCTAACCCCCATGCACCTCGAGCTAGGGTGGACAGTGGAGAAAGAGAGACTATCTTACACATATGTGTCAAATATAACCAGCTACAGTTTCTATCAAAGTTGTTGGAGAACTACTTTAAAGGTAAGGAGTTTGTCAATGCCAGAGATAATGCTGACAACACCATACTGCATGTTGCTGTTGCGGATCGAAGATACGAGGTACGTTAGGGCCACAATCAAAGGCTTTAGTTTGGTCTCAATACTTTTGAAGTATATATGATAATTTGATACAAATTAAATTTGGTACTACTTGAATAGTTTCAATTGTTTTTGATAACTGGATGTCCTAGCCAACCTGCGCACACCTCAACTCACTACGGGACCCCAAAATTAATGACTTATTTTGTCTAATAGCGTGTTCCTTCTTAGTCTCTCTCACAAACACATTTTTCGTTTGGCTTGATAATTTGAAAGAATATAGAAAAACATATTTGAAGGTCTTTACTTGCAAATCAACTCTCTCGAGTAGGCGGCTTATGATCAGGACAGAGTTGACAAAATCAATACCTCTGTGCTCTCACATTTTTCAACTGTGCGATGTGAATATGTCTTTCTCTCTTGAGAAATCTACCAACACAGATAAATAGTGCACATATCGTGCACTGATCGCGACGTGGGGCCCACTACGGGACCTGAAAAAATGATTTGAGTCGTTGATTAAATTTAAAATATTTTTTCAAGGGCCCTAACGAAAATTCAGCTCAATCTATGACCTAGAGATGCTCGATTCAATCATATAACTTTTCATTATCCTGAAATCCGCATGAAAAATTAAATTGAATCAAACACTTATAAGTATCAAATTGAACTGATTTTCGCGGGAACCCTTGAAAAAATATTTTACATTCAATGAACGGATCATTATTTAATGCGAAAATGATGAGGGTACTTTTGGAAACAAAATATATTTTCATGGTAATCATTATGCTCTCTTAAAAAGTTGGGATCCCAAAAGCACTAGACAATCAAATTGGGACAAAGGGTTCAGACACTGCCATTGTATTTTTTGTTTTGTTGTTGTATTTGGTTTGTTGTTTTAGTTAGAATTTTTTTTTTTTCAAATTAATATAACTGAGATGATCGTTCCACTCGAGAAAAGAAAATTGGGACGAGTAAAATTTAAGTTTATAGTATTTTTAAACTTTATACATGTACAAGTTATAAAATTTTCATTATGTATAGTAAAAGTTTATACATATTCAAGGTTGTATGTGAAATTCTTGTGACACACACGAGCGTATACATATACAATCCAAGTTCACGAGTCTATTAGATCCGAATACTGTTAGGTTCAGGTTCGGATTCTTTATTAAACGAGCATAAGATTGAGGCTCAGGTTTGGTTCGTTTAGTATCCAAATCGACTTGAACGAGCGAGTCTTTACCAAGTTGAGCCTCGAATAGTTCACAAACAGCTTGCAGCCCTACTTTTTTCGTAGTAATTAGTTGTCCTGGATTTGTATATGCATATCATATATGTAACTCTCGATCAGTCATCTTATAATTTCCATGGAAGTGCTTTTTTATCTTACTTCTATATAGGTAAATACTAGCAAAATATGTGTGCTTGTTTAAGGAAATTAAAAGCAAACAAATTGCAAGTGCCACCGTTTCTGGCACTTATGAATGTCGATGGACACACATTAATACTGTAATACTCCATTACGCCCTCTGTCCCAATTTAACAGTCCTTTGGATGAGTTCGTGCTACTTTTTAATTGATTATATCTTGTAATTTATAATGTTTATTTGATTTTAAAAATATTATAGTATTATAGAACTAATCGAGATTTATTAAACAAAATTCATGTTGGATGTAAAATTTATTACCGATGTAAAGATATAACTAGTTTTTTTTTCCGATTAGAATATAACGAGAAACTATTAAATTGGGATAAAGGAAGTATGAATCATGTCAAAATGAGTTTCAAAGAAAACAAATTTTGAACCGTATTTTTTCGAAAAGACTTCGAGTTCCACTTGGTAAAAAGTTATTTTAGGTTGCCTGGGGTTAAAATACTTTCGGCCTGACAGCTACAAGAAGAAAAATATATTTTAGAGAATAATGGCCAGATAACTTTAAGATGTTTTACTTTGAAGATTTGTGATTTCTCGCATTTAATGGATGTTTCAGATTATCAAGCATGTTCTCAGGCACACGAAAATTGACGTTAATGCAATTAATGCAAGCAAACATACAGTGATGGACATTCTACTTCTTGGACAGAAAAAAAGAACAGAACTGGAAGGGGTAGACAAAGACATTCATGCCTTACTTCAAGAGTACCGTGCTAAAGGAGTCGAGGATCGTATCCTGATCGATCCTACGCAAAAGGCAGAGAAAAGGAACGGAATCATAGTCGCTACCGTACTAATGGCAACCCTAGCCTTTCAAGCAGGGGTGGCCCCTCCGGGCGGCGTTTGGCAAGACAAAAAGGATGGTCCGCAATTCAATAATCATGCTTGTGTTTAATTTAAAATTGTTGTCTTTATGTAAATGTATGGTTTGCAAGTTAGTAATAAAATTGGATCGTTATGTGTAAGTAATACTCCTCGTTTTTCCTCATCATTCTATTGAAATGTATCGAATGCCCTCCTATTGATTTGGCATTTTCTTTATTATCTTTTTTCTACACCGAAAAAGAGTTCTACTAATGTTAAATTAAGTATATCGATAGTAAACAGAGAGGTCGGGTAAAAGGGATCGACGATCAAAAGAGAACATTGCATATTAAGTTGGCACCCTTTCTCGAAGCTAATCACGTGCCACCTACCCTAAAACTACAAAGAGTGAATTACATGTATTGAGGTATTTACAATGGCATAATAAAAAATAATAAGTTTTTAAAGTTAACAATGTTGGCGCAAACTATGATTCATAATAGTATAATCAAACTTAGCAACCTCGTTAGAAATAATTATGTTTTGAGTTTTGGATTGCCAAAACTAGTAATATTTTGTCAATAACCAAATTTAGTAGACCCCACATATTCTCAACCATCATTAAACAAAAAAGTTCTCTCTCTCTCTCTCTCTCTCAACAATTTTTTCAAAAAAATATTTTACCTAAAAATTGTTTTCTTTTGGAAAAATTGTTTTTAACTGTTTTTGAAAAATTGTTTTGTTTTTATACCGTTTTTTCAAAACCTTTTCTTATATAAAAACTTTATTTGTACAAAAATTATTATTTTTAAATTATTTTTTTAATAAAAAACTGTTTTTTTAAAAAAAATTCAAAAACTATTTACTATTTCTAATAAAATATAGTTTTTATTAGTTTCTAAACTATTTTTAGAAAAACTATTTTCTATGTTCACAGTTTTAGTTTTTTTTGTAGTTTGAAAATGTGTTGTGGCAACTTTTGATTATCGAATTTTAATTAGGTCATTGTGGAACTCTACATTGCAAACCTTAACAATCTCTTAAATGGATAATAAAAAATTAATACGATAACTTTTGGCTATCCAATTTTGATTATGTCATTGTAAGTACTCTTAGAGCTAATTAGTTGCCACATTAATCCGGTTTTTTTTTTTCCCAAAAGGATATATCTTCCCATTGATAAAATGAATACTGTAAAAAAAATAATCACAAAGCACATCCATCCTTTGACAAGCGTGTGGACAGCCATATAGGCGGATAGGCTTCCCACGTGAAAACACCTAAACCACCATAACCCTTGCCAGCTAAACAATGAGCAAATAAAGCACATGCATAAAACTACCCTTTGCAACAATTAAGGTAACAAAATCAATAACCTTCCAATTTTCCTACTATTTATAAATACATGTATGGTCTTATAATTATCTACATACACATTCATTTATACGTATACAAACGTCCTACCCGTGCTATGCACGCAAGTGAGAAAAAATTCTATTATTTTATATATTTACCACTCAATATTTATGATATATCTTCAATATAAAATGAACGACTTATTTTGTCTAATCAAGGCTTTAGTTTGGGGTCAATACTTTTGAAGTATTATAATTCAAGACCAAATTTGGTATACTACTTTCTTAAATAGTTTCACAATGTGTGTAGGTACTCGCTGCAAAACACAATTGTTCAATTGAGAGAGAGAGAATGGCGGAGAGGCTCATCAACAATGGCGGAGAGGCTCATCAACAAAGCAGAGATCAATGAACCAGAGAACAATGAAGATGTAACTTCATTGCACGAAGAAAATGAATCCAATCTTTTTTTGGGTAAATAAAATGAATGAATACAATCTTGATGCAGCTACGGTGAAGAATTGTTTCAATTGGACTCCTCTACATGTGGCTGCATCACGTGGGCAACAAGAGCTTTTCCAAAAACTATTGAGTAGAAGCCCAGAGCTTGCCGATGCTCTAGATTCGCAACAACGATCGCTCCTTCACTTGGTATCGGCTAATGGACTCATCAAGATTGTGAAAGCATTAACAGAGGTGAGATCAGAGATGTGCCTAGTTCGTGATCGAGACGGTGCAAACCCTCTTCATGTTGCAGCTATGAGAGGAAGGTCGAGGTCTTGGATGAGTTGTTTCAGGCGAACCCCCATGCGGCTCGAGCTTATAGGATGGACAAAGGAGAAAGAGAGACTATCTTATACCTATGCGTCAAATATAACCAGCTACAGTTTCTATCGATGTTGTTGGAGAAATACTTTAAAGTTGAGGAGTTTGTTAATGCCACAGATACTGCTGGCAACACCACACTACACCTTGCTATTGCAGATCGAAGATACGAGGTACGTTAGGGCCACAATATTCAAGGCTTTAGTTTGGCCTCAATATATATACTATCGAAATCAAATATGGTACTTCTTAAATTGCTTATTGTGCCTAATATTGTGTTAATTCTTCCCTTTTTGGACCTAGAAACATCCATACTTGGATTCATCTCAAATTCTCGGACGAGGGTAGTCGAAAAAATTAAAAAAACATGATTATAATTTTGAAACAACTAAGAAAAGACAGAAAGTAGGCATAATACAAAGTCGTATATTAGTATCTTTTGAGTTATGGTGTAATATATATAGGTTAAATTTATATAATTTTACATTACCCTTTGTTGTTTACACATTTGAACGTTCTTTTCCATTCTAATAATAGCTTTACATGAATACTGCATGTGCACGGAAAGATTCGGATTTAATTGTTAGGCTGTTAGCTTCACACATATATAGATGAATATGCATGCATCCACATCTATTTGTGTATATATGATGCCAAAACTGCTACTATTTGGAAAAATAAAATAAAACTATATATGAACTCTCTCACATCTCTGATGGATGTTTTAGATTATCAAGCATGTTCTCAAACACACGGAAATAGATATAAATGCAACAAATGCAAGCAAGCATACAGCGATGGACATTTTACTTCTTGGACAAAAAAAGGAACGAAACCAGAGGGAGTAGACAAAGACATTCTAGCCTTACTTCAAAACTACCATGCTAAAAGAGTCGAGGATGATATCCTCAATCCTACACAATTAGCAGATAAAAAAAATGGAATTATAGTTGCTGCTGTACTAATGGCAACCCTAATCTTTCAAGCTGGGGTGGCCCCTCCAGGCGGTGTTTGGCAAGACGATCAAGATGGTCCAGATGGACACAAAAGTGGAGAAGCTGTGATGGCTTCTAATCACCCAACATTGTACTGGTATTTCCTCTATTTAATTTCAACATATTCGGCTTTTTAACATCTCTAAGCACAGTCTTTTTTATCATGACTGACTTGCTCTTCAAGTCAAAGACATTCGCGCTGTTGACGTATTTTGCTATGGGCACAACAATCTCATCCATTGCAGCAACGTATTGGATTTCTCTTACCGTAGTCTCGAAGGACGAGAGAACAACCAATCCCAATCCCAAAAGCATTACTGTATATGTACTAGCATCTTGGTGCGTCATGCTAGTGGCCGGCTTACCTCCTATTGCATGCAATGGATATATAGAAAGAATTGTGGGCGAGAAAAAGAGAAGAAATAGGGCCGGGGCCGGGGCCGTGGAGATGGTTAACAGACTAACTTAGTACTCATCAAGCTTCAGTAAACGAGTCGAATGTTTGATTATCCTGTTCTTATTGTATGAATTTTCATTAGCAATTCAATAATCATATATGCATGCTCTGGTGTTTAACTTAAAAATATTGTTGTGTTTAAATTCAAGGTTTGCAAGTTATTGTAATAAAATTGGATTGTGATTTGCGATCGAGTAGTACTCCTCGTCTTTCCCTGATCATCATTCTATTGGAATGCCTCCCTATTGATTTGGCATTTTCTTTACCAAAAAAGAGTTCTATTGATCCTAAATTAAGTGTGTGTGTATGTGTGTATATATATATAGGCCTCATTCTTCTAAACTTAATTATTTTCTTTATTTTGTGTGTTTTGTTCGTCTTTTCTGAATTTTTATTAAATTTGAGTGATATTTTTTGGATTAATCATCTGTCTCGATGAGAAGAGTCTAAAAAGTATAAAATTATTATCGAAAGCAAAAAAAAAAGTTAACTAAAAACAAAAACAAAAAGTATCAACAGTTGTCTTATTTATATTTATATATCTAAAGTGTCGTCTTATTTGAATTTTTTAACATCGGGCCATATTTTATACTTTTCTGATTCGTCTCGTTGAGTCGAATGATTAACCCTAAAAATTACTATGAAAGCAAAACAAAAAGTTACGAAAAATTAAAAAAATACGAAAATAAGTTTCAGACTTACGAGTTTAAAACGCAACCTATGGTATTAAACAGATCCCAAAAAAAGGCATCAACATTAAAAGAGAACATTGCAACTAAGTAGGCACCTTCTCTCGAAGCTAATCACATGCCACCTAGACACCAGAACAAATTAAAGGAGTTGATAAGAGTTCAAACCCCGTGAAAAAAAGAGAGGTAAGAGTTCAACTCACGCCAAAACTACAAAGACTGAATCACAATGTACAGGAACATTAAAATGATTTCCCCTCCAATCCCCTATATTAGAGCTAGATTACTTGCCGCATTAATCCGGTGCAAGGAAAAATGATCGATTGAGATTTGAGACCCCGTTCCCGAAAGCAAAATAAGTACTTATTTTTTTATAAGAAGGCAATTTCGATCAAGCTCAAAAATCATGTGCTTACGCAAATAATTTTTCTATAAATATGGATCTTGTTTGATAGATCTCATTAAAATTTTTTATACAGTGCAAAAAAAATTAAAAAATTATTTTTCATTTACATTATTTTTTAGTTTGAAAATGTGAAATAAGTACTTATTTTGTAAGAAGGTATTCTAGAACGGGACCTCATTTGACCAAACAAAAATGCTAAGTTTTTAACAAAATCCTATAACGTAGTTATAACATCCTTACACATCAGCACTAATAAATTGTGAAGTATGAACCCCACAATTTATTTAATTAGGTAGATCAGTGCAGAGTTAAACATTCTCTTCAAAGAGATTTGTTGAGCTTTAGTAAAGCTTAATAGCATCTTGATGCCATCATTACGAAAGCTTAATAAAGCTTAATGGAATCTTTCAATAAATTAAACTTCCCATCTAGCTTAAAGCTAAATTTACTATATGGACTAAAACTCAACTTTTCACAGATTTTTAGGTAGGTCATCCTCCTCAAATACATGAAAAAAAAAATACTATTTAACGGAAACAACTTGACTATTGACATTAACCTACAAAAAAAAATTGTAGTAGAAACTAGTGTACTTTTTTCGTTAACATTACAAGTAGAGTACTTTTATTTAAGTGATACTTTTGAAATCCTGTAATATTCAATAAGTGTTTTAGGAATTGCATGTGATGCCTTTGCAATCTTATATGATTTGCGGTGGCGAAGACAGGATTTTAACTCCAGGGGCTCGGCTTAATAGACATATATTTTTTTTTATCGGACCGTATACTTATTATATCATAAGGTTTTTGTTTTTCAATACATTACATTTGTACATTGAAATGATTCTAGCCTAATGCAGCTAAAGTACACTAATTTTTTTTTTCTTCAGGCTACTTCAATTGTCACGTGGTTATTTTTTATTTATGAAAGAAATTAAAATATGAGAATGTAAAATAACTTATTTTTTATCAAATCAAAATTATTAAGATTACAAGTAGCTATATATACACAAATAATTAGCAATAATACTTGAAAAATACTTGTAGTGGTCAGCAATAATTTTTAGGGGAAATTGCATTTCAGTGGGAGTAGGGGCAAATAATGCCCAACTCATGGAGAGGTTTTTTTGAAATTACATAAATATGAAACGGAGGAAAAATAATTTCCCAGGCATGAAACGGAGAAAAAATTATTCCCCATACATGGAGTTGGTTGTAATCGAATCTGGGTTTTCTAAGTTGCCCCTTCTTTGAATTTAAGTTGCTCCTTCTATGAATTTAAGTTGCTCCTTATATGGACCTAAGTTGCCCCTTCTATGAACTTATTGAGTATTCAATTTCTTGAGCATTTCTTCAATCTCCTTACCATTTCTATTATTTTCTGAAAAAATTGGGATTTGGATTACTTGCAAATTTAAGTTTTTAAAATACTTTGAGATTAGTGTATTTTGGGTAATTTTTTAGAAAGAGAAATGATAAAGAAAATAAGATATATGTTTTCTAATATCCACTTTATACTTTGGTTTTAGATTCTAGGAATTGCCAATTGAAATTTCTTGTTTGGTTTTACTTGAAAATGTGAAAAAGTTATGTTAGTAGCTACCAATTTGTTTCACTGGCTGCTTTTCTTAGAAAAAATAAGGTGCAACTTAAGTCCATAGAAGGGACAACTTAAATCCATAGAAGGGGCAACTTAGGTCTATAGAAGGAGCAACTTAGGTTCAAATTCAGATTTGACTACAAATCGACTTCATATTTTGGAAATTTTTTTCCTCTGTTTGAGGAAATTTTAAGTCCATAGAGGGACAATTTTTTTTTTTTTTCCAAAATATGAAGATGGTAGCATTATGGTAGATAGACTACAAATCGACTTCATTTCAAGTAAAACCAAATCGACTTCATTTCTCTTTCTAAATTTTTTTTTTCCTACATCGCGTACCAAGTTGACAGAAAAGTGTGGAAATTAAGGTTTTTTTTAGTTTTCCCTTATTTTGATTTGATTAAGTTTTTTTCCTTCTACATGCCGAATCTGAATACCACACTACAAGAAATTACACCATTACCGACAAAAATTCCCGACTAAATAAGATTTAGCCGCAAATTGGCTAACCATTACCGACTAATTATTGTTTAGTCGGTAAATTTAAATTCTAACGCCGACTAAACGAATTTTAGTCGGTAATTGTAAATATATATTTTTCCCGAATTTAATAAATCAATAAATATGCCGACTAAACTATTTAGTCGGTAAATGTAAATAAATGCCGACTAAATCCAAATTTAGTCGGGAAATATATTTTTTTCCGGAGTTTTATAAATCATTAAATGAAATACATATGCCGACTAAACTATTTAATCGGCAAATTTTAATAAATGCCGACTAAATCTAGATGTAGTCGGGAAATATATTTTTTCCGGAGTTTTATAAATCATTAAATGAAATACATATGCCGACTAAACTATTTAATCGGCAAATTTTAATAAATGCCGACTAAATCTAGATTTAGTCGGGAAATATATTTTTTCCGGAGTTTTATAAATCAGTAAATGAAATAAATATGCCGACTAAACTATTTAATCGGTAAATGTTAATAAATGCCGACTAAATCTAGATTTAGTCGGGAAATATATTTTTTCCGGAGTTTTATAAATCAGTAAATGAAATAAATATGCCGACTAAACTATTTAATCGGTAAATGTTAATAAATGCCGACTAAATCTAGATTTAGTCGGGAAATATATATTTTCCGGAGTTTTATAAAATCAGTAAATGAAATAACTATGCCGACTAAATAATTTAGTTGGAAAAGATAATTTATTGCCGACTAAGTTTATAATTTAGTCGGGAAATATATTATTTTTGCCCTTTTTTAAAAATTTCAAGAAAGACGGTATTTGTTCGACCACACTGATGTTAGTGTATTCTATATTCGACGTGGCCTAGATTTGGGAGCAATGGCATGTTCGCATGTCCTTGTCATGTTGTCTCTGTATCCTGTCTTTGTTTATTTTCTTCCTTATTCCTTTTCTATTCCGTAGAGTTGAGTCATGGTTTTGGTGTATGCAGGAAAGAACAATCAAGAGATAGATGTGACTTCAGGATTTTATGTTCTGTTTGGATCAGGTAAGAAAGCTCAACGAAAAAATATCTGTTTTTGTTGTTAATTGCTGCTATACTTGGATCAACGATTTGTGAAGGGTTTTGTCAGGGAAAGACACTCTGAGGGGTTTCCCTTGACAAATTCAAGGTGTGTTTCTATTATGCTTTTTTATTTTTATTTTTATAACCAATCCATGCACAAATCTTTGATCCAAACACAGCCATAGAAAATCAATTGTCATCTTTCTTCCTCTTCACTGGTGTTGTTTTACTTTGGCTTGTATTTTTGGGATTTGGTGATAGTTGAATACTATTTTTGTGGTTGCTATTATGTCCGGTATTGTTTAGTTTAACTGAATTGGGTCTGGAGTGTTACGGATGCTTTTGATCATGGTGTTGGCATAACTGAATTTCTTGCTGTCCCTTGTCTGTGGCTTCAAGCCACCCGCATCCTCCAATCATCCGTGGCTTCAAAAGAATTCTTGCTGTCCCTTGTCTATTAATTTTGTCTATGATTTTGGCTAAATTTTTATATTTCGCTCAAAAGCTCAAGCTTTCAAGTGTAGATGTCCAACCTGTACATTACTATTACAAATCTCAAACAACTTGGGGATTTTAGTTGGCGTTCTCAATTCTATTGTGATGACCCCCCAAGCGGACTGCTGACCTACTAACCTTTAGCTTAACCACGTAGCTCAAAAGTTGTAACTTACGATAATAGTAGCTGGTGGGTATTACTTTTTATGTTACTACCCAAAGATCCCATAGGAGGGGCTTTCACATCTATGGTGATTATCACTCTTAGGTATCGAGGTATAATCTTGGCTAAATGACTCTGTACATTTCAGAAAGAGATTTTGTTGGATCTGTTATCACAGTTTCCTACTCCTAAGATGTCTCTGTTATATTTATTCAGGTGGCTCCTCAAAGGCCACCAGCAATGCTAGTTATTTGACTCCCATTTGGCCAAGTGTATCTGGACAGTTTTTCCCTTCCCTTATAGTTTGAATGAGCAGGAGCTTTACACGACTAAATAATTAGTCGGCAATTTATCAAATATTTGCCGACTAAATAATATTAGTCGGTAATTTATTAAATATTTGCCGACTAAATAATTAGTCGGTAAT
Source organism: Rhododendron henanense subsp. lingbaoense (assembly GCA_020567845.1). Classification (NCBI taxonomy): domain Eukaryota; kingdom Viridiplantae; phylum Streptophyta; class Magnoliopsida; order Ericales; family Ericaceae; genus Rhododendron; species Rhododendron henanense. Next base: position 25,662,562 of record CM036324.1, on the reverse strand, counting down.
TTATTAAATATTTTCCGACTAAATAATTAGTCGGTAATTTATCAAATATTTTCGGTAATTTATTAAATATTTGCCGACTAAATAATTAGTCGGCAATTTGTTAAATATTTTCCGACTAAATAATTAGTCGGAAAAGACCATCATATGTCGACTAAGTCTTTTTTAGTCGGTAATTACCTTTCCCGACCGCAATTCCTCGACTAAATTGCCGACCAAATTTTTTAGTCGGGAATGGTTATTGCCGACTAAATTCCTACCTTTTGCCGACTAAACTGTTAGTCGGGAATGGTGTAATTTCTTGTAGTGCCAAGAGTTTCAATTTTGAAAATTTGAGGAACGATCTCTTAAAACAACTAGGTGTGTATAGAGTTCAAGTAACTTTACCCACTTTCGTAAGATGGGTGCGAGACAAAGTCGACCAATTCATCAATATTTTTTTTGAGTAAGTTTCACCGGCCTCTCCTGAGATTTCAGATAAATGTAGGAACTTGCCAGAAACCGTCTTGCTGCCTCTATCTACCATAATGCTACCATCTTTTTTACTACAAATCGACTTCATTTCTCTTTCTAAAAAATTACCCAAAATACACTAATCTCAAAGTATTTTAAAAACTTAAATTTGCAAGTAATACAAATCCCAATTTTTTCAGAAAATAATAGAAATGGTAAGGAGATTGAAGAAATGCTCAAGAAATTGAATACTCAATAAGTTCATAAAAGGGGCAACTTAGGTCCATATAAGGAGCAACTTAAATTTATAGAAGGAGCAACTTAAATTCAAAGAAGGAGCAACTTAGAAAACCCAGATTCGATTACAACCAACTCCATGTATGGGGAATAATTTTTTCTCTGTTTCATGTCTGGGAAATTATTTTTCCTCCGTTTCATATTTATGTAATTTCGAAAAAACCTCTCCATGAGTTGGGCATTATTTGCCCCAACTCCCACTGAAATGCAATTCCCCCTTTTTAATTTTTAAGATTATTCGTTTAGTTTATTATTTTACATTTTTCCTTATTGAAAAAATACTTGTAATGGTCTTTGGAAAGATTGTTGGAAAATATTATAGGCTATAATATTATATTTTAAGTGTGAATGAAAATTGATTTATTTTGGAGTTGCATCTTTTCTTTGGCACTTGTTCGCCGTGGACGGACGCGTCCTTCACGAATAGATGTGCCTCTTTCCTTGGTGACTTTTCGTAGAGTTACGAGTTGGCCTATAAATATTATTTCCCTCATTCATTTTTAAAGGTTGATTTTTCATTCATTCAAGTCCATTCATATGAGAGAGTTACAAACACAAGATGGTTCGCCAGACCCTCCAATTGAAGTGCTGCTTTGGGGGGATTCCGATCAAGTAGTGCTGGGAGACAGTCGTCCAATGCAAACCGTGAGCACCGTAGCGGGGGCGAAATTTGTCTTAAGTACAGAGTGTCACACACAAACACTCGCCTTGATCATCGTTTTGTTATCATCGATTTCCAGGTTTTGAGTTCCGATTTTATTGCATTCATATTATTGGTTTTCATCACAAATAGTAAACACATTTTTTCCAACAAAGATAACAATGGTAATTCGAGGCATTCTTCTATTACTATTAACTAACCAAATACTATCCTCTTCTCCCTCGTAAATGAGCCGAGCCACTATTACAACTAAACTCAAGCTGATCAGCTTGTTACAAAATGAGCTTAAAACTCGAGCTCGACTCGTTTCATAACAAGTCAAGTCTTTATAAGCTTCACGTGAAAAGTTCCATTTGTTTTGCGGCCTTAAATTTAACCAAGATGTAACTCTGAAGAGATTATTCTCTGTTCTTATAGCATTGCCCTATGATGCCCCAAGTCACTTCTTCTTGACATGTTGATGTGGGGATTAAGACTAAGAAGTCCATGCACTTGGTCTTAGACCTCACATCAATTTGCACATATTTGATCTTGGGCCAGACATGAATGTGCGGTAGAGAAAAGGCCTAGTGTCCCACAGAACAAATACTCATGAATAGTTTCTCCCAATTAATCGAGGTCAATCTTCTTCTTCTTTTTTGAAAATGTCAATTTCATTTCATATCAAAGCTTGAAGGCAATACAGATTCCATTAAAAGATACAGGAATGAACCAAAACTACCAAGACTTCAACACAAGCACCCCCTGCAGAAGCAAGACCGACGATCGAAACGCCTAGATTAATTAGGAACTAATTAGGAACCAATCTAGGTCCAGATAGTAGAGAAATCCGAACGGACCCCCAGCTCAAACCCGAGAAAGCACATATGAAATCTGGACGAACACCGAAACCTCCAGCTACAGCCCAATCGCGCAACCAAACTGCCGGCACAACCCAGACACTCAACGAAACTCTAACGCATGAGACTCCGGCCAAACAACTCAACCTACACTAAACCTAAAATTATTAACCCACCGCCAACACCCACTGGACCTAGAAAAACTAGACCAAGCCGGACTGGGAGACCAGCTGAAAAACCACAAACAGCCGGCAAAAGGAAAAGAAAAGCAACAATAAAAAAACCCTAACTCCAGCCTCACCTTTATTAGCCATACCGATGTCCGCCGCTTGCCGGACCACCACACGCCACGCCTACCCAGCTCTGAGCTGCACCAGATTCGCCGAACAAAATGGACGGAACCCTGTCACAAGTGTCGAACCACCGGAGAAGACACATAGATCGGAATCGAACGAACAAGAGGGGAAAACGGGGAGGAAACGACAGTAGATAAATCAGATAAGTGGGAGAAGAGGGGGAGGAGGGTGAGGGAGGCGGAGGCCCCCTCCCCCAGATCTGGTTTCGGTTTTATTCTTTCTCACTCTAGCGGCGGCTCTTCAAGGCACTAAAAAGACCTCTCTCTCTTTTATCGAGGACAATCTAACCTTGTTCAGTTAAGAGTTTTGAATTTTGAATTCTAATAATTATCCTATCATTGTTCAATCATTACTCTCATTTTTCTCTCTATTTCTATTTAATAATTATTCTATTTCTCTTTATATTCATTACCAACAAATTTAAATCCAAAATTCCAAAACGAACAGTCACATAAGAGCACGACTACAATGCGACAAATGTGTGCGTTTTGAAAGATTACGCGACGAATTACAGAATTACGGGTTCCCGAAAGTCTTGCTTCCAATTTTTCTTTTTGATCATAAATTGGATGCTTCCAATTGCCCCCGTTGAAACGAAACCGACTTGGAACCCAAGCAACGAATTTACTAGTAAAACTTTTCAACAACACATATATATATATATACTCTCATTCAATACCAATACCAAACGACAATCTGAAACCAATCTCAACAGACCGAAAATGGTGATGTTAATTCGTGGCGCTCTTCGATCACTGAAAATACGAACCCCTTCTCCCTCATTTTACTCCTCCTTCTCGCCGTCATCTTCGACGGCGAAGCCCGACGCCGGTATCGTATCAGACGCCGACGCAGAAGATCTCCTCTTGGACGACGACCTGCCGGCCTCAGCCGCCGCCGCGGCCACGGCCACGCTTCCCTCTCTCCTTCAGCCTCGCGTCGTCGTTTACGACGGCGTCTGTCATCTCTGTCACAATGGTAAGCTAGATATATGTTTTTTGTATGTAGAGGCGGCTTATTGGGTGACGATTTTTCTGGAGGTTTTTGATATATGCACGTATTTATGTATTAAGGGCTCTGAAATAAATACCGTAGCCAAGCGTTTTGGAAATGTTGTACTCCTTTGGCTCGGTACGGTGAAATTAGGGATCCGGAATTTTCTCATATGAACACGAGATATTTGACAAAATGTAAGAAAAAGATTGGTCATAAATCATAATGCTCCGACAAATGTGCCTGATGCGAATGATAGACGAACGATACTCTACTTCTTTGGATGTTTTTTCTCTTGAAATAAGAGTGCCCTTGGATTGTAAGCTATAGAAGCGTACCCCTATTTGTTCTGGAATTTGGGGCATGTGGCGTACCATGTTCCTATTGTTCTTTTTACAGGAACAATCCGCGTTCTGTTCCAGGTAACATAGATTTAGACATAGGTTAGAGAATGCTAATTTGGCTGATTAGCAGAAGTTTTCTTAAATGTTTTCAATGCTGATGTCTGTAATTGCTACTGAAGTTAGGGCGAGTTTTCGCATTGCGCTATGCCGCTATTAGAAGTGAGAAAATGCTTGTGGTAGTAATTTATTTATGGATCAAGCAACTTTTTAGGTCAAATTTAGAGAATATGATCCCGATATTATTTGTGGTTTCTGATGATTGTGCGTATGATATCATTGATACGGTCGTGAGACATAAAGTACGGAAGAATTTGCATTAATTAGTATGCGTGGGTTAACACATGGTGTAATTATTGAAATTCCTGTTTTGTGATCATGGGCAATGCTATATATGCACACAAAACTACCAAGTACATGAGTTGCTGATGTTTTCTCCCAGTGTTGCCCTGGTTAGTTAATCAGTTTTGATGTAGCGCTACTGCAATTGAGAAAACCACCTGTTTTTTTAGTAGCAACCTATTTTGTGAAACTCAAGGGTTTTATTATATGGAAATGGAGTTCGATGTGAGGTTTCCTTATTGTTGTCTTCAATATCTATACGTGCGTATAGACATGCATTTGCGCATTGTGACGCATATTCACACATGCCATAATTGGTATGTTTTCCTGTTTAGTCGCTGCTAGACAGTGTTATCTATGCATATCTAGGAAGTTAGGAACATTTATTTTTCCGGTTATTTTCGTGTTGTTACTGAAGTTAGGGTTAGTTTTCAAGTTGCTCTATTAAAAGTGAGAAACTCCTGCCTTAGCATACTTTAGGATCAAGGATGGATTTAGTATATGGAATAGCATTCTGTGTCACTTCTGTGGTTAGTAGTTTTATGGATATTTCTAAGCTGTGCATCATCAATGAATCAGCATGAAGTAGGGGTTCGCACATAACATTCATAGCCTCTTTGCTTGAAAAACATAATATCAGAAGGGATATCTATTTTCTCCTGTTTTGAAGTACTATATGGGTTACCATTAAACTAGAATTGGTAGTTTGGTAGTACTTGTTAGATGATGCACTAGTGATAGTGGAAGACTCGATTTCTTGATCTTCATTTCCCAAATACTAAATGGAGCCTGTAAATTTAATGTGTTCATGGTGTGTGACTGGATTGCATCAGATGAATTGGCAGTACACTGTCTTAAAAAAAGGCTGTGGTGCACCATTCAGTCTGATGATTATAAGTCTTAACACAGAACTGTTGTCACAACTATGTTTTTGCTAAGCTTTAAAGGGCAATAGGCTAGCTATGGGATTTTTGGTGTAATACAAGAATGTACGAGGATCTTGCAATATCATGTAGTTATATGCATCCGTGGAAAGGATAAGACTGATGTTGGTCGTAAATTAGTAATTCTGTTTACACGCTTTGTACTTTTGCAGGGGTGAAGTGGGTGATTAAAGCAGACCAAGATAGGAAGATCAAGTTCTGCTGTCTCCAATCTCAAGCTGCTGAACCTTACATGAGACTCTGTGGTATTGATCGAGAGGATGTTCTTCGTCGCTTCTTGTTCATTGAAGGCCCGGGTTCATATCACCAAGGATCCACTGGTAAGAGTCTCTCTCTCTTTCTCTCTCTCCATAACTGTATGTGATTAACTGCGTGCAAAGGGACAAATATGCACAGTACGTTTTGAGTTTTGTATTCTTATGTGTACCATATGTTTTGAACACTACGTTTTACACTCATTAGGAGGATTCCCATCATGGTGAATCACTCAGACTCGTTGAGGAAGGGAGTGATTGGGAGAGAAAGGGACACTGTTTGGATGGGAGTCAATTAGGTGAAATTTCGCAAACCTGGCTTAATGATACGGATATCTTTAGGAGATAAGGTATATTGGTATCTATTGGTTTTGGTGACCATTGTGCTGTTCTTGTTCTAAAGGTGACGGATTATCTGCTTGTTTAAACCCAAATTGCCTTTCTCAATGAATTTGGACGTAAAATTGAGTGATTGATATATGGTCATTTGCTCGGGTAACATTACCTCTGTTTACTTACTATGTCAGAATCCCCTTTTTCTCCATTAACTAATATGGGGGCAAGTGTTAAATTTTAAATTGCTTTGTAGGTAACTTAATAATAGAGCATGATTTTACTATATGAGCTAGATTCATAATTGTGATGCTATTATGCTTCAATTTATGACCACATGCTTAGTCAAATTACAGGTCAAGATGTATCCTTGAGATTGTTGCGACACTCATTGGCCACATGCGGCACATGTCCGAAGAGGCCGACATACGGCACATGTCCGAAGAAGCCAAACATTTTTATATTCTTTTGGTTTTGAAAATCAGACACGCTTTAGTCACTTTCACCTGGAAATACATGTGACACTTCTAAGGTCTTGGCACAAGCTTGAAGAAAATAAACTAGAGGCCAGACATTAAAGTAGAAAGGGAAAAATAACTATTCCCTCCTTTTAAGTATTTTATTTGCTGTCATTTGAGATGTTAAATCCAAATGATGTTGGGGAACATCGTATCCCTAAAATTTAGCAAAGACTTCATATACAATTTGCAGATTAATTACAAAAGTGCAAACTGCGAACTTCCGAAACCAGAATTTTGGATCCGTCCTTGCATAGCTTTATAAGGAATGTGCATTGCTGTATAATGTTGTATCCTTGTCCTGCCTCGGTATTTGTGCTTCTTAGTATTCTTTTTCATTAATGAACCTATCATAGAACAAGTAGATATTTTAAGTGTCTACTTACTCTACTCAGCAGCTGTAGGATAACAGGGGAGTGTTGGAACCACCTGTCATGAGTTTGAAATTAACAATGGAATATTTAGCTGTTCTTGAATATACTCCTTGAGGAGATGTACTTTCCAAGGGTTTTCAATTTGAATAGGGTTCTTAGTTTTTAGGCTATATTGTGGTTACCTTGTCCTTTTTTATGAGCTACTAATTAGCGAAAAGGTATTTATTTTCTGATAGAAGATTCATCCAATGGCTGTTTATACCTATTGAGGTTTTTGCATTTATTCTGGAAATAGATGATAATAGTATCATGTGACCTTTGCTTTGCATATTAATCTTCAAAGCCTATTAAGAGCATCTCCAGCTCTGCTATCTCATATGAAGAATTTGAAGGGTGATTTTTATGGTGAGCTGAGCTCCAACATTCCTTACAATATGACCCTTCAAATACTATGTTATGAAGACAGGTAAGTGCGATACTGCGATCTACAAAACACAAGATTTACAAAAGAGAAGAAAAAATGAAAAAATGAATTAAGGTAACTTTATGGTATTTGAGGTATATGCTGGAGCACAAAATAGTACCGAAACGTTGAAACTTTTAACTTATGGTGCTTAGAGAGTTATCTTGGAGATTCTCTAATAAGATGGCCATCAAGCCAGTCTATTTCTGCCATGCCATGCCATTTTTTATTTTTATTTTTAGGCAACTTCTGCCATGCCTTGTTTATTTCTTTGCTGCTGCTTTTTTCTCCCTTCCCTGCTCCTTGAGGTGCCATCGTGCCTGTAAATTCAACAGCTTTAATATTACTGCAAAAATTTTGGTCAAAAAAGTTTTGTTGGTAGAATATGTCTACATACCTTACATGCTTCTACCTTGTCTCTGAAGCTTGGCTGGATTAGATCCTCTTTTTATTGCTGGTCTATAGAGCTTGGTAAATTGTGGCCTTTATATTCCTTGATTTTGCTCTTACATTAAGCTAGCTGTTCTAATTTGATATTGCATCAATAAAAGCTTATACATAGTTCACTGTTTGAACTTTGATGCCATTGAAATTTATTACTTGTTCTGGATTTTCTATTTCAAGTTGCATTGTAAGAAGCTTTCGATCGTGTTACCAATTGTAAACTTACATGAGGATTCATTCATGAAGATTTAGTCATTTGGTTACTATTTTTCTTTTCCTTCACCTTGGGCTTTTTATTTATAGAATTCGACCTATTTCTTGTTTTTCTTTTTTTCTTTACCGGCATTTGACCTATTTCTTGTACTCTTTTGTTTATACAGCACAATTAGGAGTTAAGACTAAATTCCGATAATTCTCTGAGTGATATTTAATTTTGCAGCTGCACTGAAAGTATTGTCTTACTTGCCCTTGCCTTACTCTGCATTAAGCACTCTCCTCATTGTCCCAACGCCTTTAAGGGATGCTGCCTATGATTACATTGCCAAGAGGCGCTATGACTGGTTTGGAAAGGAGGACGATTGCTTGGTTCTGAAAGAGAAAGAGTTGCTCGAGCGATTTATAGATAGGGAAGAAATGTTTGGCCGTAGCAAACCGGATCTGTGATATATCCTCTTGTTATCCAATCAGGGTTGTTTTAGATATCCAATTGTAAAACTGTAAATGCATGGTATGCTCGAGCAGTATGCAAGTTAATACATGTAATTGGGAGTAGAACTTCATTTTTGTAGCTAATCGTTTGGATAGTTCATGTCATATCTCTCTCTGTTTAGCTGAACGGGAAAAGCTGTTTAGAACAAGTGCAAGCGGGAAGAAAATTTCGCTGGATTAGAAGTGGAACTTGTACCTTTTCAGACTCAATTTTGGATCGTTTTTTGTTCTTCTGTTTTCATTTTGCAGTTTTTGTGTTTCACTGAAAAGGTTGAGAAATACTTGTCAGTTATTTTGTGACTTCCTTTGCTATACCGAAAACAGAAACTGATACGAACTCCCAAATGGGCGCCCTTTCGTCTCTGGGATCTTGTAATATCGATTGCTTCGGGCTCTCTGATCATCGAAACAAAACGTGAACAATACTGAAGGTATTACACGCTGGCTGATTTCAAAACAAAACATAACCAACTGTTTCTATAGCCGGAAATAAATAACAAAAGGGAAGCACAAATGAAAACCTAACCATAAAGTACACAAACAGAGAAGATAAAAACAAACGCACACCATGCACACTCCATGGACTTGCTCAAATTCATTGAATTTTGTAGCTAAAAATATCCAATATTTAACCCCGTGGCCGTGGGGTTGGCCTGGTGGTCTAGGCCTGAGACGTGGGGGTTTGCTCCCGCTTAAGGTCTCAAGTTCGAAACCTCCGAGATACTATCAACTCTTTTGGGGCCAGTCTATATAGAGTTTCGCTCTGACTTTGATTGGGCTCTCCGCAAGTGGGCAATGGGATTGGGTCCCCGAGATTAGTCGAGGTGCGCGTAAGTTGGCCCGAACCCTTAAGTTATAAAACAAAATAAAACAAACAATATCCAATATTTGTCAACCTTCTACCTACCTCTCTTTTCTAATTCCTACACGTCAAATGTTCCACAAATTCATCAATGCACTTATCTGAGCTCCCTCCTTCACTAATTGATTCCTTTGCCAGAGCCTTCCATCTACTTGCATTCCTTCTGATCTCAAGACTTCTCTCCCCTTCTTCCATGACTTGCTTCAAACAAGAAATGAGCTCTTCTCTCCTCACAATTCCCTTCTCATCCTCCCTGGCTCTGACGCCAACACCCCATATCTCCTCTATGAACTTGGCATTAGTCAGCTGGTCAGCCCATTTGGGCACTCCGATCATTGGCACGCCGACGCTTAGCCCTTCCAGCGTCGAGTTCCACCCGCAGTGAGTTACGAAGCAACTGATCGCCGGGTGTGCTAGCACTTCCAGTTGGTTGCACCATGCTACTATCAGGCCCTGAGTTGAGAATCCATCACAAAATTAGTAGTGTGTTGTCACAAAATGAAGCCAACAGTTAACTTGCATCAATCAACTAAAACATTATACAGAAATCCATAACTTTGGAGTAACCAATGAGTGGCACAACAAGTCGTCGTTCTCAAGTCATATTTGCCTCCTTTTGTGCACATTTTGATGGCAAACTATGACTCTGAGATGCAGAGATAATCGTTACCGTGGGGATGCCGGGAGATTTGACTCTATGTTGGAGCTGCTCTAAGTCTATAAGCAAGACTATTGCTTCAAAAAAAAAAAAGGTGACTATATTTCCAATACCTTTTCTTTTGTCGAATCAGCGAACTCGGGAGGCAATTTTCCAATCTCAGACTCCCTCACCACCCAAATGAAGTGTGTATTGCTGCACTTCAATCCCAGTGCTATTTCCTCCATCTGCTCTGCTGCCAATGCAACCATGCTTCCGAAAGAGACGTACGCCACAGACTCCCGTGGCTTTGTTTCTAACCATTTCAGGTACTCGTCGCTGTGTGGATTCCATAGACTTGCTCCGTATCCCTCATCTCCCTTGATTCGGCCGTCCAAAAATGCCGATGGCACCATTGGACCTATCAGTTTTCCTGGCCAGAGATCCGATACAGCTTTCACTGCCTTCAAAGAGCGTAATACCCATAAAAACATGAACATCAAAATGTGCGGCGATTTCAGCATTCAAAAGGTAATCAAGTATATGGATTGTATAAGCGGATAGGTCCTACGACACCAAGAACACAAATCGCAGTTTCCCCAGTTTTGTTCCAAGACCTCAGTCTTCCCATATTTGTTTTACTGGATGTGATCTTAATTGGCTCCCAATGGTAATTTTAAAGAACTAAAGACAGAGAAAAATGGGATTGCTTTTAGGAGAAGCCTATGATACGACATCAAAAAATATATTGGCTATACAAATTTTTTACCATCGAAAAAATACGTAACTAACCAAAAAAATGAATGCATAACTAACGAAAAATGTGCCTAACTATTTTGGAATTTACTGTATGCCCCTATTCGTAATTTTATCATGAAAAATGCATAGCTAATGAGCCAAAGAGAAAGTATTGTGCGCCAAAAATGTGCGTACCATGCATCAAAACTATGAGTACCATACACTTCCAAGGTACATCCTTAAGTGAAAAACCAAAAACTATGTAACATGCTCCAAAAAGATGCATAACCTTAGCTTTCTCCTTCCTTTTAATTACTAATTCAGAATTTGGTACGTGAAACCGTACCATGTTTCGTCACGTGTGTGGTTTTAAATAGCAGTAGTGGCAGTGGAAGTATATAATGGTACATAATAAAAATCAGTTGTCACAATCTTAGATATATCATGGCACCAGAGCACCTAAAGCAATTGTAGCGGTCGTATCAGCCAAGAAACAGACAAAAAATAGGATACAAAGTGATATGTATCGGGAATTGTGTTGGGGTGAAGACAAACATTCAGCAAGTGGGAATTCGGACAGAGAGCTTCCTAGCGCTACACCAGTTTTAGTGTAGCGCTACCGCGTGGTTGATCTAGCGCTATAGCGAAATGCTAGTAGCGCTACCGAGAGCCTTCGGGCCTTAAAGTGTATTTAGGGTTTTGTGCGCGGCTGCGTGTTAGATGTAATTGTAATCACTTTTTCTGAGCGTGAAAAAGAGAGAGGCGAGAGAAAACACATCTCAGAGAGATTGTGAGAAGACTTGTACTCTTGGATTGATTTCATAGTGGACTGGTGTGGCTCCCGTGGTTTTTTCCTCACGTTGAGGTTTTTCCACGTATATCTTGTGTCTCGTTTTCTTTCCAGTTTTCATTACGCACGTATTTGTTTGTTTTATTCTGTGATCCATTGTTCCAAGATCCGTAGGGGCGTTGTAGGATTGCGTAAAATCCATAACAAATTGGGGGTGTGAATTTTTTATGGTACAACTGCACGAGTATAGCAGGGTGTAGCGGTATTGAAGAGCTGAAAAACAGCAATGTATCGGTCGGTATTTAAATCAATGGTGACATGCCTTCAGCTATATAAATTGCTATGTAATCAGATTTTTTTAGGTAACACAACGCTTCTATATGATATGTGTAAATGTATATCTGTGATGTTGATACAGTAACATACTAGCATACCTCTCCTTCCAATTTTTCGAAGGTGTTCCCAAATACCCAGTCAGCCTTTTCCAAGTTAGAGTACTGACTCAATTTCATGGCTAAGTATGCAGGGTAACTTTCCGGTGCCTTGACAAAGCTTGGCAAGTCGGGCAAGTTCAACGGTGGCAGGCCGGGCAGCAGCAGGGGCGTCTCGTCCTGCTTCACAGGAAGACTGATCAGGCCGCGGTGTATGCGACAGAATATCGCGCACACCGTGGCCGAGTTGGTGAAAAAGGATGCCCCATATATGCCGTTTTCCTTTGCAACATCCAGAGCCCATGGCAGAAACGAATCATATACAACACAGTTGACCGGAAAAAAAGAATCTTTGTACCTGTCCACAGTGACAGATTTAGAAATTCGACATTGAAGGATTGATGAAAAACCTCAAAGTATTCAGCCTTTTCTTTCCTTTACTTTTTGCAGCTCGGCCAGCAAATTATTTTTTTGGACTTTTTTCAAATTTAGGGGTGTTCTAACTAATAAGCCACGTAACTTATTTAGCCGAAAGACCTCTTAGTCTATATGTTATTTTTTATCATTTTTTATTCATCTAGTCGAACCAGAAAAATAAATCATTTGAACATGAGCCGCAAAAAGTTCACTAAAGACAAAAGCTAGACAGTATCTACTGTCATAATCCCTTACTTGTGGATGAGTTGAGACAAAGTTCTCGAGCCGTTGTCTCTGAAGGCCTTGAGGTACACATCTGCGTTTCGCGCATGAGAAAATCCCCCCTCATCGAACCCGTCGGAGATGGGCTCGACGGCGACGTTCGCGGCGCAAATGGACTTGACAGTGTAACGGGTCGTGGCCAGTGTGGCTTTGACACCTTTTGAAGCTAGGCGTTTGGCAAATTGGAGGAGAGGGTTTATGTGGCCTTGGCTTGGATAAGGGAGGAATAAAACATGGGCTCCTTGGTTTTTCTCTTCCATTTAATTTGGTTCAGCTGGATTCTGCTGCAATTTGTTTTCCTCAGGGAACTTCATTTATAGCTTGCATATAAAGTGGAAGTACTTTGTACTAATATTCGTTCATAGCTTGCATAAGTGGGCATATCATGTGTTCAAGCTGACATGGTGTAATATTATTCAACTCACAATTCAATGTGCTAGAAAGGAAAAATAATTACTTCCTCCGTCCCTTTATTAGAGTCCAGTATTTCATTTGGGGCGGTTAAGTGTTCATTTTGTAAATTTAGTGAAAAAAATACCTTCTTTTTTTTTTTTCATTGTGCCTCTAAAAGTAGATTCGTCCCCATAGTGGGTAATACTTAAAAGATTAATAATGATATCTCCATATATAGAGGATAGTTATGAAAAGTGGAGGTAAAAGTTGATGTGAACAATATAATGACGACGTTTCCTTAATAAATTGAAATTACGAAACTAAATACTTAAAAAGAAACGAAAGAAGTACTAATTAATTAGCTCTTAGAGCACCGCCACGAGCCTTTTTCGTTATTGATTTGTGTGGACTCCACCACAGTCTAGAGCTCCAACACAAATGTACGATATTATGGAGAAGGTGGCAGCGTGGAATGGTTAGAAATTAAAGTGAGGTCGGAGTTTCACATGGTTGAAATTATGACATGTCAGACTACACCTTGGCCCATACGAAACCAATTTGTATAGGCTCTAACGTATTCGACTAGCGGTGATAATTTAAAATAAGGAAACCAATTTGTATAAGCTCTTACGTATTCGCCTAGCGGTGATAATTTAAAATAAGGAAACCGGCCAATTTGTATAAGCTCTTACGAAACCAATTTTGTCGTTTATGTACCAAAAATTATAATTTAAAATCTATTATTAAAAAAAATAACGATTAAGTCCAGGATCATTCGCGAGGAATAAAGGAAAGTTGGATTTTAAGATTTGAACTAAACTAATGAGATTAAATTGTGAAAGCAGCTGTGTTTGGTTTGATATTTGAAAAGTTTTTTGAAAAATAGTAGGGGTGATAAGTGGAGAGAGAAATATTGAAAGTAGAGGGAATCTAGGGGGAATTTTTTGAAAAATGCTTTTTGTAAAGGGAAGAGAACAAGGCATAAAGGTTTCAAAAACTAATGAGAGAAAGGACTAGGATTTCCTATATATTCAGCCTCCCCTTGTAAGATAATTGCTTTGAAACCTAGGGTTCTTATTGAACATCAAACCAGATCACTCTTATTAGGATAGTGATCTCTGTCGATAATCTCCAAAAAATCAAGACTCGTAGTCAGTATAAGATATCTCAACACAACATGAATCAACTCAAATATTGCGAATATAAATACAATAACAATAATAACAACAGAACTCATGTATATAGTACTCAATTATTGGGGGTATGGGCGGGGGAATATTGGAGATAGGCCTAACTTTTGGCAATATACACAAAGTGGTTGCTCTCAGAATACTAAAACAGTGCCCCCCCCCCCCTATACCTGTTTTGCTGTAGAACCATGCCCTCAAATCAAAGCCAAATGGCATCAGAGATGGCCTAGAGACCCAATTCAATTTCTGTGCACATTACCATGCTTTCTTCATTGATAGTCCAGAATATCGATATGCACAACATATCGGGGATATAAATAAGATATGAAAATTGAAAGAATAAAAAACTCTCATCAAAATTTGAGTCATCAAAATCACTCAATCAAAAGTTTAATAAAAAACCTTAAAAGTCTATACGATCATACTACTTGGAGAGACATCCTGGCCAGCCTAGCCGAAAAAGTTTAGCCGATCATAGTCACTCCGCTTGGTTCAACTTTTTGAGAGTAACTTTTTACTCTCGACACAATTTTTTATAAATCTCTCTCTTTATCTCTCTTCACTCATTATCCCTCATTACTCTCAAAATAACTTTCTGAAATCTAAACCAAACAAAGTGAGTGTTTTTCTGCGTGTTTTGCTCCAGTCGCGGTCACTGCCCGTAGCCTCGTGTGCTCGGCGGCACCACAAGTTTCTCCCTTTCAATTGTTTAATGGGCCCATCCTTGGCCGAAGGCCCTTTAATAAAAAAAGGATAATTGTTTTCCTAACTCTATTTTTAATGGCGGTCCACGTGGTATCCATTCGGTACATCCGGATAATCCAATACACTTTTGGATGGTTTGGATTGAAACTCTTTCTCTCCTTTCACACCAATACTTTCTCTCTCTTTTTTCTCTCTCCAAATCCGAGCGGTTAAAAAATGCAATGAACGATCCGAATGCGCTGAGCAGACACTACGTGGTACCCACTCGTTACTGAAAATTTTTCCCACTATCGGCCACATCGTACTTTTTATTTCACCAGCTCCGTTGTACACCCTTAACTCCTCAACTTAGCTTTGTAAGCTATTTCAACTGTTCTGCTAGTTCTCAAAAGGGGAAAAACGAGTATCAAACTCCAAACAATACAATAAATGGACGTAATAAGCCCAAGTTAGGGAGCCACCAGACTTCTTCTCAACTTCGAACAAATTACCCCATCTAGTAGACCGTGTGATTAATATTTGGGTTTTTTACCTCTAGATCCAGAAAATAGAAAGTTATTTCCACCAAGTCTCCTCTAATTAATGAAACACTAAAACCCTATGAAAGTGTCTAAAACTCTAAACCCTGAAAGTGTCTAACCCCTAGGGCACCTTATGAAAGTGCTTAAACCCTAGGGTACCCTATGAAAGTGTCTAAACCGTTAAAACTCTATAATAGGAAAATGCACCCTAAAACCCTTATGAAAGTGCCTAAAACTAAACCATAGGGCTATATGTAAGCAACTAAATCTAGGGTACCCTAAACCCTAGGGTATTCTAAACCCTAAAATGCTAGGGTATCCTAAAACCATAGGGTATCCTAAGATTTTAGGTCACCCAAGGGTACTAGGGTACCCTAAAACTCTAGAGTGATACTTCCATTAATGGTAAATGTATTTTTGTTAAAGTAGACATAATGGTAATTAAGTATTCCATCCCTTCTTAATGGAAATTAAGTGTCACTTTCCTATATTTAGAGGTAAAAATTTGTTAATATTTAGACTAAATTAATTTGCACGAAACTATCCCGACACCCCTTTTTCTTTTGGTGTGTTCTTTTTTAATTGGGAAATATAAAGCTTTGTTTGGTTGCCATTTTAGTTTTATTTTTCAATCATTACCCTATATCTTTCTCGAATCATTACCCTATACTTCCAATTATTAATTTCATTTTTCTCTCTATCTCTCTCCATCATTACCCCTATCTCCAATCATTACCCTATTTCTCTCTCCACCCACTATCAAAACTAAATTAAACTAAAATGTCAACCAAACACATGCTAAAACTGTTTTTGTTTGTGCCAAAACTATTTTTTTTGTGCCAAAACTCTAATGCACAAAAAAATTGTACCATGTGTAATGTACAAGACTTTTATGCATTGAAATTTTGACACTAACAAAAATAGTTTTGGCATTATCACTACCCTAAACCCGATGCGTATCGACATATAGTACACTATGAAATCAATTTGTACAAAATATTGTAGGTGTAGCATTACTGTTCATCAGAATATTCAAGGTCTCAGGGGCCCAGCTTATTCAATCGTACACTATGAAATCAATTTGTGATGGAGAAGGCTCTTGAAACCCATGTTACAGTGTTTCGTTGTCATATTCAACAGCCAGAAAGCATTTGTTCTAGAGCCATACGAGGAAAATAGCACCGCATCAATGAGTTGGTTTGGGTCCTTTAGGAGTTCTTTATAAGTAAATCAAGACCATACATTTTTGGGCAAATTTTTGTAGTCATCACTCTAATTTTACGGTTATCTCAATTTTGTCCATCTAATTTCAATTGTCTCAATTTTCGTCTCTGTAGTTTGTTTTACGTTCCAAATTGGTAAAATCGTTAACACCGTTAATGAAACTAACGGAAAAATATGATTAAAAAATAAAGTGCTCCAATTTTCAATCCGGTTGAACCAGTGCGAAAATCTTATTTTTTTTGATCATTTTATCTTAGATAGTCGATATGATTAAAAAATTAAGTGCTCCAATTTTCAATCCGGTTGAACCAGTGCGAAGATATTATTTTTTTGATCATTTTATCTTTGATGGTCATAGTGAATTTTTGGCTCTAAGGCCTTTCAACGAGCACCCGAAGACTCCTTATTTAGTTTCAGGGCTCTCTAAGATGCTTATTGAAAGGTTTTAGAGCCAAAAATCCATTATAACCATCTAAGATAAAATGATCAGAAAAATAAAATTTTCGCACTGGTTCAAACATATTAAAAATTGAAACACTTAATTTTTTAACTATATTTTTTAATATATAAATGGTGTAAAAAAATAAGTGTTCCAATTTTCAATCCATTTAAACCGGTGCGAATATCTTATTTTTCTGATCATTTTATCTTAAATGGTCATAATGGATTTGGCTTTAAGACCTTTCAATAAGCACCCTAACAGCATCCACAGTGGACTAATCAAAATTGGATAATCAAAAGTTGCCACATCACCTTTTGATTATCCATTTAAGGGGTTGTTAAGATTAGCAACGTAAATGTCCACAGTGGTATAATCAACATTGAATAATCAAAAATTGCCACATTACCTTTTCAACCTGTAAAAATCTAAAAATTGTCACCATATAAAACAATTTTTTTAAAATAGTTTTCAAACTAATGAAAACAGGTTATTAGAAATAGAAAATAATTTTTTGAAAAATTTTATTTTGAAAAAACACTTTTCCAAAAACAATTTTTAATAAAAAAGTAGTTTTTGAAAAAACAGTATAATTGTTTTTGCAAAAAAAAAAAACTTATTTTTAAAATGTTTTTCTTAAAAACATTGTTGAGAGAGAGAGAGAGAGAGAGAGAGAGAGAGTGTGTTTTGGTTAGGCCACTAATTTTCGCGCTCCAAGATTTACTGCAGGCGCTCCACCTTTTTGTTTTTACACTATGATGTTGTTGACAACATCACAGTGTAAAAACAAAATATATTGTGATGTTGCCAGCAACATCACAGTATAAAAACAAAAAGGTGGAGCGCCTGCAGTAAATTTTGGAGCGCGAAAATCAGTATCCTTTTGGTTATTGGCAAAAAGTTGTTAGTTTTGATTATCAAAAGGCCAAAATTTGATGAGTTGCTAAGAGATTGTTAAGTTTGGTTATGCCACTGTAAACACTTTTTTGAGGGAACATTGCTAACTTTAGCAATCTTGTAGTTTTGGTTATTCCACTTTGGATGCTCTAAGAGAGCCATGAAACTAAATAAGGAGTTTTCGGGTGCTCGTTGAAAGGTCTTAGAGCCAAAAATTCATTACGATCATCTAGGATAAAATGATCAAAAAAATAAGATCTTCGTACCGGTTCAACCAGATTGAAAATTGGAGCACTTAATTTTTTAATCATATTTTTCCGTTAGTTTCATTAACGGTGTTAACGATTTTACTAATTTGGAACGTAAAACAAACTACAGGGACGAAATTGAGAAAATTGAAACTAGAGAGACGAAATTAAGACAACCGTAAAACTAGAGGGACGACTACGAAAATTTGCCCTACATTTTTTGTGCCCACAAAACTGTTGGAATCCATTTTTTTTCCTTTTTTCACATTTTCGCATATATGCATTTCACGTGAATCCCGTGTTCAAAAGGTGATTATAATTCTCGCACCACAAACCCAAAAGAGGTAAAGTCCTATCAGTGCCCTACATTGTCACATACTCTCTCCGTCCCTTTTTAAGTATCCTGCTTCGTAACTCCAACTTAATAAAAAGACTTCATCATTACACCTTTCACATCAACTTTTTCCTCTACTTTCCCTACTTATCCATCATCATTACACTTTTACTCACTAACTTTTCAAAATAAAATATACTTTTAGGGACAAAATAAACAATGCACCAACTTTTACCCTCCTAACTTTACAAAATGGACAATTATTAAAGGACAACCCAAAATGAAATACTGGACTCTAAATAAGGGACCGAGGGAGTAATAATTACATGATGTAATGGGAGATAGGGGAGCAGTACGCTGTGTATCCATTATGGGGCCCACCCGAGTCTTGCTATTTGATATGAATCGTTCATTTTGTTCATCTTGTCGAGTAAATAGTATGTCCACGTAAAAACTCACATTGATCGGACATCAAATACGTAGGTTTTCAATTTGCGTTTTCCTTAAAAAAATAAAAAAATATTAAAAATAAAAAAAATGATTCTTGTGGTTCAAATCAAATAATTGGACCCGAGATGGGCTTCATGTGGTTCGAATCAAATAACGGGACTCGAGGTGGGCTCCATAAGGGTGCACATACACTAGCTCCTCCGAGAAAGCAGCTATGTGGAATGCACGGCATGCATGTTGTGCTAACGGCCCATCCTCAATATGTTTTTGTCGATGCAATTCACTTTCCTCGCACATGACTCAAGTGGAGATTCAGGTTGATCAAACATCGATAAATATGTGATCATAGTATGTTTTACTTAAAATTTGTTTTGCAAATCATTCCATCTGTTTTCGTATGGAAGCGAATTTGCTCCAATCAAATATCTATCAATGTCTGGCCAACATGAATCTACGTGTGGATGATTCTCGGCCAGACAAAGAAAATGAACAATTCAGATTAACTAAACGGATACTTTGGTAGGGCACAACACAACCCCTTCCGGCCTGGTGAAATTTTACGAAAACTCATCTTGTCTGTATGGAAAACTTATTGAGATTGACTTTTCGTAAACAAATTAACTTACACAAAATCTCAAAACTTGTTTTCTGATTATATTTGTTGCACAACCGACTACTCTGTCCCATAAAATTCATACTCCATTTTAAAAGAGGTTATTCAGCCGCCTCATAATTCGCTCGGTAGAAATTCATTTGAGATTGACTATAATTGATAATAAACTTCACTGAGACAGGATCGAAAACATCTGCGTGACCCAACTCATTTTTTCCGTGGTGAAATCATATAGCTAGCTGATTTTTTTCCGCGGTGAAATCATATAGCTAGCTGATTTTTTTTCGTGGTATATTTCTTGCACAGAGCTGCGCGCGCACAGATGGACGTCAATCAGGATGTCAATCATGATCATTCGAATGTGACCATATGCTTGAACCGGGCTTATTGTCAAAATTAAGGACAAGGATGACTTCAAATCAGTAGCGGAGCTAGGATTTTGACTTTAGGGGGCCCACTTAATAGACACTAGGGGTCGGGGCACACGTGATGCGTTTGCAAACTTTATTTTGGCAGAATATGGGAAATAGTTTCGAACCTTTTGTTTGATCGAGTTTTAACAAAATATGGAACATTCGACTTATGTGTGACGGCCTCTAGTGGTTAATATTGGGAAATGACCACAATTGGACCCGATGATGTGTAGAATTGTTTGTGTTCCCCAGTATCTGCGAAAAAGAATAGAAACTTCACTGTTTTTAACTTAACCGGCCGGCAGGATTTACTTAACTCAATGCCCCAATACTCCCATGCCTTTCTTGGTTTAAACTAAACCGGAAAACAATACCTAAATGGAATCTCTAATTGTTATAGATATTACAAAATGCGGGAAATGGGGGAAATCAAATGTATTAGAATAGATTACCCTGTCGTGCAGCCTCAGCGTCGCCACCATTCGCAAACGTTGAAACTGCACTTTCCGATTCCTCGAAAGCCTCAATAGATTCCTCTGGCAACGAAGTACACAAAATTCCCCACGGAATTCGAAATCTGTACCATTAGAGTAAGAAAACGTTATAATTTTACTGGCTTTACATAAAAGGATAAAAGGATTTATGTGAGAACTTTGACATTTGGAACAATTGCAGAAAAAATATCTACGCCATTAGAGTGGAAGAGAAAAGGATGGGAACATAACCTTTTTGTAGAATCAAAGCTTTTCTATGAGTTGAATCATGGGGTATTGCTGGCATGAGTAAGGGACCTCAACGTGCATCGGTGCGTGGGATAAAACTTCTGTAGAAACTGCTTCCTTTCAGTAGTTGGAGTTCTTTGAAGAAGTAACGTGGGTAGGGAAGTTCGGAGGTAATCATATTACAATTCTACCCAAGGTGTAACTGCCCATAAGGGTTTGGAAAATAGAATTAAGTGATTTCATTGAGGGTAGTTTTGGAAATGGAAAAGCATGACAGGGGGAGACACCAAAGTGGTGCTCTTCCTTTATATATTAGAATAGATATTTTTTTTTATCGGAACGTATACTTACCATATCATAAGGTTTTTACTTTTCAATTCATTACATTTGTACATTGAAATGATTGTTTAAGCTACTTTAACCATCACGTGCTTATTTTTTATTTATGAAAGAAATTGAGAAATGAGAATGTAAAATAACAGATTTTTTTATCAAATCGAACCAAAATTATTAAGATTATAAGTAGCTATACACGAATAATTATCGATAATTTTTAAAATCAGATACATACAAAATGAAAATTTTTAAAAACTCAAACGCTCGGAAAGCTGGGACCGGAGCCTCCCGGACCCCAACATAGCCCCGCCCCTGTTGAGAATACTGGGCGACCGGGATTAAGTTCATTTTGTGGCAGTCCTCTATATCTCCCTATTTGTGTATAATAATAGTTTAGTAGCCCACTATCAATAAGTCATATCTGAATTGACCAAAAGCCCAAGTTTTTTTTTTTTGATCCGCAAAAACGCCCAAAGGGCAAAGCCCAAGTTCAGTGCCTGCAGATTAGTGGGTTTGGCCCATGTCATGGAGTTAGTTAGTTTACTTCAGAGTTTGCTCAATAGCTGTGCTGTGCAGATGATCAATGAAGGCTCCTCTACAAATCCCATGTATAGCAGAGCAGCCTTGCCAGTGAACGCCTGGTTCTGAAAGAGAGAGAGAGCTGCTCGAGCGATTTATAGATAGGGAAGATTTCTTTGGCCGTACCAAACTGGATCTGTGATACCCTATTGTTAGGGCTGTAAACGAGCCGAATCGAGCCGAATATTAGAATGTTCAGATTCGTTCATTAAGTTTTTTAGCCCTACCTCTTGTTATCCAACGATCAGGGTTGTCGTAGATATCCAAATGTAAAGCTGTACATGCATGGTATATATGCTCCAGAGAGGTATTGGATGCGGTTACATGTGATTGGGAGAATCTCATTTTTGTAGCTAATTGATTTGATGGTTGATGTCGAATCTCTCTCTGTTTCGCTGAACGGAAGAAGCTGCTTAGAACAAGTGCAAGCACGAGGAAAATTCTCGCTTGATTAGAGCCATGGAACTCGTATCTCTGTGTCTGGTGCCTCCTGTATTGTTTACGTTCGTTTTGCGGAAACCTTCATCAACTTGATATCTTGTGTATGGGAGTATAAGGAAGTCGGGGTATGGATTATTGCGTGGGAGGGACGAAACTATGTTGGTTCGATGAAAGACATTTTCAGACTCGATTCTGATCGTTTTGCGTTCTTCGGCTTTCATTTTGCTGTTTTTGTGTTGTGCTTTTTTGAAAACTTGAATACTTGTCCAGTTTATTTGTGACTTACAGTGCCATACAGAAATCAGAAACGGAAATGAACCCCCAAAGACCTTCCGTTTCTGGGATCTTAAAATATACACAGATAGGCCCTGTTCAGCTGAGGTTCTTATTTTTTAAATATTTTTTTTCTACTTTACGAGACCGATTATTCGCTCATAATACATCACATTTAGATTGGTTCGGGCTCTTTGATCATCAAAACAGAATGTGAACAGTACTGAAAGTACTACATGATAATTTAAAAAGAAAACATAACCCACTGTTTCTACTACAGGAAATAAGTAACGAAAGGGAAACACAAACCAAAACCTAACAAAAAAGAAAAAAAAGGGATAGAACAAACACCATCCAACACTGCATGGACTTGCTCAAATTCATTGTATTTTATAGGGAGAATTTTTCCCAGGTCCACTATACCACTTTCCAAACCCACTAAGTCCACTTCTAAATTCTATAACCCACTAAGTCCACTAACTTATTTGTAAAGATATAATAATCCCGGTTAGTCTAATATAACCCTTCTTTCAAAAAATCTTTTATCCCGTTTTTTTCTCCCTTTTTTCCTCCATTCCCGTTTTTTTCTCTTTTTTTTCCTCCATTCCCGTTTTTTCCTCCCTTTTTTCCTATGTCTGTTTCCCATTATAAAACTCATCCCCCCTCCCCCCTTTTCCAGAAGAACAAAACTCGGCAGAAACCCAACCCAAGACGATTCGTGTAGACCACTGGATCAGCGTTCTTCGTCCTCGTCTGCCCTTCTCCGTCGTCGGCCCTTCTTCAGTCACGATCGTCTCCAACCACTCGATCGTCGTCGCCGTCCTCGAGCGCTCAAATACCGGCGTCATCTCTGTCGCCGTCGTCAAGCCCACGATTGCCGTCGTCACTCCAACATCGAGATCTACCGACGAACAGCAGAGATCAACCCACGTCCCAGACTTTCTTCGTCGTCGATCGTCGACCTAGCCCAAGGTACAGTTCGTTCCGAATATGAAGAACGAAAGAAATATCTCTCTCTCTCTCGTCTCTCTCTATTGATCTGCTGATGTTGATTTTGATGTTGATATCAAATCTGATTTTCAATTTGTTGTCGTTGTTGGTTTTTTAGAAGTTGTTATTGTACATATGAGAGTTCCATGTTAAAACTGAATCAGATTCATGCTCTAACGTTATTATATTTATATAACGTTATATAACATTATATATTCTCTGTTTGGAGTTACGTTGTATATAACGTTAAGATCTGTTAGGGTTTTATTTTTTGTACTTTCGTTAGTTGCTGTTAGGTACATATATGGTTATATACTCAGATCTGTTAGGCCGCTGCGCGGACCAATTCATATAAGGTTATATGTGGTTATATATATATAACCCTAGTTACATACCGACTGCAATATAATTAGGTCGGGTTCTATGGCTGAAATTACACCCCAAGTTCTTGAAAATATTGTGTCGTGGGGGCTCCGCCCCCACACCCCCGGATGTAAACATATAACATTGTAATGTCATATGTTATTGTGTAACATTATATAACGTTATATATTCTCCTGTTGTTGTTTATAAAATGTCATTTTATTCTGTGAAGATGTATGGTATTTTATCATTTTGTTCAGTTGTCATTTTGTTCTGTGAATATATATGGTTATATGTTCAGGTCTATAAGCCGCTGCGCGAACCAATTCAATATAGGTAATGGACAACAGAGTAGGGTTAACTAGTTTTTTTAGATTGGTTTATACACTAGTAAAAGTATAAGAATCCTTCTCTTCCTTTCTTTATTCTTCTCTGTGAAGGGTTATATGAATGTGACATCAGAATTTCTTGATCCACAAATTGTACGAGCAGATGTTGTGTTTTTTTTGGAGTTTCACAACACAGAAACTCACATATAACATTATATGTTCTACTTTATTGAATTGGTCCGCGCAGCGGCCTCACTGACTTGTTATTATTTGTGCAGTTGTTCAATGGGTGAAGAGTATTAAGTTACCTGTGAAGTCGACGGCAACGAAGGGGCAGAAGTTACGAGATCTCCTCTTCTTCTTTTTTCTTTTAGAGTTAGAAAGGACAAAATCTCGTGTACAACGTTATAAGGTTATATGTTTATTTTTTGTCACACGTATTACGTTTTTGTGTGTGTATTATTTATGTGGCAAAGTAATACATATAAGGTTCTTTGTTTGTTTTTGCATTGTAAACATATATAAGATTATTTATATGTTCTTGCATTGTAATAAAAAAGATTCCAGAAGCTCATATATATACGGTTATCAGAAGCAAGTCAATGAGGCTGCTGCGCGGACCAATTCAATAAAGTATTTAACGTTATATATGTACAAGACGTTATGTTGACATTATATAAGGTTCAACCTAAACAACCAAAATCATTTTAGGTTTGCATCCTTAATATCGTTATATGTGGTCTTCTGTCATGAGTGAATGAGTATATAACGTTAAATGCGAGCTGATGAATGAGTATATAACGTAAAATGTAAGTATTTCATGTTAAATGTGAACTGATGAACGAGTATATAATGTTATATACAGTGTATCAGAAAAGGAGAATCTTCATGTAAGTATTTCACGTTAAATGTGAACTGATGAACGAGTATATAACGTTATATACAGTGTATCAGAAAAGGAGAATCTTCTGTCACTCTATTCCAACGTAACTGCTGGGATTTCAAACGTAGAACGGATAATGGGGGATAATGGGCTAAACTTATGGGATTTGAATGGAAAGGGTAATTTTGTCAGGCACTATTTCCCTTTTTAAATGCAGTGGACTTTAGGCTTTACCAAATACATATTAGTGGACTTAGTGGGTTAGAAACTTGATCAGTGGACTTAATGGGTTAGAAACATGCTGTAGTGGACCTCCCACCAATTTTTTATATTTTATACTACCTTCATCCCACATTGCCCGCCCCTCTACGAAAAGATGCGTAATTATTTTTAAAAGCATTGAGTATTTATGTCCATTAATTCTTTGAGTTTCTTTGCATCAGATCAAAGTATTTGATGAGTTCTTTAATTCGGTGTGAAAAAAGTTTTAAAAATTCTGCACAAAAGTGATATATTTTTCGATTCAAAAATTGCACGGCTTTCTATCGAGGACAGGATAGGCAATTTGAGACGGAGGAGTTTAACTGACAATATCCGATATTTGTCAACCTTTCTGATTCCTACACTTCAAACGTTCCACAAATTTGATAAATTTAGCTACGGCCCATTCTTTTTTTGTGGGAGATTGGCTCCTTTTCTGGGTGTCGTCTGACAGACCCAATTTTGATTTTGGAGAAGTGGAAAAAGGCTTCCCAACATGCTGTTTGCATTTTGGCATTTCTTTTTTGTTTTGCTTAAAAACTTTGATAGCAACTGGCTATCATCAAAAATTTTGATTTTCCTAAAAAACTTTTTGCATTGGATCATGGGAACATTTTTTTTTTTGAAATCCACCATTTTGACAAGCTGTTCAGGAAAAATATTTTTTGGGGTTGACCATAAAAAAGTAGGGGGTAGGAATGTACTCTCTTGATTATGCCCAGATAATGAACACAACCCGCTTTGATACCGGCCGCGGCCATGTTGGAATTTTTGGGGGGCGGCGGAAGCAAATAATAATAATAAAAGAATAAAAGAGATGGTTTTTGAAGATGTAGGGCAGAGCCCTACAGAGCTTCTGCTGAACTATAACTTTACCAGAGAACCTTACTAGTATGATATGAATTGAAGATACATCTGAATTATTTTGATATTATAAAACCATAACATAAGATGTCCTTTACATAGTTGAATCAAAAGAATGAATCACTACTCTCTAGAGGACTTTACATCTCCCAATACGATAAAACTAAATATTATCATGTATCTTACTTGAGATACATGCATCCCCAATTAATAAGAAAATTATGGATTACAAGTTCCAAGAGAAAACGCAAATCAAAACTTAACAAAACATATAAATAACCAGAGAAAAAAAGGGATACCACAAACACCACCCACACTCCATGGACTTGCTCAAATTCATTGTGTTTTATTTTTCGAAACTAACAATATCCGATAATTGTCAACCTTTCTAATTCCTACACTTCAAACTTTCCACAAATTCATCAATGCACTTATCAGAGCTCCCTCCTTCACTAATTGCTTCCTTGGCCAGAGCCTTCCATTTACTTGCATTCCTTCTGATCTCAAGACTTCTCTCCCCTTCCTCCATGACTTGCTTCAAACAAGAAATGAGCTCTTCTCCCCTCACAATTCCCTTCTCATCCTCCTTGGCTCTAACACCAACACCCCATATCTCCTCTATGAACTTAGCATCAGTCAGCTGGTCAGCCCATTTGGGCACTCCGATCATCGGGACGCCGAGGCTTAGCCCTTCCAGCGTCGAGTTCCACCCGCAGTGAGTTACAAAGCAACCAATCGCCGGGTGTGCTAGCATTTCCAGTTGGTTGCACCATGTTACTATCAGGCCCTGAATTGAGAAGTCATCACAAAGTAAATAATGTTACAATCACAAAATGAAGGCGACTATGACCAATGAGAGGCATGACAAGTTGTTCTCAAGTCATATTTGCCTCCTTTCTTGCACATTTTGATGGCAAAATATGACTCCAAGATGCAACGATAAATGTCACAAAATCATGTTTAATTTCCCGGCGCACAGTCGCAAGCAAGACATGGGAACCAAAGCTATATCGGAACGCCAGCAATATATAGATAGAAAGAAAAGATAGCGTGGAGCAACTCCAACCTTGACTTCAAATTTGGATTGCCAATTTTTTCTTGGATGCGTTAAATTGACATCTCCAAATTTGACATCGACAATACTCTTTCTGTCTAATAGTAGTGTCAAAATTTCACAAAAATTATATTTCCAATACCTTTTCTTTTGTCGAATCTGCGAACTCAGGAGGCAATTTGCCATGCTCAGACTCCCTCACCACCCAAATAAAATTGAAATCGCTGCATTTCAATCCCAAAGCTACTTCCTCCATCTGTCCTGCTGCCAATGAAACCATGCTTCCGAAAGAGACGTATGCCACGGACCCCCGTGGCTTTGTTTCTAGCCATTGGGTGGTTTCTCTGCCGAGTGGATTCCACAGGCTTGCTCCGTATCCCTTGTCTCCTGCAATTCGGCCGTCCAAAAATGCTGATGGCACCATTGGACCTATCAGTTTTGCTGGCCAGAGGTCCCATACGGCTTTCGCTGCCTTCAATGAGTCATAAAACACATAAATCAGCTCTTTGCACTGAAATTTCATCATACAAAATATTGTCATACAAATTAAGGATGTACCTGGCCTTCCAATTTTTCGAAGGTGTTCCCGAATACCCAGTCAGCCTTTTCCACGTTAGAGTACTGACGCAAATTCATGGCCAAGTATGCAGGGTGACTTTCTGGTGCCAAGACAAAGCTTGGCAAGTCTGGCAAGTTCAATGGCGGCAGGCCGGGCAGCAGCAGGGGCGTCTCGTCCGGTTTCACAGGCAGACTGATCAGGCCTCGGTGTATGCGACTGAATATCGCGCACACCGTGGCCGAGTTGGTGAAAAAGGATGCCCCATATATACCCTTTTCCTTTGCAACATCCAGAGCCCATGGCAGAAACGAATCATATACGATACAGTTGACCGGAAAAGAAGAATTTTGGTACCTGTCCACAGTGGCAGATTCAGAACTTCCACATTCAAGGGATTAATGAAAAATGTCAAAATATTTGTTTAACATTTTTGGTTCATCTTGTCGAACCAGAAAAATAAAATATTTTAACAGGAGCTAGAGAAAGTTCATTAAAGACGAAAACATAATAATATCAACTTTCCACATTCCCTACTTGTGGATGAGTTGAGACAAAGTTCTCGAGCCGTTGTCTCTGAAGGCCTTGAGGTACACATCCTCGTTTTGCGCTTGAGAAAATCCTCCCTCATCGAATCCGTCAGAGATTGGCTCGACGGCGACGTTCGGGGCGCAAATGTACTTGACAGTGTAATGGGTCGTGGCTATTGTGGCTTTGACACCTTTGGAAGCTAAGCGTTTGGCAAATTGGAGGAGAGGGTTTATGTGGCCTTGGCTTGGATAAGGGAGGAATACAACATGGGCTCCTTGGTTTTTCTCTTCCATTTTGGTTCAGCTGGATTCTGCTATTTGGTTTCTGTGGGGAACTTTATTTATAGGTAGAATAAAGTGATACGTAGTCAAAGTTTTGTAAAATGGTTATACCACGTGTTCAAGCAGAGGTGGTGTAATAATTTGTGTTTTTTTCTTCGACGATCAGGAGTGTTCGGACCAATTTACACGCACTTTGGCTATTTTCCTCATTGGTCCGGTCAAAGACAGGTCGCCTACGCCGAGACTAGGGGATTCACAATAAATTTTTCTTTTCTGACCTAACCCCAAAAAATTGACAAATAAAATAGGTGACATGTAATATTCACATAAGTCGGGACACCGTAAATAGAGTGCCCCAAGACCGTCCAATAACTACTCTCTGAGTTTGACATGGTTGAATTGACATGTCAGACTCCAAACTCTTTTTGGACCGATACTAAAACCAATTTGTAGTCAAATTGTTAACACCTTGGCCAATATAAAACCAATTTGTACAAGCTCTTCCCCATGCACATAAATATGTGATGGATAATGGTGTTAGGACACTACATGGCAAACTCTAAACTCCTTTGACCGATACTAAACCAATTTGTGTTCAATTTCTTAACAACTTGGCCCATATGAAGCCATTTTGTATGCGCTCTTCGCCATCCACTTAAATATGCAATGCATAAATGTGTTAGGACACTACATTGCAATGCTCTAAGACCATCCAATAATTACTCTCCGAGCTTGACATGGTTGAAATGACATGTCAGACTCTAAACACCTTGGACCCATACTAAACCAATTTGTAGAAGCCCTTCGCGATTGACCCAGTGGTAAGCAAAACTTGAGATTTATAAATTTGCTCCATTTTAGGCGTTAGTAATTCTTATAAGGTCATTCCACACAAGATTTGTCTCAACTTCGAATAGGCCCCTACTAGAAGATGGTGTGATTAATCAATTTGCACATAAACTGCCCGAACAACTCTCTCTCTCTCTTTTCTTTTCTTTTCTTTTTTATCTGAACCCTAACACCTCAATGAAACCATTGTGTACACCTTGAAACTGAAAATCCTAAAGCCACCGACGGCGGGTGCACTGACCGGCACGTTGGGTCCATTCCGGGTCACACACTGAAAATCCGACCCTTTCAATAACTTTAAATAAAATTGAGTGCCCTTGTTTTAAAGTTATCGAACGGCTCGAATTTTTCGTACTGGAACTGGAGCGAGACCGACGTGCTCGTCGGCTGCCGTAAAAAGGGTTCCCTCGAAACCAATTTGTACACCATGACTACTTGATTGGTTCTACTTTCTTCAAGTAACACGTGGGAGCCGAACTGCATCAATGCATTTCACGTGATCGAAAAGCTGGTCACACGTGGTCGAAAAGCTGTCACAGTACTACGTCACAGAAGAAGAATTACATGACGTGTAATGGGGGCCACCTAAAAACTCATATTAATGTCGGACAAAAACGGAGAATTTTTTATATTTTATTTTTATTATTTTAGAATAAGATTTCGGTTAGGAGTATTTTTTGTTTAGTTTATAATTATTAACTTTTCGTATTTAGTTTTATTTTGATTTCTACCTTATTAGGATTTTTTGTCTACAAGAATTAGGATTTTGTTTTAATTAATTAAGAAATATCTTTTCTTTAATGCCGCTTGTTTTGGCATGATTTCGAATTTCTTTTTCAATAGGATTTTTAGAGTTAGAGTATTGTAAAAAAGGTTGTAACCTAATCAATTATTAACTTGTCTATCAATAATATTTAGAGTTTCTTTCTATTTTCATTGTAAACAAGGTTTTCTCATGGACTCGAATTTATCAATCGTTTAGATTAATTAGTACGTAACTAATCTTTCTCGTGAATTCCGCTACGTCACATATTGATAGGAGATTAATACATGCTATGTATTAGGGAGTTGGGGGAGCTGCTATCCCTTTAAGCAGCCTGCTATCTCAGCCAAGGGGCCTTGCTCCGGTCTCGTTTCAATGATGGGAAACGTTCACTTCGTAGAGCTCATCAAGTTGAACAAGTATGTAAAAAATCAGCTCGATCGGATATCATTAAATGCCTAATCGAAACCTTATTGTCTTGAAAAGAATGGATCTGAAACACTAGATCAAATCTACTAGAGCCCGTTATTGGCAAGTTATGTATGTTCCGATCAAGCACTTAATGATATTCGATCAAACTGATTTTTTGCATATCTGTTCAACTCGACGAGCTTTATGAAGTGAACGTTTTCGATTATCGGAGCAAGACCGGAGTGGGGCCCCATCAGCTGGGACATCACGCTGCTGTCCCTTCAGTCCCTAAAACAGTATGCGTTTTGCTTTAATATAAAAAATATATATATATCTCTAATATATATATATCTCTATTATAAAACAGAAGGGTGTGGGTCTCCACACAAACACAAACACATCCAACGGCTGAAATTCATTTGATTCAAAGGTTGTGGTGCATCCTCCTATATTCCCAGTTAATTGCCCATAATTTTAGCCTAAATTACACAACTGCCATCCCTCTTCCTTTCACGTTTCAAATTTCAGATAAAAAAAAAAACCCCTCTTTCTCTTAGACAGACGCCTCTCTCTCTCTCTCACTACCATTTCCCCTTCCTACCTCCGACGATCCACCACCACCGCCTCTTTCCTCCCTCACTCTCTCGATTGTCCCTCTCTTACTCCCACACTGACCCCTTTCCACTCCGACACACCACCACCACCGCACCTCTTACCACCACCAACGACGCCATTCCCACCACCAGTTCACCACAACGACGTATCTATCTCTCTCTCTCTCGAAAGGGCTGAGAAGTGTTTGATGAAATGCTTACGTTTTCGGCAATTGCAAACATTCCTCTGTTGGTGGCAGATTTGTGAGAGCAATTATAGCTTTCGTGGACAAACAGTTATGAAGAGTGTACCATTAATTAGTTTAAGATACCATTAATTAGGATTGAGAATGTGGACAAAAGTCCATTAATTAGGATTGAGAATGTGGAAATATGAGAGGTATGAGAGGTATTTTTAATTTTTACCTGTTAAACTTCCTGGCCACCATGTATTTGTTAAAATGCATGTGTAGAGTCTGTTAGGGTACAGGGGGCTTTTTTTTGTCTGTTAGGGTATATATATAGCTTCTTCCCTGTGGCGTAGTTTGGCCATTTGTCTGCCTTTTTCATGACGGACCAAAATTGGTTGATTTTGTGTAGTTTGGCCATTTTAACGTTCCTTTGAAAATTGATCATAAGTTTCAAAGCTTAACACACAGTTAAATTTACAAAGAGCTGGGAGGGTTCTGACCATGTCACGTGGGAAGAATAAAGAACCAGCAAAATACGTAGGCATTTGTTTCTTTCTTTGTTATACGGGGGTTTTGAACGGACCAATTTGCGTCAACAGTAGTCGAGGTGTGCATCGTTGCTCCAGCGATATTCACCACACCTAAGAATGAATTTGTGAAAAACCAAGCATGCACTTGATGCGTAGTTTGGCCTGCACTTGATTCACCAGTCATAACGTAGTTTGGCCTGCACTTGAAGTGCCACGTGAAGTGGAAAAAAAAATGTGACTGCTTTGTTGGTTTCGGTTGTCAAAACGTAGGCTCTGTTTGAAACTTAAGGAAAAGAAAAGAAAGGAAAGAAAAAGAGAGGACACGGGATACTATGATGCACGGACACGGTTGTCCCCCTTTTTTTGTTCGAACCACTTCAGAGAAATTTCACTTTTTTTGCCACTTATATTACCAGCGCTTCTTGGAATCTTGAACAAAATGCCCATTAGAACATATGGTTTCTAACTTCGAAACCTGTTTCCCTTTGGTTTTTAGGTTCCCACCTCTATGAGTTTGTTTTTAGGTTCCAGTGAAAATTATTTTATCCTAACTGTCGCTTTGTGTTCCAAGAGCAATGGAACTTTCTAAAGGGAAAAGGAAGGCCATCTGTGTAGCCAAGGGAAAGAAATCAATGCTGGATGGTGATTTGGAGAGGACCGTAAGAAGATAAACTATAACTCTCCATTTTTCATTTTTAATTGATCACTCCATTTTTCATTTTTAATTGATCACTGTTCTTCATTTCTTCATTTTCTATTGACCACTGTTCTTCATTTTACTATTGCATATGTGTATGTATAGGTTACGTTTCTTCGAGAAAAGAATGTTGGCATAGTGATCCGTGATGAGCGAGAATTGAATCAGATTCGCATGCATGGGGTATGCCTATTAATTACATCTGGATGTTTGTTAGTACAATATATTCTGGAATACTATTAATCTTATTCTTTTCTTAAGGAAAAGGCAATTTCTGGAGGTAAAGAAAATGCTGCCCCTAAAGTGGTATGATTTTTTACACATTCCTTCAAGTTTTCATTCTCTTTTTTTGTGGGACCAATATTTTTTATTGTCTAAACTCTATTTAAAAATCTAAAGTTATTTCATCCACCGTGTAGGCACCTAATGATAATGTTAGATCAAAGGCCCAATGCTTACGGCGTGAATGAGAGAGAGCGGGAGAATGCATACAACCGAGGCGGCCCACATCATCAGTTGTGGTGCTTCCTAAAATTCCAAATTTGATTTAAAAATTTTGAACTTTTAGAGACATCTTACTCGATAAAATGTAACATTATTTCATCCACCGTCTAGGCACCTAATGATAATGTTGGATCAAAGGCCCAATGCTTACGACGTGAACGAGAGAGAGCAAGAGAATGCATTCAACCGAGGTGGCCCACATCCTTTTCGTCTTTAACACCAAGTCGTCGCCGACTTGCATGCCTAGAAGGTGGCATGACTTCTACATCTATAGAAATTCCTACAAATTCACCAAAGCGAGCAATGGTTTCACATGCCTTCGAGTCATCATCAGTTGTAGTGCTTCCTAAAACACCAAATTTGAGGGACTATTCTTCTAGCACAAGAACTCCAATAACTGTGGATAACATGCTATGTCATCATGAACCCCAGGCATGCCAACATTCAATACCTCATATCGAAGATTCTGTAGCTATGCCGAGCATAGCCATGGATGAACCTGAAATGTGTCATCCTTCAATGCCTCCTCAGAATCTCGAGGAAGAGTTTCTAGTCTATATATATTACATGACGTAATGGAAGAATTTACATTACACCTGATCGATGCATTTCACGTGATCGAAAAGCTGTTACAGTACTACATGGTCACAGAAGAAGAATTACATGACGTGTAATGGAAGAATTACATGATGTGTAATGGGGCCCACCCCTGATCCTA
The DNA here is from genome assembly GCA_020567845.1 of Rhododendron henanense subsp. lingbaoense. Lineage (NCBI taxonomy): Eukaryota > Viridiplantae > Streptophyta > Magnoliopsida > Ericales > Ericaceae > Rhododendron > Rhododendron henanense. The sequence goes on along the minus strand of CM036324.1, from coordinate 25,628,882 downwards.
ATAGCAGATTGAATTTTATTCTTCCATTTTTGTTCGTCTTCTCGGGTAGTCCACCTAAAAACACATATCGATGTAGGACAAAAACGTAGAATTTTTTATATTTTATGTTTATTATTATAGAATAAAATTTTGACTATGAGTATTTTTTGTTTAGTTTAGAATTATTAACTTTCACTATTCAGTTTTATTTTAATTTCTACATTTATTAGGATTCTTGGTCTACGAGAATTAAGATTTTGTTTTAATTAATTAGGAAATATCTTTTCTTTAATGCTGCTTGTTTCGGCATGATTTAGAATTTCTTTTTCAGTAGGATTTTTAGGGTTAGGGTCTTGTAAAAAGAGTTGTAACCTAATCAATTCTTAGCTTGTCTATCAATAATATTCAAAGTTTCTCTCTATTTTCTTTGTAAGCAAGGTTTTCTCGTGGACTCGAATTTATCAACCGTTTAGACACTACAACAAAAATTACATCTTACAGCGTTCGAAAAACGCTATTAAATGTCATAGATAGCGTTTTTCCGAACGCTGTATTAGCCGACGCTATTAAAAGTCCAAGACTTTTAATAGCGTTTTTGGAACGCTGTCTTAGATAAAATTTTAATAGCGTTTTTGAAACGCTGTCTTAGATAAAAACTTTTAATAGCGTTTTTCGAACGCTGTCTTAGATAAACTTTTAATAGCGTTTTTGGAACGCTGTCTTAGATAAAATTTTAATAGCGTTTTTGGAACGCTGTCTTAGATAAAAACTTTTAATAGCGTTTTTCGAACGCTGTCTTAGATAAACTTTTAATAGTGTTTTTGGAACGCTGTCTTAGATAAACTTTTAATTGCATTTTTTGCGTGCTAATTTTGAGATTATTTTAATAGCATGTTTGTCATTGCACCACTCATTTAATATTATTTTTTATTACATTCAACACCAATTGTAAAACAATTATTAGAAAAACACAAATATAATCTAAAACTTCAATGTTACCAATATAATTAACCAAATTCATTCAATCGGACAAGTGTTCATTACACCAGCTTTCGAAACAACTAGAAAACACAAATTAGATGAAAGAGTTGCAAGAATTACAATGGATTCATATAGTACGAGGTGTCCAATGTTACCAAAGGTAGCCATAAACAAGCTAACCAACATATTACTTGAAAATTTCCTATGTTGCAAGCTTGTTGAAATTGATGCAATCTTTGAGCAATTTGGTCTCTCTTTCCTCCCAAAGCCAAGCACGTGGAATTGATGCAAACTTCTTAATTCCCTGTGGTACAAAATTTTGGATCAGTAGATGGGTGTAGAATAAGCTCATGATTTGCGAAAGTATTCATACTATAAAAGCACAAGCATTATTAAATAAGTAGATCACTACGGAAGTGCATCATCAAGATGCATAAAATAACTTAGAATTACCTAAGAAAACTGTTCAGTATCTACGTAAAAGCCGTCAAAGAGAAGTTCAATAAAAAAAACCCTCACATAACTCCTCTCACCCCATTAATTTGTATCTCAACCAAACCAATACTCTATCGAAAGTATAGGAAACAGCAAAGCCAGAAAACGCTATCGAACAGATAGTGCTTGGGAAAAAACGCTATCACCTAATGCTATAAAAAGGAACAACAAATGCAAGTTATAGATCTACCCCACGTATAACATTAGTTTACCGAGGAGTCAAGAGGACCAATCTATATCGAGTTCTAGTTATTGCACCAAAATCTCAGATCCAGCACAGACATCTTACCATATCTTGAATACCTTAAAATTGGTAAAGCAAGCAGTAAAGATAGCCAATGTCCTAAGTCCTAACTATATCTCAGCCAACAAGGTACTATTTCCTTGTTCCAGCAACTAGAATATCCTCGTCAGGAACTACTACTACGACGAAAAATAGCAGCCACAAGACAAAGTAACAAAACAAAATAAAACAGGCCCTCGTCGTCTCTCACCTGCATTACCACTCTTGGCAGGCTAAACCCGCAAAAAGAAAAGAAATAGGTCGTATCATGCATTAGATATATGTTCTTCAATTAGTCAAAGTGTTGCAGTACCATACAGTTGTTGAGTTTTCATGTAGAAAGTATTAATAGAGTCAATGCGGGTTCACCAGAGTGGTCGACCCATCAGTCACGAAGGATCCAAAGTACGACGAGGAAAAAAGGGAAGCAGTTTAGCAGCAAGAGAGAGGCCTTGGACACAAGACTTTGAGTGCTGATTCTGCTATCAGACCAAAAAAATAGGTGCAAATTTTATGCTTGGTAGCTCAATGCAGAATTAATTCTTCACATTAGGAGAAGTATACTTATGTTAGATGGTTCAATACTTGGAAATCAAAAAGTTTTGCACAAGTACCCAAACAGAGAGGGATTGAGGTTGTTAGCAAATTAAGAAACTTGCTCTTCCTACCAATTACACAAACTTGGCATTGTTAGACTATGATTGTCAAACAGTGAGGAGTTGCAACTTTAATTGTACAAGCTTGCTCTTCCTACTTTCTCCCCAATCCAGTTGATTAGCAAATTAAGAATTCTTGGCATGGTTCCTATGTAGATCTAGCTAAAAGCCCAAATCAGGTTCCTATTACAAAAAGGAAAATATGATTTAACAGAGAACATGATAAAGTATAATCACAGTTATCACATAGTCCACTTGAAGAGAGATTGAAAGCAACAAAAAAGAGAGGTGAAAATAGAGAAGAAAACAGGAAAATGAACATTAGGGTGTAGCTGACAACTTCAGAGAATATACCTCATTATTTCACTAACAACTTCAGAGAATATACCTCCTCATTATTTCAGTAACTTCTCATTGTGTAGAGAATTCACCAAGTAGCTTCTATTCCGGCAATTAGATATTAACCTAAAAGTAAGATTCACTCAGATGCAAGAATATTAAATTATCCCTCTATTGCAAATGCTAAAATATATAATTTTTTTACCGAGGGAGAAACAAAGGGTGTAGCTGGTGTTTCTTCATTGTTGCCTGATTGTGAACCTAAAATGTTCAAAAAATTAAAAACAAACAAACAAAACATAAATAAAAAAAGGAGCCATGGCCTTGCAATCTTTTGTGCAACATGTGAGTACAAACAAAAGTAAGCAGCCAAGTTATCTGCAGGGAACAAATGTAGCAATACATATGTTTAAGCTTATACAAAGTTACAACTGCTGATAACTTTGTGTAGTTTAGGCAATCTTAGTATAATGGAGTTTCTGCATCTTCTAATGATTTTCCGAACTACTCGTCTCTCCTTTCTTGAAGTGGTTCAACATGCTCTCTTCCTGATATGAAGTGGTTCAATTGTTCTCCGTTCAAACTAAAATGCAAACTGAACACTAGTTTAGTGGGCACAATAATATCATTCATTACATACAAAAGACAAAATTTTCTTGCATAGCAGTATCCGTACCCTATCGTATTTCTGTCCTGTATCGGCATCCATGCTTCAGAGCAAGCTGCTTATTGCTGGAAATCCCAGAATTAATTGCAACAGAAGATAATTTTGCTTCCTATTTTGTTTATAAAGATCTCCAATTTCACTGATGAATCTAGTGTTGAAGTGGATACTACCAGCAAAAGAAGTGGATACAACTCTTGGTTAAAATCCCTAATGACAATCCCATCAAGAGCATGCACCGCATTCAAAGCCTCTTCTCTCTTCAAGAAGCGAATGAAACCAAACTTAGTGTTGAATTTGGCGCTTCTCTTCAAAGGAATATAGATATCATCCACCTGACCATATCCCCCAAAGAGTTGATGCAGCCAGACCTTATCCATCTCCTTCGGCAGATTATCAACAAAAACAGTTACTACATTCTTCTTTCCTCCCCGAAAACTACCACCAATAGACTTAGACATCATTCCCAATCAGTTTACATATCCAACACCCACATCAAGCAGAAGCAACAGACATACACAAAGAAGACAGCCAACCCCAGTAAAAGAAAACAGCAACAGGAAGCCAGACAATAGCAAAAGAAATTGAATCATGCTAAAATCCTCCACAGAAACGCCAATAGCACGAACAGATACCACATAAACGCCCCGGCCTCATATAAAAATAGAATCAAAGACAGTAGCAACAAAAAAATGACACCCCAACCTGCCAGAAAGAAGAGAAACGGAAGTACCTCCGACGATGAACAGCGGCAGACGACACCGACAGAGAAGGCACTCGACGGAGGCCAAAGCTCGATGATCCAGGGAGAGGGGCAAGACGACAAACTTACGTTTGTTATACAATGGTACTACCATTAATCCCACTTTGCAAACAAGTTAGTCAATGATACTAATCTATTGCAAACAATTTTTAGTGTACTCCAAAAAATAGATGCAATATTACTTCTCTAACTGCTACACATATATACATAACAACTAAGAACTTGTGGTTTCATTGTACCTCTTTTGTGCTTTGGCTTCAACTTGGAAATATAAATAACAGATATATTTGTCAACATTCAAGAAGAAATCTGCTCAAGGCAATGCCAAGAGAGACTAGACTCTTCCGTTCGGACATTGAAATAAGTTTTCATCTTTTCTTGAACTCGTGTTCTCCTTAGGATGTTTCAAGTTTCAACTACTTTCCGTTGCTCTTCTTTTCTCTTTCTTTTTTTGCTCACCATCCAAGGTTTGTTAGTTTTGTTTAGGTTTATTCTAGAAATGGGAGATTTAATTCAAGGAGAGGCAAAATTGCTAAAACATGTGTCTATTCTCTGCTGCATTGACGCCTAATTTTGACATTAAAATAACAGTTGGGAATTCAATTTCTTAGGCCTCGTAGAATTATTAATATTTGGGCAGGTGAGGCTTTAGCTGGAGGCACTACTACATGAGAATCCTCGATAAGCAAATGAAAATGGAAATTTAACAAGGAAAAACCAATGCCTCCACCAGCTTGTGGTGTGATAGAAGTGGTTTCCGAAGAAGATCTCTTGCTTTAAAGCAATGTCAGGGGGTGCATGGGCGGGGCTGGCGACGTGCCCGGATTGTGCCGAAAATAGTATTTTTCGGCTAATTGGACAATTCCAATTCCAATCTTTATCCTATAGTGACACCGATCAATGATACGTGATTCTGGACAAGTACTTCAGTTAATGCTTCAGTATCAAAGAACCTCAAACAGAATAAGATTTTTATTTTTGCTAAGTTTGAGAAGTCCCCTCGTTCCCTATTTTCAGAAGCAAAAAAAATCTATATTCTTGCACAAATTCAGTTTTCGAAGGAAAATTGTTTTGCAAGTGTGTCTTAAATTGTGTAGGTGCAGTCTGTGGCAATCCACCAAAACGATACTCCATTATTTCTGAGGATTTAGTCTACTTTCCTCAAGACCGAAGGCAAAAATTTCAAAAAAGAAAAAAAAAATCAGATGCAACAGATCGAAGAAAGAAAAAGAGATTCACCTGGAAATTTGTAGAGCTTGATGGAATGGTCGATAGATCCGGAAGCGAGACAAAAACGATGAAATCGAGTCAATATACCTTTGATTCTTTGCCTTAACCAGTGCAATAGTTCCGAATATAGCTTTGATTCTTCTCCAACTACGGAATGAGGGAGAAGAAAATGATGAAATCGAGTTATTAGTAGAGAAACAGAGATTAATTGATCAGATTTAAAGACAACTGGAGAGCGAGGACCTACCTACTCACGATTGGAACCCTAGAGATCGATCCATTAGCAGCCAACACCAGTTCGCCCCACTTGAGAAATCTACTACCATTTCGCACGAAATGATTGGGAGCTATGCCGCCACTGATCGAGTTACCGATTGGAATTTTCAGATAGGGCTGTGCGATTTTGGGCGCCATGATTGAATTTTCAGAAAGGGCTTTGTGATTTTGGGCGCTGAAGATCGGCGCCTATAAAATTTTGGAGGAACGCTATTAAAGTCATTAATGAAACGCTATTGAAATTTTGGAGCGAGCGTTTGCTTCTTGAACGCTATATCTGCTTGTCTATTATAGCATAAGTAAAAGAACGCTATAAAAATATGCTATAGTAGGCAAAAAGAATCAATCACCCTCCGCCTCCCATTACACATGATATGCAACAACTTAGAAGGCACCAAAGGATCACTGATAAGGCAGTCGTCAATCAATCGAACGAATTGAGTTACTAGAAAATTACAGTATAGTGAAGTTCCATAAAGCCCATATAAAAAATTTAACCAACTTACGAAGAACGAATCGGATAAATATGAGGTGTCAATGTTGCAATCTTAAAACTACACCAAAATGCACATACCTACACCAAAATACACAAAAGGCCACAACATCTAGCCATAAAGTAAAACGTAAATAAAATCTCCTACCAACATCATAGCTGGAAACAACCATTGAGCAGCAAAAAGTAGAGATGATAGCCCCTCCCAAGACAATACCAGAATCGTAAGGCAAGAGCAGCACATTCACGAACAAAGCAAACTAGACCACTTTGAGCTCTTGCTTCCACTTTAGTAGGCAAAAAGATTAGGACCATTTCAGCAAAATTTCCTTCTGTATTGGCAACCACAAAACATCTCTTAGCCCTCCCAAAGTTGGGAGTTGAAAAGAGAGAAAATAGAGCAGATCCTTCACAGAAAGAAAATTGACACCTGATGATATATAGGAACACTATAAAGCATCACCAGAATAGTTAAGCATAATAGAGCACACTTACAAACAAACAAACTGATCCACCTTCACCCTTGCTTTCACTTTAGTAGGCAAAGAGCTTAGGATTTTCAGCACTTTCCTTCTGGATTAGCAATCCCAGACATCTCTTAGCCCTCCAAAGCTAGGAGTTGAAAAGAGAGAAAAAACATATCCAGCTCCAATAAATGAAAGAAAGCACATAGCAGCCAGCACAGAATTGAGCAAATAGACAGCTCCAATAAAATAAGACAGCACCTGCCTCAATCCCAAAATTTTAGTCCTTGTGAAATACCAACTTTTTAAGGAGACATATAATTAAAGCACTTTAAGTCAAACCAGAAGGTATTTTACCAAAAACAACCGACACATTTGAAACCAAAAAAAGGAGAGGCAATTTTGGAGTTTATGTATGTCCACAAAGGGTTGAAATAGAGAGGCAATTTGGAGTTTAATGGCTCTTCTTGCCAATAAATTCAAGGGAGGCATTTGTAATATCAGAAATGTAAACCGCCAAGTATTCCAGTTCTGGGCAGCCCTGTGCCAGAGCGATTAGTCCTGTGTGTGAAACCAATCCTCCTTCATTGTCCATCCCCTGTTCGTCAGCGCCCCGCTCGATCCGAAGCCGCCTTAATCTTTTGCAGCACCTTCCAAGAACTTCCAATCCTCTGTCGCCAATAACAGTCCTTGTCTATATATAACAAAGGAAATCGTGTCAGAAAATAAATTAACAAACACCCATTGTGTATCGACAGCATACTCTCCATGTTGGCATCCTACTAGAATTCTACTCCTAGTTAGTAACCTATTTACACACAAACCTGCAGGGAAACAGGGATACAATGGCTGCCTACATAACCTCAGTGGAGTCGCCAGTAGTCGCACCCAAATTTTTCGGGACCTGACTTGTCACAACAAGAAATGGGTGTCCTAACCGTAGCTTTCATGCGAGTAGAGTATAATATTTTAACTCTCTCTTTCCTTAGCTGAGAGAGAGTCAAAGCTAAGGTTTATGGACCTTTTCCCACCAATAGCCGGTAGGGTTCCGAAAAATCTGGGCGCCACATTACCTGACTAGTATCTCTACCTACCTTGTCGCCAAAAATGGGGTTTTTTATTATACAAATCTCAGCCGTGGGCAATTGAACTGTTTGGATAGCTAAATTTTGCAAACCACGTTATACATACTATTAAAGCACTTCAATTATCCACAAGCTCTAATAACAAGTTCAACTTGATCCCATAAACAAAGAATATGGGGAAAACAGAATGCAAAGATTAAAGCAAATGACTTCGAAGAGAAGATGAAATATCTAAACATCAACACAACAAGCTTTATAAGACGAGAAATGTTTTGAGATCCTACCTCAAGAACCTCCAAGTTAGGGCACTTTTGAATTAAGAGACAATGGTCCAGTGTATCCAGAAATGCATAGAGGAGATCCAATCTTCTCAGTAACGATGCAAAGGGAAATACAATGGGCATTTCATTCCACCCCATGTACGTCAGACCCAAGGAGCTTACTTTGGGGGGAAATGATATGGAAGAGTACCTTTCTGGTTCCTCACTGTAAGAACCCCCACCAAACTCTTGTAGTGCTGCGGCAGTGCGAAAGAAGCCAACAAGATCTAGCAATCCACCAAACTCTTGTAGTGCTGCGGCAGTGCGAAAGAAGCCAACAAGATCTAGCAATTCACTAAGTACTATCAAAGTCAAGCTGAAATATTTTTTTTTCGCAAAGTACTATCAAAGAAGCCAAAAGCAATATTTTTTTTCGCAAAGTCAAGCTGAAACAGAGCATGAAAATGCCCTCAAAGTAGCTGACGATAACCTCACAGTTGTCTCCACCTTATTGACTACCACTCCTACCAGTCTTAAAACATGATGCAGCATACATTAATTGATTGATAGCATCGGCAATAGCCTTGTAGAAAAACATTGCGGCAATAATCCAGAAATAGCCTTGTAGATCCATATCATCATTCATCGGAAATATAGCAGGATATCCGTCATTATACATACAAGATCACCAATAGAAACATGAACACGTATAATCGATAGCAGCAACTTCGCATCAGAAATAGGAACACAGCAATATCGGTTGATATCACCACCAAACAGTTCAAGCAGCCAAAGAGAAACCAATTGAAAGGACCATGTGAAAATGATAAGAATGGGCAGTAAGCATTCACAAAGAACCACATAGACCAAAAAAAGCCCTAATTTGTAATACACAATGCAGAATCACATAGAGCAAAAAAAAGCCCCAATTTCTAAAAAAAATGCAGAATCACAAACCCAAAAAATCAAAAACTCAAAATGCATAATCGTACCTATATGTCAGTCAAATATCTAAAATTTTCGTTTTCGAGCTGGCTAGGGTTGTGCATGTCGAAAGCTTCTCGCTCTCAAATTGGTCTATGTTTCTTTCTTCGTTTTCTTTTGATAAAATGCGATAGTTCAATCTGCTAGTTGGTGGAACGAGAGAGAGAGAGAGAGAGAGAGAGAGAGGAGCAAACCTGGACCTCACGATTGAAACCCTAGAATACCCATAATCGATCCACTAGCTAGCAACACCAATTTGAACAGCTTGAGATATCTAGCACCAGTTCGCACGAAATGATTAGGAGATCTGACACCAATGATTTTGGTGGAACGATTAGAATTTTCAGCTAAATCCGAAATCGTTAAGATTCTTGGGGTTTCTCTTATCTGAGTTTGCAGACGAGGAGGTGGCGTCCGGCGAGCTTACGACCTCTCCAGGTGAGAGATCTGATGAGAGAAGATCCCAATTCCATGGATAAACTGGTAGAAGCAACCCGAACCAAATTAGAAATATTTGGCGTAAATCCTCTGAGCAGGAGTGGGAAAATTTTTGGACGCCCTTTTTTTCCGCCTTCGGAATGCTACGGAAAGGAAACGAAACGCTATAAAAGGGGGGGTTTTAAGTGAAACGCTATTGAAGTGGAATACAAAAGCACGGAAGCCTACCTATTATAGCGTAAACGGAAAAACGTTATAAAATTACGCTATAATAGGTCCTATTTGTTGTAGTGAGATTAATTAGTACGTAACTAATCACTCTCGTGAATTCCGTTGCGTCACATATTGATAGGAGATTAATACATGCTACTCTCTCCGTCCCTTTTTTAGAGTCCAGTATTCCATTTTGGGTTGTCCCTTAATAAGTGTCCATTTTGTAAAGTTAGTGGGTAAAAGTTGGTACATTTTCCATTTTGCCCCTAAAAATTAGATTCCATTTTGAAAAATTAGAGAGTAAAATTATAATGATGATGTATTCAAAAAGGGTAAGTAGGAAAAGTGGAGGTAAAAGTTGATATGAAAGGTGTAATGATGATGTTTTCTTAATAAATTAGAGTTACAAAGCAGGACATTTAAAAAAAGGCGGAGGGAGTATGTTTTAGTATGCGTTTTGCTTTTTAAAAAAAAAACTGAGGTGGGCTCCATAATGGGTGCACGTACACTATTTCCTCCAAGAGAGGAGTATGTGCATTGCGCAATGCACAACATGCATGCTTTGCTAACGGTCGATCATTGATGTGTTTTTGTTGATACAGTTTACTTTCTTCACACATGACTCAAGTGGAAATTTAGGTTGATCGAACATTGGTACATATGTGACCGGAGTACATTTTTTGTACTCCCTCCGTTCCTAATTAACTGTCCACTTTCACTTTTTCCAAATTTTTTTAAATGAGTTATATCTTTTAATTCATACTTTTTTTCATAATTTTCAAAATTTTGTCTAATAGAATCAATCGAGATCTATCAAACAAGATCCATATTGCATATAAAAAATATTATACTTTGGAAGATATAAATAATTTTTTAAAATATCCGGAATAGTAACATGGACAATTAATTAGGGACGGAGGGAGTACATTTTATTGTGCAAATCATTCTATCTGTTTTTGTATTGATAAGGAATTTGCTCCAATCAAATATCTGTCAATGTTTGGCTAACATGACTCTACGCGTGGATTATTCTCGGCGAGACGAAGGAAATGAACGATTCAATTAACTAAAACGGATCTGGGATGGGCTAACATTCACACTCTGATCGATCGGGCACAACACAACCCCTTCCCGTTGAAATTTTACGAAAACTCTTAAACAAATTAACTTACACAAAATTTTGAAACTTGTTTTCTAATTATATTTGCACAACCAACTGCTACTCTGCTACATAAATTCATAACATAAAAAAAGGGGCTATTCAGCCGCCTCATAATTCGTTCAATCGGTAGAAATCCATTTGAGATTGACTGCAATTGGAGGCAGGATACTCTATGCTGATAACCCTTGTGCCTCTGTGCCGAGAGGTTTTCCAGGGTTAGCGACAAAGATGGAGGCGTGGAGGTTGGGGGAGGGGGATGAGGAGAGGTGAAATCGTCAAAAATGGATTAGGCCACATAATTTATGGATAGGTCAAAGGCCATCCAAAAATAACACCCCCTTCACTAGGATAAAAACCGGGGGGGATGAGTTTATCTCCCTCATCGTTCTGCTTCCCAAAACAAGGATAAGTGTGGGTCCCACCACCTCATCTACCCTGCATAACTCATCCCGCTCCTTAATACTGCATCTAAATCGGGCCCTTATTGTCAAAATTAAGGACAATGATGACTTAAAATCCTTTAATTGAACGAATATTTTTTTTGTTTATCTTAGTGGCGATTTAACAACGGAAGCCATACAAGAGTAATAAGATGGCCGATATGCCTAGTGAGTTTAGACTCCTTGCTTTGGCTGCTATCTTGTTCTTGTTAAGGGAATCAGGTCCTGATAAGGGTGTTCAGAAATTTCTATTACCTCTAAAAATCACAACTATATATGTACATAAGAATCTTATCTATTATGGAACCAAAAAATAAAACTTATCTATTACTTAGGTTATATACCTTGGATTGATTTGTTGGCTAATTTTTGGGTTGGATGTTCTAATATTTTGGATACAGTACCGTTCAGGTATTTTTGAGTAGGGTGTTCAAGAAGGGATAATCTAAGATAAACCTAAAAAGTTTACATGTATTCTATCAAGAAAATTTTTTGGAGTGAAGGGTGGGGCCGCCACTGAACTAGGGTTTTCGATCCCCTAGGTGATGGTCTATCTATACTAATGTCATGACCTGAACAATCTCATGGAAAAGTGTTCAAAATACAGTGCGACGGGATTGGTCCTTTATTTGTGAATGCAAGCTTTCCAGGCCACTGCAGTTTCCTTTTGTTATCTTCACATGAAAAATAAGCTAGCGAATCTGTATGTTTTTTTTTCTAGAGATAATGCTCAGCCGGTCCTATTTTTGTATGTTTTTTTCTAGAGATAATGCCCAGTCGGTCCTATTTTTGTGGGCAACTTTAGTCCTCTATATCTCTCCATTTGTGTATAATAGTTTGGTAGCCCACTATCAGTAAGTCATATCTGAACGACCGGAAAGCCCAAGTTCAGTGCCAGATAAGTGGGTTTGGCCCATGTCATGGAGTTAGTTTACTTCTAAGTTTGCTGATCAATAGCTGTGTAGATGATCAATGAAGGCTCCTGTGAGAGCCCACCTAGTAGTCCCACATCCGGGAAAAAGTGAAAAAGGACTTGGAATATAAGTAAAGACCGACCAATTACTATTAACTTGAGATTAACTTTTTGAGTCCATGTGATTAGAATTCACACCCCCTATAATATGCAATTCACATCCTCTGTTATACACAATTCATATCCCCTATAATAGACAATTCACACTCATATAATAGACATTTCACACCCCCTTAAACTCATGTTGTACACAATTCACACCCTTATACAATAATTCACACCTTCTGTTTTACACAATTCACTCTTAAACAGAAACTCACACCCCATATAACAGATAATTCACATCTCTTAAACTCTTTTGTACACAATTCACACCCTTAATGACACACAATTCACACCCTTATAATAGGCAAATCACACCTCCTGTGACAAAAAATTCACACCCTATATAATAGACAATTCACACCCCCTTAAATTAAGTACAAAATGAAAGAATTCACACCATTCAAATGCAGAATTCATACCATATCTATCACACAATTCACACCCTTTATATCATATAATTCATACCCACAAAGAACAAACAATTCACACTCCTTTAAAACTCTTATTGTACACAATTCATAACTCATGTTGTCCACAATTCACACCCTATATAATAATTTGCACCCCCTATTATACACAATTCACACCCATATACAAAAATTCACACCTCTATAATAGATAATTCACACACGCAAAAAAAAGGGACAACAATTCACACCTCAAAAATATCCAATTCACACCCAAAAAATTATAATATAATTTTACACATAATTTCATATTCAATATGGGTCTTATTTTTTAGAATCTACTCGACGAGATCTATAAAAAAACACCTCATAGTTCCCGATCAAATTTAGATGATCCGAGCCGCTCAATGCGATCAGAACGTGATTTTAAGGGTACTCATGAAAAATCAGCAAAAAAAAAAGACCGAAAAGAGCTTGATCTGAGCAGTTTTTAGCTTAGATTTCATGAACGGTTCAATTAAAAACTGCTCAAAACAAGCACTTCCCGGTCTTTTTTTTTTGCTAATTTCTCGCGGGTACCCTTAAAATCACATTCTGCACACATTGAATGGTTCGGATCATAAAAATTTGATCGAGAACTATGAGATTGAAATTTGGGGTGTTTTTTTAGGTGTTTATTTGGGTGTCCCTTGAACCGTCCCGTATATATATAAATAAAAGATATTGCATTTTAAAGTTTGTAATGCAAAAAGTAAAAAAATACATCCACCTCAGCACAAATCAACATCAAGCACATACTTAATATATTCTTCACGCGCGTAAAGGCCTATGCGGAAGGAAAATTCAAAAAAGGGTCTGTAAGAGACAAAACACTAAAAGCGGGGCCGGCTTGGAATTTCCCAAAAATTTTTTGGTAGCCCACTATCAGTAAGTCATATCTGAGTGACCAAAAGCCCAAGTTCAGTGCCAGATAAGTGGGTTGGGTTTGGCCCACGTCATGGAGTTGAGTTTACATTTAAGTTTGCTCAATAGCTGTGCAAAATGATCAATGAAGGCTCCTCTACAAGTGCCATGTATAGCAGCCTTGCCAGTGATTAATGCCGAGGACTGCTGGAATAGTTACCCCGCCTGAAGAGATAAAAAGGCCTCATGGCGGCGAACTTGGCTGCGAACTTGGCTGGAGTGTCTAATGTGGAAAAAATGAATAAGGCAATGTTATTTTGACAGTTGAAGGTTGCTACCAAACCTTCAAATTTGAGAGGTGGAGAAGCAAAATTTGAAGGATAAGATAGTATTTGAGGTATATGCTGGAGTACAAAATAGTGACCGAAACCTTAAAACTTTTAACTTATGGTGCTTAGAGGGTTTTGGAGATGCTCTAATAAGATGATGGCTATGAAGCCAGTCTCTATCTGCCATAACATGACATACCATGCCTTGCTCTCTTTTTTTGGGTAACTTCTGCCATGCCTAGTTTATTTCTTTGCTGCTGTTTTTTTCTCCCTTCCCTGCTACTTCGAGGTGCCACCGTGCCTGTAAAATCAAAATCTTGTTGGTAGAATATGTCTACAGACCTTGTCTCTGACGCTTGGCTGGATTAGATCCTTGTTTATTGCTGGTCTTTAGAGCTTGGCAAATTATGGCCTTTATATTCCGTGATTTTGCTCTTACATTAAGCTAGCTGTTCTAACCGGAGATTGCATCAATAAAAGCTCATACATAGTTCACTGTTTGAAACCATTGAAAGTTATGGCTTGTTCTAGATTTTCTATTTCAAGTTGCCTTGTAAGAAAATTTTGATTGTGTTAACAATTGTACACTCTTTTGTTTATTCTGCACATTAATTAAGACTCAATCTCTGCGTGATAGCTAATTTTGCAGCTGCGCTGAAAGTACTGTCTTACTTGCCCTTGCCTTACTCTGCACTAAGCACTCTCCTCATGGTCCCAACGCTTTTAAGGCACGCTGTCTATGATCACATTGCCAAGAGGTGCTATGACTGGTTTAGAAAGGAGGACGATTGCCTGGTTCTGAAAGAGAAAGAGCTGTGCGAGCGATTTATAGATAGGGAAGAAATCTTTGGCCGTAGCAAAAACCGGATCTGCGATATCCTCTTGTTACCCAATCAGGGTTGTCTTGGATAATTCAATTGTAAAGCTGTACATGCATGGTTTATATGCTCGAGAGTGGTATTGGATGCGGTTACATGTAATTGGGAGAACTTCATTTTTGTAGCTAATTGATTGGATGGTTGATGTCGAGTGGTATTGGATGGAGAATCTCTCTCTGTTTCGCCGAACGGAAGAAGCTGCTCAGAACAAGTGCAAGCAGGAGGAAAATTCTCGCTTGATTAGCAGTGGAACTCGTATCTCTGTGTTTGGTGCCTCTTGTATTGTTTGCATTGGTTTTGCGGAAACCTACTTCAACTTGATATCTTGTGTATGAGAGTATAAGGAAGTCGGGGTATGGATTATTGCGTGGGACGAAAGTATGTTGGTCCGATGAAAGACGTTTTCAGACTCGATTCTGATCGTTTTGAGTTCTTCGGTTTTCATTTTGCAGTTTTTGTGTTCTGCTTTTTTGAAAACAGGAACTCTAAAAAAGCTTGAATACTTGTCAGTTGTTTTGTGACTTAATGTGCCCAGGCCTCTCCTCAACCACACATTTTTGTGGAACCCGAGACTAAGTGTATGGACCCTACAATAATGTGTGGCGGGGAGAGGAATCGGCCACCCCCAGAGGCCTTCAGTTTCTCGGATCTTACAATATACTTCTGATCATCAAAACAAAACGTGAACGGTACAACATGGTAATTTCAAAACAAAACATAGCCCACTGTTTCTAGTTCTACAGCAGGACATAAGTAACAAAAGGGAAACGCAAATCAAAACCTAACCGAAAAAAATAAATAAACAGAGAAAAGATGGGATAAAAGCAAACACCATCCACACCCCCATGCACATGCTCGAATTCAATTGAATTTTATACTACCTCCATCCCATATTGCCTGCCCCACTACGAAAAGATGCGTAATTCTTCTTAAAAACAGTTAAGTATTTCTTTGAGTTTTATTTTTTGCATCAAATCAAAGTACTTGACGAGTTCTTTGAATTGGTGTGAAAAAAGTTTTTAAAAATTATGCACGGAAGCGTTTTATTTTTCGATCCAAAAATTGCACGACTTTCTATCCGATATTCGTCAACCTTTCTAGTTCCTACACTTCAAACGTTCCACAAATTCATCAATGCACTTATCAGAGCTCCCTCCTTCACTAATTGCTTCCTTGGCCATAGCCTTCAATTTACTTGCATTCCTCCTGATCTCAAGACTTCTCTCCCCTTTCCCCATGACTTGCTTCAAACAAGAAATTAGCTCTTCTCCCCTCAAAATTCCCTTCTCATCCTCCTTGGCTCTAACACCAACACCCCATATCTCCTCTATGAACTTAGCATCAGTCAGTTGGTCAGCCCATTTGGGCACTCCGATCATCGGCACGCCGAGGCTTAGCCCTTCCAGCGTCGAGTTCCACCCGCAGTGAGTTACGAAGCAACCGATCGCCGGGTGCGCTAGCATTTCCAGTTGGTTGCACCATGTTACTATCAGGCCCTGAGTTGAGAAGTCATCACAAAGTTAATAATGTTACAATCACAAAATGAAGGCAACAACAGTTAACTTGCATCAATCAACTAAAACATCATATAGAAATCCATAAAATTAGAGTGACCAATGAGAGGCATGACAAGTCGTTCTCAAGTCATATTTGCCTCCTTTCTTGCACATTTTGATGGCAAAATATGACTCCAAGATGCAACGATAAATGTCACAAAATCATGTTTTCGCGACGCACAGTCGCAAGAAAGACATGGGAACCAAAGCTATATCGGAATGCCAGCAATATATTGATAAAAACGAAAAGATAGCGCGGAGCGTCTCCAACCTTGACTTCAAATCTGGATTGTCAAATTTTTCCTAGAAGGCTCATGCGTTAAATTGACATCTCCAAATTTGACATCAACAAAACTCTTTCGGTCTAAATCGTAGTGTCAAATTTGACATCAACTATATTTCCAATACCTTTTCTTTTGTCGAATCTGCGAACTCAGGAGGCAATTTGCCAAGCTCAGACTCCCTCACCACCCAAATAAAATCCAAATCGCTGCACTTCAATCCCGAAGCTACTTCCTCCATCTGTTCTGCTGCCAATGAAACCATGCTTCCGAAAGAGATGTACACCACGGACTCCCATGGCTTTGTTTCTAGCCATTGGATGGTTTCGCTGCCGAGTGGATTCCACAGGCTTGCTCCGTATCCCTTGTCTCCTTTAATTCGGCCGTCCAAAAATGCTGATGGCACCATTGGACCTATCAGTTTTCCTGGCCAGAGGTCCCATACGCCTTTCGCTGCCTTCAATGAGTCATAAAACACATAAATCAGCTCTTTGCACTGAAATTTCGTCATACAAAATATTGTCATGTATGCAAGCGACACGACACGGACAGGATACTAACACTTCAACATGCAATATTCCCAGAATCATTGAGGAAATGAGACGTTAGGGACATGTTTCGGGAAACATATGAGTAGTCTTGTCGTATAAATACGAAATGAAAAAACAAGTCAAATAATTGACCTTAGGCTAGCTTGGAATATACTTCATAATTAAGGATGTACCTAGCCTTCCAATTTTTCGAAGGTGTTCCCGAATACCCAGTCAGCCTTTTCCACGTTAGAGTACTGACGCAAATTCATGGCCAAGTATGCAGGGTGACTTTCTGGTGCCAAGACAAAGCTTGGCAAGTCTGGCAAGTTCAACGGCGGCAGGCCGGGAAGCAGCAGGGGCGTCTCGTCCGGTTTCACAGGCAGACTGATCAGGCCTCGGTGTATGCGACAGAATATTGCGCACACCTGGCCGAGTTGGTGAAAAAGGATGCCCCATATATGCCGTTTTCCTTTGCAACATCCAGAGCCCATGGCAGAAATGAATCATATACGACACAGTTGACCGGAAAAGAAGAATCTTGGTACCTGTCCACAGTGGCAGATTTAGAAATTCGACATTTAAAAAAAAAAAGGTCAAAATATTCAGTCTTCTCTTTTGAACATGAGCTGGAAAAAGTTCACGAAAAGACAATATCTACTTTTCCACATTCCCTACTTGTGGATGAGTTGAGACAAAGTTCTCGAGCCGTTGTCTCTGAAGGCCTTGAGGTACACATACTCGTTTCCCGCTTGAGAAAATCCTCCCTCATCGAATCCGTCGGAGATCGGCTCGACAGCGACGTTCGCGGCGCTAATGTACTTGACTGTGTAATGGGTCGTGGCTACTGTGGCTTTGACACCTTTGGAAGCTAAGCGTTTGGCAAATTGGAGGAGAGGGTTTATGTGGCCTTGGCTTGGGTAAGGGAGGAATACAACATGGGCTCCTTGGTTTTTCTCTTCCATTTTGGTTCGGCTGGATTCTGATGCTATTTGGTTTCTGTGGGGAACTTCATTTATAGCTGGAATAAAACGATAAAAGTTTTGTAAAATGGTTATACCAAGTGTTCAAGCTGAGGTGGTGTAATATTCTTTGATTTAATTTTTCCTTGACGACCAACTTATACACGCACCTCGACTTTTTCCTCCTAGATCTGGTCAAAGACAGGCCGTCCACGCCGGGAGACCCGAGACTAGAGGATTCACGATAGATTTCTCTCTTGCGATATGACCCCAAGAAGTTGCTGTAGACACCTCAATTTGGACCTATTAACTATCCTTGATTTGTGGCCTTGAGGCTCCCCGATGATGAACCAAGATCAAAACAGGCCTTGGCTATAGCTTGGACATTGCTTCTTGCACATTTTCAAAACCAAAATCCCATTTTTTCCGACACCCTGAGGGTACAATTGGCACACATTTTAGCATATAAAATATATTTGAATGAAACCAATTGGGTTAGAAAGAGGACTTAATGAGCTTTCCAACGCTTCGAAAAACACCTAAAACCGAGTTCGGGAGTGTCCGTGGCGCCCTTCTGAAGTTGGGCTGACACTCCCAAGCGCTTGGGAGTGTTGACAAACCAATGCATGTTGAGCTTGACCTTTTTCAGCCCATTCAACATTCAACGTTCAAACCTGTCATGCAGAAGCCTGCCTGAGTATGCAGGTCTGGCAGAGAATATCATCATGCCTTTTTTCCCCCAAAAACTATTTTCTCTTTATTTTTGATTTATTTATTTTTGATTTATTTTTCAAAATTCAAACTCATTTTCTCCTCTCCTATAAATACCCTTTCATTCTACATGCAAAGGACCACGAAATTCACCTCTCTCACTCCCCTGTTTTCAGAAAGCCTTGGTGAAAACACCCTCAAACATTTTCCAACTTCCAACTCAAATATTTTTCAACTTCCACCTTCAAATAATTTTCAAGAAAAATCCAAAAATCACAAAAGCAAATGAGGTCTTAGACTTCATCCTTCTCCTGTTTTCCAGCCCTCATTCAAGTATCCAAGTCAATCCAAGAAGTCTTGTTCAAGCAAAAGGTATAAAATCTGATTTTATACTTAGAAGCCTACTGTTTTCCCCTGTCTGAGGGAGATCAGTGGCTCATACCAGTTCCTCATACTGGTTGTGAGCCACCTGATCTTGGTTTAACAATAAAAGCAAGAGGTTAGAAGGAGTTTTTCAGTACACTGGAATCACTCCCGAGCGCTCGGGAGTACTGTTATTTTGCTGCAACATGTTTTTCCCCTTATATTGTTGTTCATACAAGTTTCTGAGTACTGGGTGTGCACTGGTCCTTCTAGAGCCCGGTAGGGTTTATTTATAGTTGCAGGGAAGCAAGGTTTGAATGGTTAAGACCAGTTCTTAGCTGTTTAAACCTCTAGCTGAGCACGTCTATACTTTTATTTCTTTG
Source organism: Rhododendron henanense subsp. lingbaoense (assembly GCA_020567845.1). Classification (NCBI taxonomy): domain Eukaryota; kingdom Viridiplantae; phylum Streptophyta; class Magnoliopsida; order Ericales; family Ericaceae; genus Rhododendron; species Rhododendron henanense. The sequence goes on along the minus strand of CM036324.1, from coordinate 25,609,296 downwards.
TGATTTTTCTGGCAGTACTAGCATGTGAATATGTCTAAAGAAATTTGCAGGAGGTGTTGACTACACTCCTGAGCGCTCGGGACCACTCCCAAGCGCTCGAGAGTGATTCCAGTGACAGTTCATTCTGTTTTCTTACTTCATCATTCTATTGCACCTTGTACACCTTTCACATGCATGCACTTCTTATTTGGTATATTTGTACATACTTGCTAATTGTTTTCATGAAACAAAATATTTTTAAAATCCCATAAACGTTTAGTAGAGACCGATCTTGTATCGGGCGAGGGGGGTGCCGTAAAACCCTTCCCCCTCGTAACGTGGCTTCCAAACCCTCAAACGATCTCTGGTTTTCAATTTCAAATCAACCATTTTCAATCAAAACGGTTTCTCGGATGGCAAACCATAAATCCGGGTGGCGACTCCTCAATTTTTCAAATAAAAACATATTTTTCGGGCGGGTAGCCCACAGTTGCCAAGTTTTGAACTAAAATGGGTGACGTCGTGTAATATTCACATAAGTTGGGGCAACACAAGAGAGTGCCCCAAGAGTCAAAGACCATCCAATAATTACTCCCCGAGTTTCACATGGTTGAATTGAACTCCTTGGACCGATACTACACCAATTTGTATTCAAATTCTTAACACCTTGGCCCATAACGAAACCAAATTGTATAAGCTCTTCGCCATCCACATAAATATGTGATGCATAAGGGTGTTGGGGCGTTACATGGCAAAATTCTAAACTCCTTGGACCGATACTAAACCAATTTGTGTTCAATTTCTTAACACCTTGGCCCATACGAAGCCAATTTGTATAAGTTCTTCACCATCCACATAAATATGTGATGCATAAGCGTGTTAGGACACTACATGGCAGTGCCTAAAATCATCCAATAATTACTCTCCGAGCTTGAAATGGTTGAACTGACATATCAAGACTCTAAACACCTTGGACCAATACTATACAAATTTGTTTTCAAATTCGATCTAAACACATTGGCCTATACGAAACCAATTTGTAGAAGCCCTTCGCGATTGACCTAGTGGCAAAACTTGAGATTTATGAGTTTGCTCCATTTTAGGTGTTAGTAATTCTTATAAGGTCGTTCCACACAAGACTTTGTGGTCTGTCGTTTTCGTACCAAAAATATAATTTATAAAACAGGGAATTAACAATTATCCTGAAGAATAGCAGTTAAGTCCGAGATCGTCCACGGAGAGTAAAAAGCTAAGTTGCAATACGTTCAATTGATTTTTTAATTTAATTCTGAAAGGAAAAGGTTTGGATTTGAGTTGATTTGATTAAACTAAGACTAAACTAGAAAGCGATTAAAGGATTTTGAAACAAATGAGAGAAAGGACTAGGGTTTCCGATTCAGTCTCCCCTTGTAACATAATTATTTCGAAACCTAGGGTTCACATTCAACATTCAACCAGATCATCTTAGGGTAGCAATTCCTATAGATAATCCCCAAAAATATAATCAAGATTCGTACCCCGTATAGGCTATCTCAACACGGCACGGATCGTCCCATTGAATTTAATCACGGCACGACCCGTCTCAAATCGTATAGTCTATCTCAAAGCCTATCTCGGAACATTCAAAACCATTGTATGACAGTGCTTGAAACCATGAATACAAACACATTCGAAGATTGGAAAAATATTAAACTTCATAAAAAGTTATGAATCGATCAAGTCATACAATCAAGTTGAATATAAAACCCTAGAAATCTAACAACTACGCTACTTGGAGAGACCTCCTCATCACCCTAGTCAAGGGATTTAGCCGCTCATAGAGTTAGGAAAAATAATCATAAAACACATAAACTCCATTAAAGCTTTCGGAAGAATAAGAAAAGAATAAAACCCAAAGCTCCTGTTGGTGGCTCGGTCGTGATCTGCGTCGAAGTGCCGTAGCTTTTTCCTTGTGCGTGAACAAGTCTTCTGATTGCCGCCCCCGTTCTTCTGTTTCAGCGTGAGAAAAAAGATATCCCACCAAAACCCTTTTTTTCTCCCTTTTATAAATGCCGAGAAACCATTGAAAAGTGGGGCCTAACTTGTCAACTACTGGACCCATCATCTCTCACGTTCAAACCCAAAGGTCATTGGCTGGCCCATGTCTCTTCACACACTTCTTGATTTTAAATTCTTCAATTGCCTTTCACTTGCACCACATGCAAATCCACAACAGTATATTGCTCCGAAATTCCATTATGTTGGAATTTGATTGGGTGCTTCACGTCATCCAATATAAGTTTGCTCTCGTCTCTGGATCAATTGGATTGGCATTGGTTTTGCGTTAAATATGATTTTGTGCTTTTAGCTCTAAATATTAACCATCGGCTCCGAGAATCTTGAAACGCAATTAACAAGTATGAAATCCCAAGTAGCGTACTAAGTGGACATAACAAGCTTAAGTTAGAAAGCGTAAATAGGCATATTGAGCGGCCTTGTGAAAAATCAGCTCAATTGAATAAATGTAAGTGCTTGATCCAAATCTTCTCATTTTTCATTCAGATTTCAAAACTTATTCAATTGATCAAACTGATTTTTCACAAAGCCACTCAATTTGTTTTAAAGTTATTACGGTTCGAATTTTCCGTCCTAGACCCGGCGTGCCGGTGGGTGGCCATAAAGGGTTCCCTCTCGAAACCAATTTGTACACCATGACTTGAACTGACAGGAAGCATTTGCATTTTCAACACCATGACTTGATTGGTTCTACTTTCTTCTTCGAGTGCCACCGCATAAACATTCATGAGTGAATTGGTTTACCTTTTTTTTTTCTTTCTTTTTTTGCACATTTTTGCATCAAACGCATTTCACGTGGAAAGCTGTCACACCACAAACCCGAAGAGGGGATGTCCCAAGTGCCCGACATCCGTCACAGAAGAAGAACTACATGATGTGTAATGGGAGGAAGGGGAGCAGGTATGCATTGTGGGGCCCACCTCGGATCCCGATATTAGATCTTTTTTGATCCGTGGGTTCTGACATTGGATTGAATCTTTCATATATTTTGTTCATCTTTTCGAGTTCTCTCCGTCCCTTTTAAAATGTCATAGTTTGAAAACTATGTAGTTTTAGGAGTCAACTTTCACATCTACTTTATACTTTTTTCATTAACTTTTCTCTCCACTTTACACTTTCCACATCAACTTTGACCTCTACTTTACCCATTAACTTTTCAAAATGGACACTTATTTTGAGACAGTCCAAAATGAAATACTGGTCATTTAAATAGGGACGGAAGGAGTATTGATCAGAGATTAATACATGCTATGTTTTTAGTATGTGTTTTGCTTTAAATAAAAAAAAAACCCAATTGTAGATGAATCTTGCGGTTTGAGGCTCCGTTCCGGAAACCTTCTTAAAAAATAAGTACTTATTTCCTTCACTTCTCATTCAAAAATAATCCACCCTTCTTATTTTTCCCAAACAAAAAGTTTCTTTCACATTTTCAAACTCAAAAATAATGTAAATGAAAAAAAAAAATTAATTTTTTTTTCACCGTATTAAAGATCTCAATGAGATCTATCAAACAAGATCCATTGTGATAGGAAAATTATTTGCGTAAACACATAATTTTTTAGCTTGAAGTTGCCTTTACAAAAAGAAGACTGTTTTTACCAAAATGGGCGCCGGCGGAGGGAAATCGGTCCGGCAGCCGCGCCGGGCCATCTCCGGCCACCGGACGGCCGATCCGAGCCGTCCAAAAATTCTAAAAAAAAAAACCAAGGGGGCTAGCGTGGGAATCAACGGCATCCGAGGTGTGTAGGGTGCTTGATCGTAGCACCCCTTTTTCGTGTATAATCCAATTCAATTTTCGTGTATATTATACACGAAAAAGAGGTGCTCCGATCAAGCACCTTACACACCTCGGATGGCGTTGATTCCCGCGTTAGCCCCCTTGGTTTTTTTTTTTAGAATTTTTGGACGGCTCGGATCGGCCGTCCGGCGGCCGGAGACGGCCCGGCGCGGCCGCCGGACCGATTTCCCTCCCGGCGCCCATTTGTACCTATATAAATTGTTCCCAATTCAAACAAAGCCTTCTTATTTTTCCGGAAGAGGGCTTCTTATTGGACAAAAAAGAAGAGCTTATTCCCGTTCTGGAACGGAGCCTGAATCAAATAGCGCAATCCGAGGTGGGCTCCATAATGGGTGCATGTACACTGTCTCCTCCGATACATGGGTATGTGCTGTGCGCAATGCACAACATCTAACAGCCGATCCTCTATATGTTTTTATTGATACAGTTTACTTTCTTCCAGTGGCGAAGTGATGATTTTGATTCCTGGAGGACCAACTTTGCAGACATTTTTTTTATCAGAATATAAATTTTTTATATAATAAATTTTTTATTTTTCAATACATTATATTTGTACCCACCCTAGGCCCCAACATAGCTCCACTACTGCTTTCTTCGCAAATGATTCAAGTGGAAATTTAGGTTCATCGAACATCGATACATATGTGATCGGAGTACATTTTTCGTACTCCTTCCGTCCCTTTTTAAATGTCCTGCTTCGTAACTCCAACTTATTAAAAAGACATCATCATTATACCTTTCACATCAACTTTTTCCTCCACTTTTCCTACTTATCCATCATCATTACACTTTTACTCACTAACTTTTCAAAATGGAATCTACTTTTAGGGACAAAATAGACAATTCACCAACTTTTACCCACTAACTTTACAAAATGGACATTTATTAAGGGACAGCCCAAAATGGAATACTGAACTGTAATAAAGGGACGGAGGGAGTACATTTTATTGTGCAAATCATTTTGTATTGATGAGGAATTTGCTCCAATCAAATATCTGCCAATGCTTGGCCAACATGAATCCACGCATAGATTCATGTTTTTTCTTTTTACTTATAAGAAAAACATGAATTTACGCGTGGATTATTCTTGGTGAGACAAAGGAAATGAACGATTCAATTAACTAAACGGATCTGGGATGGGCTAACATTGATGGGAGCTCAACATTCACACTCTGATCGATAGGGCACAACACAACCCCTTCCCATTGGAATTTTACGGAAACTCTTAAAAAAATTAATTAACTTAGAAATTTTTTTGAAACTTGTTTTCTAATTATATTTGCACAACCAACTGCTACTTTGCTACATAAATTCATATATACCATTTAAAAAAAAGGCTATTCAGCCGCCTCATAATTCGCTCGATCGGTAGAAATCCATTTGAGATTGATTGCAATTGGCCGGAGGCAGGATACTCCGTGCCGAAAACCCCTGTGCCACCGTGCCGAGGGTTTTTCCAGGATTAGCGACAGAGATGGAGGCCTGGGGGTTTGGGGGAGGGGTGAAACCGTCAAAAATCAAGGGGATTAGGCCAGATAATTTATGGATGGGTCAAAGGCCATCCAAAGTTCATCAGCAAATTACCATCATCCCTCATGAAAGTGAATCTGTATGTTATCTCCACATGAAAAATAATTAAGCTAGCGAATCTGTATGTTTTTTTCTAGAGAGATAATGCCCAGCCGGTCCCATTTTTGTGGGCAACTTTAGTCCTCTATATCTCTCTATTTGTTTCCCGCAAAGTGTATAATAGTGAGTTTGGTAGCCCACTATCAGTAGAGGTCATATCTGAGTGACCAAAAGCCCAAGTTCAGTGCCCCTTATCAGTGGGTTGGGTTTGGCCCACGTCATGGAGTTGAGTTTACTTTTAAGTTTGCTCAATAGCAGCCTTGCCAGTGATTAATGCCGAGGACTGCTGGAATTAACCGGAAGCTCCCTCTTGCACGTGCTGGGAGAAAGGCAACAAAGTGGCAGACAGACTAGGTGCGGATCAAGAGCACCAAATGGTGTCTGATCCCTAGTTACGTACCCCGCCTGAAGAGATAAGAAGGCCTCATGGCGGCGGACTCATGGTTTGAGTGTCTTATGAGAGACCTTTGTTTTCTGTTTTCCTTTCAAATAACTCAGGGATTTGAGTATCAAGCAGAATCATATTTTGGTTGGTTAAGGTTTTCAATGGCATAATTCATTGGCCTGTTAATGGCAATATTACGCCTCTCCTGCCTCCTTCACCCTATAAAAGGAGGCTCACGTTCTTGGAGAAATCACCAGCAAATTCACAGCCTTCCAGCATATTCTAATATTTGTTTTTGAGAGAGAGAGTGACAGGCGGTAGTCAGTTCGCCAAGGCGGTCGACGGTGGTGTTCCGATGGCTTGCGGTTTAGCCGAGCCAACCCTAGGAAGTCGCCGACGCAACCTACAACACCCACGGTAGGGGCGAATCTTTTTTAAGGTGACTGTGGTATCACACAGGACTCGGTTCTTGATCCGGAAATTCTGTTTGTATCTCGTACTTCATAATCTGTCTACTGTTATGTATTTTGTAACTTGATTCGTTCATGTAATCATGTTGTTATCAATGAGATTGTTCTCTGGAATTTATGTGATTGCCGATATTTTCCCAACAGGTAGCTGTTGACATCTTACAGCATCTCCAGCAGAATTTAGAGATACTATAATTTAGAGAAGAGAAGTTCTTTCCTGAAATTTCAACAGCTAGATGTAGAAGAAATCCAACAGTAACAAAGACCAAAAAAAAAAAAAAGAGTAAATATAAATGGAACAAAGAAAGTCTTCTTTAACATTTGGAAGTTGTTACTCAACCTTTAAATTTGTAGAGAGAGGATAGAAAGATGAAGGGTGGATTCACTTTTGAAGGTTCTGCTGAAGCTCCTAAAACATGATTGAACCTTCAAATCATTGACATTTGCTACCTTTTGGTTGTTGGGAATTGGGATTGTAAGACTTTGTGAACACGTAATTGTGAAACAATCTATGAGATAACGGGCGGCGTTATTTGTCACCGAAAAACTAAATTCATTTGAAAAAAAGGAGAGATGTGGAAGGTTAACTTTGGGGAATTAATTGGAAATCGGGAAGCTGAGATTTTTTTTTTTTGCCAAAATAATAACAGATGATATTACTAATCTCAATCAAAATACATCAGTAGAAGACTCATCCCTAAATAGGAAACCAAGCAACCACGACGGTGGGGACTTAGCCCAATGGTTATACCCCAACCTAGACAAACATTCTCCAGCCAAAAACACACATGTCACCATAAGTTTCGATTAAAATCCAATCGAAAAGTTAAAAAGAAAAGAAATAGTAAAAAATCCCATGCATCACAAACCATCCTAATCTGTCACCGGTAGAACCACTGCGACCACGACCACAAATCATAAATCTCCAACGACCTCGAGATGCTAACCACAACCATGATCACCCAACGGCGACGTTCGCGTTGATGACAATAGAGGAGGAGCGGTGGAGGAGGGATCGGTGATGAAGGGAAGCCAAGAGAAAAGAAAAAGACGCGCGGGTAATTAACCCAAAAAAACTCTTAGATCTAAGATCGAGAGAGAAAAACCCTCACTGAAAAGGAAGAGTTATTCAAAGCGAAAAAAATCATCATTCTAGAGGAAGAAAAACATATAATTATCAATTGTGAAACCCTACCCTCCCGCCGCCGCATAACCCTAGAGCGAGGGAGGGGAAGGAAGAGAGGCGGCTAGGGTTTTTCCCCGGGAAGCTGGGATTAAACATGTGATTTTATCTTGGTCACTAGTTTAAGATAATACCAATTATGAAAATTGGGATTAGGATGGAATAATCCTATGCCTAGACCCTTGAAAGACAATCAATGTGACTCAACTCAACTAATAAAGCTCATCCAAATTCTCAACCACCTCGACTAATAACAGTTTCCTTGTGTACATTGATTCCTTTTAACCAATAATGCCCAACCACCAATTGCTTCAATTTGAAGCAAAGGAATCCTCCTTTAGTGGGCTACTAATCTGTCTTTTCCTTAATTAATTACTCTTTATCTTTTCAACCATTTGATATTTTACCCCTAGTACCATCATTTCTCATTTTCACCTCAGTTGCTTTTATAGGGCATCCAATGTAAATTTACATTTTGGTCTACTTCTCTATTATTCAATTCTATTCCATAGTAAGTGATTTATTGGGAAACATAAAATATAGTTATCTTAATAAAACAACTAATACAAAGGACTCGAAGATCTGAGCAAATTTATAAAAACAAAACAAAACAAAACCAAAAAGAAAAGCGGTAAAAAATAAACCTGGGTGTTGGAAGTACCCATCGATCCGCTCATAAAGATGGGTGAAGAAATCATCATCTATCGTCTGGATCAAACTAGAAGCCTAGAATCCATGCTCAAAGTAAAACTTGTAGGAAACGTTTTCGATGCGTCTGAAAGTTAGCGTAAATTGAACAGATTTTCAATAAAAATAAAATATTTTTTCTTGTCTTATTTCTTCTAGTGATTCATTACATTTCTTTCACGATTTGTATGTTTTAATGAGAAAACAAATTGAATTAGTTGAGCTTATTCCCTACGTAATACTTAATAATTTCACATCATCACGAGATGTTACTATAGAAATGGCATGATATGAGATAGTGAAATTTCAACTACCAATTAGGCCTTTTTCCCGAATGCCAAATAAGTACTTACTCCCTCTGTCCCTTTTTAAGTATCTTACTTCGTAACTCCAACTTATTAAAAAGATATCATCATCACACCTTTCACATCAACTTTTACCTCCACTTTTCCTATTTACCCTCTATGGAGACATCATCATTACATTTTTACTCACTAATTTTTATTCACTTTTAGGGGCAAAATAGAAAATGCACCAACTTTTACCCATTAACTTTACAAAATGGACACTTATTAAGAGACAACCCAAAATGAAATACTGAACTCTAAAAAAGGGACGGAGGGAGTATTTTTTAAGAAGACAATTTCAAGCTAAAAAATGATGGGCTTATTGAAATCTAAAAATATGTAATATAAATCTTGTTTGAATGATCTCATTGAGATCTTTAATACGGTGCAAAAAAATTAAAAAATTATTTTCCATTTACATTATTTTTGAGTTTGAAAATGTGAAATAAGTACTTATTTTTTAAAAAGGTATTCTGGAACGGGCTCTCATCAATCTTCCCTATCTAGATCTATTTTATTTTGAATTCTTTTGTTTTTTCAGAAATGCTAGGCTCACAACAAAATCCTACAACATAGTTGCACATCAGCACTGAAGCCTAGGAACATCCTTACACATCGTGAGTTCGTGGACCCTAGTGCTGACATGTACGAATGTTGTAACTGTGTTGTAAAATTTTGTTGTAAACCTAACATTTTTATTTCGCCTTTCGCAATGAACATGATTTTACTATTTTTTTCATTTTTCTACATGGTACCAGACTACCAGATCAAATTCTCACAAGAACTATACTGGTGAAATTACCTAAAGACATGCTTTTCCTCATGAATCATGAGTGAGAAGAAAGATGTGGAACCCTAGAAAGTTCTCGAAAATCTCTCCAGATTGAGAACATGTGGTTTAATTTGATTCACTTGGATGTGTAGCATAGATTTAAATATCGGCCATTACATAACATATCGTAGTGGTTTTTTGACCCTCCAATACCACTACACTTGGTATACTGCCCTTACAAAAAATTCACAGTTGTAGCGGTCGATTCTCAATGTGTATCGCTATATATCCGGTTTTTCGTCCGCGTCACAGCCGCAATAGCCACTACGAGACAACTACGGCTGCTTCAGGTGCTTTGGCGGCAAAAATAATTTTAAAACATTCACGATCGCTACATCCCATTTTGCTACGTATCATTCGATACTTTCACTACCACTACATCGTTACCGCTACGCAATCCGCTACCGCTATTTAAAACCTTGTGTGGTGCATACACATCAAAGTAATAAATCTCAGCTGAACATTTTAAATTCGTAATGGTTTTCAGGGACCAGATTATGGGACCATACCTGCAATAATTGAGGACTAGATGAGTTCTGTTATTGTTGTTTTAGATTATGGGACCATAGACTTTTGGCCTTTGGTTCTAGATTGAAGAGAAACAGTCAATGACACAATATCCATCAACATAAAATAGCCATACATTAAAACTTACTTGTCAGCAAATTGAGTTGAAATCAAAGCTTCTAGCAACAAATTCAAACTACTATACTTGTACTTGGCTCAGATTAAAAAATTAACTTGTAGTCTCCAGTACAGTAGTACACCAACTTCACCTCATTATTCATTAGAAAACAGCAGACACAGAAAATTTTCCAGAAAACCATCCAGAAATGCTATGCTGGCAGCACTACTTCCTTCGCGATGGGACCCGGTTCCACCAAAATGGATGCAGTGCTGCCATGCTGTATTCGAAAAACTTCCTGCAAAAATTTCTGGGTCTGAATCATTCTTATCATGCGTTGCCAGTACACGCGCAACCTTAAGTTGTACACGATAATGCTAGGTACCCCGAAAACTTATCCCAAAAGTGCCCCGAAAAGAGCAACGAGATTCACTTTGATGCTTGGGTCCCACACATCAAAGTGAATCTCAACCACTAGTTGTTCTTTTCGGGGCAATTTTGGGTTAAGTTTTCGGGGTTCCTAGCATTACTTGTATAACATGTATGAAGAGACAGTATCATAAATGGTTGCTGTACAAGGGCTGCTAAAGGTTATCAAAGACTTCTGTGATTTAGAGGCATTATAACAAACTCTGAGAATGATTTCTCATAGTATGGAAATCATGACCGCGTATTTGTGGAAGGATAAATGGAGAGACAAGAAAAGATAAACGAAAAAATAATGAAGCGAAGAAGCTAAATTAATTCATCGGTTTCCCTTGTCAGTTCCTTTCACTAGGTATATAAATCCCTCAACAGCTCTATGATCTAAACACAGGCATTTGAACCACCGATGATCAACTGAAGAAGATAACGCACCATCCAGCTATACAGGAGGATGTCATACCCCACTTCCGAACAGGCTTCAGTTACTATTCGAAAGCAAGCTCAACCCTAGATGAAGATCCAAAGTCTTACAGTTTTGATTTGAACTAGGTAAGGGTGAAGGCTTGAAGATGACATGCCGGTTTTCCATTGATCGGTCAGCACGTGTCAAGGTGAAGGTACTTGTATCCCGCTGGAATGGACTTTCGGAAGGTGGAGAATACAAATCCGATAAATGGGACCCGTTTAGATGAGCATGATCGTGATTGACCCGACCGAAACTAATTTGAGATTCGTGGGGACTAAAATCAGGAGCATAACAAGAAGGATCGTAAGAAAATGGGGAAGAACCATGGAAACTAAAAGTATGGCTGTTTTGGAAATTTGGCTGAAGATAATAGTTTATACTAGCCCTTCTAGCCTGAAGCTGCAGCCTCTTCTTCTTCATCCTTTCCTTCTTATGGGCGTTTTGATGACCACCCAATGCTTGTGAATTGGCAAACTCCTTAAAACAATACTGACACTCGAACTTCTTCTCCCCTGGTTCACAAACCGAGGGTTTCTCCTTGGGCGAAAGTTTCTCCCGTCCTGAGGAAACCGTGATCGATGAATTAACACTTTCATCGCCTTCCACAGAGCTCCTCAGGGCGGCGTGATTATTCTTATTTGGGTCCAGCTCGAACCCAAATAATCTCAACTTCTTATCAGCACAGGATTTTGAAGAGTATTCATTATCTCCATCCCATGTTGGAGAAACAAGATTACTAGACATATCTTTCTCCATATCTCTGAAAATGAGAAACAAAAAGTTTTTTTTTTCTTTCTCTCTCTTTTTCTAGTCTAGGACTAATGTACCGAGCTTTGTTTTGCTTCTCTTCCTTTTATAGTCAAACCCAATTGGTTTTTTGACAATGCATTGTACCTCTAAACATGGGATAGTATTAAAATAATGAACAGGACAAGTACAGGATCAATTCAAAAAACTAAAATATAAAATAAGAAAAGTCAGAATTGGAAGCTATCTCTCATGCAATATTGTTTTAAAGCTAACATATAATATTGTAGTAGATACACTTGAAACTTTTTGCCAATCAAAGAGGATTCAGTGGGTTATTAATTAACAAGGAAATTCATGGTCTATTAGCACTTTAGAGCATATAAAACATGCAATTATAAAGCCACTTGTCCATTAAAGACATATATTCCATGCTTAAGAAAGAGATTAATGATATTATATCAAGTGTATTAACAAAAGTCAAAGAAAGATTGGGATGTAATCACCTGGGAGGAAAGAAGGGGGCTCTAACTTAGCAACAAATCTAGCTACTAACCCCAAGTGGTTGGACTAGTGATGAAGGCCTGAGACTTAAGGGTTTGCTCTCTCTTAAGGTCTTAGGTTCGAAACCTCTCAGGTGTTATCAACTCTTTTGGGTCTGTCTTTATTTAATTGGGACCCCGCAAGTGGGCGGTGGGCTTAGTCCCCCAGGATTAGTCAAGGTGCGCGTAAGCTGGCCCGGACACTTGAGTTATTACAAAAACAAACAAACAAATCTAGCTACTGCTGTACTTAATTAATGGCTTAATTAAGATTACTTTGATTGACCAACAAATTAGTGGATTCATGTATTGGTCTTTTTATAGCGAAGCCCATCATTATATAAATTCAACTAAATATTATACTAATATTATAGGTGCCCAGTCCCATCCACTACAGTTTAATTAGTTCTGCAAGGTTGAATTTCTCTGTAGATTTCTGATTAATCAGCACTTAATGAAGCTTCTTTGTGATGATCCATCCACCAACATGCAATAAAAAATGAGTAGAATATGAAAGGAGAGTAGTTGCTAAACAAAGGAATATAAGAAGTGGATAATGATGTAAGCATATATACTAAAAAGGAGGTCTTCAAGGAGATCTGGGCAAATCTTCTTAGGGCAGGCAAACCTATATTTTATACCCAAAAAGCATATGTTTATGTGATTCAAGTCATTAGCCTAGCATTAAACAAAGCTTAAGTAAAGCACTTGTGTTGGACAGTTGTTGATGTTGGACCCCACTCTGGGTAGCTTTGGAGACATTTTAGTAACTATTAGATTGTGTTGTTATTCCATTGTCTCTAATTAGATCTTCTATTGGTGGACTTCTTTCCCACCAATAGATCTCTCAATTCTCACCCATTCCCACTCCTTTTTTTGTTCAATTTTTCTATCTAGGATCTATATTCAAATTGCTTTCTTGCTTTAGAAGAAGAAGAATTCCAAATATGCATGCTGTCATCAAGCATTTTTAAGTATCCTTTACATGTGGAATAAAAACCAATCTGGGGTGGATTGGATTATGGTGGCTGGGTGGGTGGGTAGGATGATTGACTGATTTGTTCTCATTGCATTCATCACTGGATCCCTACCATTAGCCACTTTAATCCAGTGATGGAGTATGGATTTCGGCCCAGAAGGGGCACTACTAAGGTCAGCTCAATTAAAAAAAAAAAAAAAAGGGTTCAAATAGCAAAATTGATTGAGGCTTAATGCTCAGTATGGTTTGGTTCGTTTAGGGGCTCTACTAAGGTCAAGGATAATGCATGGAGATAGTATTCCCCACCTGCCTACCCCAACTCTAACAAATACCCAATCCTGCTCATTTAAATTCGTCACTAGCTTAGATAGAGGATCCCTACCGTTAGCCACTTTAATCTAGTGATGGAGTTTGGATTTCAACCCAGAAGGGGCATTATTAAGGTCGGCTCAATGAAGAAAACAGATTCATATAGCAAACCACAATTGATTGAGTCTTAATGCTCGGTTTGGTTTCGTTTGTTTAGGGGCACTGTTAAGGTCAAGGATAATGCATGGAGATAGTATTCTGCGCCTGCGTACCCCAACTCTGACAAATACCATATCCTGCCCATCGACCACTTCTCTCTAACCCCTAACCCTAACCTTGATATGAGCCGTTATCGTTCCTTTGCAGATCATTGTTCCCACTCAGTACCGGTATTTGTGATATTGGGATTCGGGAAAGGTTATTATCACAATGCTACATTGTACTCCCTCCGTCCCTTATTTAGAGTCCAGTATTCCATTTTGGGTTGTCCCTTAATAAGTGTCTATTTTGTAAAGTTAGTGGGTAAAAGTTGGTGCATTGCTTATTTTGTCCCTAAAAATATATTCCATTTTGAAAAGTTGGTGAGTAAAAGTGTAATGATGATGGGATAAGTAGGAAAAGTGGAGGAAAAAATTGATGTGAAAGGTATAATGATGATGTATTTTTAATAAGTTGGAGTTACAAAGCAAGACACTTAAAAAGGGACGAAGGGAGTAGATCACTAGATCATAACCTCATCTTAAAGACTAGGTTGTTGAGAGAATGGCAGCTTTGTTAACTATACGTTACCTATGATTGAGAGTCCCCTCATGCTTAGCTAGACTCTCGCACGTAAGTGGGTCAATCACGTGCAAGTATGGTCGTTATCGGATTGGCAGTGAGATTCAATACATGAATTTGAGTGCAAGAAAATAAGAGAGATCAGAGCTTTGAGTATTTTGATAAAATACATGAACGAAAATGACTTCTACTAAACCTTGATACTGTAGAATATAGATAATGCAAAAACGTTCAAAGTTGAGGTGTTTTTAATGATTTAGGGTACAAACGCACATTTACAATATTTATATTTGATGCAAGGTAGATCCACCAATGAACAATACCGCATTCCCATCCACTGCATCTTGCTTACTTGTGGACAATCAGAAAACAAACTTGAAACACTTCATAGAGGGAAAAAAGGGACAAACCCCACCCAGGCACCCACAAACAAAGAATGCCAAAATTGACTGAACCATCAAGATCAGCAGTGATTAAAACAATAAAACAATAATTTCCCAAGATTGCAAAATATATGTGATGGGACAGTAATTTGGAAGAGGGTATGTGTTATATTTGGAAGTTTCATATGTAATTACCGCATTCGGCGCACCTTTCTGTATAATAATGGCAATTCAGATGTATTTTCAAACCTTGTCATGTGCCTGCTGTTGAGATTGCAAGCCTTTCCACACCAACTATACGGTCTTTTCAGCCTTCATAATGCGAAAGGACCTGAAACAAGGTGTTACATCACGGCTAATCTATAGTGGGAGTAAACGGCACGAAAGAGTTCTAAGCTAGCCTATGAACTTAAAGTCCTATGTATCACAAAGTTTGTCACACTTTTGTACTCCATTATGATGCCACATTCAACTGTTATCATTGTGTCTATAGCAAGTAGAGGAAGTTATCAAAGGCAAAACAACAGTAGTAGAAAGAAAAGCACTTAGAAAACGTGACCTCAGGAAGCCTTTGGTCTGGAGTTTGACTCTCACCCGCGTGTCATCGATTGTTGTCTCGGGCAATCCATGAGGGGCTTGGCTGATTTTGATTGGGCCCGCCGCTAGTGGATTGCAGGATTGGTCTTCATATTAGTTTGTCTGGCGGGTCAGATACAGAGTTATTAAAAAAAGTGTTTCGAACTTTGTCTTTTATGGTGGGTTATTAGCACACAACACATGTCAACCATTTTGCAATTAACAATTTAGCAGAAGATTTAGGAAGAGATTTGATGCGACAGACATCGGTCTTATATTCACATGTATTCATTATATGTGTATTATATTGATATCAGGTGTTTTTCCTCTGGATATGCATTCCAAAGTTACTAGAATAGTTTTAGGATACTCAAATAATTAGAGCTACATTCCAACATGCATGACTGAACAGGTAGAAGATGAACCTAACTAAACAAAGGCTCAACTAAGGGAGAAATTATTAATTGCTCTTGGAGCACCGCCTCTCCAAGGGCCTCCACCACCACACATTCACGCGGAACCCATCACAATGTGTATGGACCCCACGTGAATATGTGGTGGTGGAGGCCCCTAGAGCACCGTGTGGCGGTGCTGCAAGAACACAAAATAATCTCTCCAACTAAGGCTACTAAAAAAATGAATAGTAAGGCATAAGTCAAAACAAGGCTCATATCATAAACAATTGAGGATATTCATGTAGGTAGATGTCCTTGACTGTACTGCACGTTCAAAGACCTTGGAAAATAAGGAAAAATCCAAATTTGAGTTCATCAGAGGAAGGGGTGCAAAATTGTAAACAAAAGCAAGGTGGCTGGTAAACCTAATCTTGCAGCCTCATGACCAGTTTTGGCATGATACAACAGTTGAGATTTAGGTTATCTAATGTGCAGATAGTGCCTTGGAAGCTGAAAGCACTACATTCTATTCGATTTTGCATCAAAATTCAAAACCAAAATGAAACTTCCACAGAGTAACTAGGGGCAGTAGAATATACAAAGTATACTAGTGATGTCCACTTAATAAGTTGGAATTTTCAAAATGGACAAAACACTGGAGAGCGATGGAGTATTTTTCTTCGGGGGGAATTTTGTCTTTTTAGAAAACCTACTCTTTTGGAGGTTCTTATCTCAGCTGTCAAACATGTGATGGGATGTCATTGTTTTCGCTTTTCTCTAAAAGCAAAGGAATAAGACTATTTGTGAAGAATTTATACTCCAAGGATAATTTGTAGAAAATGCATGTATTTAACAACCAAAATGTAGACTGAAAAGGATTAAGAACAAAGTGGAAAGGAAATCAAAAAAGTGAACCCTTCTCACTTGCACTTGTTTGCCCAGAGTACAAAGTAGAAATGGATGTTTGAGCATCAAGTTGAGGAAAAGAAAAAAAAAATAGTTAGCAAACAAAAGAATTTTAGCCTTTCCACTTCATCTTTCCCTTCCCTCCATCAAAACCCATTACGAATTTGTGATCCAAACAGATCCTAAATGGTATGCATAGCTATTTGGCAAACCAAAGGGGACTAGGGATATCAAAGATGCACAAGCAAGATTTTCATTTCAACTTTGCTGTTAAATCTAATTGCTTTCCGTTACTTCTCCACAATTGATGAATGGAATGCTCAAATTGCTACTTGTGAGAGTAAATTTTTTTTAACCAATTCTATGGGTTACTGATGCATACCCTGACACTAACCTTAAAAGGCATCTGAATCTATTTTTTCTTTCGGAATCCTGGATAGGGCTTGCCAGCAGAAGTTGAACACAAGACCTTCAGGTTTAGATCGATCGGTACTACCTTAAACCTCTGGGCTATCTTGGGATGTTATAGCAAGTCCACCCATGAGCTATTTAGAGCAAGTCCACCCATTGCCATTTAGGGAGCCAAAGCCATACTTTGACAATTTTTTTAGCAAAATCCAAGCCCACCCAAATGCCAATGCCATCTTTGGTGCCAAATTTGCACCCGAGATGGCTATTGCCATTTCTCCCACATCATTCAAGCAATTTGATTTGCATCACGAAATGAGACGAGTTTAACCCAAATGGCCTTAATTTGAGATTGTGTTAAAATGGCACACCAAATCAGTGCAACAAGATTGCTAATTTTTCACTTTTGACACTGTAGCAAGCCAAAAAATGACTTTGGCAGTCATTTTGGCACCAATGAGTGGACTTGCTCTTTGGCTGCCAAAGCTAAAAATTGACAGAATATATGGCAAAGTGGTACTCCACTAAGTCAAAGTTGTTGCCTGGAGATGACAAAGCCATCTTTTTAGAGCCAACTTTGGCAGCAATTTTACCTTTGCCAAAGTCCCCACATCATTCAGGCCAATAGATCTTAATTGAGATGCATTTGATGCAATGGTCTGAATTTGAAATGGTGCCAAAATGACAACAAACCGGTAAAAAAAAAATTCTACTATTTTTTATTTTTTTTTGGGGTGCCTTTTTGACACTTTAGGAAAGCCGTCAAAATGGTTTTGGCTTTTGCCACCAACATGTGGACTTACTCTTAGGGCATCAAAATTTGATGGAAACTCATAGTTATAGGTTAGAACCAGCTATTTCTGGGAAGGTCCAATGTGTAACCCTATCCACCCATTTCCACAATTTACTGAAATTTACATACTATTTGGACTCTTGAATAGTAATGACATGATTTTGTGCTTCAAAATTTTTAGTTTTTTTTGGTTTGACGGCCAAGGGTGTCTGGGCGGATCGGGCCAGCATACGCGCACCTCAATAAATTCTCTCTCCGGTTCGGTCAAATGCAGGTCATTCCCATCGGGACTAGGGGATTCACAAGAAATTTCTTTCTTGCAGCCTGACCCAAAGAATCGAATAATGGCCTGTCAATTGTATGGGAAGCGAATCCACCAACCAACTAGACTAACCCGGGGGCTGATTTTGTGCTTCAATCTTGGATTCTAGTGGTTTGATATTTCATAGTACTACTCCAATAACAATGAAGACAAATCAAGAAGATAATGATAGAATAAAGATAAAGAGAGCTTACGCAGATAAGAATCGGCCACAGGCCAAAAAGAAGCCTTTATTTCCTGCTTTTTCCCACCATTGTCATCTCTACTTGAATCCCCTCGTACCCACGTGAAACTTGCTTCCTTCTGTTTGTTTGGACGAGAAATGCGTGGGGCGTTTTTGCATCAATTCATTTCTCTGGTTTTTTTTTTTTTTTTTTTTGGGATTTAGCGGTATGACTTTGGATGAGTTCTTTCGATATTTGGATGAGTTTTTATTTTTCAGTTTTTATTTTGGTTTTTGTTTCCGATATTTTTTGAAACAGGTACCATTTGTGTTACTGTTTTTGTTTACAAAATACATAATCAATTCCACTAATTTACGAAAATTCTAGAAACACAAAATTCATTTGTTTTGAAAACACTTTCGGCGGCCCAAAACACGAATAAACAAAAATTATTATGGCTACCAAACATGTTTTTTGTTTTTATTTTTTAATAAATAAACGAAAACTCATTTATTGTTTTTCATAAACGAAACGAAAAAACAAAAAACTGACAACTTTACTAAACAGAGCCTTAGTATAATTTTTTTTGTTTATTTTGCGTTCTCGAAATCATTGTTAGATTCACATTTTATTTTTTTGGAGTCTAACAAGTAAAGAATGATCACCAAAAAAAATTTAAAAAATCAAGTGAAGATGAAAAAAATTCCAAAAAGCTTTTTTTTTTTTTTTGCCCTACAGTATCGTCTTATTTGAAAAAATTTCAACTTCAGCATCCACATTTTTATACTTTTTCAATTTCTCTCATCGAAATGAAGGATTAATTCAAAAATTACGACGGAGAGCTAAACAAAAATTACGAAAAGTAAGTTTTAGTCAAAAAATACTAAAGACAAAAAAAATTAGCGTGAACTCACTATTTTTCCTAAATTTTAATCTCTTTTATTCTAAATTTCTATTGAATTTGCTTTAATTTTCTAGACCAATCACTCATCTTAACAAGAGAAATATACAAAATAAAATATTACATCTAAAAAGGAACCCACTACAAATGAAAAAAATTCAAAACTGTTGTATGTGCTTCATGTTGTTTTTTATCTAATTTTTTTTTAGCATCGATCCATATTTTAATATTTTACCGATTCCACTCATTGAGAAGGATAACTAATCTAAAAAAATTTTGACGAAAAACAAAACATAAGATTACTAAAAGCCAATAATACTGGCCACCTTTAAGGAAAATTAATTTAGGCCAAACCCACCAAATGTTATTGAATTTCACAACTTCATCAACATTTCAACAACAAAAAAAATTCTTTTGTGAGCATTGTTTCATTTGTTCATACTCCTCATTTTTCCCTTTTAAAATCTCGGTTGAATTTCTTTTCAACTAGACCCAAGATCAAGGTAAACTATATATCAACGAACAAGTCGACCTCAAACACTCTAATGCTCGTGGCTCTCCTACTTTGTAGCTCAAAAATCTCTCCACCCAGAGATTGAACTCTTGGCATAAATAGAATTTAAAAATGGAACTATGAAAATAAAAAGCTTCCCATTCATTCATACTTTGTAACGGGTCTAACCCGGAATTATTAGGTTTTTCACCATTTAAATGAACAGAAATCTGGAATCTCTAATCCTTTTCCAGGTATGCTTCCCAACTCAAAAGAATACAAAACTTGTTTACAATGCAACAACATTAAACCTTACAGCTATACTTGGGAAAGTACAAACATAGCAGCCAATCAACTCGCAGCAATCTAGACCGGACTTGGAATGAAATACAGGATCAACTGGATGTAGAAATTCTGGAATAAAGTCTTCCCATGTGGTAGCGGCACTAATGCCTCATAAATATTCTCAGGTCTTCGAAAGTATAACTTGATCACAACGGTCTCTGGGAACGAGGCAGCAGGGCAAGCAGAATTTTTTTCCTCGGTCCCTGCAATTCAGAATGATATCATTAAATGTCTTGGCAAAATATCCTGTGAGAATTCTCCGAAATCCTGTTACTGTGTTCACAGACTAGATGCTTGCAATTATTGAATCACCATAAAACAATTTGCCATCAGGTCATGTTCTTGTCTATTTCTGAAGTGATTCTGAATTTTCTAATCCTCAAGCTGTTTTCTATAAAAACCGATCTGTGTTCTCCCTTGTTGATTTTTCACTGTCTATTGCTTGGGTGTCGCTCTAAGATAAATTTCTAGATCTAGACAGCAGTCTTGTGTGCACAGCGCATTTACCATTGAAGGATGCAAGATAAATGGCCAATCATACAGATATCCAAATGTCTATTGCAACAAAATAGCCGAGTGTCATAACAAATATGAGCTACTTCTAAAGATTGCCAAAGGAGCTTTCTAAGGAATCTCCTCCACAACCTAGCCCATACTGATACTACATGAGTTTTGTAAAACACTAGACTGAAGGCCATCTCTGCTTCTCAAGCAGGATCAGAACGAAGGAGGCAACTCTTCAAAATCAATCCAACCATACAATTATCAGGCTCCTTCTAGCTCCAACTACATCAAGGTTGGGGAAGTCCTCATAGTCTATTGGGTACATATTTGCTAAAGACACCTCGACACGGGCTATTACAAACCTATGTGTTTATCTGCTTTTACACTGTTACTACGGCTTCACAATTCGTACCATATGATATGAGAGAAAGATGGCACAACATTTAATAACAGAAATCTGACAAGTACACTATACATGAATGAAATAACACAACAACCGATAAATTGGGTAATTGGCTTACTCTTGGACCTCTGTATCCAAAGTTCGGGGATAGAATGGTGTTCAATATAGGAAGGTGCCTTCAAGCTAAGGTGAGTTCTATAATTGATAATGGTGGGCAGAGGTGGCCCAGGGGGATAAGTAAGGTCATTGCTGTGATCATAGAGAACACTGTGCTGCTGATTTGTTGCCAAATGTTGCTTGTGAAGATAGGGTCATCTGGACTCTTTCCCCTTCTGGAAATTTTACTGCAAAATCAGCTTGTTTAGCTCATAGATCAAGGGCTCCTGAGGTGGATTGGTCTGCTCTGGTGTGGCACAACAAACTGGTTCCTAGATAAGCTTTTGTTCAACAGGTGGCCATTCTTGGCAGGCTTGCTACTAGAGATAGGCTCATGGCTTGGGGTGTTACTTCTGACAGCAGCTGTGTATTATGTAGTGGGGGATGGAATCCCATTTTCTTTGGATGTGTGTTTACAGGACAAGTGTGGAGGGAGGTCAATGCCAGATGTGGCTATATGCTCTATTCCAGGGACTTGACTTCTGAACTGGTCTGGGTCTCCATCAGTGCCATGGTGATTATATGAGGAAGTCTTTCTATAAGTTTGGCCCTGCAGCTTCTGCGCAATACATCTGGAGGGAGAGAAATGGAAAAAAATTTCAAGGGGTTGGTATGGACTCTGCAGCTTTGGCTAGGAAAATAGAAGAGGAGGTCAGGGCTTGTGCCTGCTCTTCGAGAAAATTTCCTCCTTCTGCAGAAAACCAGAGGTTATGCCTGGACTGGGGGATCCCTCTCTGTGTGCTTCTTCAGTCTTAGTTTTGCTTGTCCTTGGTTTGAATGTGCTTTGTGGAAGTAATTTTCTGGTCTCAGGTTGTGTACTCTTGAGTAGGTTGTTTCTTGGGTTCTGTCCTGTTTTCCATTGTATAGTTCTGTTTTGTTTCGTTTCTCTTTGGTCGTCTGTATTTCAAGGCCTTCCCCTTGATTCTTTGGTTTGGTTTTTAATAAACGAAACTGTTCCCAAAAGACTAAAAAAAGATAAATATGCTTATCGAAATTCCCATATTCTAGGAACAAGATACTGAATCAAAATCTGTAAAATAGTACTAGGACGACAGAAAGCATCAAATAAGCATGATGGTAATAGTATGCACAATGAGCTTATTAACAGTTTAAGGAAAAAGCATCACGAACTCAACTTCATTGAACATCATGCAAACGATCCTGCCAAACTCAAGAACTACATATATTGAAAAAACGAACACTAAGTCCCATCCAGATGTCAAAAGTCAACTAAAAGAAAACACAAAAACAACAATACCATGGGTATTCCCAATTGTTTGAGGTCAGTATCTCCCATCTGCCTCAGCGCAGTCATATCCACCTGTAGTACACATCAAATGTGGCAGAGTTCAGCGTGATCAGAAAGACGATACATAAGCTCCCTCATCTACAGCAAGTTACTTTAATTTTACCAACATCTATAAGGACAACACAGGATGTCCTTAATTAATACATCAGTCCGAGATGGTTGAAATATATGTAGACCTAGGGAAAGGACATGATGCGGTGAACTCAGTCAGCATGATGCCTGTCTAACTGCCTGCACAGCAGGGAGAGAATGGGAAGTAATGCAATCCCATAAAATTTACTACTATTGAGGCTTGCTCATAGATGGTATCGCCGAATAAACAAAGAGTCTAGCTAACTATCCCCCGTTGGGCGTAGGCTGTAGGTTAAGGGGCACAAGCTGAGGGCGTAGGCTGTAGGTTAAGGGGCACAAGCTGAAAAAAAAGGTTAGAACTTCAATACATTTCACAGATTTCGCTACACTCCAAAGATTTCCATACATTTTTCGACACACTTTTTTAACCTTCACCACGACCCAAAAGGATGCTTAGCATTTTCCATAAACAAATGCTCACCTTTAAAATATCATGCACATGTCAACAAATAAAAAGCACAGAAATTCTCTTTACATTCATCATAATCTTTACAGTAATTAGTGACTAGTGAGTGAGACAATGACAATAGTTTGGGTATCATGGTTCGGTACCATAACATGTGTTACAAACGTATAGGAAGAATTTTGAAAGGTGGGGCCCATTCAACTAATGTATTGATGCCACATGAGATGGTATCCGAAATGTGGTACTTAAATGGGGTACATGTAGTACCAAGCGAGAGGTACTTCTCGGGTCCAAAATGGTGAATACTTCACACCAGGAAGCTTCCCCATGATTCCTATTTGCAGTGAACTAGAGAAGTACCACAATAACATTCGAAAATGAATATGGCTATGCCACCTCAACTGAGCACCCATTTCATTGTGCAATACAAAAGAAAATCCAAATATAAAAACTATCCTCAAGAATGTTGACAATTATATTGAGGTTAAATATGGTAAACGTAAACTGTATCAGAATACCACACTGCGCTGCCACTACAGTTAATTACCACACACCAACAATGCAGCCATAACAATAAACTTGTTTAGGTTAATTTTGGTAGCTTTTGCTTCACACGACCAAAAACAAGAATAGTTTACAAGCCTGAAGAATAAAGGTGATATCAGGGAAGCAGGTGAAAGGTGCACGAAAGAAATGTGCAATGGCAGACATATTTATAATGTTTAAATTTTTTTCTTTTGGGATTCACATCAAAATGACTGAAAACCCATACTTCTTCACGGATTACTTATGCTGTGTAAGTCATTCGAAAGTTCAAGCAATTCTCAACATAAGACTACTAAAGGAGCATTCAAAGAAGGACGCAACAGATAACCACGTACTTCCTCAGCCTTAAAAGAGATGGAGTAACTTTCCAAACCCAATGAATACAATAAGCCATCCACCGTAAGATGTTCATTGCCCTACATAAAATAACAGCAAACAAAACAAAGAAATATCATCAGCACATGAATGAAAAGAACCAACATATGAAATGGATAGACCCGATAAAGCATGAAGTTGGGTGGGGGGATCCTCAAGAACAGCACAATAAGCTGGATTTTTATAAGCAAAAATACAACCATTTCTACTTCCACTAACACTTAAGAATGCGTCTATAGGGGGAAAAGGCCAGGAAAAACAGGGTTGCACTATTTATCATGCTATTGACCAATAGCATAAAGACAATGAAACAAATCAACATGTTTGCTTGTAGAGCTGCAAGAGAATTATTATGCAGCTGCAGCATTGAATTTCAGGGAAAGAAGAGGAAAGAAAAATGCAATGGAGGCTTGTGATTTGTACCATGTATGAACTTCTATGCACAATCCCACTCGGTCGGGACGGTAAGGCTAGCGGTGGCACGAAAGACTTCAAAGGTGCAGAAGCAGTTGGTGGTTTTGTCATATAAGATGAAGTGGTCCTTCTCATATAAGACGAAGTGCCCAAGGACCTTCCACGCTCAAGAATATCGCTGCTCATATATGACTGTGTTCTATCATCATCATAGGCCCTCATTAATGGCCTTCTCGTAATATCTACATCATTCCTTTGTGGCGAGAGATTCCTAGAAGTACGAAAAACTACCTCCGGTGATCTTCTCCTTACCCTATCCGGGGTCCAAGCTGAATAAGAATCTCTCAATGAGTCCATCCGGGGCAAGGCATCAGCACTTCTCGTATAAGGAATCTGACTCAATATGCTTGCACCCTTACGCTCAGGCCCAAGATCCCTACCATCTCTTCGTTCAGGCATGTGGGGCCGCAAGTTGAGACTTGTCGTGGTATGCCGAACTGATCTTGAAGGCGCTTCACGTCGATCCACCTTATTCATCTGAACATCATTCTGCTCTCTTCCAAGCTTGTTTTTCCGCCTAAGTTTGAATCTGAGGTCATCTTTGCCAAGCCGTGCATCTTTAGATGTTTAAAGAAACCAAGATTAGTTCAAAATATGAAAACGCAGTATTGTCGCAGGACTTTTGAGTAAACTTATTACCTTCTACACCATTCCAATTGTTCAATTTATTACTATATCCCCTTTGCCTGCCAACAAGACAAAAGTATTAAACAATGTAAGTTGAAGTGTCAAACTCAACCTTATATCAATGCTAACTCAAGTATTACGTCCTAACAACAAACATAGCCAGCATATTTTCAAGCTTCAGTACCACCATTATTACAGCCGTAAAGTGTAAAATGCGAACTGAGAATATTGTACTCAATTTCAGAACTGAGAACTACATTGTCTCTAGCAACATCATTAAATTTGAAATACCAGTTGTGCATATTTGGGCCTGGCCTTTTTGTCAATATATGTAAAGATATTAGCTGAAGAGTCAACCCAGTATCAAACTACAAGCTATCTCACCAAAACAATAAAGAGAGAAATGCACCGTTTGTTGTTGAGTTGAAATCCATCAACATCAGTTCCCAGCCTATCTCTAATCGATCGCTTGCCTCCAATCGCTGGCCGAGAATCAGAAAAACCTCGATCTAACACTGCTCCTGCTCTTTTCACAACCTGTAAATAAATTCCTCAGAAGCACATAGCTAATCTAAACACCCATTTCGGTCCACTCCGTAGCATCAAAAAACTTTCAACAAATTGGAACCGTCCAATCAAACATTTCAGATTCTACGGTATGTAGCTAGTGTAACCGGATATCCTTTGTATATTGAATGTTAATCAAATAGCCATTTAACCTTTCTTAGAGTTCGTATAGAGTGTCTTTTTCTCTACAACTGGGTGTCCCAGCCACTTTCTGTGCACGTCAACAAATTCAATGGCTTCAAGGTTTCGAATGGTTGGCCTTCAGGGGATTCAACCTTGCAACCTCTTGGGCAAGCCTTGCTGTTTCATGCCCACACGGGCTAACCCATTGGGGTTAGTTTATACTATATATAGAGTGTTAACTAACTAAGACACGAACCAACAGATTCTCATTAATATGGCAGACCAAGAAATGAACCAAGCTACTCGAGTTTGAGCTCATGTTCATTCATTCAAAGCGCGTTCAAGATCAGTTTGCTACATGAACAATCAAGCTTGAAAGCTCGTTAAGCTTTCAAACCAAGCTCGAACAAGCTACTACTTGGCCTATTCGACTTATTATGTATAAAAAATTCTAGCTACTTGAGATTTGCTCAATTAAAGCTCGTTCGCGATCGGCTCGTCTCATAATCAAGAAAACCTCGAACATGTTTTGAACCTCAAAGCTTGAACAACTAACTGCTCCGCTCGTTCGAATCGTTTCCACCACGAAATATGGGAAAACAGTAATCACCGAGTTCAGATAGATAACACAGAACCTCTCTTTAATCACAAGCATTCAACCATAAGGAAGCTGCTCATCAACCGCAGCTAACTAACTGGACCATCTGGTACTCATCTCACATATTGTTTCCTTAGAACTTTATATTCACCTTGGGCACACAAATAATTGGATTTTCATTCGTCCCCAAAACCATGAATTGGAAAATAACAGCGTTTCTGATTAATTATAGCAAATTTTTATATAAAAAAGAAAACAAGATTTGAGATGAAGAGGAAGGAATCAGGAATAAGAAACGACGAACCTGACCACTACGGCCCAAAGTGATTGTGAATTGAGACCTCGAAGTCCCTGCCATGTGAAGTTCGATTGAAAACCTTCGAACCCTAGACGAATAATTTGATCAATCAATCAAGCAATTATCAGTTGGAAGAAAAATGTGATCCAGCAGAGAACGAGAGAGCGTCGACCGCGAAAAGTCGAGCGTGTGTTTGTGTGTGTGAGAGAGAGAGAGAGAGAGAGAGAGAGAGAGAAATTGCAAAAATGCCATTGTCCATTGACTCAAAAGTCAAAACCCTACGACGTACTGTTCGTTCATTTCGTTCTTCATCGTGACCTCTCTCTCTCCTCTCTACCCCTGAGTTCTTGGCTGCGATTGGAGAAGACCCACCTTGCGATTTTCCATAAATCGAAGCAGGTATTCCTTCGCCTGTTCTTCTTCTTCTTCTTGTGACCAGATTTCTGTGTAAAAAACGATCTGTTTTTCATCTAGCCAAAACGATTTTGTTTGTGATTTCGACTGGAAATGAGTTCTTCTAACCAGATTTCGACCCACCTTACATTCTTCTAACCAGATTTCTTCTATTTTCGACTTTCGTATGTTCTTCTATCTTCGATATCTTGTAGTTTCTGTTTGTGATTTGCGACCCAACCCTAGGTTTTCGTTTCCCCCTCTTTCTCTTTGTGATTTCTTCTATTCTGGTCTTGTATATGCCATTCAAGTTTGGAGATTCTCAAGGAAGTAGTAGCAAAACATGGACAGATGACCCTGTGACTGTAGTGATGTCTAGAAGGATTGATATCAAATGTATCATATATGAGAGAATTCACGGAGGTCCATTCGCGCAATCAATGGTTGTTTTTTCAATTTTGACCGGTAACAATTAATTTTGATCGGTCAAAATTGATTTTCAATCTGGACTGTCCAAAAACAGTTTGAACGCGCACGATTGGCCCTTGGTAAACTCAGTTTGCGGAAAGCTCGGTAAAGGAGTTATTTTGATCATATATTTGGCGAAGATTAGGTGCTGCAACTGGATATTGATTCTGTGACAGTATTGATCTTATATCTATATTTATAGATAATTTCCATTCAGCTGGGTTTCTTCTATTCTGGTCTTGTATGTGCATTTTTTTTGAAGCAATTGTAGTGGGGTTAAATGCATTTAGTGTGCCTGAGTGTATTCCATCAATTTTCATTCTACAACTACTTAAGTCATTCTTTGATAGTTATACTTATTAGAATTACTTACTGGAAAATGATAAGGCCACGACAAAATTGTCTAGTGCCACGATCATTTGTGTTGTCTTACAATATTACCCTTCAACCATTCTCCTCGTCTCTTGTCATCGTATTGGTATACACGGTCATGGATATGGGATCCCTATTCACTACAGAACTACTTTTCTCCCGAGTCTCATCGACTGCCACCGCTGCTCCAATTTCATTACGTGGTCGACGATTATCGTCAAATGGATCTATTCCCTGGCGTCCCCCGCTTGATCAGTTCCACTGCCACCGCTGCTCCTCAATCTCTCTCTTTTTATCCAAATCAGCACGTTACAGATGAAAGTTAAATGTGTCCATAAAAATCACATGAAATTGAAAGATTTTGGAACATCAAACAACGCATGGAGGGAGAAAATGGTGGAAATCGCTTATGGGATCTATAGAAGAGGGTTCAATGTGGGGCGGTGGTAGTTGGCTTTCAAGTGAGAAAAAGACGAAGTGGATCCCATGGTGCAGGAGGTAAACTGAGGAGATGGATCCGAGAGGTGGGCCGCCGTATGCCGTCGTTGAAAATGGTGAAGCAAGGGGAGAGAGAAGCTGGAAGATACTGAGATACAGTAGAGAGAGAAAGTTGCATAGATAATAGAGAGATGGAAGTCAGTTCTCTTCGACTAAAGAGGTTAAAATGGTCAAAGCACATCAAGCAATCGTGGCATTAGAAAGTGTGATTGTGGCATTATCACTGGCCTTACTTACTTACTATAGATGGACAATATCACTGGAAATGAGTTAGATTGTACATCAGAGGAGACCGAGGTGTTCACCGTAGTGACACATTTGATCAAGCAAATCCAAATAGTGTGTTGTGTGGCTGTAATTGCGGTCCATGTTGCTCTTGAAAGGTATTACTCTTGGCACCAATCTAGGTTTACAGAACCGAACCCATTCCAAGAACGAATAGATCACATCAATTGATTATTTTTGGGAATGACCGAGCAACTGGAGACATGGCTAAAAGTGCAGCTGATAGTGCTGAGGCCTTAGATGATGAGGATGTTGCTGCCAATGAAACCGGGGATGGTTCAACCCCTCAAGAGCTTGCAAAGAAAAAGGCTAAGATTTCTGATACATTATTGCTGGACTGGGTGATTTTGCTGACAAGTTTGGGGTGTTTTTTGAGAGGACTAATGTTAAGCTAGAAATAATTGGAAATAGGGGATGGGTTATGCACATGACCTCTCGGCCAAAAGAGCCGCAGTTAATGAAGCGCTAAGGAAGCTTCCAATGACGACTGAGGATAGGGTCAAAGTGCTTGATCGACCGGGTGAATTAAAATAAAGACGCGTCCCAAGCGTAGGACTCTCGACCGGTGTAGCACAATATCCGGAAGTACTGGAGTCGAACCACAGAGACGGACGGACGGTGTTTGACTCGAAAGTGTTGAATTCTAGTTTAACCTTGCTCTTAGGTAGCCACCCCTTGTTCAATGAGGTTGATTTACTAACTAAATTACTAAACTGAATTAATTAAATAAGGATTTAAAAAGGAGAGTACAGCCGTGGGAACCCAGCGTCCGCAACTAGCCTAACCAATGTTTACTCGGGCCACAATTATTCAATTTGTTGATTTTAGAATAGGAAAAAGGATCCCTAACAAATGCGCACCACCTGTCACCAGTTTCCGTGCGCATTCGAATTCCGGCGATGCCTGGGTTTTGTTTGTTAGAAGAGTTTTCGTCTTCTAAAATTGCTTAAAGATTAAATTAATTCGAACCCGAGGTAAAAACATTAATTAAACTAGCCACGAGACACCTTCGCCCCGCGGCCGCACTCTAGAAAATTACTCACTCATGACTTTATTAAACGCAGCAATAATTTTAACCCTAGATCTAAACATGCTTCAAACAATCGAAATTAAAATAAAAAAACACGATACCATAGACTTACGGAAAAGTAACAGATTCGATTCCCAGAGAACAAGAATTTAAAGCTGAAAAACCTGAAGAACTGAGATTAAAACTTGAATCTGCAATTAAAAACTCAAACACAGCAGCCAAAAGTTAAGCAAAAACGTAAGTTATAAAATGTGTACCCTAATTTCGAGTTAAAACGGGGTTTTTATAGTAATCCCATTTAATCTCAATTAAAATCCTAAAAACAAATCGGAATTTGACCCTCAACGACCCAAAACGACACCGTTCCAAAGCCAATTAAGACCATCGATAGCGCTACACCAAATTACCCATAGCGCTACCGAGCTCCCTTGAGGGCGTTGACTCCGTTGACCGATGCCTTGGCCGTTGTTCCTTTATGTTCTCGGTAGCGCTACACCAAAAAGGGTGTAGCGCTCGCTGAGCCTCTGGTCGCTTTGTGCGACGTGCTATGCCACCTTTGAGCGCTATACTCATTCCCCTGTAGCGCTCACGAAGATTCTGATCACTTCCTCGCGAATTCTACTTCAACACTTAGCCTCCACGGCCTTCCTTGCTCTCATTAGCGCCAAAACATCTCAATTTCCTGCAAATTAAGCACAAACACAAAATCCAACCACGTGCACGCATTAAATGGAAAATGAGAATTAAATGCACGTCTAACGCGCTAATTTTCCCTACTTAGGCGCTTAAATTCATGAATTCCGCGCGCCTATCACATCCCCCAACTTGAGCGTTGCTAGTCTGTCACGCCCTCGATTTTCAACATAAACAATAACAACATTTGATAATCAAAATCCTCACCAGAATTACGATAAATAACCCAAAAGATAGTTTAGTTCCCAATTCCATAAACCTGTCCAATAATTACAGAATTACACAATAGAAAGTACATTACGATGCAGTTTGGTTTACAAAGATAAGCAAGTACATCTGAAAATAGCTTTAAACGACGACCTCAGCATGCAGTCCAAGCGCTTCGTGACAATGACCTGCAATACATCTGAAAAAGATAGGTTGAGCTACACTAGCCCAGTAGAGAAATCTATGCACATGTTATAAGGAAACATGCCGAGTACGCTTCTAGAGGGAATGAATAGAGACAGATATACCCAAGATTCACATGGCTATCAACAAACAACTCACAATGGCCAAGGGATTCTAGGCGACCCTATGTACGACACCTATCACTTCACACCCCACACCAACGTCACTAATATTCTCACATCTAACATAATTAACCAATCCTTAGTTTATCAACTGATACTTTGCATCACATCTATCTCCACTTTCATTCTCATTTCACAATCTTTCACATTCCTCATTTCATAGCCAAATCCCATTTTCTTATTAAAAGATCCTCTTTCCTTTCCTTTCTCTTGTCAGATTATCCCTCGATAATCACTAGGGTCACCTCGGGTCTAGTTCCCTCGAGCGTAGGGTCACCCCGAGTCTATTCCCTTAATAATAATAATAACCACTTGGGTCACCTCGGGTCTATTCCCTCGAGCGTAGGGTCACCCCGAGTCTTTTCCCTCAATAATAATCATCACTTGGGTCACCTCGGGTCTCGTTCCCTCGAGCGTAGGGTCACCCTGAGTCTATTCCCTCATTAACGACCACTTGGGTCACCTCTCACATTATTCATAACCGTCAATTTATCACTTGTACCAGCAAAAACTTCAATCAATCATTCAGATGTCCACATCCCACTCAAGGCACAAAGCCCTTAAACATAATCTTATAGTACCCTACTCATTTGCCTCTACGGTTGAACCACACGGGACAGGTGCCCAAAGAATTTAGAGGCTCGATGAGTCGTGAGAACACGAGTTAATATATCATCTCAACAGTTTTATCACAACATTGACTTTTCAAACATTCCAGGCCATTACCCATGTCATGATGACGTCTAATAATTTAATACACGACCTTTCCTCTAAGTACACCTATAGTAGTACCACACGCAATGTACCAACCCAACACCACCCTATGGCATACCTCTTTCTAAGTTTGACATCTAGACCTCACGGAAAGCACCAAAGGGAATTAAGGGGAACTACAAGACGGATCATGAAAACACAGAATTCGGTCTACCTTCTTGATCACTAGACGGACACCATTCTACCCTTTCATACTCACCACAAAGCCTCGCATGACCTGCAACGCCCTTAAACCTCCCTACGACACATCCTCCGCTTATAACGATACTAAAGTTACGTTTTACGAGTGTCTCGGGAACGAAAACATCAATGAGTCAATGGAGGTCGAACAATCAAGTTTAGAGAAGGTCCAATGATGTTCAAGAGGTGCTAGAGATGATCGGGGGTCAAAACAATGGGTTTCGGAACAAAATAGTGAAATCTGGAGATAAGCTCACAGTATCGATACGGGAAAAATCCGTATCGATACGGGTTGGTTACGAATCTGTCCAGCTTGTGGGGTATCGATACGGTTTAAGGGCCGTATCGATACGGGAGGCTTTCGAGCAGTTTTTCTGCAGATTTTTTGGGTTTCAACCACACCGACTACAACAACAATACTACGCACGATCTATCAACATAAACACCATATTTACGCATAACATGTACAAGAAGTCCCTACCTCAAAGTCGGAGAGTAAACACGCGAGGAGATCGGGCCACGCAAGCCCCGGAACTCCAACTTTGAAATACGTCCAAAATACTCCGAGCCGAGCCGAACCGGACAAGCTACAAGCTCAAAAGCACGAGAGGAAGGTGGAATGGAGGTTGGTTTGAGTGGGTTTTGGATGGGAGCGAGAGGAAGAGGGAGAGAGAGAGAGGAGCCGAGAGGGGGAGAGACGCCGGTGAGAGAGGGAGGAGAAAAATAATTCTCTACTCTCTCACCCTCCTATATATACCCAAATATCTACTAATTACACTTTACACCCCTCTAATTGCAATACTATCGCTCAAACCCCAAATCACATAACACACATTTCAAATTTTCCTCAATTTCTAATATCAAATAACCCTTTAAATAATTTCCAAAATTACGGGTCCTTACATAGTCCCTAGCAACGAACGAAATAAAAAATAATAAAACAAGAAATAAAAACTCAACAAGGGATACGAGGGTTATGCAACCTGTACAAAAATCGAGTGAACACAAAATTTTCTCCTCATTGCCACCCTTAACTCAGTCACATGCATGCCCTAACTACAATTCGAACAATTCCGCACCGAAACAATTGTAGAGATAAACATGCCCCCACAAAGCCACAATGTCACTCTCACTCACCGGAACACTCAACATCCCATGCGAGGCGCTTGGCGACCAACGTGGGATGGAACAAAAAGTCACCACGTGCCAATCAAAACAACGCCAGTTATAACAATGAAAGCTCAACAAAATTAAGATACCATACATCCATAGCTAAATATAAAACAGGCATGCAAGAGAGTCGAACAACGTGCATCGGGTCAACTAAGGACTTCAATAGGCTTATAACGACCGTAGTTACAAAAGAAAAAGGAACATGCAAAGGGTGGCGGCCTATAGAAGCGCATGGACAGCCTACCCTGACTGGCCGCCACCTTGACTCTGGCACCACACCGGTGCTCAACACAAAACATTAGTCATAAACATAACGAAGTACGGGTTATTACACAACACATGTAACGGCAAGACTCTAACCACCGACTCACAGCAGACCCCCAGTACATGGACAACATCACACCACCACATGAAATAACACATAAAATGACAGGACTCGACAAAGACACATGAAATAACACCACCACTAGCCCAACTCTATGCTCAATTTCCATCCCCAGCATCCGAATGCTCCTCCTCATCAGGTGCATCCGCGAAGTCATCGCTCACCTCCAACACCGGCCAATGTCTAGGTCGGAAAGGCCCTGGATTTTGCCCAGAAATCTGCGCCTGCTGGTGGCGCTGCCTATCAAGTAAATCCATCTGATTCCTAGCTAACTGCCTCTGCTCCCTCTTCAACTTCCGCTGGCTCTTAGCAATACCCGTCACACAACCAAATATCTTCTCCAACCAAGTCTTAGTACTAGCGCTAGCCGGCGGTGGAGTAAGCAACGATCCCTCAATCCCTCTCAACTGACCCATACTCCGCTGAATAAACGAGGAGTCTATATCCCCCGGCAGTAAATCATCATTGCTATAGTATCGCCTCCCCGGAACTTTTCTGCTCCTAAGAATTTTGGTAACCAGGCACGGGAAAGGCATTCTCAATGTAGTCGGGGCATCCCTAAAATCACACATCTGCCCAAAAGCATATAGGGCCCAATCACATACCGTTTCCTCAGCCATGAACGCAAACATCAAGTTCCCAACCGATTTCTGGGGTGCGCCCTCCCGACCCCTAGGATACAAATTATAACAAACCACTTGGTTGAGAAACCTATATGCTGCCGTGAATCTACCAGGCCAATGGGGAATCCTAGCATTCCTGCGGTTTTCATACAAATATCCAGCCACCTCATCCTGACTAAAAGTCTCATCCGGCCTAGGGTAATTTATGGGTCCCGTGGGCCTCGGATACTCCCAAGCAGTGGCTATCTCAGCCGCATCAATAAACACCGGGGTATTACCTATTCTCGAAGTAATCCGGGCACCCGGAGCCAAGAAGTGACCCGGCTCCGGCACAACCATATTCTTATAAAATTCTTCAACTAACGCATTATTATACCCAGGGTTAGGTTCGAACCAATACCTCAAACCTTGGTCCCGAATGGCGAGAAAAGGGGCGTAATCCGCCGGCCATAAATCGTCATCAATAATGTGCCTCTCATTCTTTACTCCCCGCTCCTTAATGGACGCCTCCCATGCTACCTGATTATCCCTCTTAATCTGCTCACGATCCCTACGCTTAGCCCGGCCCTTTGGAACTTCCTCCGCCACGCCAGAGGTTCTAGCCACCGCCTTCCCCTTGCCAATGTTTTGCTTTTTGGGTGCCATGACTTGGTGGGTTTTGGGCTAAAAATGTGGGTTTTGAAATTTTCGGATCTGGAAATTTTAGGGGGTTAGAAGAATTTTGGGTTGGATATTATGTTAGAAGAATTTTGGGTTAGACAAAACTATATGACCCCCTAAAATTTCCAGATCCGAAAATTTCAAAACCCACCTTTTTAGCCCAAAATCCACCAAGTCATGGCACCCAAAAAGCAAAACATTGGCAAGGGGAAGGCGGTGGCTGGAACCTCTGGCGTGGCAGACGAAGTTCCAAAGGGCCGGGCTAAGCGTGAGGATCGTTGGCAGATTAAGAGGGATAATCAGGTAGCATGGGAGGCGTCCATTAAGGAGCGGGGAGTAAAGAATGAGAGGCACATTATTGATGACGATTTATGGCCGGCGGATTACGCCCCTTTTCTCGCCATTCGGGACCAAGGTTTGAGGTATTGGTTCGAACCTAACCCTGGGTATAATAATGCGTTAGTTGAAGAATTTTATAAGAATATGGTTGTGCCGGAGCCGGGTCACTTCTTGGCTCCGGGTGCCCGGATTACTTCGAGAATAGGTAATACCCCGGTGTTTATTGATGCGGCTGAGATAGCCACTGCTTGGGAGTATCCGAGGCCCACAGGACCCATAAATTACCCTAGGCCGGATGAGACTTTTAGTCAGGATGAAGTGGCTGGATATTTGTATGAAAACCGCAGGAATGCTAGGATTCCCCATTGGCCTGGTAGATTCACAGCAGCATATAGGTTCCTCAACCAAGTGGTTTGTTATAATTTGTATCCTAGGGGTCGGGAGGGCGCACCCCAGAAATCGGTTGGGAATTTGATGTTTGCGTTCATGGCTGAGGAAACGGTATGTGATTGGGCCCTATATGCTTTTGGGCAGATGTGTGATTTTAGAGATGTCCCGACTACATTGAGAATGCCTTTCCCGTGCCTGGTTACCAAAATTCTTAGGAGCAGAAAAGTTCCGGGGAGGCGATACTATAGCAATGATGATTTACTGCCGGGGATATAGACTCCTCGTTTATTCAGCGGAGTATGGGTCAGTTGAGAGGGATTGAGGGATCGTTGCTTACTCCACCGCCGGCTAGCGCTAGTACTAAGACTTGGTTGGAGAAGATATTTGGTTGTGTGACGGGCATTGCTAAGAGCCAACGGAAGTTGAAGAGGGAGCAGAGGCAGTTAGCTAGGAATCAGATGGATTTACTTGATAGGCAGCGCCACCTGCAGGCGCAGATTTCTGGGCAAAATCCAGGGCCTTTCCGACCTAGACATTGGCCGGTGTTGGAGGTGAGCGATGACTTCGCGGATGCACCTGATGAGGAGGAGCATTCGGATGCTGGGGATGGAAATTGAGCATAGAGTTGGGCTAGTGGTGGTGTTATTTCATGTGTCTTTGTCGAGTCCTGTCATTTTATGTGTTATTTCATGTGGTGGTGTGATGTTGTCCATGTACTGGGGGTCTGCTGTGAGTCGGTGGTTAGAGTCTTGCCGTTACATGTGTTGTGTAATAACCCGTACTTCGTTATGTTTATGACTAATGTTTTGTGTTGAGCACCGGTGTGGTGCCAGAGTCAAGGTGGCGGCCAGTCAGGGTAGGCTGTCCATGCGCTTCTATAGGCCGCCACCCTTTGCATGTTCCTTTTTCTTTTGTAACCACGGTCGTTATAAGCCTATTGAAGTCCTTAGTTGACCCGATGCACGTTGTTCGACTCTCTTGCATGCCTGTTTTATATTTAGCTATGGATGTGTGGTATCTTAATTTTGTTGAGCTTTCATTGTTATAACTGGCGTTGTTTTGATTGGCACGTGGTGACTTTTTGTTCCATCCCACGTTGGTCGCCAAGCGTCTTGCATGGGATGTTGAGTGTTCCGGTGAGTGAGAGTGACATTGTGGCTTTGTGGGGGCATGTTTATTTCTACAATTGTTTCGGTGCGGAATTGTTCGAATTGTAGTTAGGGCATGCATGTGACTGAGTTAAGGGTGGCAATGAGGAGAAAATTTTGTGTTCACTCGATTTTTGTACAGGTTGCATAACCCTCGTATCCCTTGTTGAGTTTTTATTTCTTGTTTTTTTATTTCGTTCGTTGCTAGGGACTAGCAACGCTCAAGTTGGGGGATGTGATAGGCGCGCGGAATTCATGAATTTAAGCGCCTAAGTAGGGAAAATTAGCGCGTTAGACGTGCATTTAATTCTCATTTTCCATTTAATGCGTGCACGTGGTTGGATTTTGTGTTTGTGCTTAATTTGCAGGAAATTGAGATGTTTTGGCGCTAATGAGAGCAAGGAAGGCCGTGGAGGCTAAGGGCGTGTTTGATTGCAGATTTCGTTTTGGGGGGATTCGTAATGAGGTGGGATTGGGATTGAGAATGAGGTGGGATTATTAATGAGAGGATGAATCATTTATTCATGTTTGTTTTGCACAGGATTCGATTGTGGGATTGTAAATAACATGTTTGTTTTGGCTAAGATTAGGATTGGGATTGGGATTGAGGTGGGTTTTTCAGGGTAAAAATGTCTGGCCATCTCCAATCCCATGGGGATAGGATTAGCAATACCACCCCCCTCTTGGGTTGGCTAATCCCATCAGTTTGGGGGATTGAGAATCCCATGGGATTCCTAATCCAAGCCTTGAAAAACAAACCAAACAAGTTTTTTGGAGACTAGACCACCTTAGTAATCCTATCCCATGTCCCAATATTGCTATCAAACACGCCCTAAGTGTTGAAGTAGAATTCGCAAGGAAGTGATCAGAATCTTCGTGAGCGCTACAGGGGAATGAGTATAGCGCTCAGAGGTGGCATAGCACGTCGCACAAAGCGACCAGAGGCTCAGCGAGCGCTACACCCTTTTTGGTGTAGCGCTACCGAGAACATAAAGGGAACAACGGCCAAGGCATCGGTCAACGGAGTCAACGCCCTCAAGGGAGCTCAATAGCGTTATGGGTAATTTGGTGTAGCGCTATCGAGGGTCTTAATTGGCTTTGGAACGGTGTCGTTTTGGGTCGTTGCGGGTCAAATTCCGATTTGTTTTTAGGATTTTAATTGAGATTAAATGGGATTACTATAAAAACCCCGTTTTAACTCGAAATTAGGGTACACATTTTATAACTTACGTTTTTGTTTAACTTTTGGCTGCTGTGTTTGAGTTTTTAATTGCAGATTCAAGTTTTAATCTCAGTTCTTCAGGTTTTCTAGCTTTAAATTCTTGTTCTCTGGGAATCGAATCCGTTACTTTTCCGTAAGTCTGTGGTATCGTGTTTTTTTATTTTAATTTCGATTGTTTGAAGCATGTTTAGATCTAGGGTTAAATATTGCTGAGTTTAATAAAGTCATGAGTGAGTAATTTTCTAGAGTGCGGCTGCGGGGCGAAGGCGTCTCGTGGCTAGTTTAATTAATGTTTTTACCTCGGGTTCGAATTAATTTAATCTTTAAGCAAATTTTAGAAGACGAAAACTCTTCTAACAAACAAAACCCAGGCATCGCCGGAATTCGAATGTGCACGAAAACTGGTGACAGGTGGTGCGCATTTGTTAGGGATCCTTTTTCCTATTTAAAATCAACAAATTGAATAATTGTGGCCCGAGTAAACATTGGTTAGGCTAGTTGCGGACGCTGGGTTCCCACGGCTGTACTCTCCTTTTTAAATCCTTATTTAATTAATTCAGTTTAGTAATTTAGTTAGTAAATCAACCTCATTGATCAAAGGGTGGCTACCTAAGAGCTAGGTTAAACTAGAATTCAACACTTTTGAGTCAAACACCGTCCGTCCGTCTCTGTGGTTCGACTCCGGTACTTCCGGATATTGTGCTACACCGGTCGAGAGTCCTACGCTTGGGACGCGTCTTTATTTTAATTCACCCGGTTGGTCAAGCATTTTTGGCGCCGTTGCCGGGGACGGCGACGTGTGTTCTAGAGTGTGAGTTTTTGTGTCTTTTGTTTTTTTAGTTGAGTCACCATACGTAGAGAGAAGATGGTGTCCTTTAAACAGGACCCTCTTTATTATCGCGACCCGACACATCGTTTAGTTCAAAAAGAACTGGAGACGAGTTAGCCTGTGTTTTCTAGTTCTTCATCTTCTAGTTTAGAGTCAGACTTAGCTGAGCACCAGTCAGAGTCTATTCCCATTAGTGGTCTTTATATAAATTTGTCTTTTCAGTCAGTTAGTGTCAGCAATCCGCTTTTTCAGTCAGTTTCGGAGTGAGAATCAGTCGAGATGGGAGATCGGCAAGTAGCTAATCAGCCGTCCTTGAGACAACACATACATCCCGAGAGGACCACTCCTCTTGGACCATTGTGTTCCCTCAAGAGACACAAGAGGCACGCAACGCCTTTACAGTCAAACCTGGTGTCCTTAACAGTCTCTCTAGTTTCCACGGGAGGGAGTGCGATGATCCGTACGAGCATGTGCGGACATTCGAAGGGTTGGTGCGCAACCTTGCGTCTAATACCCAATATGAGAATGCGTGTCTCAAGCTATTTGAGGCGACATTGAGGGATGGCGCGCTTATGTGGTTCCGAATGCAAAAGTCTCGATCCTTCACCACTTGGGCACAAGTGCGTGACGCCTTTTATAAGAAGTACTTTTCTGAGGCTAAGACTAAGAGTTTCAGGCGTCAAATCCAAGGCTTTAGGCAGGAGAGGGATGAGTCATTTCTCAAGGCATGTGAGCGCTTCAAGGAATTGCTCCTAAGGCTGCCACACCATGGCTTTGAGAGAATTCAGTTAGTCGGTTTCTTTCATCTGGGTCTCAACGCTGAGTCAGTCCAGCACATAGAATATTCTTGCAAAGGGGACAGGTTCGTCCAGTTAACGAGGTATCAATTGAGGAAGTATGCGTGTGGTGTGAATGTAAAGGGCACACCGCGACCGCTTGCCCTGGGTTTATTGCCGCCAAGGGGGCGAGTCAGTTTAATCAAGAAGAAGTTAATGCAGTCAGGACTTGGGATCCTTATTCTACCACGTATAATCCGGGATGGAAGGATCACCCCAATTTTGGGTGGTCGGACTCCAGACCCGTAGGTGGAGGCCAAGCTCAATCCTTTGCGCTACCTCCACCGCAGCAGTTTCAACAGGCCC
Organism: Rhododendron henanense subsp. lingbaoense; assembly: GCA_020567845.1. Classification (NCBI taxonomy): domain Eukaryota; kingdom Viridiplantae; phylum Streptophyta; class Magnoliopsida; order Ericales; family Ericaceae; genus Rhododendron; species Rhododendron henanense. The sequence goes on along the minus strand of CM036324.1, from coordinate 25,569,677 downwards.
AATCGTCCAGGCCCCCTCAAGGCCAGGTCATCCCATTTCACTTCCAGCCACAGCCTGGTAGGGGGGTAGGTCCATCCACTCGTGGTCCTCCCCCAGGTTATTCACAGATGACCGCGCGTGATCATAAGTTAGAGGATACTGTCAATTCCCTGATGCAATCACAGATGACATTTCAGACGGAAACAAGACAGCAAATTGGGGCCCTAAAAACCAAATGTCACAACTCAGTGCGGTTGTCGGTCAACTGCAGCAGGAGAAAGGTAGGTTTCCGGCCCAGGGTAGTACAGCGGGTGCCCATTATTTGGAAAATTCTTCAGGTCCTAATGTTCTGATGTTCATAACCCGAATCAGGAGGAGGCTAAGTCGGTCACCATTCTCAGGAGTGGGAAGGAGATCGATAAGTCCATCCCGCCAAAGCAGAAACCAGCTCTACCCCCGGAGCCGGTTGATGCACCAAGAGCAACCACAGAGACGGACGGACGGTGTTTGACTCGAAAGTGTTGAATTCTAGTTTAACCTGGCTCTTAGGTAGCCACCCCTTATTCAATGAGGTTGATTTACTAACTAAATTACTAAACTTAATTAATTAAATAAGGATTTAAAAAGGAGAGTACAGTCGTGGGAACCCAGCGTCCGCAACTAGCCTAACCAATGTTTACTCGGGCCACAATTATTCAATTTGTTGATTTTAAAATAGGAAAAAGGATCCCTAACAAATGCGCACCACCTGTCACCAGTTTCCGTGCGCATTCGAATTCCGGCGATGCCTGGGTTTTGTTTGTTAGAAGAGTTTTCGTCTTCTAAAATTGCTTAAAGATTAAATTAATTCGAACCCGAGGTAAAAACATTAATTAAACTAGCCACGAGACGCCTTCGCCCCGCGGCCGCACTCTAGAAAATTACTCACTCATGACTTTATTAAACGCAGCAATAATTTTAACCCTAGATCTAAACATGCTTCAAACAATCAAAATTAAAATAAAAAAACACGATACCACAGACTTACGGAAAAGTAACGGATTCGATTCCCAGAGAACAAGAATTTAAAGCTGAAAAACCTGAAGAACTGAGATTAAAACTTGAATCTGCAATTAAAAACTCAAACACAGCAGCCAAAAGTTAAACAAAAACGTAAGTTATAAAATGTGTACCCTAATTTCGAGTTAAAACGGGATTTTTATAGTAATCCCATTTAATCTCAATTAAAATCCTAAAAACAAATCGGAATTTGACCTGCAACGACACCGTTCCAAAGCCAATTAAGACCCTCGGTAGCGCTACACCAAATTACCCATAGCGCTACCGAGCTCCCTTGAGGGCGTTGACTCCGTTGACCGATGCCTTGGCCGTTGTTCCATTATGTTCTCGGTAGCGCTACACCAAAAAGGGTGTAGCGCTCGCTGAGCCTCTGGTCGCTTTGTGCGACGTGCTATGCCACCTCTGAGCGCTATACTCATTCCCCTGTAGCGCTCACGAAGATTCTGATCACTTCCTTGCGAATTCTACTTCAACACTTAGCCTCCACGGCCTTCCTTGCTCTCATTAGCGCCAAAACATCTCAATTTCCTGCAAATTAAGCACAAACACAAAATCCAACCACGTGCACGCATTAAATGGAAAATGAGAATTAAATGCACGTCTAACGCGCTAATTTTCCCTACTTAGGCGCTTAAATTCATGAATTCCGCGCGCCTATCACAAAGTTGGAATGGTAATCACCCAAGATGCACAAAAGGTTGATTACTTTTTCAGCCTTGTTGAGGAGGAGGAAAAAATGATAATGGTGCAGAAGCTTTTGTCCTAAAAAAACATGAAACTATGCTTAATTTTAGCTTTTGTTGGTCCGTATGGGGTGCACTTTGAAATGGCTTTATGTGATGCCTTTTTGTGATGACTTTAGCATGTAATGGCTTTAGCAATATATTAGGACAGGAGAGTTGAGTTTTGTTCACCCTCCACTTAAGAGGGTGAACATTACCCTTCTTCCTATTGGTTGAAATAATGTAGATCTCACCACAAAGTGATGTCATGCTTACCAAAAAGTGTATTGCATGGTAAGCATGACATCACTTTGTGGTGGGATCCACACCATTTCAACCAATAAGAGTGAGGGTAATGTTCACTCTATTTTAAGGAGGGTGAACAAAATTGCACTCAGGACAGGAGTATAAGTTTTTGTTATGGGATTGGCCTTTTGTTATGGCACTTTGTATGTCAACTATGTCGGAAAATATATGCCCAAGTTATGGAATTGTATGGTTACAATGCCCAGGTTATTGTTGGTTGGAATGCCCAGATTATTTTGGTTGGAATGCACAGGTTATTGGTTGAGAAATTGTTGGAAAAATTACTTGGGTTATGAATATTGATTGGGAATTTTTTTTGAGAATGCACAGGTTATTAATTACTTGAGAAATTGTATTGCTTGGGTTTTGTTATTGGCTTAACACGGAAGAGAGAGAGAGAGAGAGAGAGAGAGAGAGAGAGAGAGAGAGAGAGAGAGAGAGAGAGAGAGAGAGAATAACCTGTCTTTGCTTGTTTTACAACAAACAACATCAAAACAATCAAGTTTACTGTTTACCTAGTACTACTATAAGGCATTAATTGAACAACACAATTGTAACAACTCGTGACAACTGACCTGCTAACTCTTAGAATCTGGGATGCATGCTGTCCCCTAAAGAACAACATGCGTGTTGGGCCGATCTCGGCCGCTCATGCCAAGCAATGGACGGCCCAGATTGTATCTCGACGGATATATGCTATTGCCACATTTGATGTACAAGCGATGTGAGATTTCACAACACCACTATTAATTGGTTTAAAGTGTACTAGCGAAGTGCCCCGCAATTATATGACACTAGGGTAGTGCCCCGCTACTATATGACACCGGTTCAAAAGGACGTCACTCCTCCGCCAAACTTCGGTGGCATTGACGTTGGCATGATCGGGGGATGAGAGAAAATCCTTCAAGAGCTCCTTGTGGCACTTCTCTAGCGACATTAGCTTTATGCAACACCCCGGTCCCGTCGTACCATGTTCGAGAAATAACTCGTTGCCAATCTCCTGCCCGCAATGATCTACCGCTAGCTTTTCGCGACACTCGTTCAAGAAACTTCGGTTTCCATCGGCTGATGGCGTGGGGACTAGATTGAGCCCTTCGGTCAAGAATATAATCCCGGTGATAACGAAGCACAGGGCGGCGACCATGGTGGAGGAGAATCGGGGGGTGGATTCTGCCATGGTTCGCGGTGCTTGTGGGCTGGAGGGAGAACTTTTGGTTTAATTTGTGAAATTGGAATTGGTGTTTATGGGGTCGAGGAGATAATATTATGAGCTAGAGAGGAGATTTTTTGTTGTTGCTTAAATGGGTTTTATGGAGTAAGAATGGTGTTTACTGTTTACCGTTTCCATTCTATTTAGTTCTCTTTATCTTGTGGGTTCTTTAATAGAATTCAATGTGACTGTATGAAACTCCATCTTGTCTATTTGTTTTGGCCACAAAGAATATTCCCTCACGTGACTAGCAACCAGCTCGTGTGCTTTCCAGATTAACAGGAGAGATCATCCTCTGGCACGGCCGCACCTTAGGCTGTTACGGCCCTTTTGGATGGTGAGAAAGTATAGAATAAAAAAACAATGGAGTCAATATAGCCGGAAACTATTCAACTGATCTTTATTTCATCCTTCAACTACCAATTGCACAAGTGATAATCGGTACCCGCCACGGGTTCAAAGGGTAGGACCCATCTCAAGAGAAGAACAGTTAAGCACCACATAACCTCGGATAGCCTGCACCCATGGAGAAATTATTTTGGTGGGATCTGAAAATACAAAAGAGTAATTGAAGATGGGTGAGGAGATTTGTGGTGAAAGAGGAAGAGGAGCTGCCAAAAGAGGTGGAGAATGGCATCGGCAACTGAGAATGAAAATGGAAAAGGCCAAAGCTCTGTATATGATTGTTGTTGTGTTTTCCTTGCTTTACCAATTCAGTCGGCCAAAGCTCTATGTACTATTATTGTTGCTCTGTTTACCTCTCTCTTGTTTGGGACACCGCTACGTAGTGTCCGAACACTCATATCCTCGTAAATGTATGATGGATACAAGTATTTGGCACGTACGTGACGGGCCCAAAGACCACCTAATAATTTTTCCTACTCCGGTCCAATGTGTTACTTTCAATCAACTTCCATGAACTGTCAAAGCTCCTAACTAGGGCTGCAAACGAACAGAGCCGCTCGTGAGCAGCTTGAAGCTCGGCTTGACAACGGCTCGGATCGAGACACAAACGAACGGGCTCGAGCTGAAATATTGGGCTCGTTTTATTAACGAGCCGAACTCGAGCTAGTCAAAACTCGGCAAGCTCGGCTCGCGTTGGCTCGCGAGCCCAACATATATATATTATATATACACATATATTTAAGGGGCAAAACAACCCTTAATAGTTTAAGGGGCAAGTAGATATTTAACCCAAACAATAATATATTAATTTAGTAGGCTTAAACGGGCTCTGCATGCGTTGGCGGTAATAGCCAACATTATTATGCCTCTTTTATCAGCTCATTTTGCTCCAAGGTTTACTAAAGGGTACTGACACACTTATCATTTTTGTGGTTTTGCCTGAAGTATATAAAGATGTGATTTCGCATAAATTCTTTCGACTTTCATACGCTTCTGCGCGATCTTATTCGTACAGAAGAGCAGCTCCAACCAAACACCCTCGACGAAATCACTAATACACATTGGTGGCGGGATAGGAAATAATGTTACACTCAAAAGACAAATTTTATTCACGAGCGCCACCAACACTAATTTTGGGTGATGTTACACGCACTATACGTGCTCCCCCTTCTTCCATATGAACACCCTAGACCACAGCGCGCGACAAAAACTCATCCCATTCCTTCTTTATCTTCCCCGAGAAACAAAATCAATTCCTCTGTTCTTGGGGTCTTGGGGTCTGGGGAAACAAAATCAAGAATCTTCACTCGTGTGCTCCCCAATTTGATAGGAGATCCTTCCAAACCTTAGATTCTTCCTTTAGATAGTGATGAGAAAACATGGCAAAAGAAAAGCCTCTTGACTAATCAAAACAGGCAAAGACACGTAGTCATCCGCAACAAGCGACAAACACCTTTGGGTAAAGAACAATCACAAGTTATCCATAAGTTTCCGCATCCGAAAATACGAGTAGCAAATTTTTCTCTAAATTTGCACAAAAGAGCAAACAGTAAAACCTAAATCTGCAAAGTTTGTCACTATATCTGTGCAAATGAACTAACAGATAAATTTATCTCTGTATCTATACAAAGTAATGAACACATTAAATGATCTTTGCGAAGTTTATATTGTATGTGTCCAAAATAAAGAATAGAGAAACTTATTTCTGCAAATATTGTCACATTAAAAAGGGATGAATTTTTATTGGTCCATCTTGCTTTTCACCAAATCAACTAAATTTTGATTAAATTTGATGAGAAACCACAACTTCTTAAAAGAATTCACCGATGGTCTAAAGTTCATATGTTGCCTTTAAGAGAACTGGTTACACCGGTCGTCCCCTCGTCCACCCTTTTGCTTAGAGCAACTCCAAGGGAGGTAGACCAAATTTAGCTTTTATCACACTTGTGGCAAGAATCGAGAGTACATGTTGAACCGGGAAAATTTTTGAACCTCGGCTATGAGTATATGTTGAACCAGGGAAATTTTTTGTACCACACACGTTGTACTCCGTCGGCTTTCCCAACCTTTTAAAATAAAAATGTTTTGGACTGTCTAGATTTTGGAAAGAGAGAAAGAGTGTTAAAGCATCCAACTCCAAACCAATTGGCAAAGAGTGGAGAGGTCGTCCAAGCTCATATACTAGTTTTGGAGGAGGTATTTAACCGATGTGGGACAAATCCCAATACTCCCCCGCACGTGCGACCCCTGACTCGCACGTGGAGAGGTCAACAAGGGATCCGGAACACACGGATTACAATAAAATAAAGTGCAACTATGGCACAAACAAAGGGGAAAAGCCTCCGAAACTCTAGATCTGATACCATGTTAAAGCATTCAACTCCAAACCAATTTACAAAGAGTGGAGAGGCCGTTTAGGCTCATATACTAGTTTTGGAGGAGATAATGTTACACTCAAAGACAATTTTATTCACGAGCGCCACCAACATTAATTTTGGGTGATGTTTAAACGCACAATATGAACACCCTAGACCACCGCGCGCGACAAAAACTCATCCCATTCCTTCTCTATCTTCCCCAACAAACAAAATCAATTCCTCTGTTCTTGGGGTCTGGGGAGACAGAGAAGGAGAATAATGGAGGAGAAAAGCTCTAACGAGAACCCCCTGGCGAATCCACCAGAAAACAGCAAGCTAGGATCAGCGGTCATTGGAAAGTCCCAGTACTTTGGCACCCGCTTTTTAATTTTTATTTTACATTCTGAAACTCAATTCATGCTCTTATAAAGTTTATATTTGGAGATGCTTTTGAAAGGCGCTTTTGCACTATCGCTCACACTCCTGCCTTTGTTCACACAACCACATTATAAGACTTAGGCTGAGATCCCAAATTTTTTGAATAGACCTTCCTGTTAGGTCCCTCAATAGGCTTTTTTATTTTATTTTTATAACTCGTATCGATATGATTTATTTCATATGCAATCCTCAACTTAAGATCATATATCCATCCTTGATCACGTAGGTATAACTAACAAACGACAATTACAAGAGATTCTTTAAGTCAAAGATCCAAATATAGACTTTTCCTCCTCTTCACTCTCCCGAAAAATCACAATTTGAATCCTCGATTACACAGAGCATTTTAACACAAGTAGTACAGAAAACAACATAAGAAGCAATCAAGCATATATCACAGGTCAAGGGTGTGCAGAAATTTTGGAACACCGGCTCCAGAGGATGTCACTCCTCCGCCAAACTTCGGTGGCATTGACATTGGCATGATCAGGGGATGAGAGATAGTTCTTCAAAAGCTCCTTGTGGCACTTCTCTCCCATATCCACTAGGCGACTGCAACACTGCTGGTCCACCGTAGCATTCCCAGTATACAACTCGTTGCCAATCTGCCACCCACAGTGTCCAGGAGCAAGCTTTTTGCGACACTCGGTTAGGAAATTTTCTTGGCCCTCGGTCAAGATTATTCCCATGATAGCGAAGCAGAAGGCGGCAGCGATTGCCTTGGAGGAGAATTGGTTGGTGGCCTCTGCCATAGTTCGTGGCGGGTGTGGGTGGAGGGAGAACTTTGGTTACTTTGTGAAATTAGTTGGAGAGATATTGACAAAGGGTGTATTTATAATGTAGCTTGAAGGGGTTTTATGGAGTGAGAATTGTGTGTACGTTTCATCTTTAATTTTTATGTTTCTTCATGTCGAAGATTCTTTAATACAATTGAATGAGACAAGTAGAAACGCCATGTTAATTGTCTATTTGTATTGGCATCAAGATTCTTCACTCGTGTGCTCCCCAATCTGATAGGAGATCCTTCCAAACCTTAGATTCTTCCTTTCGATAGTGAGAAAACATGGCAAAAGAAAAGCCTCTTGACTAATCAAAACAGGCAAAGACACATAGTCATCCGCAACAAGCGACAAACACCTTTGGGTAAAGAACAATCACAAGTTATCCATAAGTTTCCGCATCTGAAAATACGAGTAGCAAATTTATCTCTAAATTTGTAAAAGAGCAAACAGAAAAACCTAAATCTGCAAAGTTTGTCACTATATCTGCGTAAATGAACTAACAGATAAATTTATCTTTACAAAATTTATCTCTGTATCTCCACAAAGTAATGAACACATTAAATAATCTTTGCGAAGTTTATATTGTATGTGTCCAAAATAAAGAATAGAGAAACTTATTTCTACAAATATTGTCACATTAAAAAGGGATGAATTTTTATTGGTCCATCTTGCTTTTGCCCAAATCAACTAAATTTTGATTAAATTTGATGAGAAACCACAACTTCTTCAAAGAATTCAGATGTCATTATTCATATGTTGTGTGTTATTAGTCCTATAAACCAGAGGTCATGTAACAAAGAATTTGTTGTGCGCGAGGCCTTGGTGGTATGGTACTTAGAACCCTTTCGAAATCCACCGATGGTCTAGAGTTCATATGTTGCCTTTAAGAGAACTAGTTACACCGGTCGCCCCCTCCTTCACCCTTTTGCTTAGAGCATCTCCAAGGGAGGTAGACCAAATTTAGCTTTGATCACACTTGTGGCAAGAATCGAGAGTACTTGTAACACTCCAATGGACTTTACAGTTTTTAATACTTCTAATTTGACTTTAAAGAACTCATTTTGTAAAAAAAAATTAAAAAAAATAGTTCACCAATCATAAATAGTAAATTTGATGAGGTGGTAATTTGAAGAGCCATTCCCACTTAGAGAGAGAGAGAGAGAGAGAGAGAGAGAGAGAGAGAGAGAGAGAGAACTGCACTAAAACAGTATAGCAAGTTTGCTACCTTATTGAAGTGTTTTTTACTTGCATATGGCTCTTCAAATATAATTCGGTTTTAGTTTTGTTACCTCTCTTTGAGATCCTCTCCCGAGGGAAAAAATAATAATTCCATAATATTGACTTGGTAAACCAAGTCCTATAATGAAATTTTTTCGCCGTTCAAAAAGAAAAAAAATCCTACCTTAAACTTTTAAAACAACATTCGCACAAATACACAAATACTTACACACACTCACCCACAATAGGGATGGATCCTACACACATTGGGACACACCTCCTTTATATACTTATTGCTTTTAAAAATAGCTCCGGTAATTGATTCCTAAAATTGAGAATACTTTCAGAAATCATTCCTTGACTTTTTTTTTGTTTTTATAACCGGATAGATGTCGAGAACAACTTGCGCCCTTCGACCCTCTAGTTGTTCCTTGCTTTGGAATGTTTGGCCTTCACGAGATTTGAACACGCGACCTCATGGAGTTTTAAAGCATCCAACTGATCAATACCAATTGAAAATGACCAATGAGTGGAGGGGCCGCCCGACGCATATATTCTAGTTATGAAAGGGTTGGGCAAACAACGGTCATGTTTAGCTGGATTTACGCTTCCCTGTGATAATTTATCATGTTTAATACGACTTCTGCGTGAAATGAAAGGAGATCGACTCCAGGAATTTGAACCTCGGCAATGAGTATATGTTGAACCGGAGTAATTTTTTGGTGTCGGCCGGGTACCACACACGTGGCATTCCGTCAGCATTCCTAGCCGTCTAAAAATGTTTTGGACAGTCCAGATTTTGGAGAGAGAGAAAGAGAAGAGAGAGTGGTTGGTGTGGGAAGAGAGAGTGGTCGGATTTGGGCCGTCCAAAACACCATTGGACGGCTAGGCCGGATACCCATTGGGTACCGCCATGTGGTACCTGCTAGGCACCCAAAAATTTCTCGTTGAACCGTTAAAGGCTGGTTCTTTCTCCTACTTCCTAAATATGCTATCGGATCTCAAATTTATTCTAAATCATTTTCAAATTTTCGATCAACCTAATCTTTTGCGCGAATCACCTTCTCGACGAACTGCACGGTCCAATCCCTATTCAACACTGGAAGACAGCTAGATCCTCAAATTAAATACCCTTCTTTTCTTTAATACACGATGTTGAGTGGTCTTGGGCGTTCTATAGGAAAATTTATTAGTTCGTCTTGGGCCACTGCCGCTTGGTGTCTCAAGCCCTTCTCTAGCTCCCAATCAACTGCAAGAAATTGGGTACGAGGATCTCCATTCTCCGGCCATGTTTGAAGGTGCATTAGAACAAGTCACACAAATCATGATGTTGAATTATCTCCCAATGATCACCATGTTCAATTACGTAATGCATATATCTTTTCAATTTTGTTTTGTCACACCGGATCAAATTCAACTATATAAAGATTAATCCACAAAAATTATGTGTTGATTGATGTCTGATCAATATTAATTTACGAACGATAGATGATCTCGACCAATTATAACAAGTTAACGATCTCGATCATCAAAATTTGAAAATAGCCAACCAATTTAAAAGACGGAACGGCCTAATCCCTAAGGCTAAGGATATGCTCCCCCACAACAACAAAAACTATAAAAACGACCAAAACTACCTCTTCACGGCGGCAGGAAAATACTAAATGGACCCCAATCCAGGTGCATCCTTTTCCAAAATCCCAGAAAAACCCTGAGCTCCGGCGGCCGGAAAATACCCGTGCTGGGGATTGGTACGGCGGCTGACCTAGCAGTGGCGGTTGAAACCACCAAACATGCGGTGTTCCATGCGATCGAGGTGGGGTATAGGCATTTTGACACCGCGACGCTTTACTGTACGGAAGAGCCACTTGGTGAAGCCACAGCAGAAGCGATTGCTGTGGGTTTGATCAAGTCAAGGGAAGAGGTTCTCAGGTAATCACTTTTTCCCATTCATATTAGGCCCCGTTCCGCTAAGGAAAAAAAGTAGTACATGTTTTTTGAATTAAAGGTGATATATTGTGAGAAGAATGAAGACATTCCTTCCTATTACCAAGAAACAAAGAAAAACTACAAGAAGGAACCATTGAAAACATACCCACTCAGGACTAGAATAGCTAGAAGTAATTGGCCAAGATTGGCTTAAGAAAGAGTTAAGACCGAACAGTCAAGACCGTGACTGCTCATCAACAAATCCACGTGATTGTTTGTCTAGATGGACGACCGAGATTTTAGACTGTCCGCTTTATCTGTCCAAATCCAAAACAGGGTAAGAGTTTGCCTGAAGGTATATAAAGATATGATTTTGCCTTCACTCTTTCGACTTTCATATACTTCTGTGTATTCTATTCGTACACAAGAGCAGGCTCCATCTACCCCTGAGAAAAAGAAAATCAATTCCTACGTTACTTGGGGAGACAAATGATGAGAATGGAGGAGAAAAGCTCTAACGAGAACCCCTGGCAAATCCACCGGAAAACAGAAAGCCAGAATTGTTTGAGAAGAAGAAGACCTCTAGGACGGTGAGCGAAAAGTTTGAGAAAACCAAGATCTCAGACTTCCACAGGGATGAAGAAAGTGAAGAAAGGAGCACTGGCCAGCGGTTATTGGATACTCCCAGTACTTCGGCACCCGCTTTTAATTCTTATTTTTACATCCTGTCTCTCAATTCTCCAAGTTGTCGTTCTTTTCCGCCTTTTAATGTTTTATGTCGTACCAGACACTAGAAAACACAATTATCACTCTCCGAATGTAGGTTTGCCTCAGATGGGCGTACGAGCAAGGGATTGGCATAGCAGTGAAGAGTTTCAACAAAGAAATAATGAAACAGAACCTAGAGATATTCGACTGGGAATTGAGCAAGGAGGAATCTCAGAAGATTGGTGAAATCCCACAAAGTACAGCTTGTCCTGGATTATACCTCAGTGACTCAGTCTATTGCCCTTTCAAGACTATTGAGGAGGATTGGGGAGTGTAAGTTATGTAGGACTCTCTATTCTGTGGCAGGAATGTTTCTACAGGTTATTGGATACTCCCAGTACATTCTGATCACTCTCTGTTCTGTGGCAAGACTATTGATCCTGTTTTACATTCTGACTCTCAATTCTTGCTCTTGGGAATTTCGTACTTTGTGGTGATTTTAAAAGGCGCTTTTACACTATCGTCTGCACTACCGCTTCTGTTCACGAAAGATATATGACTTAGGTTGATATTGCAAAATTTTAAAATAGACCATCCTGTTATGTCCCTTGGTAGGCTTTTTGTTTTTACTCGCATCGATATGATTTCTTTCATATGCAATCCTCAGCTTAAGATCATATATCCACCCTTGATCACGTAGGTATAACTATGTTAGTTTAACAAACAACACTTACAAGAGATTCTTTAAATCAACGGTCCATATAAAATTCTTGCAAAAATTGACTTTTCCTCCTCTTCACTCTCCCAAAAACCACAATTTGTATCCTCGAGTACACAAAGCGTTTAACACAAATATTACAGAAATGAACATAAATTAATACAATCAAGCATCCACAATAGGTCAAGGGTGTGCAGAAATTTTGGAACACCGGCTCCAAAGGATGTCACTCCTCTGCCAAACTTCGGTGGCATTGACATTGACATGATCAGGGGATGAGAGATAGTCCTTCAAAAGCTCCTTGTGGCACTTCTCTCCCATATCCAATAGGCGACTGCAACACTGCTGGTCCACTGTAACATTTCCAGAATACAACTCGTTGCCAATCTGCCGCCCACACTGTCCAGGAGCAAGCTTTTTGCGACACTCGGTTAGGAAATTTTGTTGGCCCTCGGTCAAGATTATTCCCATGATAGCGAAGCAGAAGGCGGCGGCGATTGCCTTGGAGGAGAATTGGTTGGTGGCCTCTGTCATGGTTCGTGGCGGGTGTGGGTGGAGGGAGAACTTTGGTTACTTTGTGAAATTAGTTGGGAGATATTGACAAAGGGTGTATTTATATTGTAGCTTAAAGGGGTTTTATGGAGTGAGAATTGTGTGTACGTTTCGTCTTTAATTTTTATGTTTTTCCATGTTGTAGATTCTTTAATACAATTAAATGAGACTAGTGGAAACGCCATGTTAGTTGTCTATTTGTATTGGCATCAAGAATCTTCACTCGTGTGCTCCCCAATTTGATAGGAGTTCCTTCCAAACCTTAGATTCTTCCTTTAGATAGTGATGAGAAAACATGGCAAAAGAAAAGCCTCTTGACTAATCAAAACAGGCAGTCATCCTCCACAAGCGACAAACACCTTTGGGTAAAGAACAATCACAAGTTATCCATAAGTTTCTGCATCCGAAAATACGAGTAGCAAATTTTTCTTTAAATTTGCACAAAAGAGTAAACAGTAAAACCTAAATCTGCAAAGTTTATCACTATATCTGCGCAAATGAACTAACAGATGAATATCTCTGTATCTATACAAAGTAATGAACACATTAAATGATCTTTGCGAAGTTTATATTGTATGTGTCCAAAATAAAGAATAGAGAAACTTATTTCTGCAAATATTGTCACATTAAAAAGGGATGAATTTTTATTGGTCCATCTTGCTTTTCACCAAATCAACTAAATTTTGATTAAATTTGATGAGAAACCACAACTTCTTAAAAGAATTCACCGATGGTCTAAAGTTCATATGTTGCCTTTAAGAGAACTAGTTACACCGGTCATCCCCTCGTCCACCCTTTTGCTTAGAGCAACTACAAGGGAGGTAGACCAAATTTAGCTTTTACCACACTTGTGGCAAGAATCGAGATTACATGTTGAACCAGGAAAATTTTTGAACCTCGGCCATGAATATATGTTGAACTGGGGAGATTTTTTGGTGCCGGCTGGGTATCACACACGTCGTACTCCGTCGGCTTTCCTAGCCTGTTAAAATAAAAATGTTTTGGACGGTCTGAATTTTGGAGAGAAAGAGTGGTTGAATTTGGCACTCAGTGTCTAATCCGAAGACTTGACTTGGGACATGAAGCTTGTTGACAGGGGGAGGGAAAATTGAGCACTCAGTGTCTAATCCGAAGAGGAGACTTGGGACATGAAGCTTGTTGCCAGGGGGAGGGAAAATTGAGCACCCAGTCTTCGGATAAGACGAGACTTGGGACACGAAGCTTATTGCCCGGTGGGGGGGAATTGAGCACTCAATGTCTAATCCGAAGACGAGACTTGGGACACGAAGCTTGTTGCCAGGGGACCTGTTTTCAGACTTGAAGCACTCAAGAAAGTCGGGTTTGAGCACTCAAGAAATGGAAGGAAAACAAATCCATTACCAAGGTCTACGAGGAGGTGCGTCGATTGGGTTTTCTTTTCATTAACTTTTACATAATCTGTGGCTCTTTTTTGAGTTTGTTGTCAACTTCCTCCTATTGTAGGTTACACAGCTTTTCCGTGAGCACCCTGACCTGATTGTGGAGCTCACGCATTTTCTACCTGATTCTTCAGCACCAGCCTCTATTCCTCATGCTCCGTCTGGTAGGAATTCTGTTTTGCAATGTGATGACAGGAGCTCACCCTTGCCTGCAATGAGGCATATAGAAAAGGTGATTTTTCCTATTACTTTTTTCCCTTCTTCCTCCAGATTTCTTCTTCGATTACTCATCAAATATCTCATGTAATATATAATTTTACAGAAGCCCGTAGTTTCGCATGTTGACTGTGACCTGAGTGTTGAGCGGCCTGATATAGACCATGATAAAGCACAGCTGAGAGCTGACAAAGAGCAGCGAAGGCATGGTGACAAAGAGAGAAGAGAAGACAAAGACCGAAGGGAAAGAGAGCAGAAATCTGCTCGTAGGATTGAAGACTCTGTTGCTGACCAATTCCAACAGGGTGGGGAAGGCGTGGAAAACTTTGGCATGCACCGTGGTTCACCCTCACATGTTGATAAGTCTGCCATGAAAAGTGAGTAAAGTGTTCTGCTTGTGAATTCAGTGGCTTTAGTACTGTATTTATCATTAGCCTTGCTTGTAGACTAAAACCACTTCTTAGCATATGTCATAGAAAATATTGGCTGATATGTTGCGATACTCTATTGGAAACTCGCGAAACTCTATCTGATAACGGAACTGTGTTTCTAATTTTGGTTGGATATCCTTTAGCAATCAGGAGCACTCATATGCACTCATGTGAGGAGTTCTTTTGTTTGGATGCATCAATTTGCAAGTTTCTTTCGGTGTCTCTTTGTTCGCTACGTTTTGTATTCTGAAATTAGCTGAAAGGATGCTTTAGATATTTCTCCACTATTGGTGGCTGCATTTAACTTGCTACTTAACAATCCCAAAGGAAGGAACCTTTCTGTTGCTAAAATTGGGTAATATGAGGAAGATTTTATACTTCTAAGCTACAGGAAGTTGGAAACTTATCGAAGCTATATTTGACCGCTCTGTGTTTCCTATTATTAGTTAATATTTCGTTTCTCTCATACACAATGCAGCATCACATGAATCCCTTATCTCACGAGAAGGAAGAACTGCAGTCAACCACTGTGCAAAAAAGTTCAGGAAATTGAACATCTGAAAGAGGAAGTTGAACAACAGATTTTAGACAAGCAAGACTGCAAGAATATGAAGAATGAAGTACTTGAGCTGGAATTCGCTTTGGAAACTGTTATTCATAAGTTGGGAGGTAATGACAAGGTAGGTCTGTTCACCTGAGGCTGCCCAGGAATCAAGCGTCTTTGATGCACCTTCTTTGCCTACCCGGCCAGAGGTAACGGCCCTTATATGCTTTGCCCTTCTCTTGATTGCATATCTTATCATGTAGCAGTTGATTATTTGACTGATGAGCGTTTGTTACCGCCTCATTATTTTCTGTTTTAGTTTTAGCTTGTTTGAGATGTACATGAGTTTCATCACTTTGAACTTCCATGGCTTCTAAGATGTTTGGTTGAGTTAAGGTATATAGAAGACACTCCCAGAATATATTTTATGTTCATCTCAATTGGAAAGTCGGAATTCGTTATGATGCTCTTTAGACATTTTTCATGTCTTTTTTGCCATAGTTTAGCTATTTTTACCATTATTTTGACGTTCTTCCTGGCTGACAGCTCAATATGCAAAACTCTTCTACTGTAGTTCTGATCAAATGCAGTTGGTCACTTTCTCCATAAGCCTTTAGGTTTCTGCTTCCACAAAATTTTCTTTGACGGATAGTAAATTTAAAGTTTAGTACTTCAAATAAATCAGAGCAACTGCTGGTAAGACACCCACAGCTCGACAAACTTGATCCCCTTCCTAGACTGGGACGTCCTCGGCATGATACTTGTCGTCTGGCTGAGAATATTGTTTCCCTCCTTCTTCTTCAGTACCTGGCGTGAAATACCAGGGCACCGATAAGCACCGTGAGTATTGAAACTCAGTGGACAACTCGATATCCGACTAACCCTTACGCAACAGTTGATATCAATAAGAAGTGCATAAAGGTAACAAGTATTATTGATCTTGGTTTGTGATTTCTTTTTTCTTATTAGACTTCGCTTCCTTTTCCCCTTTCTTCAAGGTCTTTTTAGGGATTCCCTCTTCCTTTTAGTCCTTCGTGTTCCAAAGAAGCTCCTCCTCAGACCCTCCATCCATTAACTTAAGTGAAATCTAAGCATCTTCCCCACGAGGTCCTTTCCTCTCACATCCGCTAACTATGACCATCTTATGGAACAACTCTACTCTTGCTTGTCCTACACCAAGACCCTAAGTGAATACACCCATATCATCTACTTAGCATAGATTCACCTACGACCATAACAACAGGACGACAACGATCTAGAGTTTCTCATGGCGCTTCATCCATTAGGGCCGAACAACATCATAACTCAAAACTGGGCCCCTGTTAGCTCTTCCGCAATTTAGGCGCATTTGGTAACCTAATAACATCCAAGCCCAATTGGTAAACCTTATCATAACCATGGCTCAAATCACTATCCACATTCCCCACACCTCCAACACTTATCATTTTTTCTTTAATTTAATTCGTCTACATGATTCCATTCTAACATGTACAACATCACATCTCTAACAATCTCTTATTATTAGTCCATATATAAGCATGATACGTTTCAATGACATAGCAAGAATAGCAATTTATATGAATGGGTAATTAAACAGAAAAGTAGAATGGAGGAGAAAAGTTCTAACAAAAACCCCCTGGAGAATACATGAATGGGTAATTTCTTCTCATTACCTTGTCTTTCCCTTTTCTTAACAAAAAGGGGAAAAAAAAATTATTTTCAACACAAAATAGATCACATTAAGTATCTGAAATTTGTATGTCCAAAAGGAACATAGATAATGGATGGAGGACGATAATTTTGCGAAATTCTACATAGATGACACTATAAAAAGTGGGCGAAAGAGGTGCACATGCAGTATCACATCTCTTGCGACTTTCTAACGCATCGACTGACTTTCTTCCTGAAATTGCCCCTTCTTTCTCTCCATTCTTTTGCAGCTTCCACGTTTGCAGGAGACTCGTCGTTTGGACTTGAAAGCATTGATATGATGCTCAAAACTATGCTCTCCACCGTATGAACCGGCGTCCAGCGCTCACTTGCAAGTTCATAGCCATTCGGGTCGTCCCCGGGTGGATGAAGAGTTGAGATGCAAACTTTTCCGTCAGAGTACACGTTCGGATGCCATACCTCTGACGTAAACCTCACTGCAGGAGGGCTGTTCGGGTAATCGGATGGGAAGGTCATGACGGCATTGAAGAATCCTCCCTCGTATAAAGTATCAGGGGGTCCTGTAATCACAACACTCCATTTGAATAAATTGCTTTCATCAACCAAACCAGCGGAGAAACCATCGACGGGGTGTTTGCAGAGATCTTTGAGCTGTTTCTGGAGGAGAAGGCTTGCTTGTGACGGAGAATCCATGAAGAGAGAGAACCTGTGAAGAGAGAGAGAGAGGGGTTCCCGGAGGCCAAAAGCGAAAGAATGTATTATTGATTGTGAGTAAAACATAGGTCTAGCATGTCTTTATATAGGCAACAAGACTTGTAAACAAAAAAGGAAAAACAGGCATAACAAGGAAATATAGGCTAACTAGGAAATATGAATAATATCCTAAACTAAATAGGAAACACAATAATAAAACCTAGAAAAACTTGGTAACATAATAATCCATTCCTTCTCCCCAAAAGCAAATTGTGTCATAGAAAAACTTCTTCTTATCCAATTTTTTCTTCTTTTTCTTTTTTTGCATTTTTGTAACTTGTATAATGTTTTCTACCGGCTTTCATGTCACTTTTCAGACGGAATTCTATGTTTCAAAACTAACTGATATCCCTCTGCAGGCTCCTCTCGCCCCACCACTCTCTCCTCTTTCTTTCTTTTTTTTTTTCTATTTAAATCCGAACCGTCCAAAACCAAAATAGACGGCCTGGATGGGCCGAGCGGGCACCACGTGGTATCCGCCCGGCACTGAAAAATTTCTCTATTAATCGGAGCACCGCTTGAACAAAAACGTGTTTGAATAGGAAAAGACTTTCTAAAGTTCTTTCCAATTAGGAGTTCGTTTTCTTGCTCTATATATTTGAGAGGATCACCAAAGCAAATCCCCACAAAGGAATCTCTGAATAGTAAGAGAAGAAGGGCGTTGATTAATTTTGATTTTGGCGCAGGGAGACAAGAAGAAGAAGAAGAAGGTATTGAACAAGTACTACCCGCAGGACTTCAACCCGGCAAAGATACTGCGGCGGAGGAAGCTCAAGAACCAGCAGATGAAAGTCAGGATGATGCTTCCCATGAGCATCCGCTGCGCCACCTGCGGCAAATACATCCACAAGGGCACCAAATTCGACTCCCGCAAAGAAGACGCCGTTGGTGAGACGTACCTGGGAATCCAAATCTCCAGGTTTTATTTCAAATGCACCAAGTGCTCTGCAGAGCTAACAATAAAGACAGACCCGCAAAATTCGGACTATGTCGTCGAGGCAGGAGCAACGCGGAATTTCTCCGGTTTGCTATACTATCAAGCCAAGTTATAGTAGACCTATTTGAGTTCGAGGGTTTTTCAAACTTTGGAATAGACCATCCTGTTAGGTCCCTCTGTAGGCTTTATTTTTTTTCTCCGATATGATTTCTTTCAAATGCAATTCTCTAAGTGTGCGTTCTTGTAAACTTATAAATCTGAAACTTATTTTGGTATTTTTTTTACTTTTCATAACTTTTTTTTTAGCTTTTCGTCGTAATTTTTAGAATTAATCATTCATCTCGACGAGACGAATCGGAAAAATACTTCAGACAATTGTTGATATTTTTTTCGTCTTTAGTGAACATTAAATCAAAGATCCATATAAAATTCTCGCAAAAAGTACAGACTTTTCCTTGTCTTCACTCTCCCAAAAACCTCAATTTGTATCCTCGATTACACAAACCATTTTAACATAGGTATTACAGAAGTGAACATAAAATACAATCAAGCACTACCACAGGTCAAAGGTGTGGTAAAATTTTGGAACACTGGCTCCAGAGGACGTCACTCCTCCGCCAAGCTTCGGTGGCATTGACATTAGCATGATCAGGGGATGAGAGATGGTTCTTCAAAAGCTCCTTGTGGCACTTCTCTCCCATATCCACTAGGCGACTGCAACACTGCTCGTCCACCGTAGCATTCCCAGTATACAACTCGTTGCCAATCTGCCACCCACACTGTCCAGGAGCAAGCTTTTTGCGACACTCGGTTAGGAAAATGAACAAATTCCATTGAGAGATGAATGAGAAATTGTCTCTCAAAGTGGGTTTCAGACCAACAACAGTGCACGGTTGAATGGTCAAAGCTGGTTGATTACCAGAGTTAATACCCATGATTGTATATTCAATTTCGGGAAAAATAACTGTATCAGTTTTATTCCAAAATTGAATTGCGAAATCAATTCCTCTACTGATTATTGGCTCCTCCATGAATATTTGTATTAATGGCAGAGACTCCTCCTTCAGCTATAAAAGGGGACCTCTACCTTTGATTTCAACACACCGAGAACAATCCAAAGCATCTCTACTACTTCTTCTGCAATTGTTCTTTCCGAGAGGGAGAGTACAGACACAAGTTGGTTCGACAGGCAGTCTACGGCGGTGCTCCGGCGGTTGAGTGGTAACCGAGTTAACCCTGGGAGACGAACACCGACACAACCTCCAGCACCGGTGAGGCGGCGAATTTGTCTTAAGGGCACCGTTGAACAAAACGGGTCTCGGTTTGGAATTGCTAGTTCTCTTTTACAGTTTATGTCTACATTTCATATTCTGTAATTTTGGCAATTCATGTTCATGCTGTAAATTCCAGAAATTAGTAAAGTCGTTTACTGTTTTTCTGCACTATTTTCCTACAATCTTAAGACAAATTTTCATTGGAAAAATAGTGTTTTTTACCAAAAACAGTTTTACGTTAAGTTTTCTAGAAAGCAAAACTGTTAGTTTTCTCTAAACGAAAACAGTTTGTGGGTCAATGATCGATATTCTTCCTTGTCAAGGTTGTTTTTTTCCAAAGTTTGTTGGGTGGGTCTTTTCTTCTTCAACATTTTGGAAACCGGAAGAATAATCTCAGTGTTTGATTCCAAATTAGCTTGGCTCTGCTCATATCTTTTAGATCTATCATCTTTCATAGTGATTAAGATATTTGTTAGTGGGATTTGGAAAAACTGTTTACGTGCTCCTGTTTGATTAGTTCATGCATGCTATTTGGTTTCTAACTGGTTTACATTCTCAGTGTAGTACTTTTGGGGAAAAAAAAAATAGTGCTCACGGGTTTTGAACAGTTTCGTAATAGCAAAGTGTTGATCAATTGGTTTGACTTTTCATTGCTAGTGCAATTCTAGAAAAGTTAGTAGTCTTTAGTTTAGATTCACTCATTTGTCCTCTACTGATAAGTACATGGTTTTTTGATATTTTGAATCTTATTGGCTTGAATAGTTAATTTGTATCCTCGATTACACAAACCATTTTAACACAAGTATTACAGAAATGAACATAAAATACAATCAAGCATCTACCATAGGTCAAGGGTGTGCAGAAATTTTGGAACACCGGCTCCAAAGGATGTCACTCCTCTGCCAAACTTCGGTGGCATTGACATTGGCATGATCAGGGGATGAGAGATAGTTCTTCAAAAGCTCCTTGTGGCACTTCTCTCCCATATCCACTAGGCGACTGCAACACTGCTGGTCCACCGTAGCATTCCCAGTATACAACTCGTTGCCAATCTGCCACCCACAGTGTCCAGGAGCAAGCTTTTTGCGACACTCGGTTAGGAAATTTGTTTGGCCCTCGGTCAAGATTATTCCCATGACAGCAAAGCAGAAGGTGGCGGCGATTGCCTTGGAGGAGAATTGGTTGGTGGTCTCTGCCATGGTTCGTGGCGGGTGTGGGTGGAGGGATCGAACTTTGGGTACTTTGTGAAATTAGTTGGAGAGATATTGACAATGGGTGTATTTATATTGTAGCTTAAATGGGTTTTATAGAGTGAGAATTGTGTTTACGTTTCGTCTTTAATTTTTATGTTTCTCCATGTAGTAGATTCTTTAATAGAATTGAATGAGATTAGTGGAAACGCCGTGTTAATTGTCTATTTGTATTGGCATCAAGACTCTTCACTCGTGTGCTCCCCAATTTGATAGGAGATCCTTCCAAACATTAGACTGTCCCTTTGGATAGTGAGCAAAACGTGGCGAAAGAAAAGCCTCTTGACTAATCAAAACAAGTGACAAATGCCTTTTGGTAAAGAACAATCACAAGTTATCCCTAAGTTTCTACATCCGAAAATATGAGTAGCAAATTTATCTCTATATATGCACAAGAGAGCGAACACAAACTTATATCTGCAAAGTTTGTCACTCTATTTGTAAAAATGAACTAACTGATAAATTTATCTTTGCAAAATTTATTTCTATATCTGCATAAAGTAATGAACACATAAAATTATCTTTGCAAAGTTTATATTGTATGTGTCCAACATAAAGATAGAGAAACTTATTCTTGCAAAGATTGTTACTATATCTACACAAAATAACTAACAATAAGCCTGTTTTTGCAAAATTTATATTTGCATTTTGTTGGAGGGCTTCAACCGAACGTTCTTATGTTGTGATATACAAGATTAGTGGTCGTCCAAGTATAGGGGCAGTGAGGACTGGAGGCTCCTTAAATAGGATTTGATGATTTTGAAAGCATTGTTGCATGCTTCATCCCACTCAAAATGAGTCCCTTTCTTCACAAGGCGGTTGACATCAACCAGCCAAATTTGATATGAAGCGGTGGAGAAAAGCCAATCGTCCTTGAAGACTCTTCAGCCCATGAATATTCCGATGTTCAGGCATTTTCAAGATAATGTCAATTTTAGATTGTTCAATCTCTATGCTGCGGTGACGCACGATCGATGAACCCAAGAAACGTTCTAAATGTAACCCCAAAAGCGCACTTCAAGGGATTCACCCTAAGCTGGTACCTTCGCAGTCGCTTAAACACTTGCCTTAAATCATGAAGATGGTCGGCTCGTTTCTTTGTCTTCACTACTAATTTGTCCACGTAACACTCTGTCTCTTTCATGCTTCAATACTGTACCAAGCACAAGCCATGTAGTAGTTCTATTTCCTACTTGAGAGAATAGCTAACAAAGCAACGTGGTCCTCTTTCTTTGTTTTCTTTTGTTTACACATCAGTGCAAAATTCATGTAGCACACCGTTTTTCTCAGTAGAACAACCCATATTTATTGAGATGATTTTGAAAGGCGCTTTTACATTATCGCCCGCACTCTCGCATCTGTTCACGGAAGCAAATTATATGACTTAGGTTCAGATCCCAGAACTTTAGAATAGACCATCCGGCCTGTTAGGTCCCTCTGCAAGCTAGTTTTTTTTTAACTCGTATCAATATGATTTTTTTCATATGCAATCCTCAACTTAAGATCATATATCCATCCTTGATCACGTAGGTACCTACGTTAGTTTAACAAACGACAGTTGCCGACAAAAAAACAAACAAACAAACGACAATTACGAGATTCTTTAAATTCAAAGATCCATATAAATTCTCGAAAAAATAAACATTTCCTCATCTTCATCCTCCCCAAAACCACAATTTGTATCCTCGATTACACAAACCATTATAACACAAGTATTACAGAAATGTACATAAAATACAATCAAGCATCTACCATAGGTCAAGGGTGTGCAGAAATTTTGGAACACCGGCTCCAAAGGATGTCACTCCTCCGCCAAACTTCGGTGGTATTGACATTGGCATGATCAGGGGATGAGAGATAGTTCTTCAAAAGCTCCTTGTGGCACTTCTCTCCCATATCCACTAGGCGACTGCAACACTGCTGGTCCACCGTAGCATTCCCAGTATACAACACGTTGCCAATCTGCCACCCACACCGTCCAGGAGCAAGCTTTTCGCGACACTCGGTTAGGAAATTTTGTTGCCCCTCAGTCAAGATTATTCCCATGATAGTGAAGCAGAAGGCGGCAGTCATTGCCTTGGAGGAGAATTGGTTGGTGGCCTCTGCCATTGTTCGTGGCGGGTGTGGGTGGAGGGAGAACTTTGGTTAGTTTGTGAAATTAGTTGGAGAGATATTTACAAAGGGGTATTTATATTGTAGCTTAAATGGGTTTTATAGAGTGAGAATTGTGTGTACGTTTCATCTTTAATTTTTATGTTTCTCCTTCTTGTATATTCTTTAATACAATTGAGTGAGACTAGTGGAAACGCCATGTTAATTGTCTATTTGTATTGGCATCAAGAATCTTCACTCGTGTGCTCCCCAATTTGATAGGAAATCCTTCCAAACATTAGACTGTCCCTTTGGATAGTGAGAAAAACGTGGCGAAAGAAAAGCCTCTTGACTAATCAAAACAAGTGACAAATGCCCTTTGGTAAAGAACAATCACAAGTTATCCCTAAGTTTCTGCATCCGAAAATATGAGTAGCAAATTTATCTCTATATATGCACAAGAGAGCGAACACACAAACTTATATCTGCAAAGTTTGTCACTATATTTGTACAAATGATTAACTGATAAATTTATCTTTGCAAAATTTATTTCTATATCTGCATAAAGTAATGAACACATAAAATTATCTTTGCAAAGTTTATATTGTATGTGTCCAAGATAAAGATAGAGAAACTTATTCCTGCAAAGATTGTTACTATATCTACACAAAATAACTAATAATAAGCTTGTTTTTGCAAAATTTATATTTGCATTTCGTTGGAGGGCTTGAACCGGACGGTCTTGTACGTGTTATGATATACTACAAGATTAGTAGTCGTCCAAGTATAGGAGCAGTGAGGACTGGAGGCTCCTTAAATAGGATTTGATGATTTTGAAAGCATTGTTGCATGCTTCATCCCACTCAAAATGAGTCCCTTTCTTCACAAGGCGGTTGACATCAACCAGCCAAATTTGATATGAAGCGGTGGAGAAAAGCCAATCGTCCTTGAAGACTCTTCAGCCCATGAATATTCCGAGGTTCAGACATTTCCAAGATAATGTCAATTTTAGATTGTTCAATCTCTATGCCGCGGTGACGCACGATCGATGAACCCAAGAAACGTTCTAGATGTAACCCCAAAAGCGCACTTCAAGGGATTCACCCTAAGTTGGTACCTTCGCAGTCGCTTAAACACTTGCCTTAAATCATGAAGATGGTCGGCTTGTTTCTTTGTCTTCACTACTAATTCGTCGACGTAACACTCTGTCTCTTTCATGCTTCAATACTGTACGTACCAAGCACAAGCCATGTAGTAGTTCTATTTCCTACTTGAGAGAATAGCTAACAAAGCAACGTGGGCCTCTTTCTTTGTTTTCTTTTGTTTACACATCAGTGCAAAATTCATGTAGCACACCGTTTTTCTCAGTAGAACAACCCATATTTATGCAATATATAATTTTGCCCTCTTTTTTTCTCTTGTGAATAAAAGAAAAATATCGCTTCCCCCTTTAATAAAAAAGCATCAGAACATGCGAG
The DNA here is from genome assembly GCA_020567845.1 of Rhododendron henanense subsp. lingbaoense. NCBI lineage: Eukaryota > Viridiplantae > Streptophyta > Magnoliopsida > Ericales > Ericaceae > Rhododendron > Rhododendron henanense. The sequence continues at coordinate 25,545,231 of CM036324.1, read as the reverse complement.
AGGTTGTGTGAGCCCCACATGTATGTGAGATATTGTGTAAATTGTTGTGTTTGGATTGTTGTGTGAGTACGTAGCATTGTCCTTTTTTTTTTAATCAGCAAAAAGAAAGCTTCATTAACTCATAACACAATATAGAGCTAATAGGGTCATGGATATACCGACCTGACCATGACCCTCTTCTCCTAACCACACGGAGGAAACTAATTAAGACCCAACAGGATGAGTCCATCCCGGGCAAAAACCCAAACGGCCCAGGTTGATAAGGAACCAACACAACCCAAAACAACCCAAAAATCCAAAGGGCAAAGCCCAAAAACCTAAATACTGCCCAAACCACAAACCCTAACCCTAGAGGACTGCATCAACCCCCGCCACCTTCACCACCGCTGCCGCGCCTACCAAGCAACATCATAGCCACAACAGACCAAACCCGCCGCAGATCGAAACAAACAAAACCGCCACCATTAGGGCCGTAAGTGAATACACCCATATCATCTACGTACTTAGCATAGATTCACCTACGACCATAACAACGGGACGACAACGATCTAGAGTTTCTCATGGCGCATCATCCATTAGGGCCGAACAACATCATAACTCAAAACTGAGACTCTGTCAGCACTCTTCCACGATTTAGGCCCATTTGGTAACCTAATAACATCCGAGCCCAATTGGTTAACTTATCATAACCATGGCTCAAATCACTATCCACATTCCTCACACCTCCATCACTTATCATTTTTCTTTAATTTAATTCATCTACGTGATTCCCTATTCGAATACCATCCTAGGAACTTAATCCATTCTAACACGTACAACACCACATCTCCAACAATCTCTTTAATTTAGTCCATTTATAAGCATGATACGTTTCAGTGACATAGCAAGAATTGCAAGAATTGCTTTTCCAGATTTGTTTGGGTTGGTGTTGATGGTTTGGTGCTTTGCTTTTTATTTTTCGCTTGTTAGGTCGGTGTTTTCAGGTTGATCTTTGTTGGCTTTTGTTTTCCGGTTGGCGTCTTGCCTTCCTTAGGTCTTGGGTGGCTTTTTGCCGGTGTGCCCTTGATCCTTTTAATCTTTGTAATCCTTTATAAAGATTAATAAATCCTTTTTGCTTAGAAAAAAAAAAAAGAATTGCAATTTATATGAATGGGTAATTAAACAGAAAAAGTAGAATGGAGGAGAAAAGTTCTAACAAGAGCCCCCTACAGAATACACGAATGGGTAATTTCTTCTCATTACTTTGTCTTTCGCTTTTCTTAACAATTTTTTTTTTATTTTCAACACAAAACAGATCACATTAAATATCTGAAATTTGTATGTCCAAAAGGAAGATAGATAATGGATGGAGGACGATAATTTTGCGAAATTCTACATAGATGACACTATAAATAGTCTTGTCGATAGCCACACACCCGATGCACGCTTTGAAACACATTTGTCTTTTCGGCATAAAAAAAAGTCGGCGAAAGAGGTGTGCAGATGCAGTATCACAACATCTCTTGCGACTTCCTAACACATCGACTGACTTTCTTATTGAAATCGCCCCTACTTTCTCTCCATTCTTTTGCAGCTTCCACGTTTGCATGAGACTCGTCGTTTGGACTTGAAAGCATTGATATGATGCTCAAAACTATGCTCTCCACCGTATGAACCGGCGTCCAGCGCTCACTTGCAAGTTCATAGCCATTCGGGTCGTCCCCGGGTGGATGAAGAGTTGAGATGCAAACTTTTCCATCAGAGTACACATTTGGATGCCATACCTCTGAGGTAAACCTCACTGTAGGAGGGCTGTTCGGGTAATTGGATGGGAAGGTCATGACGGCATTGAAGAATCCTCCCTCGTATAAAGTATCAGGGGGTCCTGTAATCACGACACTCCATTCTAATAAATTGCTTTCATCAACCAAACCAGCGGAAAAACCATCGACGGGTTGTTTACAGAGATCTTTGAGCTGTTTCTGGAGGAGAAGGCTTGCTTGTGACGAAGAAGCCATCCAAGAGAGAAGCTGAGAGAGAGAGAGAGAGAGAGAGAGGTTCTAGGAGGCCAAAAGCGAAAGAATGAATTATTGATTGTGAGTAAAACATAGGTGTAACAAGCCTTTATATAAGCTACAAGACTTGTAAACAAAAAAGGAAAAACACGCGTGACAAGAAAACAGAGGCTAAGTAGGAAACATAAATAATATCCTAACATAAACAGGAAACACAATAATAAAACCTAGAAAAACTTGGTAACATAATATTCCTAATATTATTCGAACAACCCCGCTCAAACTCGATTAGGTCTACCAACTTGAGTTTGAAAAAGCCAAGAGAAACCAGGAGCAGCCAAGCCAAGAAAAATCCGGAGCAGCCAAGCCAAGAGAAAATTAGGAGAACCAAAACAACAGACAGTGACGGATCCAGGAATATATTTCGCACGGAATGGTCACTTTTCGAGCATAAACTTGATAAAAATTCTCACAATCCAATATAACGAGAACGTGGAAAAATATAACGAGAACCAAAAATGAAAATAGACTGGTGTTTCTATATCTGTACTTATAATTTATTATATTTTTATTGGTGAAATAGGTAGAATATATTATGTGGGCTTTGTGGTACTACAACTACCTGAAGTCATATATATCACTCAAACAAGGCTTCTGTCTTACTGTATTTCGGGTATTTTATTATATATTACTTATTTTGTGATTCACACAAAAAGAAGGCCCGTTAATTTTAGAAGGTTCACGTAACACTTATGTGCCTTAACTAAATCCGCCTCTGAGTCTGACAACAGATAGGGTTTGTTGCCTATTGGATGTTCATGCATAAATGGGTACTAGCCACCTTGTAACAGAGCTTGTGACCATTTCTATTTTCCTTTACAACTACAAGTACTTGATAGGCGCGTGATATCATAGATATGAGCGCCTAAGTAGGGCGAAATAGCGCGTTAGAGGTGCGATTTATTTCATTTTCCACTTGATATCGTGCTTTGTCTTGGTTTTGTGTTTTTACTTTTCTTCTAGGTAATAAGGCGGTTTTAGCGCCAAGGTTGGAAAGCGTGGCCTCGAGGCCGGTTCGTACGTTGCCGGGGTGTCAAAGCGGAGGCTGCTCAAGCTTGTTTTCAAGAAGTCTGGATAAAAATGGAAGTTAGCAAAAGTTTTGTGTTGAAGTGCGAAGTGGACAAAGCTCAAGGGCTGCTATGTAATTTATACTTTCAATCCCTATAAAACTAATCTTATACCTACTGAGGAGAGGACTTTTTGTCGGCAGCTTTTGGAGAAAACATACGGACGAAACAGAGAAATGGGTATCGATACCCCCCTGGGCTGTATCGATACCGAAGGCAACAGCGGAGAATTTTCGTTTTCGTCGTTTATTTTATTCTTTCTTTATTCTTTATTCCTTTTTTATTCGGGGACTTGTATAAATACCCCCAAACTCCGTTTTTAGGGTTGAGAATTTTACGTAGCAGCTTTCTTTTTCCGTTCTTTCTTTCCAGAGTTATTTTCCTTTCAAACTTTCAAGTTTTGTTCAGATCTTCGCATTCCGGTAATTCGTTTCAGTTTTCGTTCTTAATTAAAGTTGTTTATTGGCATTCAATTAGTTGGTATTTTTCGTTTATCTCTCTTTTTCCCGTAATTAAAGCATGATGCAAGTTAAAATCTCTCTGATTTTTCTTTCAATAATGAGTGAGTAGTTTTATAGGTATGGTCGCGGGGTGATTAGCACGCCATGATCAGTTCGGGTACTGCTCCTGTTTTTAAATAATGAAAAAGTAATTTTAGGTTAATAAGAACATTCGTTAGACGAACCCGGGGCATCGTCGGAGCCCATGTGAACGGGGGAATGGGGGTCCAAAACTCATTCTTCGCTGCGCATGGGTATACGGCGACCATAAAGGTTCGCATCTTTCGGGGTATCTTTTTCAAACTAAAGTTAAGAGTTTTCAAGAACGTTGAATGGAACAGGCTAATCCGAACTGGTTACGAGTGCTATGAACCCTACGACCGTACCTCCTTTAATTATTTTAAAAGTTCAATCAATTTCTAGTTTTTAGTTAATCTCTCAATCAAACCAACAAGGGGTGGCTACCTAAGAGCCGTTTCAAATCTTACAACCCGAGGTTCCATAGCACACACTTCACCGTCCTTAGTGGATTCGACTCTGGTCTTACCGGATATTGTGCTATATCGGTCTCCGCCCTACGCTTGGGGCAACCCATTATTTTAGGACTAGGAAATTGTCAAGCATTTTTGGCGCCGTTGCCGGGGACGGTAATGTGTGTTAAGAATTCGGGTAGTTATTTTTTTATTTTTAATTCTTTATTTTTTTTTAATTGTTGAAAAAAAAAATGGCTCATTTTGCTAGGTGCTATGGAAGTTATGCAAACCAATTTGATCTTCCTATATTTTATGGTTTGCCTTCAGAAAATCCTTTTACGCATGTTCATAAACTTGAGGAGGTTTTTGCTAGCGATGAAGTGGCTCTTTCACATGTATTCCCAGCATCTTTGCATGGTAGTGCTCAAGATTGGTTTAATTTTTTGAGTCCAAAATTGACATGGCTTGAGATTGTGATACAGTTTTTCAAAACTTTCAATCCCTCATATGAGACTCATATGCTTTTGCAAGAACTATCACATTTCTCTCAACAAGATGATGAGTCTTTGTCACAGTGTTGGGAGCGATTTAAAAATTGCGTATTCTCTTGGTCGAGTTTTAATTGTGAGCTTGGCAGTCTTCTGGTTATCTTTTGTCGTAGTTTAAATTCTAAGCCATGCCAGGTGGATTTTAGGTCTACTGATGAATTCCTTGATAAAAACCCTGAAGATGCTTGGGATTACTTAGATGAATTAACCCAAAAGCTCCAATTTTGTGAGTTGACTGAAAGTTCTGAGGATACCAATTCTGATGGGAGGGAAAAAGAGGAAATAGAGCCGCCTTATTTTGATCAATTAGCTGATTCTCTTTCTTGCAATCAAGTTGAAAATTTTCAAGTGAGTAATTCTTGTGTATTAGAAGATGAAACAATAGAGCCACTTGTAACTAACGAAATAGTTGGTTCACCTGAAGTGCAACAGTCTTCTCAAGAGCATTCTAGTACACTTGAGATGGATTTTCATAACGCGACTCATGAGGAGTCGTTGTCAAAAACTGTGCAAAGTCCACTTGTTCTTGATGCGAGGGAAAAAGAGGAAATAGAGCCGCTTGTCATTAGTGAATGTTGTATGCCTTTTGAGGAGTCATTACCAATAGTTGCACTGAATAATCAAATACTCTCTGCTCTAGATAGTGCCAACCCTCCTACTGAGTCTCCACTTTCGCAAGAGGTTTTAAATGTGGAACAGATTGATTTTCTTGGTGTTGATGAATTTAATTTAGTTTATCATCCATATCTTTTGGATGTTGTCAACTCTTTGAAAATTGATCTAGTTTGGGCTAAGCACTTAGTTGAATTTAAGTGTCTAAAACGAATTTGGCAAATGCGCTACTCGAAGTATCTTAACTTGTGGCATGGCCGAGTTCAATTCTTGATAAAAGGTATATATAGAATGGAGATACTTGCAGTCGAGGATGTGTGTGGTGCTGCTTGGGACCCAGTTCTTGAGCCGCTAGGGGCCCTATCTTCTTAAGTTCCGACGGGTAGCTTTTGCGTACCACTCTCTTTATTGAGAAGTGGACCCGGCCCCTAGCAATAGGGGTACCCATCATTGACTTGGGTTTTATAGCTTCGCACGCCGCTATTAAAATAAGGATCGTGTGCCCAGCTCCGGTTAGTAAGGGCAATTTTTTGTCGGTGACTTTGGATTTTAGTCAGTTCTGTTGTTCTTGGCACAATCTATATATATTTGTCTTTTATTTATTAGTTCATTTTTCTTGTCTTTTGTTTAGTTGTTTTTCGTCTCTCATATCAAAAAAAAAAGAGTAGAAAATTGAAAAGTAAAAAAAATTAGCATCATGGTCTTGTATAGCCACCCGTTTCTTGCCTACCGGCGAGGGATGGGGAGAAAAGTATGACACGTTAATCACGTGAAGATTTGGTGGAGTTTTCTTCTTTTTATTTTTTGTTTTGGGAGCCCGGATACCACGACCGGGCAATACTAATGTCTTTTGCAGGATTTAGTGGCTTGCGTGGAGGCCGGAAACGGCAAATTCCTCGAATATCGGCCGAGGTCATGGTGGTTGGCTGCCACCCGTAGGTCCATTTCTTCTCCCTTGTGCTTTCTTTTGCTGTGTCTCCATGCTCTGGGGACATAGCATGTTTCTAGTTGGGGGGAGGGTGTACTTCGTATTTGTTTTTATTCATTTTGCATAATTAAAAAAATCAAAAACATCAAAAAAAAATTGAATTAAGGATTTTGGATACTTGGGTGCAGCTATTCTTGGTTGATGGCTTTTAATTAGTACTATAGTGGTTGTTGTGCGAGTCGGAGTCTCGATACAATTTTATGGATAGACTTAAGCTCGTGAACATGATGTTGAAGAAGCACTTGGTTAGCCGGTATCATCTATAGTTGGATAGCGTTTGGTCACTTGAAAACGTGCTCTCACACACGCACTGCCCCACATGAGTATTTACCGGTCTAGAGTTTGGTTCACATGTTTTTGGTATTTCGGTATAAGCTTGTTTGATGGAATTTTTGGAACTCCTTTCCCAATATAAAAAAAAAGAGTAAGAGAATAAGTTGTGTGTGCTATATTGTTAATGCTTATCCGGGCGTCCATTGAGTAGTAACCGGGCAATCGGGGTATGCTCCCACCGTGTTGTTCGCGTCAAAAGATGAATAGACTTTGTGAAAGTATCGTTAAATGTGGTTAGCTTAGATCTCAATATAAAGCCTTTTTGACTTGAGCAATTAAGTCCGTAGGGGTCTCTTAAAACCTGGTGCTCTAAAGCCGTTTGGCTTGGGGATAACCGACCCAAAGCTCGCTAAAGAGTCAACTAGAAAGCCCGAGAGATCCGGGCATTGCACAACCATGAGAAAAAAACAAAAGGAAAAAAAAAATAGAAAGAGGAAAAATACAAAAAGGGAAGGAGTGCGCTTAAGAAATATTGGGCTATCAACGGTGTGTGAACTGTTCTCGAGGTTAGTAAATTTCTCTATGTGGTTTTCCATACACGCATGCCATTTGAAAATTCTCTATCCGATCGTAGGTGAGAGGATTAATTTTTGTGCTAAGTTTGGTACGAAGTTCACTTGTTTAACTCTATCCATGGATGAAATATCTTGCATTTGACTTGTCTGATAGTCATTGTAGTGCTTTTAAAGGTTATTGATTGGGTTGAGTTGCATTCGAAGTGTCCGAATCCTTTGTGTTTTGTGGGTGATCACTGCTGAAAACCCTCACGAGACTTCACTCGTCCTACCGGAGCCGCCCGGGGGTTTAAAAGATCTATCATTTTCTTTATTTTATTTTTATTCTTTTCGTTGCTAGGGACTAGCAACCTTCAAGTTGGGGGGTGTGATAGGCGCATGATATCATAGATATGAGCGCCTAAGTAGGGCGAAATAGCGCGTTAGAGGCGCGATTTATTTCATTTTCCACTTGATATCGTGCTTTGTCTTGGTTTTGTGTTTTTACTTTTCTTCTAGGTAATAAGGCGGTTTTAGCGCCAAGGTTGGAAAGCGTGGCCTCAAGGCCGGTTCGTACGTTGCCGGGGTGTCAAAGCGGAGGTTGCTCAAGCTTGTTTTCAAGAAGTCTGGATAAAAATGGAAGTTAGCAAAAGTTTTGGGTTGAAGTGCGAAGTGGACAAAACTCAAGGGCCGCTATGTAATTTATACTTTCAATCCCTATAAAACTAATCTTATACCTACTGAGGAGAGGACTTTTTGTCGGCAGCTTTTGGAGAAAACATACGGACGAAACAGAGAAATGGGTATCGATACCCCCTGGGCTGTATCGATACCAAAGGCAACAGCGGAGAATTTTCGTTTTCGTCGTTTATTTTATTCTTTCTTTATTCTTTATTCCTTTTTTATTCGGGGACTTGTATAAATACCCCCAAACTCCGTTTTTAGGGTTGAGAATTTTACGTAGCAGCTTTCTTTTTTCGTTCTTTCTTTTCAGAGTTATTTTCCTTTCAAACTTTCAAGTTTTGTTCAGATCTTCGCATTCCGGTAATTCGTTTCAGTTTTCGTTCTTAATTAAAGTTGTTTATTGGCATTCAATTAGTTGGTATTTTTCGTTTATCTCTCTTTTTCCCGTAATTAAAGCATGATGCAAGTTAAAATCTCTCTGATTTTTCTTTCAATAATGAGTGAGTAGTTTTATAGGTAGGGTCGCGGGGTGATTAGCACGCCGTGATCAGTTCGGGTACTGCTCCTGTTTTTAAATAATGAAAAAGTAATTTTAGGTTAATAAGAACATTCGTTAGACGAACCCGGGGCATCGTCGGAGCCCATGTGAACAGGGGAATGGGGGTCCAAAACTCATTCTTCGCTGCGCATTGGTATACGGCGACCATAAAGGTTCGCATCTTTCGGGGTATCTTTTTCAAACTAAAGTTAAGAGTTTTCAAGAACGTTGAATGGAGCAGGCTAATCCGAACTGGTTACGAGTGCTATGAACCCTACGAACGTACCTCCTTTAATTATTTTAAAAGTTCAATCAATTTCTAGTTTTTAGTTAATCTCTCAATCAAACCAACAAGGGGTGGCTACCTAAGAGCCATTTCAAATCTTACAACCCGAGGTTCCACAGCACACACTTCACCGTCCTTAGTGGATTCGACTCCGGTCTTACCGGATATTGTGCTATATCGGTCTCCGCCCTACGCTTGGGGCAACCCATTATTTTAGGACTAGGAAATCGTCAAGCAGTACTCCATTCCTTCTTCCCAAAAGCAAATTGTATCATACAAAACTTCTTCTTATCCAATTTTTTATTCCTTTTTTTTTTTTGGCATTTTGGGACTTGTATAATGTTTTCTACTGGCTTTCATGTCACTTTTCAGACGGAATTCTTTCATTCAAAACTAATTGATGTCTAAAGTCCTCAATGATTTTGTGTTTGTGTAACTGTGGTGCATTGGAATAAGACTCCTCCGGTAATGCCAACAACCATTACAAGGGAACAAATTGACAGGCCTATTCTGCGCGGGGGATACAAGTGGTAACTACTCCCTCCATCCCTATTTCATGGTTCAGTATTCGATTTGGGTTGTTCTTAATGAGTGTCTATATTGAAAAGTTAGTGGATAAAAAGTACGTACATTTTTCATTTTATCCGTAAAAGAATACATGCACCCCCGTCTTCCATATAAACTCATCCCATTTGTTCTCCGTCTTCCCCTGGGAAGAAAATCAATTCCTCTGTTCTTGGGCTCTGGGGAGACAGAGAAGTAGAATGGAGGAAAAAGCTCTAACGAGAACCCCCTAGGGCCTAGAGAGTAGAGAATACACCAGAAAAAAGAAAGCCCGGATTTTTACAGGGATGAAGAGAGTGAAGAAAGAAGTTAAGGAAGGAGCACTGGCCAGCGGTCATCTTATACTCCCAGTACTTGGGCACTCGCTTTTAATTCTTATTTTTACATTCTGACTCTGAATTCTTGCTCTAATAAACTTTGATATTTTGAGATGATTTTGAAAGTTGCTTTTACACTATCGCCAGCACTCTCGCATCTGTTCACACAAGCAAATTATATGACTTAGGTTCAAATCCCAAAACTTTAGAATAGACCATCCGACCTATTAGGTCCCTCTATAGATTTTTTTTTTTTTATAACTCGTATCGATATATATGATATTTTTCATATGCAAAACTCAACTTAAGATCATATATCCATCCTTGATCGCGTAGGTACCAATGTTAGTTTAACAAACGACAGTTGCCGATCAAAAAAACAAACAAACAAACGACAATTACAAGAGATTCTTTAAATTCAAAGATCCATATAAATTCTCGAAAAAATAAACATTTCCTCCTCTTCATTCTCCCAAAAACCACAATTTGTATCCTCGATTACACAAACCATTTTAACACAAGTATTACAGAAATGAACATAAAATACAATCAAGCATCTACCATAGGTCAAGGGTGTGCAGAAATTTTGGAACACCGGCTCCAAAGGATGTCACTCCTCTGCCAAACTTCGGTGGCATTGACATTGGCAAGATCAGGGGATGAGAGATAGTTCTTCAAAAGCTCCTTGTGGCACTTCTCTCCCATATCCACTAGGCGACTGCAACACTGCTGGTCCACCGTAGCATTCCCAGTATACAACTCATTGCCAATCTGCCACCCACACTGTCCAGGAGCAACCTTTTTGCGACACTCGGTTAGGAAATCTTGTTGGCCCTCGGTCAAGATTATTCCCATGACAGCAAAGCAGAAGGCGGCGGCGATTGCCCTGGAGGAGAATTGGTTGGTGGTCTCTGCCAGGGTTCGTGGCGGGTGTGGGTGGAGTGATCGAACTTTGGGTACTTTGTGAAATTAGTTGGAGAGATATTGACAATGGGTGTATTTATATTGTAGCTTAAATGGGTTTTATAGAGTGAGAATTGTGTTTACGTTTCATCTTTAATTTTTATGTTTCTCCATGTGGTAGATTCTTTAATAGAATTGAATGAGATTAGTGGAAACGCCGTGTTAATTGTCTATTTGTATTGGCATCAAGACTCTTCACTCTTGTGCTCCCCAATTTGATAGGAGATCCTTCCAAACATTAGACTGTCCCTTTGGATAGTGAGCAAAACATGGCAAAAGAAAAGCCTCTTGACTAATCAAAACAAGTGACAAATGCCTTTTGGTAAAGAACAATCAAAAGTTATCCCTAAGTTTCTGGATCCGAAAATGCGAGTAGCAAATTTATCTCTAAATTTGCATAAAAGAGCGAACAAACAAACTTATATATGCAAAGTTTGTCACCATATCTGCACAAATGAACAAACATATAAACTTGTGTTTGCAAAATTTATCCCCATATCTACATAAAGTAATGAACACATGAATTTATCTTTGCAAAGTTTTTGTATGGGTCCAAAATAAAGAATAGAGAAACTTATGTCTGCAAATATTGTTACTATATCTGCAAATATTGTCACTATATCTACGCAAAATAAGTAACAGATAAGCATGTTTTTGCAAAATTTATATTGGCATCTGAACAAAATAATTCATAAATAAACTTGTCTCTGCAAGGTTTGTCACTATATTTTTTTTTTAAAAGTAGTCACTATATTTGCACAATATAACTAATACTACATACTTATTTTTGCAAAGCTCATCTTTGTATGTGTTAATATAATAAATAGACAAACTTATTACTGCAAATGTTGTGCACAAAATAAACTTATCTTTTCAAAAAAAAAATTTGCACCAGCATAAAATAATGAACAATTAAACTTATCTTTGCAAACTTTATATATGTATCTGCACAAAATAACAAACAAATTAATTTATCTTTGCAAAGTTTATCTCTGCATGTGTCCAAAATAACGGAGAAATAAACGTATCTCTACAAAGTTTGATCTATTTTTTAACAAATGCAGAGTTAAATTTTGCAAAGATAAATTTCTTTGTTAAATTTTGATTCAACCGTATCTTTCTCAACTTGCATACTTGACCTTTATATTTTGAATACCAACTAGTCATAGAATATCCCTCGTGTTATTCCTTTTTTCGAGGTTCACCATGATAAATCTATATAGTTTCCTAAGTAATTATCAGGGTTCTATGGCCGACCTGTGACCTCTAGATGCAAAAGACAACCTTAGGGTGATCTCGGAGTTCCTACGCGGTTGAGATGATGGGCTTGGTCCATAAATTTTCCTTCCTTTGATCGCATTTCGCTCAATAGATTTAATTCTTAGATTAAGGATGAAATAGAAAGAAATTAGATAGTTAGACGACAAGAGTAATATTTAGGCCAGATTGTATGAAAACATTTGGAACAGAAAAAGATTGCATCTCGCGAGGGAAAATTTTAAGTTAATTTATTATCCTATGTTAATGTGAAATAGGAGCTTAGCTTTCTAATTTCTTTGTCAAAGAAGCATAAACACTCCTCCCGACCTCACGAATCCATATCCCAGGCGTGTCGGACACGGACACGCTTCGATAACGTCCCCAACACGTGTCCAACACGTGATTTTATGTTTCAGAGTGTCTTATTCTTTTTTCTGTATTAGACTTGGCCGGACATATTCTAAACACGCGCAGGACATGTCATTGGTCAAAGTAAAATTTTTAAAACTTTAAATGGGGTAGAACTACTATTTTTACAACAGAAAGTATGTTCTCACAGACTATTATCTCGCAGATTGTGCACAGATTTTGTTGTGAAGCCCACCACGGGTACCACACAAATGATCCGGACCGCTCATTAAATGTAAAATATTTTTTTAAGGGTCCCCGCAAAAATCAGCTCAATACGATATCTATAGATGCTCGATCCAATCGTCTAATTTTTCATTCAAATTTCAGGATAATAAAAAGTTAGACGATTTGATCGAGAATCTATAGGTATCGGATTGAGCTGATTTTTCGCACGGACCCTCGAAAAAATATTTTACATTTAATGAGCGGTTCAGATTATTTGTGTGGGACCCCTAATGGGCCCCACAATAAAATCTGTGCACAGATTATTTGTGTGTATAGCAGGGTTCTTTTTGCAACCTAGACGGAATAAAAAAAATTACTCCGTATTAGACAGTAACTAAAGGGTGAAAACTGTAATCATACAAAACACAAACCAATAAAAACTAAAAAGAGTCGATGTGCTATGCTCCGCCACCCTCTGCTTTCAGTGCTGAACAGGAAAACCAAACCGAAGCTTAGACATCGATGGGGAGACAGAGAGAGAGCCATGACAGAGATCAACTTTGTGAGGCAAGTGAGAGAGAGAGATTTCGTACGAACAAGAACTCGAAATCAATGTTGTGTCGTGTCTGTCTCCATTCTTTAGTTCTTCGTACATGTGTTCCTTTTTGGAGCAGCCAAGCTAAAAGAAAATTAGGAGAGCCAAAACAACAGCTCTTAGTGAGGCAAGAGAGAGAGAGATTTCGTACGAACAAGAACTCGAAATCATTGTTGTGTCGTGTCTGTGTCCATTCATTAGTTCTTTGTACATGTGTTCCTTTTGCAGCAGCCAAGCCAAAAGAAAATTAGGAGAGCCAAAACAACAGCTAGGGCTTGTTGCGTATTGGATGTTCTTGCACAAATATGTACTAGCCACCTTGTAACAGAGCTTGTGATCATTTCCATTACAACTACAACTCCATTCCATCTTCCCAAATGCAAATTGTATTAGAAAAACTACTTCTTATCCAATTTTTTCTCCCTTTTTTTTTTGTTGCATTCTTGTGACTTGAATAATGTTTTCTACCGGGTTTCATGTCACTTTTGAGACAGGATTCTATCTTTCAAAACTAATTGATGTCTAAAGTGCTCAATGATTTTGTGTTTGTGTAACTGTGGTGCATTGGAATAAGACTCCTCGGGTAATGCCAACAACCATTAAAAGGGAACGGATTGACCAGCCTATTCCGCGCGGGGGATACAAGTGGTACTACTTCCTCCATCCCTATTTTATGGTTCAGTATTCGATTTGGATTGTCCTTAAAGAGTGTCTATATTGAAAAGTTAGTTAAGGAAGGAGCACTGGCAAGCGGTCATCGGATACTACCAGTACTCGGGCACTCGCTTTTAATTCTTATTTTTACATTCTAACTCTCAATTCTGGCTCTAATAAACTTTGAAATTTTGTGATGATTTTGAAAGGTGCTTATACACTATCGCCCGCACTCTCGCTTCTGTTCACACAAGCAAATTATATGACTTAGGTTCAAATCCCAATATTTTAGAATAGACCATCCGGCCTGTTAGGTCCCTCTGTAGGATGGGGTTTTTTTTTTTAAACTCGTATCGATATGATTTTTTTCATATGCAATCCTCAACTTAAGATCATATATCCATCCTTGATCGTGTAGGTACCTACGTTAGTTTAACAAACGACAGTTGCCAATAAAAAACAAACAAACAAACAAACAACAGTTACAAGAGATTCTTTAAATTCAAAGATCCATATAAATTCTCAAAAAATAAACATTTCCTCCTCTTCATTCTCCCAAAAACCACAATCTGTATCCTCGATTACACAAACCATTTGAACACAAGTATTACAGAAATGAACATAAAATACAATCAAGCATCTACCATAGGTCAAGGGTGTGCAGAAATTTTGGAACACCGGCTCCAAAGAATGTCACTTCTCTGCCAAACTTCGGTGGCATTGATATTGGCATGATCAGGGGATGAGAGATAGTTCTTCAAAAGCTCCTTGTGGCACTTCTCTCCCATATCCAATAGGCGACTGCAACACTGCTGGTCCACCGTAGCATTCCCAGTATACAACTCGTTGCCAATCTGCCACCCACACTGTCCAGGAGCAACCTTTTTGCGACACTCGGTTAGGAAATCTTGTTGGCCCTCGGTCAAGATTATTCCCATGACAGCAAAGCAGAAGGCGGCGGCGATTGCCCTGGAGGAGAATTGGTTGGTGGTCTCTGCCATGGTTCGTGGCGGGTGTGGGTGGAGTGATCGAACTTTGGGTACTTTGTGAAATTAGTTGGAGAGATATTGACAATGGGTGTATTTATATTGTAGCTTAAATGGGTTTTATAGAGTGAGAATTGTGTTTACGTTTCGTCTTTAATTTTTATGTTTCTCCATGTGGTAGATTCTTTAATAGAATTGAATGAGATTAGTGGAAACGCCGTGTTAATTGTCTATTTGTATTGGCATCAAGTCTCTTCACTCTTGTGCTCCCCAATTTGATAGGAGATCCTTCCAAACATTAGACTGTCCCTTTGGATAGTGAGCAAAACATGGCAAAAGAAAAGCCTCTTGACTAATCAAAACAAGTGACAAATGCCTTTTGGTAAAGAACAATCACAATGTATCCCTAAGTTTCTGGATCCGAAAATGCAAGTAGCAAATTTATCTCTAAATTTGCATAAAAGAGCGAACAAACAAACTTATATATGCAAAGTTTGTCACCATATCTGCACAAATGAACAAACATATAAACTTGTGTTTGCAAAATTTATCCCCATATCTACATAAAGTAATGATCACATGAATTTATCTTTGCCAAGTTTTTGTATGGGTCCAAAATAAAGAATAGAGAAACTTATGTCTGCAAATATTGTTACTATATCTGCAAATATTGTCACTATATCTACGCAAAATAAGTAACAGATACGATTGTTTTTGCAAAATTTATATTTGCATCTGAACAAAATAATTCATAAATAAACTTGTCTCTGCAAGGTTTGTCACTATATTTTTTTTAAAAAAGTTGTCACTATATTTGCACAATATAACTAATACTACATACTTATTTTTGCAAAGCTCATCTTTGTATGTGTTAATATAATTGATAGGCGCGTGATATCATAGATATGAGTGCCTAAGTAGGGCAAGTTAGCGCGGTATAGGCGCGTTTTATTCCATTATCCACTTGATTCCGTGCGTTCTTTTGTTTTGTGCTTTTGTTATTTTTCATAGGTAATAAGGCGGTTTTTACGCCAAGATTGGATGGGAGACCTTGAGGTCGTTTTGGACGTCGACATGGGAGGTCGAAGTGGAAGCATGAAGCATTGGATGACGTCGGATGGCAAAAATCCATGCAAGCCTCAGCGGGCCACTTAACGCGATCGGTATCGATACTACTATCAATAGTATCGATACAATTCAGTGCAAAACGAATCCAGATTTGATCAGAAAGATGGGTATCGATACCCCCCTGGGCAGTATCGATACCGAGAGTGACAACGGGAATTTTTCGTTTCGTCATTTTATTTCCTTTTTCTTTTATTTCCGAATTTAGAGGGTTTGTTTAAATACCCTCTTAAACTCCGTTTTTAGGGTTGGCACTTTTTATTAGCAGCTTTATTTTTCCGTTCTTTCCGTTCCAGAGCTAATTTCTTTCAAGTTTTCAAGTTCTGTTCAGATCTTCACACTTCGGTAACTCGTTTCAGTTTTCGTTCTTAATTAAAGTTGTTTATTGGCATTCAATTAGTTGGTATTTCTTGTTTATTTCTTTTTTTCCAATAATCGAAGCATGATGCAAGTTAAAATCTCTTTTAATTTTCTTTCAATAATGAGTGAGTAGTCGTATAGGTAGGGTCGCGGGGTGATTAGCACGCCGTGATCAGTTCGGAAACTGCTCCTGCTTTTAAATAATGAAAAAGTAATTTTGGGTTAATTAGAACATTCGTTAGACGAACCCGGGGCATCGCCGGAGCCCATGTGAACGGGGGAATGGGGGAACAAAACTCGTTCTTCGCTGCGCATGGGTATACGGCGACCATAAAGGTTCGCATCTTTCGGGGTATCTTTTCTAAACTAAAGTTAAACGTTTTTAAGAACATTGAATGGAGCAGGCTAATCCGGGCTGGTCGCGAGTGCTATGAACCCTTCGACCGTACCTCCTTTTAATTATCTGAATAGTTAATCAATTTCGTTGTTTAGTTAATCTCTCAACCAAATCAACAAGGGGTGGCTACCTAAGAGCCGTTTCAAATTCTACAACCCGAGTTCCCACAGCACACACTTCACCGTCCTTAGTGGATTCGACTCCGGTCTTACCGGATATTGTGCTATATCGGTCTCCGCCCTACGCTTGGGGCAACCCATTATTTTAGGACTAGGAAATCGTCAAGCATTTTTGGCGCCGTTGCCGGGGACGGTAACGTGTGTTAAGAATTCGGGTAGTTGTTTTTATTTTCTTTTATTTTTAGTTTTTTTTAGTTGTTTGGAGTCAACATAGGTAGAGGTAAGCAATCCTCCATCGTAGGAAAGCAATCACCTCTAAAACCTAAGTACTATCGAGACAATACCAAGCGTCTCGTAGCCATTGAGAGAGTTCCGAGAGTAACTGTGGAGGAAGACTTTTTTGGTGGTGAGTCTTTCGATATCGGTGGCCTTTTTGTGGACTTAGTAATCGAGCCACCAATGGCAGATCCACCGATGTCGATGCGTGCGCACATGCATCCTGAGAGGACCACTCCTCTCAGTCCAATAGTTCTACCAATAGAGACAGTGGAAGCACGTAACGCTTTCACCATCAAGCCAGGTACGCATAATGCCCTTCCCCTGTTCTACGGGAAGGAGAATGAGGATCCGTACAACCATATCCGTTGCTTCGAGCAGTTGGTGAGCACCCTTGCCACCACTGCTCAGTGGGAGAATGCTTGCCTTAGGCTTTTTCCCCCTTCACTTAGGGACAATGCGGATAAGTGGTTACGTATGCAAAAAGCCCAGTCTCTGAGGACGTGGGCTGCTGTCCGAGATATATTTTACAAGAAATATTTCTCGGAAAGTAAGTCGAAGTACCTGACTCGCCAAATCCAGTCGTATAAGCAGAAAGAGGGCGAGTCATTTTTAAGGTGCTGGGAGCGGTTCAAGGACTTGTTGTTGTCCTTACCGCATCATGGGTTCGTGAAACATCAGTTGGTGTCATTTTTCTATTTGGGCTTGAATGTTGCCACAGTCCAACAAATTGAGTACCTCTGTAAGGAGGCAGATTTCCTCGACAAGTCCCCAGATGATGCGTGGGATTTTCTTGATGAGTTGGCTGAGAAACACCGGGGTTGGGAACCTTCTGACCTCGGTGATAGAGCTATGGCTGCTCAAGGACCCAGTGGGTCCGGCATATTTCCTTCGAGTGTGAGAGAACACAACCTCCAGTCCCAGCTGGACAAGATGAACAAACAGTTAGAGGACTTGAAACTTAAGCAAGTCCATCAGGTGAATGAGATGAGAGTTGAGGAGGTGTGTGCTTTGTGTGAGTGTCCGGGGCATTTAGTCACTGCTTGCCCCGCGTTTCCCATTGTGAAAGATGCATACCATAGTAACCAGGCTGAGGTGAACGCGCTTAACCAGCGTTGGGATCCGTATTCTAATACCTACAATCCAGGGTGGGCCCATAACCCACTTTTGAGTTGGAGGGATCAAAAAGCCCCAGTGCAACCCCAAGCACCACCTCAACAGTCAGTCCAGCCATTCCAATCTTCTCAAGGCCCAATAACCCAATTCCGTTACCCACCTCAGCAGCAGCAGAGGTTCGGTCCTTCGTCTTTTGGACCACCCCCTGGCATTAACCATCCCCCACGGGATAAGCAGACTGATGAGATGATGAAGACTCTCATGCAGTCTCAGATTAGCTTTACTGAGCAGACCAAGCTGGCGATTGGTGACATTAGGACCCAATTGACCCAGTTGACGGCGGCAGTTGGACAAGCCCAACAGGAGAAGGGAAAGTTTCCTTCTCAACCTCTAATCAATGCCGCCGGTACGCATTATGTGGGTGATTTTTCTGGCCCAAGCAGTTCGGATCCTAGCCTAGAGGAGGCTAAGGCGATCACCACGCTCAGAAGTGGGAAGGTGATCAACAAGGACTTACCTCTTAAGCAAAAATCGGTACCACCCCCGGTACCGGTATCTGTGCCAATAGCCATTCCAGACCTAGGAAATGTCCCTGAGGAAGAGAGAGATGCGGAGTCTCCTGAAGTGGTGGTACCTGCACCTGCAGTCCCCACGACTCCGTCGCCACCCGTTGCTCCTTATCCAAATCGCTTGGTGGCGAAGCCCAAAGTCAATGTGAACTTTCAAATGCTGGAGTTGTTCAAGAAAGTTCAGTTTCCCATCTCTTTGATGGAAGCCATTGACGCCATTCCTCAGTTCGCAAAGGTCTTGAAGGATCTATGTACGTCTAAGCGGAGAACCAAGAGTCAGAACAAAGTGCTTCTGACGGAGCAAGTGAGCTCCATTCTTCAGGCTGAGATCCCCACCAAGTGTAAGGACCCTGGTTGTCCCACCATCCCTATAGCTATCGCAGGCCAGAAGTTTGATAAGGCTTTACTAGATTTGGGAGCGAGTGTCAACTTGCTCCCATATTCGGTATACTTGAAGCTTGGCTTAGGCGACCTGAGAGCCACACCGGTCACGCTACAGTTGGCTGATCGGAGTGTGAGAATTCCCAAGGGAGTGGTGGAAGATATTTTGATTCAAGTGGGCGAGTTTCTCTTTCCAGTCGACTTCATTGTCCTGGATACTTGCCCAATACCGGAGGTCTTTGAGAAGACTCCTATCATCCTTGGCCGTCCTTTTCTGGCCACCTCCAGTGCTGTCATGAATTGCAAAACTGGACAAGTCCAATTGTCGTTTGGGGACTTGAAAATGGAGGTGAATGTTTTTAATGTGGATAGTAAGGTCGAGGATGATGATGAGGTGTATGAGGTGAGTCTGATCGACACGCTAGTGCAAGAGCATGTCAATAGTATGTTATACAAGGATCCTCTGGAGATAGCCCTAACCGCCGAGGAGGCGTCTTTCTTAGATTCTCCAGAGGTAGGAAGTTTGATGGAGATGCTCGCAGTAGAGGATGTGTGTGGTGTCGCTTGGAACCCAGTTCTTGAGCCGCTGGGCACCCCACTTCCTAAAGCTCTCCCATCGTCTGTCCAGCCACCCAAACCAGAGTTAAAGCCTCTGCCGGACACACTTAAGTATGCCTTCCTTAAAGGCGATGATACTTTTCCGGTTGTGATCTCCTCATCCCTCGAGGCGGATCAAGAGGCTAAGTTGCTTACCTTGCTGAGAGAGCACGTGGGCGCGATAGGCTGGACGATAGCAGATTTGCAAGGTATTAACCCAACGGTGTGTACACACCGCATTTTTCTTGATGAGGATGTGAAGCCTTCTAGGCAACCTCAGCGTCGTCTGAACCCCAATATGAAGGAGGTGGTTCGGGCTGAGGTGCTTAAACTCTTAGATGCGGGTATTATTTACCCGATAGCCCATAGTGAGTGGGTGAGCCCGGTGCAAGTGGTGCCTAAGAAGGCTGGAGTGACCGTCGTGAGAAACAGCGAGGGAGAACTAGTGCCGACCCGTGTTCAAACCGGGTGGCGAGTGTGCATAGATTACCGGAAGCTCAATGCGAGCACCCGGAAAGATCATTTCCCTCTCCCATTCATTGATCAAATTCTGGAGAGGGTGGCTGGTCGTGCTTTCTATTGTTTCCTGGATGGGTACTCTGGCTACAATCAGATAGAGGTAGCCATGGAGGATCAGGAAAAGACCACCTTCACGTGTCCTTATGGAACGTTTGCCTACCGTCGCATGCCCTTTGGCTTGTGCAACGCTCCCGGAACCTTTTCAAGGTGTATGATGGGAATATTTAGCGACATGGTAGAAAAGATTGTGGAGGTGTTTATGGATGACTTTTCGGTTTTTGGGGATTCGTTTGACGAATGCCTCGAGAACTTGAAGAAAGTCTTGGAACGGTGCGAGGAGAAGCAACTTGTGCTTAATTGGGAGAAGTGCCACTTCATGGTCACTCAAGGAATTGTGTTGGGACATATTGTCTCATCCAAGGGTATTGAGGTGGACAAGGCGAAGATCGATTTGATCGCAAATCTTCCCACTCCAAAGTCTGTAAAAGACATTCGGTCTTTCCTCGGTCACGCCGGTTTCTATCGGCGTTTCATTAAGGATTTCAGTGCTATCTCTCGACCGTTGTGTCATTTGTTGTCAAAAGACACGCCCTTTGTGTGGACTGAGGCGTGTGAGGAGGCTTTTAAGACGTTGAAGCGGAGTCTCACTACTCCGCCGATTGTACAGCCTCCGGATTGGAGTTTGCCCTTTGAGTTAATGTGTGACGCGTCCGACTATGCAGTCGGGGCGGTTTTAGGGCAACGGCGAGGGAAAGATCCCTGCGTCGTGTATTATGCGAGCAAGACGCTGAATGAGGCACAAATGAACTACACCACTACCGAGAAGGAATTGCTCGCGGTGGTGTTTGCCTTAGACAAGTTCCGGTCCTACTTGGTGGGTTCGCAAATCGTGGTGTATACCGATCATGCGGCCTTGAAATATTTGATGACCAAGCAGGATGCGAAGGCTCGTCTTATCCGGTGGATTCTTTTGCTGCAAGAATTCGACCTCGTGATTAAGGATAAGAAAGGGGTTGAGAATGTAGTGGCCGACCACCTGTCTCGTTTGGAGTTTGAGGACCCCACCTCTCATCTCCCCATCAGGGATACTTTTCCTGACGAGCAGTTGTTTGCTGTTAATACGTGCCCATGGTTTGCAGATATCGCCAATTATTTGGTGACTGGGCAGATTCCACCCCATTGGTCTACAGCTGAGAAGCAGCGGTTTTTGAGAGAGGTCCGGCTTTATATTTATGATGATCCATATGTATTCAAATATTGCGCGGACCAGATTGTGCGCCGGTGTGTCCCCGAGGCTGATCAAAGGGGAATTTTAGAGTTTTGTCACACCGAGGCGTGCGGGGGTCATTTCTCCGGTAAGAAGACCGCCGCCAAGGTCAATGAGTGTGGTTTCTTTTGGCCAAATCTTTTTAAGGATGCGTACGTGTTTTGCAAGTCGTGTGACCGGTGTCAGAAGTTGGGAAAGGTTGGGCCACGGAATATGATGCCCCTCCAGAATATTTTTGTGATAGAGGTTTTCGATTGTTGGGGTATTGATTTCATGGGCCCGTTTCCGGTTTCAAATGGGTTTGAGTACATCCTCTTGGCGGTGGATTATGTGTCGAAATGGGTAGAGGCAATTCCCACTAGGACCAGTGATTCTAAGGTCGTGCTTGAGTTCTTACGAACTCACATTCTATCGAGGTTTGGCATGCCACGTGCCATTATCTCCGATCAAGGCACGCATTTTTGCAATAGGTCCTTTGGGGCGTTAATGAGCAAGTATGGCATCTCTCACAAGGTGTCTACTGCTTATCATCCTCAAACAAATGGTCAGGCTGAACTAGCAAATCGTGAGATTAAGGGAATCCTTGAAAAGACCGTGAACCCGAATAGGAAGGATTGGTCACTTCGGTTGATCGATGCCTTGTGGGCCTACCGCACTGCTTACAAGACTGTGTTGGGTGCTTCACCCTACCGGCTCGTGTATGGTAAGGCCTGCCACTTGCCCGTTGAGATGGAGCATAAGGCCTATTGGGCCATTAAGACGTTGAACACGCGGTTGCCAGAGGCGGGGGCCCATAGGAAGCTCCAGTTGTGTGAGCTTGAGGAAATTAGGAATGACGCGTATGAGAGCACGAGTATTTATAAGGCTAAGGTTAAAGCGTATCATGACAGGAACATTCAGCGCAAAACCTTTATTGTTGGTCAAAAAGTATTATTGTATAACTCGCGCCTCCATCTTTTTCCTGGTAAGTTGAGGTCCCGATGGGACGGTCCCTACATTGTGCATAAAGTCTACCCAAATGGTTCGATAGAGATTTGTGACCCAAAGGATAATAATACTTTCAAAGTTAATGGACAACGTCTTAAACCATTTTTGGAATTTGTTGAAGTAGGTGAACCTGATGAGGTTTTGGTCGATCCTGTTTATTCGGATGACCCGGTTGTGTAGTCGTACGTGGCTACGTTTTGACGGGTAGCTTTTGCGTACCACTCTATTCATTGTGGAGTGGACCCGGCCCCTAGTAAAAGGGGTACCCATCATTGACTTGGGTTTTGGGCACAATGCTTAAAAAATATAGAAAATTGAAAATGAAATAGATATTAGCATCATGGTCTGGTATAGCCACCTGGTCAAAGCTACGTATGTAGTACTTAGGAGGTTGGGTCTGGCGGCAGGCGCGTAGTTAGCGGCGAGAAATCTGTCTGAACCATCTGGCTTTAATGTTAAAATTCCGTGGAGATTGCTTCAAAACGGGGTGGTGGGTAAGGAATCTGGCAGCCCCAGAGGGAGTGACAGCCTATTAGATGATGGTACCACTTCTCAAGATATCGCTGAATCCTACGCATACTGTCCTTCCAACAAGTAAGGAACCACAGTCTTTGACCAGGGAGAAAAGTAGTACTCGTGTCTTTCGCGTGAAGAAAGTGGTGGATTTTTGTTTTGTTTTTGTTTTCGTCTTTCTTTTGTTTTTGGGGTCCCGGGTACCACGAACCGGGTGGCACTAATGTTTTGCAGGGTGCGGACTTTTGCACGGCGTGCGGAGCAAGGAAATTCCTCGAACATCGGCCGAGGTCATGGTGGTTGGCTGCCACCCGTTGGTCCATTTCTTCGCCCTTATTTTTCTTATGCTGTGTTTTCATGCTTTGGGGACATAGCATGTTTTAAGTTGGGGGGAGGGGCGTACTTTGTACATGTTCTCGTGGCGTTGCTAGGGGTAAATTTTAATTTTTATTTATTTTTGGGGATACGTGTGTTATGCTTGATTGTATGATTAGGCGAGCATGCTAGAATTAGCCAAATCTTTGGACCTGTTTAACTGAAATTCATGCATATATTTGGCGTTTCGTGAACATGGTTATGCTGTCGTTTACATTGAGTAAGTGTCTCCACGTGGTTAATTTAAAAAAAAAAAAAAAACAGAAGAAGCATTCCCATGTTCTTTGATTTATCTGTCTCGCATTTGCGTAAAAAAGTAGGCGTTTGTTTCATAATGGAATGGCTGAATGGGTTGCATGCATTTGCGAGAGTTAATATCGTGCGTAGGGGATGAAACAAGGCACTCTTTTATGATTAGACCACATATGTGTCCCTTTGACCAATCTTAAACCAGTCCGAGTCAGTTCCTGAGTCTAACCTAGGAAAACGGTGTGTGGGTTGGATTCAAGTTGGGGGGTCTAGCTTTGTGCATCATGGGTATTTTTGTTCGGAGCATCGTCGTTTTTTGGGATGGAATAGAAGAATCTTTGATGGGTGTCATGTGGGTGAAATCCTTACAATCTTGGCCAAAACCCTCATCCGACCAACCAACCCTTAAACTTTCAGCCTAAAAAGAAAAAAAAAAAAAAAAAAAAAAGAGACAAAAGGACGAAGTTGATCAGTGAGATGGGTATCGATACCCCCTAGGGGTGTATCGATACCGAAGTCGCTTCGGGTAAAAAAAAAAAAAAAAAAAAAAAACGCAGAAAAGGTCAAAAAGCAAAAAGGGCCGGCGGATTTTTCCCAAAACCTTTTCACTTCATCATCTTCAACCTTTTCTCTCTCTCTCTCTAACCCTCCATTACCCCATAACCAAACCTCCACCCAAAAATCCGAAAATCCCACTTCCCTCCACCAAAATTACTCCAAACTTCACCAAAACTTTTCTTTTTCCCATCTCTACCACATACTTCACTCTCAACCCCACCAAAAACCCGAATCCGTACGGATCTAAAAACCCTAACTTACCCTATATTCTTCCCATCTCTCACATGGCACCCAAGAAGAAGGCTAGTCTCGCAGAGAAAGGGAAAGGCGTGGGTTCCTCGGGTCATGCACCGAACCCGGATTTTGAGCAAGATTCCGCCCCGGAGGAGGTTCCGGCCCGGCCACGGAGGAGGAACCGAGATCAGATAAGGAGGGATGAGCAGTTGGCATGGGAGGCTTCATGCAAGGGCCGGGGAATAAAGGCAGAAAGGTTCATCATCTGGGATAGCTTTCCACCGGACAATGAAGTCATACGGGCAGTCGTCAGGCAAGGTTTGTCTTTTTGGTTTGAGGATAATCCTGGTTTAAATATTGAATTGGTAGAGGAGTTTTATAAGAACATGATTGTGCCTGACGCCGGGACTGAATTGCATCCCGAGGCCCGTATCACTTCGAGAATTGGTAGGGTACCGGTGGAAGTAACCCCGGGTATTATTGCGGCTACAATGTTATATGCCCCCCCCACGGGGGAAACAAGCTACCCGGCCCTGAATGAGACTTTTGAGAAGGATATTGTGTTTGAGAATATGTATATGGACAAAAGGAATGCAATGATTCCCCACAGGCCCGGTAAATTCAGGCCGGCGTTTAGGTTTGTAAATCAGTTGGTGTGCTATAATTTGGACCCTCGGGCGACCGAGAATAAACCTTCTGAAACTACTGGGAACATGTTGTCGGCATTCTTGGAGGAGGAGACGTTGTGTGATTGGGCCCGCTATATTTTTGTTAAGATTGTGGAGTTTAGAGACGTATCAACCAACACTCGGTTGCCATATCCGGTTTTGATTTCAACCATTTGTAGGGCTGTAGAGGGGCTAGCTTCTAAATACTTTAAGAATGACGAAGCTCATCCGGGTGATATTGATAGTTCCATTCTTCAGAAGAGTGCGGCCCATTCCAAGGGAAGGCGGGGGGCATTGTTGACTGAGCCCCCGGCGAATGCGAGCACAAACACTTGGTTGAGGAAGCTTTTCTGTCTTGAGGCGGCTGTAGCTAAGAGCCAACAGAAGTTGAAGAAGGAGGTGCGTCAGGTTGGGCGTACACAGCAGGTACTGGCCCACCAGAATCAGTGGTTGTACAACCGCGTCGTAGGGACAGTAGAGGCCTCGCAACCATATCAGCCGCTGCAGCTTCCGGAGATGGAAGTTAGTGATGATTTTGCAGGGAGTGAGTCGGATTGAGCTGGGATATCAATGATGCATGAAGTTAGAGTGGTGGTGTCATTTTATGTTTGTGAGTCGTTAGTGTCGGTGGACTATTTTTATTTTCTGTTATTTCATGTGGGTCTGTAATAACTTTCGTGATTGTTATTTTGTTTTATCAGTTGGTTGTGGTTTAGTTGGCACCAATGGGTGCATGCTGGTGCATAGGGGTTAAGGTGGCGGTCAGTCTGGGTAGTTACCTTACGTTACCATAGGCCGCCGCCTGATTTTGCAGTTTCCCATTTATTCAGAACCAAGGTCATTTTAAGCTTGCTGAAGTCCTTTGTAGATCCTATGCACGTTGTTGACTCTCATGGATGCATGTTTTCTATTTTATGCTGCTTATATTGTGGATTCATGATTGTCTTATCGTGCTATTATTCTTTGTGAGCGTTAGTTCTGATTGGCACGTGGAGGCTTTTGTTTCGGTCCCACGTAGTTCGCCAAACGCTTTTTCATGGGATGTTTGAGAGTTCCGGCGAGCGAGTGTAACAATGTTGCCATCGTGGGGCATTTATTTCTGCATGTGTTTTGGCGCTAATTTTTGTTTATCCTTTGGCCAAAGCATGCATGTGTTTGAGTTGCAGGTAAGTGAGGAGGTAAAAATCTTTTGGCCCGCCTAATTGTTGTACAACATGCATAACCTTCGTGTCCCCGTTTTGGCTTGTAGTCTTTCCTTTATTATTTTTTTCGTTCGTACGTTTCTAGGGACTAGTAACGCTCAAGTTGGGGGGTGTGATAGGCGCGTGATATCATAGATATGAGTGCCTAAGTAGGGCAAGTTAGCGCGGTATAGGCGCGTTTTATTCCATTATCCACTTGATTCCGTGCGTTCTTTTGTTTTGTGCTTTTGTTATTTTTCATAGGTAATAAGGCGGTTTTTACGCCAAGATTGGATGGGAGACCTTGAGGTCGTTTTGGACGTCGACATGGGAGGTCGAAGTGGAAGCATGAAGCATTGGATGACGTCGGATGGCAAAAATCCATGCAAGCCTCAGCGGGCCACTTAACGCGATCGGTATCGATACTACTATCAATAGTATCGATACAATTCAGTGCAAAACGAATCCAGATTTGATCAGAAAGATGGGTATCGATACCCCCCTGGGCAGTATCGATACCGAGAGTGACAACGGGAATTTTTCGTTTCGTCATTTTATTTCCTTTTTCTTTTATTTCCGAATTTAGAGGGTTTGTTTAAATACCCTCTTAAACTCCGTTTTTAGGGTTGGCACTTTTTATTAGCAGCTTTATTTTTCCGTTCTTTCCGTTCCAGAGCTAATTTCTTTCAAGTTTTCAAGTTCTGTTCAGATCTTCACACTTCGGTAACTCGTTTCAGTTTTCGTTCTTAATTAAAGTTGTTTATTGGCATTCAATTAGTTGGTATTTCTTGTTTATTTCTTTTTTTCCAATAATCGAAGCATGATGCAAGTTAAAATCTCTTTTAATTTTCTTTCAATAATGAGTGAGTAGTCGTATAGGTAGGGTCGCGGGGTGATTAGCACGCCGTGATCAGTTCGGAAACTGCTCCTGCTTTTAAATAATGAAAAAGTAATTTTGGGTTAATTAGAACATTCGTTAGACGAACCCGGGGCATCGCCGGAGCCCATGTGAACGGGGGAATGGGGGAACAAAACTCGTTCTTCGCTGCGCATGGGTATACGGCGACCATAAAGGTTCGCATCTTTCGGGGTATCTTTTCTAAACTAAAGTTAAACGTTTTTAAGAACATTGAATGGAGCAGGCTAATCCGGGCTGGTCGCGAGTGCTATGAACCCTTCGACCGTACCTCCTTTTAATTATCTGAATAGTTAATCAATTTCGTTGTTTAGTTAATCTCTCAACCAAATCAACAAGGGGTGGCTACCTAAGAGCCGTTTCAAATTCTACAACCCGAGTTCCCACAGCACACACTTCACCGTCCTTAGTGGATTCGACTCCGGTCTTACCGGATATTGTGCTATATCGGTCTCCGCCCTACGCTTGGGGCAACCCATTATTTTAGGACTAGGAAATCGTCAAGCAATAATAAATAGACAAACTTATTACTGCAAATGTTGTGCACAAAATAAACTTATCTTTTCAAAAAAAAATTTTGCACCAGCATAAAATAATGAGCAATTAAACTTATCTTTGCAAACTTTATATATGTTTCTGCACAAAATAACAAACAAATTAATTTATCTTTGCAAAGTTTATCTCTGCATGTGTCCAAAATGACGGAGAAATAAACGTATCTCTACAAAGTTTGATCTATTTTTTAACAAATGCAGAGTTAAATTTTGCAAAGATAAATTTCTTTGTTAAATTTTGATTCAACCGTATCTTTCTCAACTTGCATACTTGACCTATATATTTTGAATACCAACTAGTCATAGAATATCCCTCGTGTTATTCCTTTTTTCGAGGTTCACCAAGATAAATCTATATAGTTTCCTAAGTAATTATCAGGGTTCTATGGCCAACCTGTGACCTCTAGATGCAAAAGACAACCTTAGGGTGATCTCGGAGTTCCTACGCGGTTGAGATGATGGGCTTGGTCCATAAATTTTCCTTCCTTTGATCGCATTTCGCTCAATAGATTTAATTCTTAGATTAAGGATGAAATAGAAAGAAATTAGATAGTTAGACGACAAGAGTAATATTTAGGCCAGATTGTATGAAAACATTTGGAACAGAAAAAGATTGCATCTCGCGAGGGAAAATTTTAAGTTAATTTATTATCCTATGTTAATGTGAAATAGGAGCTTAGCTTTCTAATTTCTTTGTCAAAGAAGCATAAACACTCCTCCCGACCTCACGAATCCATATCCCAGGCGTGTCGGACACGGACACGCTTCGATAACGTCCCCAACACGTGTCCAACACGTGATTTTATGTTTCAGAGTGTCTTATTCTTTTTTCTGTATTAGACTTGGCCGGACATATTCTAAACACGCGCAGGACATGTCATTGGTCAAAGTAAAATTTTTAAAACTTTAAATGGGGTAGAACTACTATTTTTACAACAGAAAGTATGTTCTCACAGACTATTATCTCGCAGATTGTGCACAGATTTTGTTGTGAAGCCCACCACGGGTACCACACAAATGATCCGGACCGCTCATTAAATGTAAAATATTTTTTTAAGGGTCCCCGCAAAAATCAGCTCAATACGATATCTATAGATGCTCGATCCAATCGTCTAATTTTTCATTCAAATTTCAGGATAATAAAAAGTTAGACGATTTGATCGAGAATCTATAGGTATCGGATTGAGCTGATTTTTCGCACGGACCCTCGAAAAAATATTTTACATTTAATGAGCGGTTCAGATTATTTGTGTGGGACCCCTAATGGGCCCCACAATAAAATCTGTGCACAGATTATTTGTGTGTATAGCAGGGTTCTTTTTGCAACCTAGACGGAATAAAAAAAATTACTCCGTATTAGACAGTAACTAAAGGGTGAAAACTGTAATCATACAAAACACAAACCAATAAAAACTAAAAAGAGTCGATGTGCTATGCTCCGCCACCCTCTGCTTTCAGTGCTGAACAGGAAAACCAAACCGAAGCTTAGACATCGATGGGGAGACAGAGAGAGAGCCATGACAGAGATCAACTTTGTGAGGCAAGTGAGAGAGAGAGATTTCGTACGAACAAGAACTCGAAATCAATGTTGTGTCGTGTCTGTCTCCATTCTTTAGTTCTTCGTACATGTGTTCCTTTTTGGAGCAGCCAAGCTAAAAGAAAATTAGGAGAGCCAAAACAACAGCTCTTAGTGAGGCAAGAGAGAGAGAGATTTCGTACGAACAAGAACTCGAAATCATTGTTGTGTCGTGTCTGTGTCCATTCATTAGTTCTTTGTACATGTGTTCCTTTTGCAGCAGCCAAGCCAAAAGAAAATTAGGAGAGCCAAAACAACAGCTAGGGCTTGTTGCGTATTGGATGTTCTTGCACAAATATGTACTAGCCACCTTGTAACAGAGCTTGTGATCATTTCCATTACAACTACAACTCCATTCCATCTTCCCAAATGCAAATTGTATTAGAAAAACTACTTCTTATCCAATTTTTTCTCCCTTTTTTTTTTGTTGCATTCTTGTGACTTGAATAATGTTTTCTACCGGGTTTCATGTCACTTTTGAGACAGGATTCTATCTTTCAAAACTAATTGATGTCTAAAGTGCTCAATGATTTTGTGTTTGTGTAACTGTGGTGCATTGGAATAAGACTCCTCGGGTAATGCCAACAACCATTAAAAGGGAACGGATTGACCAGCCTATTCCGCGCGGGGGATACAAGTGGTACTACTTCCTCCATCCCTATTTTATGGTTCAGTATTCGATTTGGATTGTCCTTAAAGAGTGTCTATATTGAAAAGTTAGTTAAGGAAGGAGCACTGGCAAGCGGTCATCGGATACTACCAGTACTCGGGCACTCGCTTTTAATTCTTATTTTTACATTCTAACTCTCAATTCTGGCTCTAATAAACTTTGAAATTTTGTGATGATTTTGAAAGGTGCTTATACACTATCGCCCGCACTCTCGCTTCTGTTCACACAAGCAAATTATATGACTTAGGTTCAAATCCCAATATTTTAGAATAGACCATCCGGCCTGTTAGGTCCCTCTGTAGGATGGGGTTTTTTTTTTTAAACTCGTATCGATATGATTTTTTTCATATGCAATCCTCAACTTAAGATCATATATCCATCCTTGATCGTGTAGGTACCTACGTTAGTTTAACAAACGACAGTTGCCAATAAAAAACAAACAAACAAACAAACAACAGTTACAAGAGATTCTTTAAATTCAAAGATCCATATAAATTCTCAAAAAATAAACATTTCCTCCTCTTCATTCTCCCAAAAACCACAATCTGTATCCTCGATTACACAAACCATTTGAACACAAGTATTACAGAAATGAACATAAAATACAATCAAGCATCTACCATAGGTCAAGGGTGTGCAGAAATTTTGGAACACCGGCTCCAAAGAATGTCACTTCTCTGCCAAACTTCGGTGGCATTGATATTGGCATGATCAGGGGATGAGAGATAGTTCTTCAAAAGCTCCTTGTGGCACTTCTCTCCCATATCCAATAGGCGACTGCAACACTGCTGGTCCACCGTAGCATTCCCAGTATACAACTCGTTGCCAATCTGCCACCCACACTGTCCAGGAGCAACCTTTTTGCGACACTCGGTTAGGAAATCTTGTTGGCCCTCGGTCAAGATTATTCCCATGACAGCAAAGCAGAAGGCGGCGGCGATTGCCCTGGAGGAGAATTGGTTGGTGGTCTCTGCCATGGTTCGTGGCGGGTGTGGGTGGAGTGATCGAACTTTGGGTACTTTGTGAAATTAGTTGGAGAGATATTGACAATGGGTGTATTTATATTGTAGCTTAAATGGGTTTTATAGAGTGAGAATTGTGTTTACGTTTCGTCTTTAATTTTTATGTTTCTCCATGTGGTAGATTCTTTAATAGAATTGAATGAGATTAGTGGAAACGCCGTGTTAATTGTCTATTTGTATTGGCATCAAGTCTCTTCACTCTTGTGCTCCCCAATTTGATAGGAGATCCTTCCAAACATTAGACTGTCCCTTTGGATAGTGAGCAAAACATGGCAAAAGAAAAGCCTCTTGACTAATCAAAACAAGTGACAAATGCCTTTTGGTAAAGAACAATCACAATGTATCCCTAAGTTTCTGGATCCGAAAATGCAAGTAGCAAATTTATCTCTAAATTTGCATAAAAGAGCGAACAAACAAACTTATATATGCAAAGTTTGTCACCATATCTGCACAAATGAACAAACATATAAACTTGTGTTTGCAAAATTTATCCCCATATCTACATAAAGTAATGATCACATGAATTTATCTTTGCCAAGTTTTTGTATGGGTCCAAAATAAAGAATAGAGAAACTTATGTCTGCAAATATTGTTACTATATCTGCAAATATTGTCACTATATCTACGCAAAATAAGTAACAGATACGATTGTTTTTGCAAAATTTATATTTGCATCTGAACAAAATAATTCATAAATAAACTTGTCTCTGCAAGGTTTGTCACTATATTTTTTTTAAAAAAGTTGTCACTATATTTGCACAATATAACTAATACTACATACTTATTTTTGCAAAGCTCATCTTTGTATGTGTTAATATAATAAATAGACAAACTTATTACTGCAAATGTTGTGCACAAAATAAACTTATCTTTTCAAAAAAAAATTTTGCACCAGCATAAAATAATGAGCAATTAAACTTATCTTTGCAAACTTTATATATGTTTCTGCACAAAATAACAAACAAATTAATTTATCTTTGCAAAGTTTATCTCTGCATGTGTCCAAAATGACGGAGAAATAAACGTATCTCTACAAAGTTTGATCTATTTTTTAACAAATGCAGAGTTAAATTTTGCAAAGATAAATTTCTTTGTTAAATTTTGATTCAACCATATCTTTCTCAACTTGCATACTTGACCTATATATTTTGAATACCAACTAGTCATAGAATATCCCTCGTGTTATTCCTTTTTTCGAGGTTCACCAAGATAAATCTATATAGTTTCCTAAGTAATTATCAGGGTTCTATGGCCAACCTGTGACCTCTAGATGCAAAAGACAACCTTAGGGTGATCTCGGAGTTCCTACGCGGTTGAGATGATGGGCTTGGTCCATAAATTTTCCTTCCTTTGATCGCATTTCGCTCAATAGATTTAATTCTTAGATTAAGGATGAAATAGAAAGAAATTAGATAGTTAGACGACAAGAGTAATATTTAGGCCAGATTGTATGAAAACATTTGGAACAGAAAAAGATTGCATCTCGCGAGGGAAAATTTTTTTTTTTCTCGGCAAACGAAACTTTTTATAAAACTCGAAAGGATACATCGAGGGGACTCGAGCAAGGTAAGAACACCCTTACTCAAGAAAACAAAAGAAAAAAGGAGCAACTGATCAGAACCCTCCAACAAAATGTTGGAAGACAAACACCACAACAAACAACCCAAACTTACAGCTTCAACAATCTGACTCCATCCAAAAAAAAATCCTAAAATCCTCCACCGAATATACCTTGATGTCGAATTTTAAGTTAATTTATTATCCTATGTTAATGTGAAATAGGAGCTTAGCTTTCTAATTTATTTGTCAAAGAAGCATAAACACTCCTCCCGACCTCACGAATCCATATCCCAGGCGTGTCGGACACGGACACGCTTCGATAACGTCCCCAACACGTGTCCAACACGTGATTTTATGTTTCAGAGTGTCTAATTCTTTTTTCTGTATTAGACTTGGGCGGACATATTCTAAACACGCGCAGGACATGTTATTGGTCAAAGTAAAATTTTTAAAACTTTAAATGGGGTAGAACTACTATTTTTACAACAGAAAGTCTGTTCTCACAGACTATTATCTCGCAGATTGTGCAAAGGATTTGTTGTGCAGCCCACCACGGGTACCACACAAATGATCCGGACTGCTCATTAAATGTAAAATATTTTTTTAAGGGTCCCCGAAAAAATCAGCTCAATACGATATCTATAGATGCTCGATCCAATCGTCTAATTTTTCATTCAAATTTCAGGATAATAAAAAGTTAGACGATTTGATCGAGTATCTATAGGTATCGGATTGAGCTGATTTTTCGCATGGACCCTAGAAAAAATATTTTACATTTAATGAGCGGTTCAGATTATTTGTGTGGGACCCCTAATGGGCCCCACAATAAAATCTGTGCACATATTATTTGTGTGTGTAGCAGGGTTCTTTTTGCAACCTAGACGGAATAAAAAAAATTACTCCGTATTAGACAGTAACTAAAGGGTGAAAACTGTAATCGTACAAAACACAAACCAATAAAAACTAAAAAGAGTCGATGTGCTATGCTCCGCCACCCTCTGCTTTCAGTGCTAAACAGGAAAACCAAACCGAAGCTTAGACATCGATGGGGAGACAGAGAGAGAGCCATGACAGAGATCAACTTAGTGAGGCAAGTGAGAGAGAGAGATTTCGTACGAACAAGAACTCGAAATCAATGTTGTGTCGTATCTGTCTCCATGCTTTAGTTCTTTGTACACGTGTTCCTTTTTGGAGCAGCCAAGCTAAAAGAAAATTAGGAGAGCCAAAACAACAGCTCTTAGTGAGGCAAGAGAGAGAGAGATTTCGTATGAACAAGAACTCGAAATCATTGTCGTGTCGTGTCTGTGTCCATTCTTTAGTTCTTTGTACATGTGTTCCTTTTGGAGCAGCCAAGCCAAAAGAAAATTAGGAGAGCCAAAACAACAGCTAGGGCTTGTTGCGTATTGGATGTTCTTGCACAAATAGGTACTAGCCACCTTGTAACAGAGCTTGTGATCATTTCCATTACAACTACAACTCCATTCCATCTTCCCAAATGCAAATTGTATTAGAAAAACTACTTCTTATCCAATTTTTTCTCCCTTTTTTTTTTGTTGCATTCTTGTGACTTGAATAATGTTTTCTACCGGGTTTCATGTCACTTTTGAGACAGGATTCTATCTTTCAAAACTAATTGATGTCTAAAGTGCTCAATGATTTTGTGTTTGTGTAACTGTGGTGCATTGGAATAAGACTCCTCGGGTAATGCCAACAACCATTAAAAGGGAACGGATTGACCAGCCTATTCCGCGCGGGGATACAAGTGGTAATACTTCCTCCATCCCTATTTTATGGTTCAGTATTCGATTTGGATTGTCCTTAAAGAGTGTCTATATTGAAAAGTTAGTTAAGGAAGGAGCACTGGCAAGCGGTCATCGGATACTACCAGTACTCGGGCACTCGCTTTTAATTCTTATTTTTACATTCTAACTCTCAATTCTGGCTCTAATAAACTTTGATATTTTGATCGAGATGATTTTGAAAGGTGCTTATACACTATCGCCCGCACTCTCGCTTCTGTTCACACAAGCAAATTATATGACTTAGGTTCAAATCCCAATACTTTAGAATAGACCATCCGGCCTGTTAGGTCCCTCTATAGGATGGGGTTTTTTTTTTTAACTCGTATCGATATGATTTTTTTCATATGCAATCCTCAACTTAAGATCATATATCCATCCTTGATCGTGTAGGTAGCTACGTTAGTTTAACAAACGACAGTTGCCAATAAAAAACAAACAAACAAACAAACAACAGTTACAAGAGATTCTTTAAATTCAAAGATCCATATAAATTCTCGAAAAAATAAACATTTCCTCCTCTTCATTCTCCCAAAAACCACAATTTGTATCCTCGATTACACAAACCATTTGAACACAAGTATTACAGAAATGAACAGAAAATACAATCAAGCATCTACCATAGGTCAAGGGTGTGCAGAAATTTTGGAACACCGGCTCCAAAGAATGTCACTTCTCTGCCAAACTTCGGTGGCATTGATATTGGCATGATCAGGGGATGAGAGATAGTTCTTCAAAAGCTCCTTGTGGCACTTCTCTCCCATATCCAATAGGCGACTGCAACACTGCTGGTCCACCGTAGCATTCCCAGTATACAACTCGTTGCCAATCTGCCACCCACACTGTCCAGGAGCAACCTTTTTGCGACACTCGGTTAGGAAATCTGGTTGGCCCTCGGTCAAGATTATTCCCATGACAGCAAAGCAGAAGGCGGCGGCGATTGCCCTGGAGGAGAATTGGTTGGTGGTCTCTGCCATGGTTCGTGGCGGGTGTGGGTGGAGTGATCGAACTTTGGGTACTTTTTGAAATTAGTTGGAGAGATATTGACAATGGGTGTATTTATATTGTAGCTTAAATGGGTTTTATAGAGTGAGAATTGTGTTTACGTTTCGTCTTTAATTTTTATGTTTCTCCATGTGGTAGATTCTTTAATAGAATTGAATGAGATTAGTGGAAACGCCGTGTTAATTGTCTATTTGTATTGACATCAAGACTCTTCACTCTTGTGCTCCCCAATTTGATAGGAGATCCTTCCAAACATTAGACTGTCCCTTTGGATAGTGAGCAAAACATGGCAAAAGAAAAGCCTCTTGACTAATCAAAACAAGTGACAAATGCCTTTTGGTAAAGAACAATCACAAGTTATCCCTAAATTTCTGGATCCGAAAATGCGAGTAGCAAATTTATCTCTAAATTTGCATAAAAGAGCGAACAAACAAACTTATATATGCAAAGTTTGTCACCATATCTGCACAAATGAACAAACATATAAACTTGTGTTTGCAAAATTTATCCCCATATCTACATAAAGTAATGATCACATGAATTTATATTTGCCAAGTTTTTGTATGGGTCCAAAATAAAGAATAGTGAAACTTATGTCTGCAGATATTGTTACTATATCTGCAAATATTGTCACTATATCTACGCAAAATAAGTAACAGATAAGCTTGTTTTTGCAAAGTTTATATTTGCATCTGAACAAAATAATTCATAAATAAACTTGTCTCTGCAAGGTTTGTCACTATATTTTTTTTTTAAAAGTTGTCACTATATTTGCACAATATAACTAATACTACATACTTATTTTTGCAAAGCTCATCTTTGTATGTGTTAATATAATAAATAGACAAACTTATTACTGCAAATGTAGTGCACAAAATAAACTTATCTTTTCAAAAAAAAATTTTGCACCAGCATAAAATAATGAGCAATTAAACTTATCTTTGCAAACTTTATATATGTATCTGCACAAAATAACAAACAAATTAATTTGTCTTTGCAAAGTTTATCTCTGCATGTGTCCAAAATAACGGAGAAATAAACGTATCTCTACAACGTTTGATCTATTTTTTAACAAATGCAGAGTTAAATTTTGCAAAGATAAATTTCTTTGTTAAATTTTGATTCAACCATATCTTTCTCAACTTGCATACTTGACCTGTATATTTTGAATACCAACTAGTCATAGAATATACCTCGTGTTATTCCTTTTTTCGAGGTTCACCATGATAAATCTATATAGTTACCTAAGTAATTATCAGGGTTCTATGGCCGACCTGTGACCTCTAGATGCAAAAGACAACCTTAGGGTGATCTCGGAGTTCCTACGCGGTTGAGATGATGGGCTTGGTCCATAAATTTTCCTTCCTTTGATCGCATTTCGCTCAATAGATTTAATTCTTAGATTAAGGATGAAATAGAAAGAAATTAGATAGTTAGACCACAAGAGTAATATTTAGGCCAGATTGTATGAAAACATTTGGAACAGAAAAAGATTGCATCTCGCGAGGGAAAATTTTAAGTTAATTTATTATCCTATGTTAATGTGAAATAGGAGCTTAGCTTTCTAATTTCTTTGTCAAAGAAGCATAAACACTCCTCCCGACCTCACGAATCCATATCCCAGGCGTGTCGGACACGGACACGCTTCGATAACGTCCCCAACACGTGTCCAACACGTGATTTTATGTTTCAGAGTGTCTTATTCTTTTTTCTGTATTAGACTTGGCCGGACATATTCTAAACACGCGCAGGACATGTCATTGGTCAAAGTAAAATTTTTAAAACTTTAAATGGGGTAGAACTACTTTTTTTACAACAGAAAGTCTGTTCTCACAGACTATTATCTCGCAGATTGTGCAAAGGATTTGTTGTGCAGCCCACCACGGGTACCACACAAATGATCCGGACTGCTCATTAAATGTAAAATATTTTTTTAAGGGTCCCCGAAAAAATCAGCTCAATACGATATCTATAGATGCTCGATCCAATCGTCTAATTTTTCATTCAAATTTCAGGATAATAAAAAGTTAGACGATTTGATCGAGTATCTATAGGTATCGGATTGAGCTGATTTTTCGCATGGACCCTCGAAAAAATATTTTACATTTAATGAGCGGTTCAGATTATTTGTGTGGGACCCCTAATGGCCCCATAATAAAATGTGTGCACAGATTATTTGTGTGTGTAGCAGGGTTCTTTTTGCAACCTAGACGGAATAAAAAAAATTACTGTGTATTAGACAGTAACTAAAGGGTGAAAACTGTAATCGTACAAAACACAAACCAATAACAACTAAAAAGAGTCGATGTGCTATGCTCCGCCACCCTCTACTTTCAGTGCTGAACATGAAAACCAAACCGAAGCTTAGACATCGATGGGGAGACAGAGAGAGAGCCATGACAGAGATCAACTTAGTGAGGCAAGTGAGAGAGAGAGACTTCGTACGAACAAGAACTCGAAATCAATGTTGTGTCATGTCTGTCTCCATGCTTTAGTTCTTTGTACATGTGTTCCTTTTTGGAGCAGCCAAGCTAAAAGAAAATTAGGAGAGCCAAAACAACAGCTCTTAGTGAGGCAAGAGAGAGAGAGAGAGAGAGAGAGAGAGAGAGAGATTTTGTATGAACAAGAACTCGAAATCATTGTTGTGTCGTGTCTGTGTCCATTCTTTAGTTCTTTGTACATGTGTTCCTTTTGGAGCAGCCAAGCCAAAAGAAAATTAGGAGAGCCAAAACAACAGCTAGGGCTTGTTGCGTATTGGATGTTCTTGCACAAATAGGTACTAGCCACCTTGTAACAGAGCTTGTGATCATTTCCATTACAACTACAACTCCATTCCATCTTCCCAAATGCAAATTGTATTAGAAAAACTACATCTTATCCAATTTTTTCTCCCTTTTTTTTTTTGTTGCATTCTTGTGACTTGAATAATGTTTTCTACCGGGTTTCATGTCACTTTTGAGACAGGATTCTATCTTTCAAAACTAATTGATGTCTAAAGTGCTCAATGATTTTGTGTTTGTGTAACTGTGGTGCATTGGAATAAGACTCCTCGGGTAATGCCAACAACCATTAAAAGGGAACGGATTGACCAGCCTATTCCGCGCGGGGGATACAAGTGGTACTACTTCCTCCATCCCTATTTTATGGTTCAGTATTCGATTTGGATTGTCCTTAACGAGTGTCTATATTGAAAAGTTAGTTAAGGAAGGAGCACTGGCAAGCGGTCATCAGATACTACCAGTACTCGGGCACTCGCTTTTAATTCTTATTTTTACATTCTAACTCTCAATTCTGGCTCTAATAAACTTTGATATTTTGATCGAGATGATTTTGAAAGGTGCTTATACACTATCGCCCGCACTCTCGCTTCTGTTCACACAAGCAAATTATATGACTTAGGTTCAAATCCCAATACTTTAGAATAGACCATCCGGCCTGTTAGGTCCCTCTGTAGGATGGGGTTTTTTTTTTTTTAACTCGTATCGATATGATTTTTTTCATATGCAATCCTCAACTTAAGATCATATATCCATCCTTGATCGTGTAGGTAGCTACGTTAGTTTAACAAACGACAGTTGCCAATAAAAAACAAACAAACAAACAAACAACAGTTACAAGAGATTCTTTAAATTCAAAGATCCATATAAATTCTCGAAAAAATAAACATTTCCTCCTCTTCATTCTCCCAAAAACCACAATCTGTATCCTCGATTACACAAACCATTTGAACACAAGTATTACAGAAATGAACATAAAATACAATCAAGCATCTACCATAGGTCAAGGGTGTGCAGAAATTTTGGAACACCGGCTCCAAAGAATGTCACTTCTCTGCCAAACTTCGGTGGCATTGATATTGGCATGATCAGGGGATGAGAGATAGTTCTTCAAAAGCTCCTTGTGGCACTTCTCTCCCATATCCAATAGGCGATTGCAACACTGCTGGTCCACCGTAGCATTCCCAGTATACAACTCGTTGCCAATCTGCCACCCACACTGTCCAGGAGCAACCTTTTTGCGACACTCGGTTAGGAAATCTTGTTGGCCCTCGGTCAAGATTATTCCCATGACAGCAAAGCAGAAGGCGGCGGCGATTGCCCTGGAGGAGAATTGGTTGGTGGTCTCTGCCATGGTTCGTGGCGGGTGTGGGTGGAGTGATCGAACTTTGGGTACTTTGTGAAATTCGTTGGAGAGATATTGACAATGGGTGTATTTATATTGTAGCTTAAATGGGTTTTATAGAGTGAGAATTGTGTTTACGTTTCGTCTTTAATTTTTATGTTTCTCCATGTGGTAGATTCTTTAATAGAATTGAATGAGATTAGTGGAAACGCTGTGTTAATTGTCTATTTGTATTGGCATCAAGACTCTTCACTCTTGTGCTCCCCAATTTGATAGGAGATCCTTCCAAACATTAGACTGTCCCTTTGGATAGTGAGCAAAACATGGCAAAAGAAAAGTGCTTACTTCCGAACCTCGCCTTCAAATAAGAGGTTGATAGAAACCCGAAGCGTATGGCTAAGTCATCGGTAGCATAGTATCCAGAAGTCCGGGATCATTCCCACAGAGAATTCGATATAGCTTGATCCGGATTGTAGGTTTGTAAGTAACGGATTGTGGCCTTGAAGACGGCTAACTTGATTTTGCTTTGAAAAGAGAATGACTTAAACGAAAACTAGATTAACGCTTGATTAACTTAAAGAGGCATGTCTCGGGGTCTTCTAACCCTTGACAAAAGCCATTACCGGTTCTCGATTATAACTCAGGCGAGAGTCACGACCGCGTGCTCATACCCGGAAGATTTAACTTAAAAAAACTACGTTTAACTAAAGATGTGATTTCCCGGAGGCGAACCAACTTGTTTTTAATATTTATCGAACACAAAGGAGGCCACTAGGCCTCGGTAAGTCATTAGTCAAGACCGCTTGACAAAACTCGTTACCAAGGGGTTAACACCCCTAGTTTTGACCGAAAATGCAAATTAAGCCCTATTCCGGAAAACCATGATTTAAAGCCCGATGGCTCGAGAACCATATAACAACCTAAGTCCTCGGGAAAGATTATCCCGAGACTTAGCCAATAAACTACTCATACATAGCTAAAGCACAGGACAAAGCATAAAAACGAGACATAATATTTAACCCACGGATTCGAAAATAAACTAGATTTTATTGAAACCCTTAACCGTAGCAACAACTTTAATAAACGAGAAAATGACAAACAAGTATCAACTTACAACGTTAATGGAAGACAAAAGCTTGAAACTCCTTCAATGGAGGAAGAACAAAGAAAAGACTAGAATTAAGAGAGAGAGACAAAGTGAGTTATGAAGGAGAGAGTGACACAAACAAGTCTTAATAGGTCCCCTTCTCTCTCTACAAATATCCTAAAAATATCCCAAAAGGTGAGACAAACAAAATATCCCAAAAGCAAAAAGCAGAATTCGGGTTCCAG
The DNA here is from genome assembly GCA_020567845.1 of Rhododendron henanense subsp. lingbaoense. Classification (NCBI taxonomy): domain Eukaryota; kingdom Viridiplantae; phylum Streptophyta; class Magnoliopsida; order Ericales; family Ericaceae; genus Rhododendron; species Rhododendron henanense. The sequence goes on along the minus strand of CM036324.1, from coordinate 25,504,692 downwards.
GCATGAACCGGTTGATGATTAGGCCGTACCGGTTCATGGGTTCGACCAAAGCCCAAACTTCAATTTCTGCCGAGCATGAACCGGTTGATGATTTTCCCGAACCAGTTCATGCATGGCAGACTTGGTTTTTCCTGCTTTGCTTGGCAAAACGGCCCGACGACGACCCGATGCTTCAATTGCTCGGGCAAAACCACCCGACGGGGCTTGACTTGGCAATGCCATGTGGCCTTGATCGGTGGAATAATTCCTTGGTAAATTCTTGACGTTAAAAGCACAAATTTACCCTGTTTTACCTGAAAACAAAAAAACGAAACCTCACGAGCAAAATGCGATAAAACGGGATAAATAGGGACGAAACGCTACAAATACTACGATAAAAGCCCCCAAGATTATACAATCTTGGGTGCGGATCAAAAAGCCTCTTGACTAATCAAAACAAGTGACAAATGCCTTTTGGTAAAGAACAATCACAAGTTATCCCTAAGTTTCCGGATCCGAAAATGCGAGTAGCAAATTTATCTCTAAATTTGCATAAAAGAGCGAACAAACAAACTTATATATGCAAAGTTTGTCACCATATCAGCACAAATGAACAAACATATAAACTTGTGTTTGCAAAATTTATCCCCATATCTACATAAAGTAATGATCACATGAATTTATCTTTGCCAAGTTTTTGTATGGGTCCAAAATAAAGAATAGAGAAACTTATGTCTGCAAATATTGTTACTATATCTGCAAATATTGTCACTATATCTACGCAAAATAAGTAACAGATAAGCTTGTTTTTGCAAAATATATATTTGCATCTGAACAAAATAATTCATAAATAAACTTGTCTCTGCAAGGTTTGTCACTATATTTTTTTTTTAAAGTTGTCACTATATTTGCACAATATAACTAATACTACATACTTATTTTTGCAAAGCTCATCTTTGTATGTGTTAATATAATAAATAGACAAACTTATTACTGCAAATGTAGTGCACAAAATAAACTTATCTTTTCAAAAAAAAAATTTGCACCAGCATAAAATAATGAACAATTAAACTTATCTTTGCAAACTTTATATATGTATCTGCACAAAATAACAAACAAATTAATTTATCTTTGCAAAGTTTATCTCTGCATGTGTCCAAAATAACGGAGAAATAAACGTATCTCTACAAAGTTTGATCTATTTTTTAACAAATGCAGAGTTAAATTTTGCAAAGATAAATTTCTTTGTTAAATTTTGATTCAACCATATCTTTCTCAACTTGCATACTTGACCTGTATATTTTGAATACCAACTAGTCATAGAATATCCCTCGTGTTATTCCTTTTTTCGAGGTTCACCATGATAAATCTATATAGTTTCCTAAGTAATTATCAGGGTTCTATGGCCGACCTGTGACCTCTAGATGCAAAAGACAACCTTAGGGTGATCTCGGAGTTCCTACGCGGTTGAGATGATGGGCTTGGTCCATAAATTTTCCTTCCTTTGATCGCATTTCGCTCAATAGATTTAATTCTTAGATTAAGGGTGAAATAGAAAGAAATCAGATAGTTAGACGACAAGAGTAATATTTAGGCCAGATTGTATGAAAACATTTGGAACAGAAAAAGATTGCATCTCGCGAGGGAAAATTTTAAGTTAATTTATTATCCTATGTTAATGTGAAATAGGAGCTTAGCTTTCTAATTTCTTTGTCAAAGAAGCATAAACACTCCTCCCGACCTCACGAATCCATATCCCAGGCGTGTCGGACACGGACACGCTTCGATAACGTCCCCAACACGTGTCCAACACGTGATTTTATGTTTCAGAGTGTCTAATTCTTTTTTCTGTGTTAGACTTGGCCGGACATATTCTAAACACGCGCAGGACATGTTATTGGTCAAAGTAAAATTTTTAAAACTTTAAATGGGGTAGAACTACTATTTTTACAACAGAAAATCTGTTCTCACAGACTATTATCTCGCAGATTGTGCATAGATTTTGTTGTGAAGCCCACCACGGGTACCACACAAATGATCCGGATCGCTCATTAAATGTAAAATATTTTTTTAAGGGTCCCCGCATAAATCAACTCAATACGATATCTATAGATGCTTGATCCAATCGTCTAATTTTTCATTCAAATTTCAGGATAATAAAAAGTTAGACGATTTGATCGAGTATCTATAGATATCGGATTGAGCTGATTTTTCGCATGGACCCTCGAAATAATATTTTACATTTAATGAGCGGTTCAGATTATTTGTGTGGGACCCCTAATGGGCCCCACAATAAAATCTGTGCACAGATTATTTGTGTGTGTAGCAGGGTTCTTTTTGCAACCTAGACGGAATAAAAAAAAATTACTCCGTATTAGACAGTAACTAAAGGGTGAAAACTGTAATCGTACAAAACACAAACCAATAAAAACTAAAAAGAGTCGATGTGCTATGCTCCGCCACCCTCTGCTTTCAGTGCTGAACATGAAAACCAAACCGAAGCTTAGACATCGATGGGGAGACAGAGAGAGAGCCATGACAGAGATCAACTTAGTGAGGCAAGTGAGAGAGAGAGATTTCGTACGAACAAGAACTCGAAATCAATGTTGTGTCGTGTCTGTCTCCATGCTTTAGTTCTTTGTACATGTGTTCCTTTTTGGAGCAGCCAAGCTAAAAGAAAATTAGGAGAGCCAAAACAACAGCTCTTAGTGAGGCAAGAGAGAGAGAGAGAGAGAGAGAGATTTCGTATGAACAAGAACTCGAAATCATTGTTGTGTCGTGTCTGTGTACATTCTTTAGTTCTTTGTACATTTGTTCCTTTTGGAGCAGCCAAGCCAAAAGAAAATTAGGAGAGCCAAAACAACAGCTAGGGCTTGTTGAGTATTGGATGTTCTTGCACAAATAGGTACTAGCCACCTTGTAACAGAGCTTTTGATCATTTCCATTACAACTACAACTCCATTCCATCTTCCCAAATGCAAATTGTATTAGAAAAACTACTTCTTATCCAATTTTTTCTCCCTTTTTTTTTTGTTGCATTCTTGTGACTTGAATAATGTTTTCTACCGGGTTTCATGTCACTTTTGAGACAGGATTCTATCTTTCAAAACTAATTGATGTCTAAAGTGCTCAATGATTTTGTGTTTGTGTAACTGTGGTGCATTGGAATAAGACTCCTCGGGTAATGCCAACAACCATTAAAAGGGAACGGATTGACCAGCCTATTCCGCGCGGGGGATACAAGTGGTACTACTTCCTCCATCCCTATTTTATGGTTCAGTATTCGATTTGGATTGTCCTTAAAGAGTGTCTATATTGAAAAGTTAGTTAAGGAAGGAGCACTGGCAAGCGGTCATCGGATACTACCAGTACTCGGGCACTCGCTTTTAATTCTTATTTTTACATTCTAACTCTCAATTCTGGCTCTAATAAACTTTGATATTTTGAGATGATTTTGAAAGGTGCTTATACACTATCGCCCGCACTCTCGCTTCTGTTCACACAAGCAAATTATATGACTTAGGTTCAAATCCCAATACTTTAGAATAGACCATCCGGCCTGTTAGGTCCCTCTGTAGGATGGGGTTTTTTTTTTTTTAACTCGTATCGATATGATTTTTTTCATATGCAATCCTCAACTTAAGATCATATATCCATCCTTGATCGTGTAGGTAGCTACGTTAGTTTAACAAATGACAGTTGCCAATAAAAAACAAACAAACGAACAACAGTTACAAGAGATTCTTTAAATTCAAAGATCCATATAAATTCTCGAAAAAATAAATATTTCCTCCTCTTCATTCTCCCAAAAACCACAATCTGTATCCTCGATTACACAAACCATTTGAACACAAGTATTACAGAAATGAACAGAAAATACAATCAAGCATCTACCATAGGTCAAGGGTGTGCAGAAATTTTGGAACACCGGCTCCAAAGAATGTCACTTCTCTGCCAAACTTCGGTGGCATTGATATTGGCATGATCAGGGGATGAGAGATAGTTCTTCAAAAGCTCCTTGTGGCACTTCTCTCCCATATCCAATAGGCGACTGCAACACTGCTGGTCCACCGTAGCATTCCCAGTATACAACTCGTTGCCAATCTGCCACCCACACTGTCCAGGAGCAACCTTTTTGCGACACTCGGTTAGGAAATCTTGTTGGCCCTCGGTCAAGATTATTCCCATGACAGCAAAGCAGAAGGCGGCGGCGATTGCCCTGGAGGAGAATTGGTTGGTGGTCTCTGCCATGGTTCGTGGCGGGTGTGGGTGGAGTGATCGAACTTTGGGTACTTTGTGAAATTAGTTGGAGAGATATTGACAATGGGTGTATTTATATTGTAGCTTAAATGGGTTTTATAGAGTGAGAATTGTGTTTACGTTTCGTCTTTAATTTTTATGTTTCTCCATGTGGTAGATTCTTTAATAGAAATGAATGAGATTAGTGGAAACGCCGTGTTAATTGTCTATTTGTATTGGCATCAAGACTCTTCACTCTTGTGCTCCCCAATTTGATAGGAGATCCTTCCAAACATTAGACTGTCCCTTTGGATAGTGAGCAAAACATGGCAAAAGAAAAGCCTCTTGACTAATCAAAACAAGTGACAAATGCCTTTTGGTAAAGAACAATCACAAGTTATCCCTAAGTTTCTGGATCCGAAAATGCAAGTAGCAAATTTATCTCTAAATTTGCATAAAAGAGCAAACAAACAAACTTATATATGCAAAGTTTGTCACCATATCAGCACAAATGAACAAACATATAAACTTGTGTTTGCAAAATTTATCCCCATATCTACATAAAGTAATGATCACATGAATTTATCTTTGCCAAGTTTTTGTATGGGTCCAAAATAAAGACTAGAGAAACTTATGTCTGCAAATATTGTTACTATATCTGCAAATATTGTCACTATATCTACGCAAAATAAGTAACGGATACGATTGTTTTTGCAAAATTTATATTTGCATCTGAACAAAATAATTCATAAATAAACTTGTCTCTGCAAGGTTTGTCACTATATTTTTTTTTTAAAAGTTGTCACTATATTTGCACAATATAACTAATACTACATACTTATTTTTGCAAAGCTCGTCTTTGTATGTGTTAATATAATAAATAGACAAACTTATTACTGCAAATGTTGTGCACAAAATAAACTTATCTTTTCAAAAAAAAAATTTGCACCAGCATAAAATAATGAGCAATTAAACTTATCTTTGCAAACTTTATATATGTATCTGCACAAAATAACAAACAAATTAATTTATCTTTGCAAAGTTTATCTCTGCATGTGTCCAAAATAACGGAGAAATAAACGTATCTCTACAAAGTTTGATCTATTTTTTAACAAATGCAGAGTTAAATTTTGCAAAGATAAATTTCTTTGTTAAATTTTGATTCAACCATATCTTTCTCAACTTGCATACTTGACCTGTATATTTTGAATACCAACTAGTCGTAGAATATCCCTCGTGTTATTCCTTTTTTCGAGGTTCACCATGATAAATCTATATAGTTTCCTAAGTAATTATCAGGGTTCTATGGCCGACCTGTGACCTCTAGATGCAAAAGACAACCTTAGGGTGATCTCGGAGTTCCTACGCGGTTGAGATGATGGGCTTGGTCCATAAATTTTCCTTCCTTTGATCGCATTTCGCTCAATAGATTTAATTCTTAGATTAAGGATGAAATAGAAAGAAATTAGATAGTTAGACGACAAGAGTGATATTTAGGCCAGATTGTATGAAAACATTTGGAACAGAAAAAGATTGCATCTCGCGAGGGAAAATTTTAAGTTAATTTATTATCCTATGTTAATGTGAAATAGGAGCTTAGCTTTCTAATTTCTTTGTCAAAGAAGCATAAACACTCCTCCCGACCTCACGAATCCATATCCCAGGCGTGTCGGACACGGACACGCTTCGATAACGTCCCCAACACGTGTCCAACACGTGATTTTATGTTTCAGAGTGTCTAATTCTTTTTTCTGTGTTAGACTTGGCCGGACATATTCTAAACACGCGCAGGACATGTTATTGGTCAAAGTAAAATTTTTAAAACTTTAAATGGGGTAGAACTACTATTTTTACAACAGAAAATCTGTTCTCACAGACTATTATCTCGCAGATTGTGCATAGATTTTGTTGTGAAGCCCACCACGGGTACCACACAAATGATCCGGATCGCTCATTAAATGTAAAATATTTTTTTAAGGGTCCCCGCATAAATCAACTCAATACGATATCTATAGATGCTTGATCCAATCGTCTAATTTTTCATTCAAATTTCAGGATAATAAAAAGTTAGACGATTTGATCGAGTATCTATAGATATCGGATTGAGCTGATTTTTCGCATGGACCCTCGAAATAATATTTTACATTTAATGAGCGGTTCAGATTATTTGTGTGGGACCCCTAATGGGCCCCACAATAAAATCTGTGCACAGATTATTTGTGTGTGTAGCAGGGTTCTTTTTGCAACCTAGACGGAATAAAAAAAAATTACTCCGTATTAGACAGTAACTAAAGGGTGAAAACTGTAATCGTACAAAACACAAACCAATAAAAACTAAAAAGAGTCGATGTGCTATGCTCCGCCACCCTCTGCTTTCAGTGCTGAACATGAAAACCAAACCGAAGCTTAGACATCGATGGGGAGACAGAGAGAGAGCCATGACAGAGATCAACTTAGTGAGGCAAGTGAGAGAGAGAGATTTCGTACGAACAAGAACTCGAAATCAATGTTGTGTCGTGTCTGTCTCCATGCTTTAGTTCTTTGTACATGTGTTCCTTTTTGGAGCAGCCAAGCTAAAAGAAAATTAGGAGAGCCAAAACAACAGCTCTTAGTGAGGCAAGAGAGAGAGAGAGAGAGAGAGAGAGAGAGAGAGAGAGAGAGAGAGAGAGATTTCGTATGAACAAGAACTCGAAATCATTGTTGTGTCGTGTCTGTGTACATTCTTTAGTTCTTTGTACATTTGTTCCTTTTGGAGCAGCCAAGCCAAAAGAAAATTAGGAGAGCCAAAACAACAGCTAGGGCTTGTTGAGTATTGGATGTTCTTGCACAAATAGGTACTAGCCACCTTGTAACAGAGCTTTTGATCATTTCCATTACAACTACAACTCCATTCCATCTTCCCAAATGCAAATTGTATTAGAAAAACTACTTCTTATCCAATTTTTTCTCCCTTTTTTTTTTGTTGCATTCTTGTGACTTGAATAATGTTTTCTACCGGGTTTCATGTCACTTTTGAGACAGGATTCTATCTTTCAAAACTAATTGATGTCTAAAGTGCTCAATGATTTTGTGTTTGTGTAACTGTGGTGCATTGGAATAAGACTCCTCGGGTAATGCCAACAACCATTAAAAGGGAACGGATTGACCAGCCTATTCCGCGCGGGGGATACAAGTGGTACTACTTCCTCCATCCCTATTTTATGGTTCAGTATTCGATTTGGATTGTCCTTAAAGAGTGTCTATATTGAAAAGTTAGTTAAGGAAGGAGCACTGGCAAGCGGTCATCGGATACTACCAGTACTCGGGCACTCGCTTTTAATTCTTATTTTTACATTCTAACTCTCAATTCTGGCTCTAATAAACTTTGATATTTTGAGATGATTTTGAAAGGTGCTTATACACTATCGCCCGCACTCTCGCTTCTGTTCACACAAGCAAATTATATGACTTAGGTTCAAATCCCAATACTTTAGAATAGACCATCCGGCCTGTTAGGTCCCTCTGTAGGATGGGGTTTTTTTTTTTTTAACTCGTATCGATATGATTTTTTTCATATGCAATCCTCAACTTAAGATCATATATCCATCCTTGATCGTGTAGGTAGCTACGTTAGTTTAACAAATGACAGTTGCCAATAAAAAACAAACAAACGAACAACAGTTACAAGAGATTCTTTAAATTCAAAGATCCATATAAATTCTCGAAAAAATAAATATTTCCTCCTCTTCATTCTCCCAAAAACCACAATCTGTATCCTCGATTACACAAACCATTTGAACACAAGTATTACAGAAATGAACAGAAAATACAATCAAGCATCTACCATAGGTCAAGGGTGTGCAGAAATTTTGGAACACCGGCTCCAAAGAATGTCACTTCTCTGCCAAACTTCGGTGGCATTGATATTGGCATGATCAGGGGATGAGAGATAGTTCTTCAAAAGCTCCTTGTGGCACTTCTCTCCCATATCCAATAGGCGACTGCAACACTGCTGGTCCACCGTAGCATTCCCAGTATACAACTCGTTGCCAATCTGCCACCCACACTGTCCAGGAGCAACCTTTTTGCGACACTCGGTTAGGAAATCTTGTTGGCCCTCGGTCAAGATTATTCCCATGACAGCAAAGCAGAAGGCGGCGGCGATTGCCCTGGAGGAGAATTGGTTGGTGGTCTCTGCCATGGTTCGTGGCGGGTGTGGGTGGAGTGATCGAACTTTGGGTACTTTGTGAAATTAGTTGGAGAGATATTGACAATGGGTGTATTTATATTGTAGCTTAAATGGGTTTTATAGAGTGAGAATTGTGTTTACGTTTCGTCTTTAATTTTTATGTTTCTCCATGTGGTAGATTCTTTAATAGAAATGAATGAGATTAGTGGAAACGCCGTGTTAATTGTCTATTTGTATTGGCATCAAGACTCTTCACTCTTGTGCTCCCCAATTTGATAGGAGATCCTTCCAAACATTAGACTGTCCCTTTGGATAGTGAGCAAAACATGGCAAAAGAAAAGCCTCTTGACTAATCAAAACAAGTGACAAATGCCTTTTGGTAAAGAACAATCACAAGTTATCCCTAAGTTTCTGGATCCGAAAATGCAAGTAGCAAATTTATCTCTAAATTTGCATAAAAGAGCGAACAAACAAACTTATATATGCAAAGTTTGTCACCATATCAGCACAAATGAACAAACATATAAACTTGTGTTTGCAAAATTTATCCCCATATCTACATAAAGTAATGATCACATGAATTTATCTTTGCCAAGTTTTTGTATGGGTCCAAAATAAAGACTAGAGAAACTTATGTCTGCAAATATTGTTACTATATCTGCAAATATTGTCACTATATCTACGCAAAATAAGTAACGGATACGATTGTTTTTGCAAAATTTATATTTGCATCTGAACAAAATAATTCATAAATAAACTTGTCTCTGCAAGGTTTGTCACTATATTTTTTTTTTAAAAGTTGTCACTATATTTGCACAATATAACTAATACTACATACTTATTTTTGCAAAGCTCGTCTTTGTATGTGTTAATATAATAAATAGACAAACTTATTACTGCAAATGTTGTGCACAAAATAAACTTATCTTTTCAAAAAAAAAATTTGCACCAGCATAAAATAATGAGCAATTAAACTTATCTTTGCAAACTTTATATATGTATCTGCACAAAATAACAAACAAATTAATTTATCTTTGCAAAGTTTATCTCTGCATGTGTCCAAAATAACGGAGAAATAAACGTATCTCTACAAAGTTTGATCTATTTTTTAACAAATGCAGAGTTAAATTTTGCAAAGATAAATTTCTTTGTTAAATTTTGATTCAACCATATCTTTCTCAACTTGCATACTTGACCTGTATATTTTGAATACCAACTAGTCGTAGAATATCCCTCGTGTTATTCCTTTTTTCGAGGTTCACCATGATAAATCTATATAGTTTCCTAAGTAATTATCAGGGTTCTATGGCCGACCTGTGACCTCTAGATGCAAAAGACAACCTTAGGGTGATCTCGGAGTTCCTACGCGGTTGAGATGATGGGCTTGGTCCATAAATTTTCCTTCCTTTGATCGCATTTCGCTCAATAGATTTAATTCTTAGATTAAGGATGAAATAGAAAGAAATTAGATAGTTAGACGACAAGAGTGATATTTAGGCCAGATTGTATGAAAACATTTGGAACAGAAAAAGATTGCATCTCGCGAGGGAAAATTTTAAGTTAATTTATTATCCTATGTTAATGTGAAATAGGAGCTTAGCTTTCTAATTTCTTTGTCAAAGAAGCATAAACACTCCTCCCGACCTCACGAATCCATATCCCAGGCGTGTCGGACACGGACACGCTTCGATAACGTCCCCAACACGTGTCCAACACGTGATTTTATGTTTCAGAGTGTCTAATTCTTTTTTCTGTGTTAGACTTGGCCGGACATATTCTAAACACGCGCAGGACATGTTATTGGTCAAAGTAAAATTTTTAAAACTTTAAATGGGGTAGAACTACTATTTTTACAACAGAAAATCTGTTCTCACAGACTATTATCTCGCAGATTGTGCATAGATTTTGTTGTGAAGCCCACCACGGGTACCACACAAATGATCCGGATCGCTCATTAAATGTAAAATATTTTTTTAAGGGTCCCCGCATAAATCAACTCAATACGATATCTATAGATGCTTGATCCAATCGTCTAATTTTTCATTCAAATTTCAGGATAATAAAAAGTTAGACGATTTGATCGAGTATCTATAGATATCGGATTGAGCTGATTTTTCGCATGGACCCTCGAAATAATATTTTACATTTAATGAGCGGTTCAGATTATTTGTGTGGGACCCCTAATGGGCCCCACAATAAAATCTGTGCACAGATTATTTGTGTGTGTAGCAGGGTTCTTTTTGCAACCTAGACGGAATAAAAAAAAATTACTCCGTATTAGACAGTAACTAAAGGGTGAAAACTGTAATCGTACAAAACACAAACCAATAAAAACTAAAAAGAGTCGATGTGCTATGCTCCGCCACCCTCTGCTTTCAGTGCTGAACATGAAAACCAAACCGAAGCTTAGACATCGATGGGGAGACAGAGAGAGAGCCATGACAGAGATCAACTTAGTGAGGCAAGTGAGAGAGAGAGATTTCGTACGAACAAGAACTCGAAATCAATGTTGTGTCGTGTCTGTCTCCATGCTTTAGTTCTTTGTACATGTGTTCCTTTTTGGAGCAGCCAAGCTAAAAGAAAATTAGGAGAGCCAAAACAACAGCTCTTAGTGAGGCAAGAGAGAGAGAGAGAGAGAGAGAGAGAGAGAGAGAGAGAGATTTCGTATGAACAAGAACTCGAAATCATTGTTGTGTCGTGTCTGTGTACATTCTTTAGTTCTTTGTACATTTGTTCCTTTTGGAGCAGCCAAGCCAAAAGAAAATTAGGAGAGCCAAAACAACAGCTAGGGCTTGTTGAGTATTGGATGTTCTTGCACAAATAGGTACTAGCCACCTTGTAACAGAGCTTTTGATCATTTCCATTACAACTACAACTCCATTCCATCTTCCCAAATGCAAATTGTATTAGAAAAACTACTTCTTATCCAATTTTTTCTCCCTTTTTTTTTTGTTGCATTCTTGTGACTTGAATAATGTTTTCTACCGGGTTTCATGTCACTTTTGAGACAGGATTCTATCTTTCAAAACTAATTGATGTCTAAAGTGCTCAATGATTTTGTGTTTGTGTAACTGTGGTGCATTGGAATAAGACTCCTCGGGTAATGCCAACAACCATTAAAAGGGAACGGATTGACCAGCCTATTCCGCGCGGGGGATACAAGTGGTACTACTTCCTCCATCCCTATTTTATGGTTCAGTATTCGATTTGGATTGTCCTTAAAGAGTGTCTATATTGAAAAGTTAGTTAAGGAAGGAGCACTGGCAAGCGGTCATCGGATACTACCAGTACTCGGGCACTCGCTTTTAATTCTTATTTTTACATTCTAACTCTCAATTCTGGCTCTAATAAACTTTGATATTTTGAGATGATTTTGAAAGGTGCTTATACACTATCGCCCGCACTCTCGCTTCTGTTCACACAAGCAAATTATATGACTTAGGTTCAAATCCCAATACTTTAGAATAGACCATCCGGCCTGTTAGGTCCCTCTGTAGGATGGGGTTTTTTTTTTTTTAACTCGTATCGATATGATTTTTTTCATATGCAATCCTCAACTTAAGATCATATATCCATCCTTGATCGTGTAGGTAGCTACGTTAGTTTAACAAATGACAGTTGCCAATAAAAAACAAACAAACGAACAACAGTTACAAGAGATTCTTTAAATTCAAAGATCCATATAAATTCTCGAAAAAATAAATATTTCCTCCTCTTCATTCTCCCAAAAACCACAATCTGTATCCTCGATTACACAAACCATTTGAACACAAGTATTACAGAAATGAACAGAAAATACAATCAAGCATCTACCATAGGTCAAGGGTGTGCAGAAATTTTGGAACACCGGCTCCAAAGAATGTCACTTCTCTGCCAAACTTCGGTGGCATTGATATTGGCATGATCAGGGGATGAGAGATAGTTCTTCAAAAGCTCCTTGTGGCACTTCTCTCCCATATCCAATAGGCGACTGCAACACTGCTGGTCCACCGTAGCATTCCCAGTATACAACTCGTTGCCAATCTGCCACCCACACTGTCCAGGAGCAACCTTTTTGCGACACTCGGTTAGGAAATCTTGTTGGCCCTCGGTCAAGATTATTCCCATGACAGCAAAGCAGAAGGCGGCGGCGATTGCCCTGGAGGAGAATTGGTTGGTGGTCTCTGCCATGGTTCGTGGCGGGTGTGGGTGGAGTGATCGAACTTTGGGTACTTTGTGAAATTAGTTGGAGAGATATTGACAATGGGTGTATTTATATTGTAGCTTAAATGGGTTTTATAGAGTGAGAATTGTGTTTACGTTTCGTCTTTAATTTTTATGTTTCTCCATGTGGTAGATTCTTTAATAGAAATGAATGAGATTAGTGGAAACGCCGTGTTAATTGTCTATTTGTATTGGCATCAAGACTCTTCACTCTTGTGCTCCCCAATTTGATAGGAGATCCTTCCAAACATTAGACTGTCCCTTTGGATAGTGAGCAAAACATGGCAAAAGAAAAGCCTCTTGACTAATCAAAACAAGTGACAAATGCCTTTTGGTAAAGAACAATCACAAGTTATCCCTAAGTTTCTGGATCCGAAAATGCAAGTAGCAAATTTATCTCTAAATTTGCATAAAAGAGCGAACAAACAAACTTATATATGCAAAGTTTGTCACCATATCAGCACAAATGAACAAACATATAAACTTGTGTTTGCAAAATTTATCCCCATATCTACATAAAGTAATGATCACATGAATTTATCTTTGCCAAGTTTTTGTATGGGTCCAAAATAAAGACTAGAGAAACTTATGTCTGCAAATATTGTTACTATATCTGCAAATATTGTCACTATATCTACGCAAAATAAGTAACGGATACGATTGTTTTTGCAAAATTTATATTTGCATCTGAACAAAATAATTCATAAATAAACTTGTCTCTGCAAGGTTTGTCACTATATTTTTTTTTTTAAAGTTGTCACTATATTTGCACTGTCACACCCCAAAATGAGAAGTGACCGGCCATGAACCACAAGACCAAAACTCGTAGAACATGCAGCCTAAAAAGAAATTTTTATAAAACTCCCAAGTAAAGATCCACCAAACAGTCAACCATTTTTTATTTATTCAGAACATCCACAACCAATAAATTCCACCAAAAGAATGGGCACAAACATCCCATGAACCAAATAATATCCAGTGATCCAACAGTAATAAAAGAATCCGGATGTCTGATAAAATGTTTCAATGCGGAAGCGATGAAATAAAACACTAAGCTAGGATGAGACACCCTAAGGAGGTCAACAACAGAAACCCTGAGATGCCGCCAGAGTCCATGCCTAAATCCCCAACTTGCCTGAAAAATGAGTTGGAATAAATCCGTCAGCTGACGAGCTCAGTGAGTAGCAAAGCATGTATATTAGAATAAGGTTCTGAAATAAGGATCAAAATAATTTACCATGTCAACATAATTTGGCACATGCGGTGAACCACAAAATAATCCATTAATCCATAACGATTCATCCGATAAGTCTTAATGGTGTTCTCAATCCAATCTCCAACAACAATGGGGAACCACAACCAAAATCAATAGTACCAAGTGCCAGTGAATAAATCTCTCAAAATTGGATCCAATATCAAATCTTAGAGTCACCACGAGTAGGCAGCCCGTGGAACTTTTCCCTAAGAACGATCCGGTCAATAACAACCGTTGAGCATTAGGGTCACCGGCCTAATCCGGTTTCTTCCCTAATGGCCAGAGTCACCCGCACACAGAGGATTAATTTCCCTGGACTTCCAAAATATGTTCCCATCAATATCCACAAAGTTCTCACCAAAAAGTTATCCAAACAATAAATAGTTTCACCAATCCGCATGCCAATTTCAAGAACCAAATAAAACAATACATGTTCCCAATTTCAATCATTAATTTTCTAAAACAATAATTTAAAGAATATGGGGAAGTTCGAAAATACGTAACATGCTTAACCACTCACCTGGGTCCAAAGCTAATGCAATCGAATAATGCGGAACAAGCCTAACCTGAACAAAGAATCATATAACAATATTATCACTAACTGTATCATGTATAATATTGTCTATAACAATGAAGCACTGCCTAGAAGAATATTTAACTAACCTAGACTAATTACCCAAGTTACCAGACAACTAGCAAACCTAAAACTCTAATTCCCAAGTCCAATTTCCACGTACACATGAACCCAATGCAACCTCCAAGTGCCGAAACCCACCTGCACGATCCACAAATACCCACCTGTATCAAATTAATCTAGCTTACACCATCGAAACCATTTAATTCCACCACTGGTATTTATATTGAATTCATTCCACAAATATCCAATATTTTAGTAGTTCCCAATTGACTACCACCGATCACCGCCACACGCACACCACGCCGCACACCGCCAGGCAAAACCCATTAAACTAGTCTCCAATCCAAGGGTCTGACCAATCCATAGAACAAATATACATCACAACAAAAGAAATGAAGGAGAAAATTACCTCTGATCGATAACCAAAAGAAGACCACTTCGAGACTCTTCGGCGGCGGCTGCTGCTCTTTTCTCACTTAACGTTTGAAAGACAATAGCACTAGTCTAATATACCTATACTCCAAAACCACCAATTACTCACGTTACCCTAAACTCTAGCTAATTAGGTAATTAGAATTTATTAGGTAAGTAAATAGCAAAACACAGAATTACTATCTTGTACCACTACTTTACCCAAAATCAATCTCATACTCCAAAGATTACAATCGTGTCAATATTACCCATAGAGCGCGCAAAATAATTAATTAATTATGACCCAACCATAACACTCCAATAATAAATGGCAATGTAATTAATTAAATAAATAAAAATGCTAGGCCGTAACATCCTTCCCCCCTTAAAATAAATTTCGTCCTCGAAATTACTTACTAACCTCATGCATACAAATATGGGTACTTCTCGCGCATCTCCTCAACACACTCCCGTGTAGTTTCTTCCACCGTGCGATTGCGCCACAATACTTTGACCAATAGAATTGTTTTTTTTTTCGAAGCACCTTCTCCTTTGTATCCAGAATCTCAATGGATTGCTCATCATAGGTTAAATCATCCCGAACATGAAGTGGTTTGTAATCAATCACATGGTACGGGCTATGAACATACCTCCTCAATATACATGCATGAAAAACATTATAAACCCGAGCCAAACTAGGTGGCAACGCCAAACGATAAGCCACCTCACCAATCCTCTCCAAAACCTCGAACGGCCCAATATAGCGAGGACTCAACTTTCTCTTTTTGCCAAACCGAATAACTCTCTTCCATGGGGACACCTTAAGAAACACCATATCTCCTACCCCAAACTCCAAATCCCTTCTACGATTATCCGCATAACTTTTCTGTCTACTCTGAGCTGTTACAAGTCTTTCCCGAATAGCAACAATCTTTTGAGTCGCCTCCTCCACCAAGTCAGGTCCTAAAATTCGCCTTTCACCAACCTCATACCAACAGATAGGGGATCTACACTTCCGTCCATACAAAGCCTCATAAGGAGCAACTCCCAAACTTGAATGGTAACTGTTATTGTATGCAAATTCCATTAACGGTAATTGATCATCCCAGTTTCCTTTCCACTCTAAACTACATGCTCTCAATAAATCTTCCAAAGTCTGTATAGTCCTCTCACTTTGATCATCGATAAGCAAAACTAAAAAAATAAGCTAGTATCCATCGCTACCTTAAGGCACCCAAAATTTAGATAGAAAATGGGGAAACTATCTGACACCATTGACCAGTGATACAGGTGCACCATGGCGTCTAACAATCTCCCTAACATACAGTCATGCCAAACAATCCAATGCATATTGTCAGCTTCTACAACTCCTAATTCAACATTCATGTAACCGTTCCACTATCTCTACAACTCCATATCACTCACATCGAGGAAAAAAATAGTTATTTAAAACTCCGAAAAGAATCATGCCTCCATAAGATTGAACATCTCGAATTTCCAAGAACTCCAAAACTTCGCCAACCATTCAATAGTTACTACCCTAGTACTTATTTTCCAATGCACATCCATGATTTCGAGTAGGCAATCAAGTATATCACATAACCTTAATGAAACTGCTCCATAATACCATTATAATGCTACCATATTCGCAGAACTCCAAATTCATTATCTCAATCCATGGTGTATCCCCCAATCCAAATTTTAGCACTTAATAAACTACCAATTCTTTAGTGTTCCACCTAAATATTAACCACACTCTTGCAACGCAGTGTACCGCATACACTTCTAGAACCGCCAATCAATGAATATATGTTGCACCGAATAATTATGGCTCTCGCAAAGATTATTAACCAAATCCATAAAATTGCTTACATCCATCAATCCTAAACGTATAACAATATTGCTGTAAGGCTCCATCAATAACACACACACACACACACAAAAAGGAAGTCTAAAAACACATCACATTCTTCTCTTTTCTGTTCCTTTTTTTTTTTTTTTTTTTATAAATGAAGTGATACGTCTAGATCCAATATCACTCTAACTATCAAATTTTCTATTCCCACATTCAACTCCATTAACAGTTAAGTTCCAAATACGTATTGGTCTTCATGACATCTTACTACCATCCATAACTACGAACTAACAGGAATACTTCCACAAAAATCTCTCTGATATTATGTTCCAACTTCACCTAAAATGACTGTCCAAAACCAACAGAGAAGATAATTAACCAAGTCATCGGTGCTCAAGTTAGAATTAGCAGTCATAGAAAGAATCAAAACAGTTCTAGCCCAAACCAAGTAAGTCAAGCTCTAAGTATCCGACATCTACAATTGATTACTATTATCCGTACAACCTCAAAAATCCAAACTTCTGCTATCCAACTTCTTAATCCTCAAAGATATTAATATTTACCTTAGTATCACAGGTCCTATAGTGACCATACTGTTCAAATAATTTCATTGAACCATTCTCAAATAAATCTTCAGGAGATTCCAAACAGACTATGAAATCCAGAAATAAATTTTAGGAATCAAACAAGGCTCCCAAACTTCACACTATATTCCAGATATTCAGCAATGGTGGCAAAACCAAACTTATTCAATAAATGCTTATTCGATCACCTCAAGCAAAGTTCAAGACGGGTTCCACTGATGCAAAGGAAAATGTCACGGGTCATTGTACACATATATGTGGCCTTTATCAGTTACCCAAACTCAATAGTGTTTTCAAAACCAATAATCGAACTGATTAACCTCCAGTCTGACTTCCCAAAAGAACATATAGTATATATCACCACCTAAAATTTCTTAAATTGATCACCTCGCATCTTGGAGACTAACTCCATGTACTAACCCAAAATATAACACCACAGAATCCTGAATTATAAATTTTTCCTTGTCATTTCAGACTACGCCTCTAAATTATCCCCCAAAGTAAGAGTTTTAACCTTTTTCAACAAATAAATTACGAACCCCAAAACTACTAATGATCAAGTCGGTAACACTCCCATATTTACTTCTACGGCACAATATCAACTCTAATCACATAAGTTTATCCACACAAATTTTCTCTTCCAAAACTTCCCATAATTCCACAATAGCGATACTGTAATGCATTAACTCTCAAATCACCACCAGTGCACTCCATAACTTTACTCAATGACAATCAACCTTCCACATAATTTACAAACCCAAGTACTCACATTCTAATATAGCCATAGCCAATTGCATGCCAATACCAATCAAACGATCGTACCCTTGCCAAAGCCTATCTGTTTATTGTCAAATCCTCAAAATCGAACAGCTACTACTATGTTTAGAAAACCCACTCTCAACGATCAACTACTCCCACTTTATATCCACCTGGTTGTCTAAGGTCTTTCTTTTTTTTTTTTTTGGGATTGAGGCAACGAAACATAGGAATCCTAACCATCAATGAGTTCATAGGGTATTCACCTAATAATCATCAAGGAATTCATGGGGTAGTTCCTCAGGCAAGCATAATTATTGACCTCTCCTATTAGAACATAGCCAAATCTCTACTAGGATCTCAAGCATAGGAACGAAGGACCGATCAAACAACAATTCAAAACTATCCGGGATGTATTGAGTATTACAAGTAAGAAACTTTTAGCACCCTCACACAATTAAACTAGCTCATCCTCAATACCAAATTGAAGCAATCCTCTAAGTTACATTCTTAAGTCAATATTCTCCAAGTAACTACCACCAATACTAATTCTTCATATTCACTAATATCATACTCCAACTACATTACATCACCAAAGTACTTGTAAAATAAGGGCGACGATCCAAATAACAAATAAAATCACATATGCCACATTCTCCTCTAATACCCTATCCAAAGTCCATAGAAAAATAATGCTCCCACCGAATGACTAGTATCTCCATAATACTATGCGGGTACTGATACACATCAAATAACAAACACTCTCACAAATGGCAGTAGGACTCTGGGGACTCAGACCTCCACTAAATGAACACGATAAAAATGAATGCAAAAGTAGTTTTTTTTTTTTTTTAAACTTAGGCTCTGATACCACAATTGTCACACCCCAAAATGAGAAGTGACCGGCCATGAACCACAAGACCAAAACTCGTAGAACATGCAGCCTAAAAAGAAATTTTTATAAAACTCCCAAGTAAAGATCCACCAAACAGTCAACCATTTTTTATTTATTCAGAACATCCACAACCAATAAATTCCACCAAAAGAATGGGCACAAACATCCCATGAACCAAATAATATCCAGTGATCCAACAGTAATAAAAGAATCCGGATGTCTGATAAAATGTTTCAATGCGGAAGCGATGAAATAAAACACTAAGCTAGGATGAGACACCCTAAGGAGGTCAACAACAGAAACCCTGAGATGCCGCCAGAGTCCATGCCTAAATCCCCAACTTGCCTGAAAAATGAGTTGGAATAAATCCGTCAGCTGACGAGCTCAGTGAGTAGCAAAGCATGTATATTAGAATAAGGTTCTGAAATAAGGATCAAAATAATTTACCATGTCAACATAATTTGGCACATGCGGTGAACCACAAAATAATCCATTAATCCATAACGATTCATCCGATAAGTCTTAATGGTGTTCTCAATCCAATCTCCAACAACAATGGGGAACCACAACCAAAATCAATAGTACCAAGTGCCAGTGAATAAATCTCTCAAAATTGGATCCAATATCAAATCTTAGAGTCACCACGAGTAGGCAGCCCGTGGAACTTTTCCCTAAGAACGATCCGGTCAATAACAACCGTTGAGCATTAGGGTCACCGGCCTAATCCGGTTTCTTCCCTAATGGCCAGAGTCACCCGCACACAGAGGATTAATTTCCCTGGACTTCCAAAATATGTTCCCATCAATATCCACAAAGTTCTCACCAAAAAGTTATCCAAACAATAAATAGTTTCACCAATCCGCATGCCAATTTCAAGAACCAAATAAAACAATACATGTTCCCAATTTCAATCATTAATTTTCTAAAACAATAATTTAAAGAATATGGGGAAGTTCGAAAATACGTAACATGCTTAACCACTCACCTGGGTCCAAAGCTAATGCAATCGAATAATGCGGAACAAGCCTAACCTGAACAAAGAATCATATAACAATATTATCACTAACTGTATCATGTATAATATTGTCTATAACAATGAAGCACTGCCTAGAAGAATATTTAACTAACCTAGACTAATTACCCAAGTTACCAGACAACTAGCAAACCTAAAACTCTAATTCCCAAGTCCAATTTCCACGTACACATGAACCCAATGCAACCTCCAAGTGCCGAAACCCACCTGCACGATCCACAAATACCCACCTGTATCAAATTAATCTAGCTTACACCATCGAAACCATTTAATTCCACCACTGGTATTTATATTGAATTCATTCCACAAATATCCAATATTTTAGTAGTTCCCAATTGACTACCACCGATCACCGCCACACGCACACCACGCCGCACACCGCCAGGCAAAACCCATTAAACTAGTCTCCAATCCAAGGGTCTGACCAATCCATAGAACAAATATACATCACAACAAAAGAAATGAAGGAGAAAATTACCTCTGATCGATAACCAAAAGAAGACCACTTCGAGACTCTTCGGCGGCGGCTGCTGCTCTTTTCTCACTTAACGTTTGAAAGACAATAGCACTAGTCTAATATACCTATACTCCAAAACCACCAATTACTCACGTTACCCTAAACTCTAGCTAATTAGGTAATTAGAATTTATTAGGTAAGTAAATAGCAAAACACAGAATTACTATCTTGTACCACTACTTTACCCAAAATCAATCTCATACTCCAAAGATTACAATCGTGTCAATATTACCCATAGAGCGCACAAAATAATTAATTAATTATGACCCAACCATAACACTCCAATAATAAATGGCAATGTAATTAATTAAATAAATAAAAATGCTAGGCCGTAACATGCACAATATAACTAATACTACATACTTATTTTTGCAAAGCTCGTCTTTGTATGTGTTAATATAATAAATAGACAAACTTATTACTGCAAATGTTGTGCACAAAATAAACTTATCTTTTCAAAAAAAAAATTTGCACCAGCATAAAATAATGAGCAATTAAACTTATCTTTGCAAACTTTATATATGTATCTGCACAAAATAACAAACAAATTAATTTATCTTTGCAAAGTTTATCTCTGCATGTGTCCAAAATAACGGAGAAATAAACGTATCTCTACAAAGTTTGATCTATTTTTTAACAAATGCAGAGTTAAATTTTGCAAAGATAAATTTCTTTGTTAAATTTTGATTCAACCATATCTTTCTCAACTTGCATACTTGACCTGTATATTTTGAATACCAACTAGTCGTAGAATATCCCTCGTGTTATTCCTTTTTTCGAGGTTCACCATGATAAATCTATATAGTTTCCTAAGTAATTATCAGGGTTCTATGGCCGACCTGTGACCTCTAGATGCAAAAGACAACCTTAGGGTGATCTCGGAGTTCCTACGCGGTTGAGATGATGGGCTTGGTCCATAAATTTTCCTTCCTTTGATCGCATTTCGCTCAATAGATTTAATTCTTAGATTAAGGATGAAATAGAAAGAAATTAGATAGTTAGACGACAAGAGTGATATTTAGGCCAGATTGTATGAAAACATTTGGAACAGAAAAAGATTGCATCTCGCGAGGGAAAATTTTAAGTTAATTTATTATCCTATGTTAATGTGAAATAGGAGCTTAGCTTTCTAATTTCTTTGTCAAAGAAGCATAAACACTCCTCCCGACCTCACGAATCCATATCCCAGGCGTGTCGGACACGGACACGCTTCGATAACGTCCCCAACACGTGTCCAACACGTGATTTTATGTTTCAGAGTGTCTAATTCTTTTTTCTGTGTTAGACTTGGCCGGACATATTCTAAACACGCGCAGGACATGTTATTGGTCAAAGTAAAATTTTTAAAACTTTAAATGGGGTAGAACTACTATTTTTACAACAGAAAATCTGTTCTCACAGACTATTATCTCGCAGATTGTGCATAGATTTTGTTGTGAAGCCCACCACGGGTACCACACAAATGATCCGGATCGCTCATTAAATGTAAAATATTTTTTTAAGGGTCCCCGCATAAATCAACTCAATACGATATCTATAGATGCTTGATCCAATCGTCTAATTTTTCATTCAAATTTCAGGATAATAAAAAGTTAGACGATTTGATCGAGTATCTATAGATATCGGATTGAGCTGATTTTTCGCATGGACCCTCGAAATAATATTTTACATTTAATGAGCGGTTCAGATTATTTGTGTGGGACCCCTAATGGGCCCCACAATAAAATCTGTGCACAGATTATTTGTGTGTGTAGCAGGGTTCTTTTTGCAACCTAGACGGAATAAAAAAAAATTACTCCGTATTAGACAGTAACTAAAGGGTGAAAACTGTAATCGTACAAAACACAAACCAATAAAAACTAAAAAGAGTCGATGTGCTATGCTCCGCCACCCTCTGCTTTCAGTGCTGAACATGAAAACCAAACCGAAGCTTAGACATCGATGGGGAGACAGAGAGAGAGCCATGACAGAGATCAACTTAGTGAGGCAAGTGAGAGAGAGAGATTTCGTACGAACAAGAACTCGAAATCAATGTTGTGTCGTGTCTGTCTCCATGCTTTAGTTCTTTGTACATGTGTTCCTTTTTGGAGCAGCCAAGCTAAAAGAAAATTAGGAGAGCCAAAACAACAGCTCTTAGTGAGGCAAGAGAGAGAGAGAGAGAGAGAGAGAGAGAGAGAGAGAGAGAGATTTCGTATGAACAAGAACTCGAAATCATTGTTGTGTCGTGTCTGTGTACATTCTTTAGTTCTTTGTACATTTGTTCCTTTTGGAGCAGCCAAGCCAAAAGAAAATTAGGAGAGCCAAAACAACAGCTAGGGCTTGTTGAGTATTGGATGTTCTTGCACAAATAGGTACTAGCCACCTTGTAACAGAGCTTTTGATCATTTCCATTACAACTACAACTCCATTCCATCTTCCCAAATGCAAATTGTATTAGAAAAACTACTTCTTATCCAATTTTTTCTCCCTTTTTTTTTTGTTGCATTCTTGTGACTTGAATAATGTTTTCTACCGGGTTTCATGTCACTTTTGAGACAGGATTCTATCTTTCAAAACTAATTGATGTCTAAAGTGCTCAATGATTTTGTGTTTGTGTAACTGTGGTGCATTGGAATAAGACTCCTCGGGTAATGCCAACAACCATTAAAAGGGAACGGATTGACCAGCCTATTCCGCGCGGGGGATACAAGTGGTACTACTTCCTCCATCCCTATTTTATGGTTCAGTATTCGATTTGGATTGTCCTTAAAGAGTGTCTATATTGAAAAGTTAGTTAAGGAAGGAGCACTGGCAAGCGGTCATCGGATACTACCAGTACTCGGGCACTCGCTTTTAATTCTTATTTTTACATTCTAACTCTCAATTCTGGCTCTAATAAACTTTGATATTTTGAGATGATTTTGAAAGGTGCTTATACACTATCGCCCGCACTCTCGCTTCTGTTCACACAAGCAAATTATATGACTTAGGTTCAAATCCCAATACTTTAGAATAGACCATCCGGCCTGTTAGGTCCCTCTGTAGGATGGGGTTTTTTTTTTTTTAACTCGTATCGATATGATTTTTTTCATATGCAATCCTCAACTTAAGATCATATATCCATCCTTGATCGTGTAGGTAGCTACGTTAGTTTAACAAATGACAGTTGCCAATAAAAAACAAACAAACGAACAACAGTTACAAGAGATTCTTTAAATTCAAAGATCCATACAAATTCTCGAAAAAATAAATATTTCCTCCTCTTCATTCTCCCAAAAACCACAATCTGTATCCTCGATTACACAAACCATTTGAACACAAGTATTACAGAAATGAATAGAAAATACAATCAAGCATCTACCATAGGTCAAGGGTGTGCAGAAATTTTGGAACACCGGCTCCAAAGAATGTCACTTCTCTGCCAAACTTCGGTGGCATTGATATTGGCATGATCAGGGGATGAGAGATAGTTCTTCAAAAGCTCCTTGTGGCACTTCTCTCCCATATCCAATAGGCGACTGCAACACTGCTGGTCCACCGTAGCATTCCCAGTATACAACTCGTTGCCAATCTGCCACCCACACTGTCCAGGAGCAACCTTTTTGCGACACTCGGTTAGGAAATCTTGTTGGCCCTCGGTCAAGATTATTCCCATGACAGCAAAGCAGAAGGCGGCGGCGATTGCCCTGGAGGAGAATTGGTTGGTGGTCTCTGCCATGGTTCGTGGCGGGTGTTGGTGGAGTGATCGAACTTTGGGTACTTTGTGAAATTAGTTGGAGAGATATTGACAATGGGTGTATTTATATTGTAGCTTAAATGGGTTTTATAGAGTGAGAATTGTGTTTACGTTTCGTCTTTAATTTTTATGTTTCTCCATGTGGTAGATTCTTTAATAGAAATGAATGAGATTAGTGGAAACGCCGTGTTAATTGTCTATTTGTATTGGCATCAAGACTCTTCACTCTTGTGCTCCCCAATTTGATAGGAGATCCTTCCAAACATTAGACTGTCCCTTTGGATAGTGAGCAAAACATGGCAAAAGAAAAGCCTCTTGACTAATCAAAACAAGTGACAAATGCCTTTTGGTAAAGAACAATCACAAGTTATCCCTAAGTTTCTGGATCCGAAAATGCAAGTAGCAAATTTATCTCTAAATTTGCATAAAAGAGCGAACAAACAAACTTATATATGCAAAGTTTGTCACCATATCAGCACAAATGAACAAACATATAAACTTGTGTTTGCAAAATTTATCCCCATATCTACATAAAGTAATGATCACATGAATTTATCTTTGCCAAGTTTTTGTATGGGTCCAAAATAAAGACTAGAGAAACTTATGTCTGCAAATATTGTTACTATATCTGCAAATATTGTCACTATATCTACGCAAAATAAGTAACGGATACGATTGTTTTTGCAAAATTTATATTTGCATCTGAACAAAATAATTCATAAATAAACTTGTCTCTGCAAGGTTTGTCACTATATTTTTTTTTTAAAAGTTGTCACTATATTTGCACAATATAACTAATACTACATACTTATTTTTGCAAAGCTCGTCTTTGTATGTGTTAATATAATAAATAGACAAACTTATTACTGCAAATGTTGTGCACAAAATAAACTTATCTTTTCAAAAAAAAAATTTGCACCAGCATAAAATAATGAGCAATTAAACTTATCTTTGCAAACTTTATATATGTATCTGCACAAAATAACAAACAAATTAATTTATCTTTGCAAAGTTTATCTCTGCATGTGTCCAAAATAACGGAGAAATAAACGTATCTCTACAAAGTTTGATCTATTTTTTAACAAATGCAGAGTTAAATTTTGCAAAGATAAATTTCTTTGTTAAATTTTGATTCAACCATATCTTTCTCAACTTGCATACTTGACCTGTATATTTTGAATACCAACTAGTCGTAGAATATCCCTCGTGTTATTCCTTTTTTCGAGGTTCACCATGATAAATCTATATAGTTTCCTAAGTAATTATCAGGGTTCTATGGCCGACCTGTGACCTCTAGATGCAAAAGACAACCTTAGGGTGATCTCGGAGTTCCTACGCGGTTGAGATGATGGGCTTGGTCCATAAATTTTCCTTCCTTTGATCGCATTTCGCTCAATAGATTTAATTCTTAGATTAAGGATGAAATAGAAAGAAATTAGATAGTTAGACGACAAGAGTGATATTTAGGCCAGATTGTATGAAAACATTTGGAACAGAAAAAGATTGCATCTCGCGAGGGAAAATTTTAAGTTAATTTATTATCCTATGTTAATGTGAAATAGGAGCTTAGCTTTCTAATTTCTTTGTCAAAGAAGCATAAACACTCCTCCCGACCTCACGAATCCATATCCCAGGCGTGTCGGACACGGACACGCTTCGATAACGTCCCCAACACGTGTCCAACACGTGATTTTATGTTTCAGAGTGTCTAATTCTTTTTTCTGTGTTAGACTTGGCCGGACATATTCTAAACACGCGCAGGACATGTTATTGGTCAAAGTAAAAATTTTAAAACTTTAAATGGGGTAGAACTACTATTTTTACAACTGAAAGTCTGTTCTCACAGACTATTATCTCGCAGATTGTGCATAGATTTTGTTGTGAAGCCCACCATGGGTACCACACAAATGATCCGGACCGCTCATTAAATGTAAAATATTTTTTTAAGCGTCCCCGCAAAAATCAGCTCAATACGATATCTATAGATGCTCGATCCAATCGTCTAATTTTTCATTCAAATTTCAGGATAATAAAAAGTTAGACGATTTAATCGAATATCTATAGGTATCGGATTGAGCTGATTTTTCGCATGGACCCTCGAAAAAATATTTTACATTTAATGAGCGGTTCAGATTATTTGTGTGGGACCCCTAATGGGCCCCATAATAAAATATGTGCACAGATTATTTGTGTGTGTAGCAGGGTTCTTTTTGCAACCTAGACGGAATAAAAAAAATTACTCCGTATTAGACAATAACTAAAGGGTGAGAACTGTAATCGTACAAAACACAAACCAATAAAAACTAAAAAGAGTCGATGTGCTATGCTCCGCCACCCTCTGCTTTCAGTGCTGAACATGAAAACCAAACCGAAGCTTAGACATCGATGGGGAGACAGAGAGAGAGCCATGACAGAGATCAACTTAGTGAGGCAAGTGAGAGAGAGAGATTTCGTACGAACAAGAACTCGAAATCAATGTTGTGTTGTGTTGTGTTTGTCTCCATGCTTTAGTTCTTTGTACATGTGTTCCTTTTTGGAGCAGCCAAGCTAAAAGAAAATTAGGAGAGCCAAAACAACAGCTCTTAGTGAGGCAAGAGAGAGAGAGAGATTTCGTATGAACAAGAACTCGAAATCATTGTTGTGTCGTGTCTGTGTCCATTCTTTAGTTTTGTGTACATGTGTTCCTTTTGGAGCAGCCAAGCCAAAAGAAAATTAGGAGAGCCAAAACAAAAGCTAGGGCTTGTTGCGTATTGGATGTTCTTGCACAAATAGGTACTAGCCACCTTGTAACAGAGCTTGTGATCATTTCCATTACAACTACAACTCCATTCCATCTTCCCAAATGCAAATTGTATTAGAAAAACTACTTCTTATCCAATTTTTTCTCCCTTTTTTTTTTGTTGCATTCTTGTGACTTGAATAATGTTTTCTACCGGGTTTCATGTCACTTTTGAGACAGGATTCTATCTTTCAAAACTAATTGATGTCTAAAGTGCTCAATGATTTTGTGTTTGTGTAACTGTGGTGCATTGGAATAAGACTCCTCGGGTAATGCCAACAACCATTAAAAGGGAACGGATTGACCAGCCTATTCCGCGCGGGGGATACAAGTGGTACTACTTCCTCCATCCCTATTTTATGGTTCAGTATTCGATTTGGATTGTCCTTAAAGAGTGTCTATATTGAAAAGTTAGTTAAGGAAGGAGCACTGGCAAGCGGTCATCGGATACTACCAGTACTCGGGCACTCGCTTTTAATTCTTATTTTTACATTCTAACTCTCAATTCTGGCTCTAATAAACTTTGATATTTTGATCGAGATGATTTTGAAAGGTGCTTATACACTATCGCCCGCACTCTCACTTCTGTTCACACAAGCAAATTATATGACTTAGGTTCAAATCCCAATACTTTAGAATAGACCATCCGGCCTATTAGGTCCCTCTGTAGGATTGGGTTTTTTTTTTTTAACTCGTATCGATATGATTTTTTTCATATGCAATCCTCAACTTAAGATCATATATCCATCCTTGATCGTGTAGGTAGCTACATTAGTTTAACAAACAACAGTTGCCAATAAAAAAACAAACAAACAAACAACAGTTACAAGAGATTCTTTAAATTCAAAGATCCATATAAATTCTCGAAAAATTAAACATTTCCTCCTCTTCATTCTCCCAAAAACCACAATCTGTATCCTCGATTACACAAACCATTTGAACACAAGTATTACAGAAATGAACAGAAAATACAATCAAGCATCTACCATAGGTCAAGGGTGTCTAGAAATTTTGGAACACCGGCTCCAAAGAATGTCACTTCTCTGCCAAACTTCGGTGGCATTGATATTGGCATGATCAGGGGATGAGAGATAGTTCTTCAAAAGCTCCTTGTGGCACTTCTCTCCCATATCCAATAGGCGACTGCAACACTGCTGGTCCACCGTAGCATTCCCAGTATACAACTCGTTGCCAATCTGCCACCCACACTGTCCAGGAGCAACCTTTTTGCGACACTCGGTTAGGAAATCTTGTTGGCCCTCGGTCAAGATTATTCCCATGACAGCAAAGCAGAAGGCGGCGGCGATTGCCCTGGAGGAGAATTGGTTGGTGGTCTCTGCCATGGTTCGTGGCGGGTGTGGGTGGAGTGATCGAACTTTGGGTACTTTGTGAAATTAGTTGGAGAGATATTGACAATGGGTGTATTTATATTGTAGCTTAAATGGGTTTTATAGAGTGAGAATTGTGTTTACGTTTCGTCTTTAATTTTTATGTTTCTCCATGTGGTAGATTCTTTAATAGAAATGAATGAGATTAGTGGAAACGCCGTGTTAATTGTCTATTTGTATTGGCATCAAGACTCTTCACTCTTGTGCTCCCCAATTTGATAGGAGATCCTTCCAAACATTAGACTGTCCCTTTGGATAGTGAGCAAAACATGGCAAAAGAAAAGCCTCTTGACTAATCAAAACAAGTGACAAATGCCTTTTGGTAAAGAACAATCACAAGTTATCCCTAAGTTTCTGGATCCGAAAATGCGAGTAGCAAATTTATCTCTAAATTTGCATAAAAGAGCGAACAAACAAACTTATATATGCAAAGTTTGTCACCATATCAGCACAAATGAACAAACATATAAAATTGTGTTTGCAAAATTTATCCCCATATCTACATAAAGTAATGATCACATGAATTTATCTTTGCCAAGTTTTTGTATGGGTCCAAAATAAAGAATAGAGAAACTTATGTCTGCAAATATTGTTACTATATCTGCAAATATTGTCACTATATCTACGCAAAATAAGTAACAGATAAGCTTGTTTTTGCAAAATTTATATTTGCATCTGAACAAAATAATTCATAAATAAACTTGTCTCTGCAAGGTTTGTCACTATATTTTTTTTTTAAAAGTTGTCACTATATTTGCACAATATAACTAATACTACATACTTATTTTTGCAAAGCTCATCTTTGTATGTGTTAATATGATAAATAGACAAACTTATTACTGCAAATGTAGTGCACAAAATAAACTTATCTTTTCAAAAAAAAAAATTTGCACCAGCATAAAATAACGAGCAATTAAACTTATCTTTGCAAACTTTATATATGTATCTGCACAAAATAACAAACAAATTAATTTATCTTTGCAAAGTTTATCTCTGCATGTGTCCAAAATAACGGAGAAATAAACGTATCTCTACAAAGTTTGATCTATTTTTTAACAAATGCAGAGTTAAATTTTGCAAGGATAAATTTCTTTGTTAAATTTTGATTCAACCATATCTTTCTCAACTTGCATACTTGACCTGTATATTTTGAATACCAACTAGTCATAGAATATCCCTCGTGTTATTCCTTTTTTCGAGGTTCACCATGATAAATCTATATAGTTACCTAAGTAATTATCAAGGTTCTATGGCCGACCTGTGACCTCTAGATGCAAAAGACAACCTTAGGGTGATCTCGGAGTTCCTACGCAGTTGAGATGATGGGCTTGGTCCATAAATTTTCCTTCCTTTGATCGCATTTCGCTCAATAGATTTAATTCTTAGATTAAGGATGAAATAGAAAGAAATTAGATAGTTAGACGACAAGAGTAATATTTAGACAAGATTGTATGAAAACATTTGGAACAGAAAAAGATTGCATCTCGCGAGGGAAAATTTTAAGTTAATTTATTATCCTATGTTAATGTGAAATAGGAGCTTAGCTTTCTAATTTCTTTGTCAAAGAAGCATAAACACTCCTCCCGACCACACGAATCCATATCCCAGGCGTGTCGGACACGGACACGCTTCGATAACGTCCCCAACACGTGTCCAACACGTGATTTTATGTTTCAGAGTGTCTAATTCTTTTTTCTGTGTTAGACTTGGCCGGACATATTCTAAACACGCGCAGGACATGTTATTGGTCAAAGTAAAATTTTTAAAACTTTAAATGGGGTAGAACTACTATTTTTACAACAGAAAGTCTGTTCTCACAGACTATTATCTCGCAGATTGTGCATAGATTTTGTTGTGAAGCCCACCACGGGTACCACACAAATGATCCGGACCGCTCATTAAATGTAAAATATTTTTTTAAGGGTCCCCGCAAAAATCAGCTCAATACGATATCTATAGATGCTCGATCCAATCGTCTAATTTTTCATTCAAATTTCAGGATAATAAAAAGTTAGACGATTTGATCGAGTATCTATAGGTATCAGATTGAGGTGATTTTTCGCATGGACCCTCGAAAAAATATTTTACATTTAATGAGCGGTTCAGATTATTTGTGTGGGACCCCTAATGGGCCCCACAATAAAATCTGTGCACAGATTATTTGTGTGTGTAGCAGGGTTCTTTTTGCAACCTAGACGGAATAAAAAAAATTACTCCGTATTAGACAGTAACTAAAGGGTGAAAACTGTAATCGTACAAAACACAAACCAATAAAAACTAAAAAGAGTCGATGTGCTATACTCCGCCACCCTCTGCTTTCAGTGCTGAACATGAAAACCAAACCGAAGCTTAGACATCGATGGGGAGACAGAGAGAGAGCCATGACAGAGATCAACTTAGTGAGGCAAGTGAGAGAGAGAGATTTCGTACGAACAAGAACTCGAAATCAATGTTGTGTCGTGTCTGTCTCCATGCTTTAGTTCTTTGTACATGTGTTCCTTTTTGGAGCAGCCAAGCTAAAAGAAAATTAGGAGAGCCAAAACAACAGCTCTTAGTGAGGCAAGAGAGAGAGAGAGAGAGAGATTTCGTATGAACAAGAACTCGAAATCATTGTTGTGTCGTGTCTGTGTCCATTCTTTAGTTCTTTGTACATGTGTTCCTTTTGGAGCAGCCAAGCCAAAAGAAAATTAGGAGAGCCAAAACAACAGCTAGGGCTTGTTGCGTATTGGATGTTCTTGCACAAATAGGTACTAGCCACCTTGTAACAGAGCTTGTGATCATTTCCATTACAACTACAACTCCATTCCATCTTCCCAAATGCAAATTGTATTAGAAAAACTACTTCTTATCCAATTTTTTCTCCCTTTTTTTTTTGTTGCATTCTTGTGACTTGAATAATGTTTTCTACCGGGTTTCATGTCACTTTTGAGACAGGATTCTATCTTTTAAAACTAATTGATGTCTAAAGTGCTCAATGATTTTGTGTTTGTGTAACTGTGGTGCACTGGAATAAGACTCCTCGGGTAATGCCAACAACCATTAAAAGGGAACGGATTGACCAGCCTATTCCGCGCGGGGGATACAAGTGGTACTACTTCCTCCATCCCTATTTTATGGTTCAGTGATAGGCGCGTGAAATGCATAGGATTTAAGCGCCTAAGTAGGGAAAGTAGCGCGTTAGACGTGCCTTTAATGCTCATTTTCCGTTTAATGCGTGCACATGGTTGCTTTTTGTGTTTGTGCTTAAATTGCAGGAAATTGAGATGTTTTGGCGCTAATGAGAAGTATCCGGTAGGCCGTGATGGAGCTCGAGAGCGAGAAGGGCCGTGGAGACTAAGTATTGAAGTGCAATTCGTGAAATATTGAGTGAAGCCTTCGTGAGCGCTACAATAAAATGGCCTAGCGCTCAAAAGTGGAACAAAAGGAGCACGGAGGAGATCAGAAGGTTCGCGAGCGCTATACCCTTTTGGGTATAGCGCTACCTAAATACTAAAGGAGGTCAACGGCCACGTCAGCAGGTCAACGAAACACGCCCTTAATGGATTCGCGAGCGCTACACCTATTTTGGTATAGCGCTACCGAGGGGTTTAGGGGCCTCTCAAACGGCGGCGTTTTGGGGTCGTCTCGGTTCGAATTCCGATTATAGTTAGGATTTTTATTGTTTTTAAGGGGATTAATATAAATACCCCGTTTTAACTTAGTTTTAGGGTAGATTTTATTTTCCAGACTTTACGTAGCAGCTTTTTCACTAACGTTGTTTTGTTTTCTCTCAGTTCTTGAGTTTTCGGCACTATTTCCTTCAATTGCTTGGATTCTGGTAACGTTGAGTATTTTCTTCATTAATTAAAGTTGTTCGTTATTACTTATTATACGTGGATCTGTTCTTTTATTTTCCATTTCTTTTAAAATAGATGATCATGTTTCGATCTAGGTTTTTATTTCCTGTTACTTCAAGCATGTGTGAGTAGTTCCTTAGGGTGCAGCCACGGGACGAAGGCGTCCTGTGACTAATTTAATCAATATTTCACCTCGGGTACGAATTAATTTATTTTTCCAACAATTTTGGGATACGAAAGAGAATCCTTTTCTAATAAACAAAACCCAGGCATCATCAGATTTCAAATGCGCATGAGGGCTGGTGACAGGTGGTAGGCATTTATTGGGAACCCCCTCTTCCCTTATTCTGAAATCAGTGAATTGAATAATTGTGTCCCGAGTAAGTATTGGTTAGGCTAGTTGCAGACGCTGGATTCCCACGGCTGTACTCTCCTTTAAATTCATAGTTAATTAATTCAATTTAGTAATTTAGTAAATCAATCCATCAATTAAACAAGGGGTGGCTACCTAAGAGCCAGATTAAACTAGAATTCATCACTTTTAAGTTAAGCACCGTCCGTCCGTTTCTGTGGTTCGACTCCGGTACTTCCGGATTTATTGTGCTACACTGGTCGAGAGTCCTACGCTTGGGACGCGTTTTTAGTATAAATTTTTAAACACCCGACAGGTCAAGCATTTTTGGCGCCGTTGCCGGGGACGGCGACGTGTGTTCTAGAGTGTGAGTTTTCGTATTTTTTTTGTCTTTTAGTTGAGTCACCATAGGTAGAGAGAAGAAGGTGTCCTTTAAACAGGACCCTCTTTATTATCGTGACCCGACACATCGTTTAGTTCGAAAAGAACTGGAGTCGAGTCAGCCTGTGTGTTCTAGTTCTTCATCTTCTAGTTTAGAGTCAGACTCAGCTGAGTATCAGTCAGAGTCTATTCCCGTTAGTGATTTTTATATAGAATTACCTTTTGAGTCAGTTAGTGTCAGTAATCCACTTTTCCAGTCAGTTTTAGAATCAGAGTCAGAATCTGTTGAGATGGGAGATAGGCAGGTAGCTATTCAGCCGTCCTTGAGACAGCACATGCATCCTGAGAGGACCACTCCTCTCGGACCCATTGTGTTCCCTCAGGAAACACAAGAGGCACGTAATGCCTTTACAGTCAAGCCTGGTGTCCTGAATAGTCTTCCTAGTTTCCACGGGAGAGAGTGTGATGATCCGTATGAGCACGTGCGGACATTTGAGGGATTGGTGCGCAACCTTGCGTCTAATACCCAGTATGAGAATGCGTGCCTCAAGCTGTTTGAGGCGACATTGAAAGATGGCGCGCTTCTGTGGTTTCGAATGCAAAAGTCTCAATCTTTCACCACTTGGGCACAAGTGCGTGATGCGTTTTATAGGAAGTATTTCTCTGAGGCTAAGACTAAGACTTTTAGGCGCCAAATCCAAGGTTTTAGGCAGGAGAGGGATGAGTCATTTCTCAAGGCATGGGAGCGCTTCAAGGAATTGCTCCTAAGGCTGCCACACCATGGCTTTGAGAGAATTCAGTTAATTGGGTTCTTTCATCTTGGTCTAAATGCTGAGTCAGTCCAGCACATAGAATATTCTTGTAAAGGGGACGATTTCTTGTCCAAAACAGCAGACCAGGCATGGGATTTCTTAGATGACCTAGCTGATAGGCAGAGGGCTTTAGAGCCATCCGATTTCGAGCGGTCCGGACCTTCTGGGTCCAGTGTTATCCCAGTTACTATTCGTGACCAGCGGCTTCAAGCTCAGGTTGAGAAAATGGCTCAGAGGTTAGAGGAACTAGAGGTGAGGCAGGGTCGTCCAGTTAATGAGGTATCGATTGAGGAAGTTTGCGTGTGGTGTGAATGTAAAGGGCACACCGCGACCGTTTGTCCTGGGTTTATTGCCGCCAAGGGGGCGAGTCAATTTACCCAGGAGGAAGTCAATGCAGTTAGGACTTGGGATCCTTATTCTACCACGTATAATGCGGGATGGAAGGATCACCCCAATTTTGGGTGGTCAGACTCCAGACCCGTAGGTGGAGGCCAAGCTCAATCCTTTGGGCCACCTCCGCCGCAGCAGTTTCAACAGGCCCAATCGTCCAGGCCCCCTCAGGGCCAGGTTATCCCATTTCACTTCCAGCCACAGGCTGGTAGAGGGGCAGGACCATCCACTCGTGGTCCTCCCCCAGGGTATTCACAGATGACCGCGCGTGACCATAAGTTAGATGATACTGTCAATTCCCTGATGCAGTCACAGATGACATTTCAGACGGAAACGAGACAGCAAATTGGGGCTCTTACAACCCAAATGTCACAGCTCACTGCGGTGATCGGTCATCTGCAGCAGGAGAAAGGTAAGTTTCCGGCCCAGGGTAGTACAGCAGGGGCCCATTATTTAGAAAATTCTTCAGGTTCCAATATTCATAACCCAAATCAGGAGGAGGCTAAGTCGGTCACCATTCTTAGGAGTGGGAAGGAGATCGATAAGTCCATCCAGCCAAAGCAGAAACCAGCTCCACCCCTGGAGCCGGTTGATGCACCAAAAGAAACTCCTGATGTTGTTAATGTACCTAGGAAAGAGGTTAAGGATGATGAGGAGTCACCAGAGCCAGTGGTGCCTGCAGCTGCAGCCCCCACGACTCCAACACCGCAGGTTGTGCCAGTAGCTCCATTTCCCCAGAGGTTAGCGGGGAAACCTAAGCAGAACATGAACCATAAAATGATTGAACTTTTTAAGAGGGTGCAATTCCCTATCACCCTGATGGAGGCTATTGAGTCTTTTCCCCAGTGCGCGAAGGTATTGAAAGACCTTTGCACGAAAAAGCACAAGGGTCAGAATAATGTGGTTCTGACTGAGCAGGTGAGCTCCATCCTTCAGACTGAAATTCCTGCCAAGTGCAAGGATCCTGGGTGTCCCACCATTACCATAGATATAGCAGGCCAGACGTTCGATAAGGCATTGTTGGATTTGGGAGCAAGTGTTAACTTGCTCCCCTATTCAGTTTACTTGAGGCTAGGTCTAGGGGATTTGAGAGCCACTCCTGTCACATTGCAGTTGGCAGACAGGAGTGTGAGAGTACCCAAAGGTGTGGTGGAGGATGTAATGATTCAGGTAGGTGAGTTCAAATTTCCCGCAGACTTTATTGTTCTAGACACTTGCCGAAACCCTGAGGTTCTAGAGAAGACTCCCATTATCCTAGGTCGTCCTTTTCTAGCCACCTCCAATGCCGTCATGAATTGCAAAACTGGCAGAGTCCAGTTGTCTGTTGGCGAGGAGATGATGGAGGTGGATGTCTATAATGTTAACACTCTTGAGGAGGATGATGAGGAGGTAGAAGAGGTGAGTTTGATTAATGCGCTCGTGCAGGAGCATATAGATACAGTTTTGTATAAGGATCCTCTGGAGATTGCTCTTACCGCCGATGAGGCGTCATTTTTAGATTCTCCAGAGGTAGGAAGTTTGTTAGAGTTATTAAACGTTGAGAATTCAGTAGAGGAAGTATGCGGGGTCTCTTATGACCCATTGTTTGAGCCTCTCGGCGACCCTCCGCCCAAGGTTCTTCCGTCTTCAGTTCAGCCGCCCAAACCAGAGTTAAAACCTCTGCCGGACACACTCAAGTATGCCTTTTTAGAGGGCAGTGATACTTATCCGGTAGTGATCTCCTCATCCCTTGAGGAGCATCAAGAGAGGAAGTTGCTTGATTTGCTGAGAGAGCACATAGGCGCGCTTGGCTGGAATATAGCAGATTTACATGGTATAAGCCCAACGGTGTGTACACACCGAATTGATCTTGAGGATAGTGTGAAGCCTTCTAGGCAGCCTCAGCGGCGCTTGAATCCCCATATGAAAGAGGTGGTTCGAGCTGAGGTTTTGAAGCTCTTAGATGCGGGTATCATTTACCCAATCGCCCATAGTGAGTGGGTGAGTCCAGTTCAGGTAGTGCCTAAGAAGGCTGGGGTGACAGTGGTTACCAATGAGCGAGGTGAGTCCGTACCAACCCGAGTGCCTACAGGATGGAGAGTTTGCATAGATTACCGGAAGCTCAATGCGAGCACCCGGAAAGATCACTTCCCTCTCCCTTTCATTGACCAAATTCTGGAGAGGGTAGCTGGTCGGGCTTTTTATTGTTTCCTGGATGGGTATTCGGGATACAATCAGATAGAGGTTGCGTTAGAAGACCAGGAAAAAACCACTTTCACGTGTCCGTATGGTACTTATGCTTACCGTCGCATGCCCTTTGGGTTGTGCAATGCACCTGGTACTTTTTCCAGGTGTATGATGGGGATTTTTAGTGACATGGTGGAGAGAATAGTGGAGGTCTTTATGGATGATTTTTCGGTCTTCGGGGACTCATTTGATGGGTGCCTCGAGAATTTAGGCAAAGTTTTGCAGAGATGTGAGGAGAAGCACTTGGTGCTGAATTGGGAAAAATGCCACTTTATGGTAACCCAAGGGATTGTGTTGGGACACATTGTGTCCTCCAAGGGTATCGAGGTGGATAAGGCTAAGATAGACTTAATTCGTAAGCTTCCAACTCCAAAGTCTGTCAGAGATGTGCGTTCATTTCTTGGACACGCTGGTTTTTACCGGCGGTTCATTAAAGATTTTAGTGCTACCTCCCGTCCGTTGTGTCAGTTGTTAGCAAAGGACGCACCCTTTGTGTGGTCCGATAAGTGTGAGGAGGCATTCCAAAAGCTGAAGCGGAGTCTCACTACTCCGCCTATTGTGCAATCTCCTGATTGGAGTCTTCCCTTCGAGTTAATGTGTGATGCATCTGACTATGCAGTCGGAGCTGTTTTAGGACAGAGGAGAGGGAAAGACCCATTTGTGATCTACTATGCGAGTAAGACACTCAATGAGGCACAGGTGAATTACACCACTACCGAGAAAGAGTTGTTAGCGGTAGTGTTTGCCTTAGATAAGTTTCGATCCTATCTGGTAGGGTCGCAGATCACGGTGTTCACCGATCATGCGGCCCTGAAGTACTTGATGACCAAACAAGATGCGAAAGCTCGCCTTATTCGATGGATTTTGTTGCTGCAAGAATTCCATCTCATTGTTAAGGATAAGAAAGGGGTAGAGAATGTAGTAGCTGATCATCTGTCTCGTCTGGAATTCGAGGATCCCACCTCGAATCTTCCCATTAGAGACTCTTTTCCAGATGAGCAGTTGTTTGCTGCTAACGAGTGCCCGTGGTATGCTGATATTGCCAATTACTTGGTAACCGGGCAGATTCCTTCCCATTGGTCTACCCAGGAGAAGCAGCGTTTCTTGAGGAGTGTCCGACAGTACATTTTTGATGACCCATATTTGTTCAAGTACTGTGCGGACCAAATTGTGCGTAGATGTGTCCCCGAGGCTGATCAGCAGGGGATTATAGAGTTTTGTCATGGAGAAGCGTGTGGGGGTCACTTCTCTTCGAAGAAGACCACCGCCAAGATTTTACAGTGCGGGTTCTGGTGGCCCGATATGTTTAAATATGTGCAGGCGTTCTGTAGGTCATGTGACCGTTGCCAACGGCTTGGCAAGCTGTCTTCACGTCAGGAGATGCCCCTCCGGCCCATTCTTGTGTTAGAGGTATTTGATTGCTGGGGCATCGATTTTATGGGTCCATTTCCTATGTCTCATGGTTTTGAGTACATTCTGTTAGCAGTTGATTATGTGTCAAAGTGGGTGGAAGCGATTCCCACTAAATCTTTGGAGTCTAAAGTCGTGCTAGAGTTTCTTAAGGCTAATATTTTGTCGAGGTTTGGCGTGCCACGCGCCATCATCTCAGATCAGGGCACGCATTTCACGAGTCGGTCATTTGGGAAATTGATGGGGGAGTTTCAAATCACCCACAAAGTGTCCACTTCGTACCACCCCCAGACTAATGGGCAGGCCGAATTAGCTAACAGAGAGATTAAGAGAATTTTAGAGAAGACTGTAGGTGTGACGAGGAAAGATTGGTCCACCAGGTTAAACAATGCGTTGTGGGCCTACCGCACTGCTTATAAGACCGTGTTGGGTGCTTCACCCTACCGGCTTGTTTACGGTAAGGCCTGCCATCTGCCAGTTGAGTTAGAGAAGAAGGCCTATTGGGCCATTCAGAAAGTCAATTCGAGTTTGAGTGAGGCGGGTGAGCATAGAAAGTTACAGTTGTGTGAGCTCGAGGAGCTTAGGAATGACGCGTATGAGAATGCAAGCATCTATAAGGCTAAGGTTAAGGCGTATCACGATAGGAATATTCAGCGCAAAACCTTTAGAGTTGGTCAGAAAGTGTTGCTCTATAATTCGCGTCTCCATTTGTTTCCAGGGAAGTTGAGGTCACGTTGGGACGGTCCCTATGTAGTGGTTCAGGTATATCCAAATGGTTCAGTCGACGT
The DNA here is from genome assembly GCA_020567845.1 of Rhododendron henanense subsp. lingbaoense. Classification (NCBI taxonomy): domain Eukaryota; kingdom Viridiplantae; phylum Streptophyta; class Magnoliopsida; order Ericales; family Ericaceae; genus Rhododendron; species Rhododendron henanense. The sequence goes on along the minus strand of CM036324.1, from coordinate 25,466,083 downwards.
CCAAAATTCTAAGGATGATCAAGTGTTTAAAGTTAATGGGCAGCGTCTAAAACCCTATTTGGAATTTCTAGAAGTAGGTGAACCAGATGAGGAGTTGGTCAATCCTGTCTATCAGGATGACCAGGTTGCATAATTTGATAGTCATGATTTCACGGGGAGCGAAAGCGTACCGCTGGACTTAATTGTTTGTCGGGCCCGGCCCCTAGCAATAGGGGTACCCATCATTGACTTGGGTTATAGCTCCGCACGCCGCTATTAAAATAAGGATCGTGTGCCCAGCTCCGGTTAGTAAGGGCATTTTGTGTCAGTAGCATTGGGTTCTTCCTAAGATCTTTTGCTTTTGGCACAATCTATGTATTTTCATCTTTTATTTCTTTGTTCCTTATTTCTTGTCTTTTGTTTAGTTGTTTTTCTTCTTTCTTTCTTTTAAAAATTCCAAAAACAAAAACAAAAACAAAAACAAAAAAAAGAAATAAACAAAAACAATACTAGGGTACTTTTTAATATCAGTGACATAGGGCTTTAGTTAGCTTTTCTGATAGGAGCAATTCACCGTGCACCACTCACGTCTTCCAGATTAGCCCCATCGGGGACGATATAGATCATAGGTTAGGCTTTGGTATTCCCGTGCTTCATAACCGCACTTGGCTCTATCTTGTGCCTGCCTAGTTACGATCTTAGGGGACGCTGGACTTAATTGTTTGGCGGAGTCCAGCGGTGACTTGGACGCTCCGAGTTCTGGTATTAACTCATGCATCTTGTACATATTGCACATACTGTATATTTTGTACATAGTCCTCTTTTTGGTTGTTCATTGGTGTTTCGGGTTTTTCATTCGAAAGATTTCATCAACGCATTATTGTATCGGACTTTTAGTAGTCCGTCTTTGTGGTAGTTTACCGTTAATGATCCGTGCTCTCCGAAATTGTCCCTATCGGTGGCAGCTTAGGTCTGTGGGTGAGATTAACATTTGTTCTTGTCTCACTTTGTTTCGACCAAGGGAACGCTGGGCTTAATTGCTTGGCGAGGTCAAGCGGTAAATTTTACTTCGGGCGTAATGTAACACATTTGACGGTCTAGTATAGCCACCCGAGTTTTGTCTCTTCGGTTAGACTCGGGAAGAAAAGTATGACTCGTGAGACTGCGTGAATGTCTGGTGGTGTTCTTTTATTTTCATTATTATTTCTTGTTGTGTCCCGGCTTCTATTAGCGGGCGGTACTGATGTCATATGTTGCCTAGTAGGTAGTTGGTTCTTAAGACTTTTGCAGGACGAGCATGCTACCACATCAGCCTTGGTAGTTTGGGCCTCTCCGCCGGTGTGAGTGAGGCATTCAGGAGCCTCGAGCAGGGGTGCCACTAAGTGTGGCGGTTGTCAGTCCGATAAAGCATTGGCGCGGCTCTATGTGATTAGCTGTGGACCTAGTGAGGTCCGAAGGAGCGAATTCTGGAAGCAGTTCTGATGACGAAAAACAACAGTGACAATAAATTCCTCGAACATCGGCCGAGGTCACGGTGGTTGGCTGCCACCCCAGGTTCACTCTTTCCTTCTTTTTGCTATTTCTTGTTCAGTGTCTCCATGCTTTGGGGACCAAGCGCATTTCAAGTTGGGGGAAGGGGTGTACTTTGTACACTTTTGCTTTTATTTTTATTTTTATTTTTGAGCGTTGTTAGTTGGTTTAGGCTTTCATTTTTATTTTCTTTTTTATTTTTATTTTTTGTCTGGGGATACGATTGTTATGCTTGTTTGTATGAGTTAGATGAGCATGCTAGATTTTTGTCTTATTGTTTGCCTGTTTAACTCGTTTACATGCATATATCTGGTATCTCTGTTTAAGTATTTTCGCACCATAAGCAATGTTGAGTAGATGTTCCCACTTAGTTCACAGTGTGTCCTGAAAGCATTCCCATGTTTCTTTGTTCTTTGATTTCCGCAATTGCATAAAATAGTAGGCGTTTGTACCGCTTGTCATAGTCTAAATATTTTGCATGCATGATTGAGAGTTGGAAACGTGCTTAGGGGATGAAACAAGGCAGTTCTTGTTTAATCAAACCACTATATGAGTCCCGTTGATCCATTTTAGACCCGTCCGTGTCTGTCATATCTATGTCAAACTTAGGAAACCGGTGTGTGGATGGGGTGTGTGTTTGGTGGTCCAGCTCTGTGCACATTTTAGAGACCTCGAATTTTTGAGATAAAGGAGCATCGTCATTCGGTGAGAATTCAAGTTTTGCTTTTGGTGCTGTATCTTGGTGAAAACCTTAAGTTTTTTTTTTTTTCCCAGCCAAAACCCAAACCCTTAAGCCATTTAATCCCCACCAATAATGCCATTTAATAAGAGAGAGACTTTGATTTGACCATATTGACCCGAAGTTTAAAAAAAAAAAAAACAGAGATCAGTCAACTGACCCTTTGACCCGTTTAGTTATTAAAAAAAAAAAAAAAAAAAAAAAAAAAAAAAAAAAGGAGTTAGCCATTCGGGAGCGCTACACCCAAAGTGGTGTAGCGCTAGGGTCCAGCGAGAAAATAAAAAAAAAAAAAAAAAAAACGGCAGAACGGTCAAAGGGTGGGGGCCCACTCCATTATCTTTTCAGATTCTTCCCCACTTCCCCAGTAAACCCCACGAATCTCTCTCTCTCTCTTCCATCACCATCATCTTCCTTCCCATTCTCTTCCAACTTCCATAACCAGACCTCCATAGCCAACAAAACCCTAACCCTTAAAACTCCATACTCCCCTCAAAACTCCACCAATCTTCACCAAAATCCACAGAAACACTCCTCTCACCCTCCTCTACCATAATATCCAACCCAAATTTCATTCTAACCCCCAAAAATTTTCAGATCCGAAAATCCCAACCAACCTTTTTAGCCCAAAACCCACCAAGTATGGCACCCAAAAAGCAAAATTTAGGCAAGGGAAAGGCAGTGGCTGGAACCTCTGGTCCACCGGAGGAAGTTCCAAAGACCCGGGCTAAGCGTAGGGACCGGGAGCAGATTGACAGAGATAGTCAGGCAGAATGGGAGGCTTCCATAAAGGAGCGGGGCGTGAAGAACGAGAGACACATTGTTGATGATGGGTTATGGCCGGCAAATTTTGAACCTTTTGCCGCCATTCGGGACCAAGGTCTAAGGTATTGGTTCACTCCTAATCCTGGGTACAACAATGCTTTATGTGAGGAGTTTTATAGGAATATGTCTGTGCCGGAGTCGGGTCACTTTTTGGCTCCGGGTGCCCGGATTACTTCACGAGTAGGTAATACTTCCGTTTTTATTGATGTGGCTGAGATAGCCACTGCTTTAGATTATCAGAGGCCCACGAGACCTGTTAATTTCCCTAGGCCAGATGAAACTTTTGATCAAAATGAGATAGCTGGATATCTGTATGAGCACCGAAGGAATGCTAGGATTCCTCATTGGCCTGGTAGATTCACGACTGCGTATAGGTTTATCAACCAAGTGATTTGCTTTAATTTGTATCCTCGGGGTCGGGAGGGCGCACCCCAGAGGTCGGTTGGAAACTTGATGTATGCATTCATGGGTGAGGACACGGTCTCTGATTGGGCCCTATATATTTTTGGGCAAATGTGTGATTTTAGAGATGCTCCAACTACTCTGAGGATGCCTTTCCCGTGCTTAGTTACCAAAATTTTGAGGACTAGAAATGTTCCGGGAAAGCGATTCTATAGTAATGATGAGCTACTGCCGGGGGATTTGGATTCCTCGTTTATTCAGCGGAGTATGGGCCAGTTAAGAGGTGTAGAAGGATCGTTACTGACTCCGCCACCGGCTAGTGCTAGTACTAAGACTTGGCTGGAAAAGATTTTTGGTTGTTTGACGGGCCTTGCTAGGAGCCAGCGCAAGTTAAAGAGAGAGCAAAGGCAGTTGGCTCGGAATCAAGCAGACTTACTTGATAGGCAGCGCCACATGGAGGCACAGATGTCTGGGGAAAATCCAGGGCCTTTCCGACCTAGGAGGTGGCCGGCATTAGAGGTGAGCGATGATTTTGGGGATGAGCCTGAGGAGGAGCAGCATTCGGATGCTGGAGATGGTAACTGAGCATAGAGCTGGATTGGTGGTGGTGTTATTTTATGTGTTTTGTCGAGTCATGTCAGTTTTTGTGTTATTTCATGTCTTTTGTGAGTCGGTGGATTGAGTCATGTCATTCAGATATTGTGTAATAATTCGTACTTTGTTATGTTTGTGACTGATGTTTTGTGTTAAGCACCGGTGTGGTGCAGGAGTCAAGGTGGCGGCCAGTCAGGGTAGACTAACCATGCGTTTCTATAGGCCGCTACCCTTTGCATGTTCCTTGTTTTTTCGTAACCACGGTCGTTAAAAGCCAATGAAGCCCTTAGTTGACCCAATACACGTTGTTAACTCTCTTGCATGCATGTTTTATATTTAGCTATGAACATGTGGTATCTTTATTCTGTTGAGCTTTCATTGTTATAACTGGCGTTGTTTTTATTGGCACGTGGTGATTTTTGTTCCATCTCACGTTGGTCGCCAAGCGCCTCGCATGGGATGTTGAGTGTTCCGGTGAGCAAGAGTAACATTGTAACTTTGTGGGGACGTTTCATCTCTAGTATGTTTTGGTGCGGAATGGTTCAAATAATAGCTAGGGCATGCATGTGACTGAGTTAAAGGTGGCAATGAGGAGGGAATTTTATGTTCACTTAATTTTTATACAGGTTGCATAACTCTCGTATCCCCTGTTGAGTCTTGGTTTGTTATTTTTATTTCGTTGGTTGCTAGGGACTAGCAACGCTCAAGTTGGGGGATGTGATAGGCGCGTGAAATGCATAGGATTTAAGCGCCTAAGTAGGGAAAGTAGCGCGTTAGACGTGCCTTTAATGCTCATTTTCCGTTTAATGCGTGCACATGGTTGCTTTTTGTGTTTGTGCTTAAATTGCAGGAAATTGAGATGTTTTGGCGCTAATGAGAAGTATCCGGTAGGCCGTGATGGAGCTCGAGAGCGAGAAGGGCCGTGGAGACTAAGTATTGAAGTGCAATTCGTGAAATATTGAGTGAAGCCTTCGTGAGCGCTACAATAAAATGGCCTAGCGCTCAAAAGTGGAACAAAAGGAGCACGGAGGAGATCAGAAGGTTCGCGAGCGCTATACCCTTTTGGGTATAGCGCTACCTAAATACTAAAGGAGGTCAACGGCCACGTCAGCAGGTCAACGAAACACGCCCTTAATGGATTCGCGAGCGCTACACCTATTTTGGTATAGCGCTACCGAGGGGTTTAGGGGCCTCTCAAACGGCGGCGTTTTGGGGTCGTCTCGGTTCGAATTCCGATTATAGTTAGGATTTTTATTGTTTTTAAGGGGATTAATATAAATACCCCGTTTTAACTTAGTTTTAGGGTAGATTTTATTTTCCAGACTTTACGTAGCAGCTTTTTCACTAACGTTGTTTTGTTTTCTCTCAGTTCTTGAGTTTTCGGCACTATTTCCTTCAATTGCTTGGATTCTGGTAACGTTGAGTATTTTCTTCATTAATTAAAGTTGTTCGTTATTACTTATTATACGTGGATCTGTTCTTTTATTTTCCATATCTTTTAAAATAGATGATCATGTTTCGATCTAGGTTTTTATTTCCTGTTACTTCAAGCATGTGTGAGTAGTTCCTTAGGGTGCAGCCACGGGACGAAGGCGTCCTGTGACTAATTTAATCAATATTTCACCTCGGGTACGAATTAATTTATTTTTCCAACAATTTTGGGATACGAAAGAGAATCCTTTTCTAATAAACAAAACCCAGGCATCATCAGATTTCAAATGCGCATGAGGGCTGGTGACAGGTGGTAGGCATTTATTGGGAACCCCCTCTTCCCTTATTCTGAAATCAGTGAATTGAATAATTGTGTCCCGAGTAAGTATTGGTTAGGCTAGTTGCAGATGCTGGATTCCCACGGCTGTACTCTCCTTTAAATTCATAGTTAATTAATTCAATTTAGTAATTTAGTAAATCAATCCATCAATTAAACAAGGGGTGGCTACCTAAGAGCCAGATTAAACTAGAATTCATCACTTTTAAGTTAAGCACCGTCCGTCCGTTTCTGTGGTTCGACTCCGGTACTTCCGGATTTATTGTGCTACACTGGTCGAGAGTCCTACGCTTGGGACGCGTTTTTAGTATAAATTTTAAACACCCGACAGGTCAAGCATTCAGTATTCGATTTGGATTGGCCTTAAAGAGTGTCTATATTGAAAAGTTAGTTAAGGAAGGAGCACTGGCAAGCGGTCATCGGATACTACCAGTACTCGGGCACTCGCTTTTAATTCTTATTTTTACATTCTAACTCTCAATTCTGGCTCTAATAAACTTTGATATTTTGAGATGATTTTGAAAGGTGCTTATACACTATCGCGCGCCCGCACTCTCGCTTCTGTTCACACAAGCAAATTATATGACTTAGGTTCAAATCCCAATACTTTACAATAGACCATCCGGCCTGTTAGGTCCCTCTGCAGGATGGGGTTTTTTTTTTTTTAACTCGTATCGATATGATTTTTTTCATATGCAATCCTCAACTTAAGATCATATATCCATCCTTGATCGTGTAGGTAGCTACGTTAGTTTAACAAACGACAGTTGCCAATAAAAAACAAACAAACAAACAACAGTTACAAGAGATTCTTTAAATTCAAAGATCCATATAAATTCTCGAAAAAATAAACATTTCCTCCTCTTCATTCTCCCAAAAACCACAATCTGTATCCTCGATTACACAAACCATTTGAACACAAGTATTACAGAAATGAACAGAAAATACAATCAAGCATCTACCATAGGTCAAGGGTGTGCAGAAATTTTGGAACACCGGCTCCAAAGAATGTCACTTCTCTGCCAAACTTCGGTGGCATTGATATTGGCATGATCAGGGGATGAGAGATAGTTCTTCAAAAGCTCCTTGTGGCACTTCTCTCCCATATCCAATAGGCGACTGCAACACTGCTGGTCCACCGTAGCATTCCCAGTATACAACTCGTTGCCAATCTGCCACCCACACTGTCCAGGAGCAACCTTTTTGCGACACTCGGTTAGGAAATCTTGTTGGCCCTCGGTCAAGATTATTCCCATGACAGCAAAGCAGAAGGCGGCGGCGATTGCCCTGGAGGAGAATTGGTTGGTGGTCTCTGCCATGGTTCGTGGCGGGTGTGGGTGGAGTGATCGAACTTTGGGTACTTTGTGAAATTAGTTGGAGAGATATTGACAATGGGTGTATTTATATTGTAGCTTAAATGGGTTTTATAGAGTGAGAATTGTGTTTACGTTTCGTCTTTAATTTTTATGTTTCTCCATGTGGTAGATTCTTTAATAGAATTGAATGAGATTAGTGGAAACGCCGTGTTAATTGTCTATTTGTATTGGCATCAAGACTCTTCACTCTTGTGCTCCCCAATTTGATAGAAGATCCTTCCAAACATTAGACTGTCCCTTTGGATAGTGAGCAAAACATGGCAAAAGAAAAGCCTCTTGACTAATCAAAACAAGTGACAAATGCCTTTTGGTAAAGAACAATCACAAGTTATCCCTAAGTTTCTGGATCCGAAAATGCGAGTAGCAAATTTATCTCTAAATTTGCATAAAAGAGCGAACAAACAAACTTATATATGCAAAGTTTGTCACCATATCGGCACAAATGAACAAACATATAAACTTGTGTTTGCAAAATTTATCCCCATATCTACATAAAGTAATGATCACATGAATTTATCTTTGCCAAGTTTTTGTATGGGTCCAAAATAAAGAATAGAGAAACTTATGTCTGCAAATATTGTTACTATATCTGCAAATATTGTCACTATATATACGCAAAATAAGTAACAGATAAGCTTGTTTTTGCAAAATTTATATTTGCATCTGAACAAAATAATTCATAAATAAACTTGTCTCTGCAAGGTTTGTCACTATATTTTTTTTTTAAAAGTTGTCACTATATTTGCACAATATAACTAATACTACATACTTATTTTGCAAAGCTCATCTTTGTATGTGTTAATATAATAAATAGACAAACTTATTACTGCAAATGTAGTGCACAAAATAAACTTATCTTTTCAAAAAAAAAATTTACACCAGCATAAAATAATGAGCAATTAAACTTATCTTTGCAAACTTTATATATGTATCTGCACAAAATAACAAACAAATTAATTTATCTTTGCAAAGTTTATCTCTGCATGTGTCCAAAATAACGGAGAAATAAACGTATCTCTACAAAGTTTGATCTATTTTTTAACAAATGCAGAGTTAAATTTTGCAAAGATAAATTTCTTTGTTAAATTTTGGTTCAACCATATCTTTCTCAACTTTCATACTTTTTTTTTTTTTTTTGATAGGCAAAAAGATTTTATTAGAAACTCAACTTTCATACTTGACCTGTATATTTTGAATACCAACTAGTCATAGAATATCCCTCGTGTTATTCCTTTTTTCGAGGTTCACCATGATAAATCTATATAGTTACCTAAGTAATTATCAGGGTTCTATGGCCGAGCTGTGACCTCTAGATGCAAAAGACAACCTTAGGGTGATCTCGGAGTTCCTACGCGGTTGAGATGATGGGCTTGGTCCATAAATTTTCCTTCCTTTGATCGCATTTCGCTCAATAGATTTAATTCTTAGATTAAGGATGAAATAGAAAGAAATTAGATAGTTAGACGACAAGAGTAATATTAAGACAAGATTGTATGAAAACATTTGGAACAGAAAAAGATTGCATCTCGCGAGGGAAAATTTTAAGTTAATTTATTATCCTATGTTAATGTGAAATAGGAGCTTAGCTTTCTAATTTCTTTGTCAAAGAAGCATAAACACTCCTCCCGACCTCACGAATCCATATCCCAGGCGTGTCGGACCCGGACACGCTTCGATAACGTCCCCAACACGTGTCCAACACGTGATTTTATGTTTCAGAGTGTCTAATTCTTTTTTCTGTGTTAGACTTGGCCGGACATATTCTAAACACGCGCAGGACATGTTATTGGTCAAAGTAAAGTAAAAATTTTAAAACTTTAAATGGGGTAGAACTACTATATTTGCAACAGAAAGTCTGTTCTCACAGACTATTATCTCGCAGATTGTGCATAGATTTTGTTGTGAAGCCCACCACGGGTACCACACAAATGATCCGGACCGCTCATTAAATGTAAAATATTTTTTTAAGGGTCCCCGCAAAAATCAGCTCAATACGATATCTATAGATGCTCGATCCAATCGTCTAATTTTTCATTCAAATTTTAGGATAATAAAAAGTTAGACGATTTGATCGAGTATCTATAGGTATCAGATTGAGCTGATTTTTCACATGGACCCTCGAAAAAATATTTTATATTTAATGAGCGGTTCAGATTATTTGTGTGGGACCCCTAATGGGCCCCACAATAAAATCTGTGCACAGATTATTTGTGTGTGTAGCAGGGTTCTTTTTGCAACCTAGACGGAATAAAAAAAATTACTCCGTATTAGACAGTAACTAAAGGGTGAAAACTGTAATCGTACAAAACACAAACCAATAAAAACTAAAAAGAGTCGATGTGCTATGCTCCGCCACCCTCTGCTTTCAGTGCTGAACATGAAAACCAAACCGAAGCTTAGACATCGATGGGGAGACAGAGAGAGAGCCATGACAGAGATCAACTTAGTGAGGCAAGTGAGAGAGAGAGATTTCGTACGAACAAGAACTCGAAATCAATGTTGTGTCGTGTCTGTCTCCATGCTTTAGTTCTTTGTACATGTGTTCCTTTTTGGAGCAGCCAAGCTAAAAGAAAATTAGGAGAGCCAAAACAACAGCTCTTAGTGAGGCAAGAGAGAGAGAGAGAGAGAGAGAGATTTCATATGAACAAGAACTCGAAATCATTGTTGTGTCGTGTCTGTGTCCGTTCTTTAGTTCTTTGTACATGTGTTCCTTTTGGAGCAGCCAAGCCAAAAGAAAATTAGGAGAGCCAAAACAACAGCTAGGGCTTGTTGCGTATTGGATGTTCTTGCACAAATAGGTACTAGCCACCTTGTAACAGAGCTTGTGATCATTTCCATTACAACTACAACTCCATTCCATCTTCCCAAATGCAAATTGTATTAGAAAAACTACTTCTTATCCAATTTTTTCTCCCTTTTTTTTTTGTTGCATTCTTGTGACTTGAATAATGTTTTCTACCGGGTTTCATGTCACTTTTGAGACAGGATTCTATCTTTCAAAACTAATTGATGTCTAAAGTGCTCAATGATTTTGTGTTTGTGTAACTGTGGTGCACTGGAATAAGACTCCTCGGGTAATGCCAACAACCATTAAAAGGGAACGGATTGACCAGCCTATTCCGCGCGGGGGATACAAGTGGTACTATTTCCTCCATCCCTATTTTATGGTTCAGTGTTCGATTTGGATTGTCCTTAACGAGTGTCTATATTGAAAAGTTAGCTAAGGAAGGAGCACTGGCAAGCGGTCATCGGATACTACCAGTACTCGGGCACTCGCTTTTAATTCTTATTTTTACATTCTAACTCTCAATTCTTGCTTTAATAAACTTTGATATTTTGAGATGATTTTGAAAGGTGCTTATACACTATCGCCCGCACTCTCGCTTCTGTTCACACAAGCAAATTATATGACTTAGGTTCAAATCCCAATACTTTAGAATAGACCATCCGGCCTGTTAGGTCCCTCTGTAGGATGGGGTTTTTTTTTTTTTAACTCGTATCGATATGATTTTTTTCATATGCAATCCTCAACTTAAGATCATATATCCATCCTTGATCGTGTAGGTAGCTACGTTAGTTTAACAAATGACAGTTGCCAATAAAAAACAAACAACAGTTACAAGAGATTCTTTAAATTCAAAGATCCATATAAATTCTCGAAAAAATAAACATTTCCTCCTCTTCATTCTCCCAAAAACCACAATTTGTATCCTCGATTACCAAAACCATTTGAACACAAGTATTACAGAAATGAACAGAAAATACAATCAAGCATCTACCATAGGTCAAGGGTGTGCAGAAATTTTGGAACACCGGCTCCAAAGAATGTCACTTCTCTGCCAAACTTCGGTGGCATTGATATTGGCATGATCAGGGGATGAGAGATAGTTCTTCAAAAGCTCCTTGTGGCACTTCTCTCCCATATCCAATAGGCGACTGCAACACTGCTGGTCCACCGTAGCATTCCCAGTATACAACTCGTTGCCAATCTGCCATCCACACTGTCCAGGAGCAACCTTTTTGCGACACTCGGTTAATAATCTTGTTGGCCCTCGGTCAAGATTATTCCCATGACAGCAAAGCATAAGGCGGCGGCGATTGCCCTGGAGGAGAATTGGTTGGTGGTCTCTGCCATGGTTCGTGGCGGGTGTGGGTGGAGTGATCGAACTTTGGGTACTTTGTGAAATTAGTTGGAGAGATATTGACAATGGGTGTATTTATATTGTAGCTTAAATGGGTTATATTTAGTGAGAATTGTGTTTACGTTTCGTCTTTAATTTTTATGTTTCTCCATGTGGTAGATTCTTTAATAGAATTGAATGAGATTAGTGGAAACGCTGTGTTAATTGTCTATTTGTATTGGCATCAAGACTCTTCACTCTTGTGCTCCCCAATTTGATAGGAGATCCTTCCAAACATTAGACTGTCCCTTTGGATAGTGAGCAAAACATGGCAAAAGAAAAGCCTCTTGACTAATCAAAACAAGTGACAAATGCCTTTTGGTTAAGAACAATCACAAGTTATCCCTAAGTTTCTGGATCCGAAAATGCGAGTAGCAAATTTATCTCTAAATTTGCATAAAAGAGCGAACAAACAAACTTATATATGCAAAGTTTGTCACCATATCTGCACAAATGAACAAACATATAAACTTGTGTTTGCAAAATTTATCCCCATATCTACATAATGTAATGAACACATGAATTTATCTTTGCAAAGTTTTTGTATGGGTCCAAAATAAAGAATAGAGAAACTTATGTCTGCAAATATTGTCACTATATCTACGCAAAATAAGTAACAGATAAGCTTGCTTTTGCAAAATTTATATTTGCATCTGAACAAAATAATTCATAAATAAACTTGTCTCTACAAGGTTTGTCACTATATTCTTTTAAAAAAAGTTGTCACTATATTTGCACAATATAACTAATACTACATACTTATTTTTGCAAATCTCATCTTTGTATGTGTTAATATAATAAATAGACAAACGTATTACTGCAAATGTTGTGCACAAAATAACTAACAAAATAAACTTATCTTTTCAAAAGAAATTTTTGCACCAGCATAAAATATTGAACAATTAAACTTATATTTGCAAACCTTATATATGTATCTGCACAAAATAAAAAACAAATTAATTTATCTTTGCAAAGTTTATCTCTGCATGTGTCCAAAATAATGGAGAAATAAACATATCTCTACAAAGTTTGACTCTATTTTTTAACAAATGCAGAGTTAAATTTTGCAAAGATAAATTTCTTTGTTAAATTTTGATTCAACCATATCTTTCTCCACTTGCATACTTGACCTTTATATTTTGAATACCAACTAGTCATAGAATATCCCTCGTGTTATTCCTTTTTCGAGGTTCACCCTGATAAATCTATATAGTTTCCTAAGTAATTATCAGGGTTCTATGGCCGATCTGTGATCTCTAGATGCAAAAGACATCCTTAGGGTGATCTCAGAGTTCCTACGCGGTTGAGATGATGGGCTTGGTCCATAAAATTTCCTTTGATCGCATTTTGCTCAATAGATTTAATGCATAGATTAAGGATGAAATAGAAAGAAATTACTGTAGATAGTTAAACGACAAGAGTAAAATTTAGGCCAGATTGTATGAAAACATTTGGAACAGAAAAAGGTTGCATATCGCGAGGGAAAAATTTAACTTATTGTCCTAAGTTAGTGTGAAATTGGAGCTTACCCTTCTAATTTCTTTGTCAAAGAAGCATGAACACTCCTCCCGACCTCACGAATCCATATCCCAGACGTGTCGGACATGGACACGCTTCGACAAAGTCCCAAACACGTGTCCAACGCATGATTTTATGTTTCAGAGTGTCTAATTCTTTTTTCTGTGTTAGACTTGAACACATTCTGAACACGCGCAAGACATGTTATTGGTCAGAGTACAATTTTTTAAACTTTAAATTGGGTAGAACTACTATTTTTACAACAGAAAGTCTGTTTACACGGACTATTATAACGCAGATTGTGCACAGATTTTGTTGTGGAGCCCACCACGGGTCCCACACAAATGATCCGAACTGTTTATTAAATGTAAAATATTTTTTTAAAGGTCCTTGCGAAAATCAGCTCAATACGATATCTATAGATGCTCGATCCAATCGTCTAATTTTTCATTCAGATTTCAGTATAATAAAAAGTTAGACGATTGGATCGAGCATCTGTAGATATCGGATTGAGCTGATTTTTCGCGGAGACCCTCGAAAATATATTTTACATTTAATGAGCGGTTCGGATTATTTGTGTGGGACCCCTAATGGACTTCACATGGGCCCCACAACGAAATCTATGCACAGATTATCAATATGTGTAGCAGGGTTTTTACAACCTTGACGGAAGAAAAAAAAGTACTCCATATTAGACAGTAACTAAAGGGTGAAAACTGTGATATGTACAAAACACAAACCAATAAAAACTAAAAAGAGTCGATGAGCTCTGCTCCGCCACCCTCTGCTTTCAGTGATGAATAGGAAAACCAAATCGAAGCTTAGACATCGATGGGGAGACACAGAGAGAGCCATGACATAGGTCAACTTAGAGAGGCAAGAGAGAGAGAGAGATTTCGTTCCAACAAGAACTCGAAATCAAGCCCTACTCTCTCTTCTTCGCAGAAACCCTAGACCCGCTCTCTCTCTCTCTCTCTCTCTCTCTCATCTTTTCCTTCATATTTAATGTGACAAAAATAAATTTTTTAATTTTGTGTACTTTTTATTTCAATAATGCTATGGGTACACCGGTTGTGTACACCGGTTATGTACACTGCTTATGTGGCGTACGGTTGAGAGACTGAGACCCACTCCTCTGCTCTCTCTAACCCCTCTCTCTCTCTCCTCTTTAAAAATTGGCGCACAAATCCTCCGAAAATTTTCAAAACTTTTCAATCCTTCATCAAAAACTCATCTCTCTCTCTCTCTCTCTCTCTCTCTCTCTCTCTCTCTCTCTCTATTTTGAAACGCATCTCTCCCTCTTTCTGGTACTCCCTGAACCAGAAAACTCTCTCTCTCTCTCTCTCTCTCTCTCTCTCTCTCTCTCTCTCTCTCTCTCTCTCTCTCTCTCTCTCTCTCTCTCTCTCTCTCTCTCTCTCTGTATTCAAAAAGTTAGACACCAAAGGCAACGGCAACGTCGGCAAGGTCTCCTTCTCCGAGCTCCCGTCTATCTTCAAAGCCCTCAGCTTCGACACCGGCACGTCCTCGACAAATCTAACCGACGCCGTGAAGGAGATTGACAAGGACGGTGACGGCGCCATGGACCTCCACCCACGACGCCGGCGAGAACAGAGCAATGATTGAAGTTGTTTGAAGGGAATTTTTTTTTTTTGATTAGCATGTTTAAAGGGAATAATTGAAGTTGACGGTTGATTAGGGGTTGAAATAGTTGGATTAGGATGTTTATTATGGATGTATTTTGGCCTTAATCTTTCCTGAAGGTAACTACTAGTGTGTTGCTCTGCTTTGAACTTCAAAAAAAAGGGTTGGGTTTTGAGAGGGACGAACGGCAGTAAGCGGACTCTTCTCAACCATTGATAGTACACCAGAAGAAACCCAAGAAACCACTGTAGAAACTTTCAAAGCTATTTGTTGATTTCATTTTTTGTTGATAAATAGGTGATGTGATTGAATTCATATGTATTTGTTAATAGTTAATTATTTGGTTAATCACAAATTTCTCCAATCACGAGTTTGCCACCAATTTGTTCGTAATTTGTTGGTTATGCACATCATCCTTGTGTCTGGATCTCAATTCTTGCGCCAATGCAAAGGAATGGAGATTTGTGCTTGAAATTAAATTTAATGGTTTAAAGTCCAGTGCTTCATTTCCCTAATAGTTTTTTAAAGTCAGTTCACCGTGTTTCTTCACAATGTACAGATTACACTAAGATTACAGACAAAACCAAAATTACATTTGCAGATCAACAACAAAAAAAAAAAAAACAAAATTACATTAGAATGTTGTTCACTGAGAACAAATATTCACTCAGATCTATATTCACACTTTGATTTGGTTCAAGTGACTTCATAATCTACACCTCAGCCTGGGTCAAGAACAAACATTCAATTTGAAATGAAAACAGAAACAGATCTTCAAATCGTGATATGCAAACTCCTAGCACAAACTGATAAAGAGAACCCATATCAAACGCGTCGCTGATCTCATTGTTCTTGCCGGCGCCGTGGGTGGACGCGTTCGCGCGGTGGAAGTCGGCGAACTCGTGGAGATCGATGGCGTTGTTGCCGTCCTTGTCGATCTCTGTCACGGAGTCGGTTAGATCTGCCGAGTACGTGCCGGCGTCGAGGCTGAAGGCTTTGAAGGCGGACGGGAGCTCGGAGACGGAGACCTTGCCGTTGCCTTTGGTGTCCAACTTTTTGAATACAGAGAGGGAGAGAGAGAGAGTGTGTGTTTTCTGGTTCAGGGAGTACCAGGGAGAGAGATGCGTTTCAAAATAGAGAGAGAGAGAGAGAGAGAGAGACGAGTTTTTGATGAAGGATTGAAAAGTTTTGAAAATTTTCGGAGGATTTGTGCGCCAATTTTTAAAGAGGAGAGAGAGAGAGAGGGGTTAGAGAGAGCAGAGGAGTGGGTCTCAGTCTCTCAGCCGTACGCCACGTAGGCAGTGTACATAACCTGTGTACACAACCGGTGTACCCATAGCATTATTGCTTTTTATTTATTGTTACATTTAACCCCAACGAGTCCGTGTCCTGGTTTTTGGGAAAATAATGTGTCCGCGTATCGTAGCAGGAATTGAGGGTAGCAGTCATGTTAAAATTTATTGGCGCCGGAGCACTTGAAGCAGCTGTAGCGGTTATGTGGCTGCAAATATATATATATATATATATATATATATATATATATATATCAGATTTTAAGAATACGTAGATTGAATTGGCCGATACGGGTGTGAAATTTTGGATAGCACCGGTATAGCGGGGTGTAGCAGACTAGCAGTACCACAGTACTAGGTTTGGAAAACCTCTATGTAGCGGCCGATACGCACGTAGCTGCTGGTTTTTAAATCTATGTTGTGTCGTGTCTGTGTCTGTGTCCATGCTTTAGTTCTTTGTACATGTGTTCCTTTTTGGAGCAGCAAAGCCAAGAGAAAATTAGAAGAGCCAAAACAACAGCTAGGGCTTGTTGCGTATTGGATGTTCTTGCACAAATAGGTACTAGCCACCTTGTAACAGAGCTTGTGATCATTTCCTTTACAACTACAACTCCATTCCTTCTTCCCAAATGCAAATTGTATCAAAGAAAAACTACTTCTTATCCAATTTTTTCTTCCTTTTTTTTGTTGCATTTTTGTGACTTGAATAATGTTTTCTACCGGCTTTCATGTCACTTTTCAGACAGGATTCTATCTTTCAAAACTAATTGATGTCTAAAGTTCTCAATGATTTTGTGTTTGTGTAACTGTGGTGCTTTGGAATAAGACTCCTCCGGTACTGCCAACAACCATTAAAAGGGAACAAATTGACCGGCCTATTCCGTGCGGGGATACAAGTGGTAACAACTCCCTCCATCCCTATTTCATGGTTCAGTATTCGATTTGGATTGTCCTTAATGAGTGTCTATATTGAAAAGTTAGCAGGTAAAAAGTATGTATATTTTTTATTTTATTCTCAAAAATAGATTCTATTTTAAAAGTTAGTGGATAAAGTGTAATGATTGTCTCCAAGAATACGTGCTTCCCCTTCTTCCATATAAACTCATCCCATTTGTTCTCTGTCTTCCTCGGGGAAGAAAATCAATTCCTCTGTTCTTGGGCTCTGGGGAGACAGAGAAGTAGAATGGAGGAGAAAAGCTCTAACGAGAACCCCCTGGAGAATACATCAGAAAACAGAAAGCCGGGATTGTTTGAGAAGAAGAAGACCTCGAGGCTCAAGGACGGTGAGCGACAAGTTTGAGAAAACCAAGATCTCAGACTTTTACAGGGATGAAGAAAGTGAAGAAAGAAGTTAAGGAAGGAGCACTGGCCAGCAGTCATGATACTCCCAGTACCTGGGCACTCGCTTTTAATTCTTATTTTTCATTCTGACTCTCAATTCTTGCTCTAATAAACTTTGATATTTTGAGATGATTTTGAAAGTTGCTTATACACTATCGCCCGCACTCTCGCATCTGTTCACACAAGCAAATTATATGACTTAAGTTCAGAACCCAAAACTTTAGAATAGACCATCCGGCCTGTTAGGTCCCTCTATAGAATGTTTTTTTTTTTTAACTCGTATTGATATGATTTTTTTCATATGCAATCCTCAACTTAAGATCATATATCCATCCTTGATCGCGTAGGTACCTATGTTAGTTTAACAAACGACAGTTGCCGATCAAAAAAACAAACAAACAAACCACAATTACAAGAGATTCTTTAAATTCAAAGATCCATATAAATTCTCAAAAAATAAACATTTCCTCCTCTTCATTCTCCCAAAAACCACAATTTGTATCCTCGATTACACAAACCATTTTAACACAAATATTACAGAAATGAACATAAAATACAATCAAGCATCTACCATAGGTCAAGGGTGTGCAGAAATTTTGGAACACCGGCTCCAAAGGGTGTCACTCCTCTGCCAAACTTCGGTGGCATTGACATTGGCATGATCAGGGGATGAGAGATAGTTCTTCAAAAGCTCCTTGTGGCACTTCTCTCCCATATCCAATAGGCGACTGCAACACTGCTGGTCCACCGTAGCATTCCCAGTATACAACTCGTTGCCAATCTGCCACCCACACTGTCCAAGAGCAAGCTTTTTGCGACACTCGGTTAGGAAATCTTGTTGGCCCTCGGTCAAGATTATTCCCATGACAGCAAAGCAGATGGCGGCGGCGATTGCCCTGGAGGAGAATTGGTTGGTGGTCTCTGCCATGGTTCGTGGCGGGTGTGGGTGGAGGGATCAAACTTTGGGTACTTTGTGAAATTAGTTGGAGAGATATTGACAATGGGTGTATTTATATTGTAGCTTAAATGGGTTTTATAGAGTGAGAATTGTGTTTACGTTTCGTCTTTAATTTTTATGTTTCTCCATGTGGTAGATTCTTTAATAGAATTGAATGAGATTAGTGGAAACGCCGTGTTAATTGTCTATTTATATTGGCATCAAGACTCTTCACTCTTGTGCTCCCCAATTTGATAGGAGATCCTTCCATACATTAGACTGTCCCTTTGGATAGTGAGCAAAACATGGCAAAAGAAAAGCCTCTTGACTAATCAAAACAAGTGACAAATGCCTTTTGGTAAAGAACAATCACAAGTTATCCCTAAGTTTCTGGATCCGAAAATGCGAGTAGCAAATTTATCTCTAAATTTGCATAAAAGAGCGAGCGAACTAACAAACTTATATATGCAAAGTTTGTCACCATATCTGGACAATTGCAAAATTTATCCCCATATCTACAACACATGAATTTATCTTTGCAAAGTTTATATTGTATGGGTCCAAAATAAAGAATAGAGAAACTTATGTCTGCAAATATTGTCACTTTATCTACGCAAAATAAGTAACAGATATGATTCTTTTTGCAAAATTTATATTTGCATCTGAACAAAATAATTCATAAATAAACTTGTCTCAGCAAGGTTTGTCATGACTATATTTGCACAATATAACTAATACATACTTATTTTTGCAAAGCTCATCTTTTTATGTGTTAATATAATAAATAGACAAACTCATTATTGCAAATGTTGTGCACAAAATAACTACTGTAACAAAATAAACTTATCTTTTCAAAATTTGTTTTTGCACCAGCATAAAATAATGAACAATTAAACCTATGTTTGCAAACCTTATATATGTATCTGCACAAAATAACAAACAAATTAATTTATCTATGCAAAGTTTATCTCAGCATATGTCCAAAACAACGGAGAAATAAACGTATCTCTACAAAGTTTGACTCTATTTTTTAACAAATACAGAGTTAAAATTTGCAAAGATAAATTTCTTTGTTGAATTTAGATTCAACCATATCTTTCTCGACTTGCGTGCTTGAACTGTAAATTTTGAATACCAACTAGTCATAGAATATCCCTCATGTTATTCCTCTTTCGAGCTTCACCCTGATAAATCTATATAGTTTCCTAAGTAATTATCAGGGTTCTATGGCCGATCTGTGACCTCTAGATGCAAAAGACATCCTTAGGGTGATCTCGGAGTTCCTACGCGATTGAGATGATAGGCTTGGTCCATAAATTTTCCTTCCTTTGATCACATTTCGCTCAATAGATTTAATTCATAGATTAAGGATGAAATAGAAAGAAATTAGATAGTTAGACGGCAAGAGTAAAATTTAGGCCAGATTGTATGAAAACATTTGGAACAGAAAAAGATTGCATCTCGCGAGGGAAAATTTTAAGTTAATTTATTATCCTAAGTTAATGAGAAATAGGAGCTTAGCTTTCTAATTTCTTTGTCAAAGAAGCATGAACACTCCTCCCGACCTCACGAATCCATATCCCAGGCGTGTCGGACACGGACACGGACACAGACACGCTTCGACAACGTCCCCAACACGTGTCCAACTCGTGATTTTATGTTTCAGAGAGTCTAATTCTTTTTTCTGTGTTAGACTTGGACATATTCTCAACACGCGCAGGACATATTATTGGTCAAAGTAAAATTTTTAAAACTTTAAATGGGGTAGAACTACTATTTTTACAACAGAAAGTCTGTTCACACAGACTATTATCTCGCAGATTGTGCTCAGATTTTGTTGTGAAGCCTACCACGGGTACCACACAAATGATCCGGACCGCTCATTAAATGTAAAATATTTTTTTAAGGGTCCTCGCGTAAATCAGCTCAATATGATATCTATAGATGCTCGATCCAATCGTCTATTTTTTTATTCAAATTTCAGGATAATAAAAAGTTAGACGATTGGATCGAGTATCTATAGGTATCGGATTGTGCTGATTTTTCGCATGAACCCTCGAAAAAATATTTTACATTTAATGAACGGTTCAGATTATTTGTGTGGGACCCCTAATGGGCCCCATAATAAAATATGTGCACAGATTATTTGTGTGTGTAGCAGGGTTCTTTTTGCAACCGAGACGGAATAAAAAAAAATTTACTCCGTATTAGACAGTAACTAAAGGGTGAAAACTGTAATACGTACAAAACACAAACCTATAAAAACTAAAAAGAGTCGATGTGCACTGCTCCACCACCCTCTGCTTCCAGTGCTGAACAGGAAAACCAAATCGAAGTTTAGACATCGATGGGGAGACAGAGAGAGAGCCATGACAGAGATCAACTTAGAGGGGCAAGAGAGAGAGAGAGAGAGAGATTTCGTACGAACAAGAACTCGTAATCAATGTTGTGTCGTGTCTGTGTCCATGCTTTAGTTCTTTGTACATGTGTTCCTTTTTGGGGAAGCCAAGCCAAAAGAAAATTAGGAGAGCCAAAACAACAGCTAGGGCTTGTTGCGTATTGGATGTTCTTGCACAAATAGGTACTAGCCACCTTGTAACAGAGCTTGTGATCATTTCCATTACAACTACAACTCCATTCCATCTTCCCAAATGCAAATTGTATTAGAAAAACTACTTCTTATCCAATTTTTCCTCCCTTTTTTTGTTGTTGCATTTTTGTGACATGAATAATGTTTTCTACCGGCTTTCATGTCACTTTTCAGACAGGATTCTATCTTTCAAAACTAATTGATGTCTAAAGTGCTCAATGATTTTGTGTTTGTGTGACTGTGGTGCATTGGAATAAGACTCCTCGGGTAATGCCAACAACCATTAAAAGGGAACGGATTGACCAGCCTAATCCGCGCGGGGGATACAAGTGGTACTACTCCCTCTATCCCTATTTTATGGTTCAGTATTCGATTTGGATTGTCCTTAAGGAGTGTCTATATTGAAAAGTTAGTTAAGGAAGGAGCACTGGCCAGTGGTCATCGGATACTCCCAGTACTTGGGCACTCGCTTTTAATTCTTTTTTTTTACATTCTGACTCTCAATTTTTGCTCTAATAAACTTTGATATTTTGAGATGATTTTGAAAGGTGCTTTTACACTATCGCCCGCACTCTCGCTTCTGTTCACACAAGCAAATTATATGACTTAAGTTCAAATCCCAAAACTTTAGAATAGACCATCCGGCCTGTTAGGTCCCTCTGTAGGATGGGTTTTTTTTTTTAACTCGTATCGATATGATTTTTTTCATATGCAATCCTCAACTTAAGATCATATATCCATCCTTGATCGTGTAGGTACCTACGTTAGTTTAACAAACGACAGTTGCCAATAAAAAACAAACAAACAAACAACAGTTACAAGAGATTCTTTAAATTCAAAGATCCATATAAATTCTCGAAAAAATAAACATTTCCTCCTCTTCATTCTCCCAAAAACCACAATTTGTATCCTCGATTACACAAACCATTTTAACACAAGTATTACAGAAATGAACAGAAAATACAATCAAGCATCCACCATAGGTCAAGGGTGTGTAGAAATTTTGGAACACCGGCCCCAAAGGATGTCACTTCTCTGCCAAACTTCGGTGGCATTGATATTGGCATGATCAGGGGATGAGAGATAGTTCTTCAAAAGCTCCTTGTGGCACTTCTCTCCCATATCCAATAGGCGACTGCAACACTGCTGGTCCACCGTAGCATTCCCAGTATACAACTCGTTGCCAATCTGCCACCCACACTGTCCAGGAGCAATCTTTTTGCGACACTCGGTTAGGAAATCTTGTTGGCCCTCGGTCAAGATTATTCCCATGACAGCAAAGCAGAAGGCGGCGGCGATTGCCCTGGAGGAGAATTGGTTGGTGGTCTCTGCCATGGTTCGTGGCGGGTGTGGGTGGAGGGATCGAACTTTGGGTACTTTGTGAAATTAGTTGGAGAGATATTGACAATGGGTGTATTTATATTGTAGCTTAAATGGGTTTTATAGAGTGAGAATTGTGTTTACGTTTCGTCTTTAATTTTTATGTTTCTCCATGTGGTAGATTCTTTAATAGAATTGAATGAGATTAGTGGAAACGCCGTGTTAATTGTCTATTTGTATTGGCATCAAGACTCTTCACGTACTCTTTTGCTCCCCAATTTGATAGGAGATCCTTCCAAACATTAGACTGTCCCTTTGGATAGTGAGCAAAACATTGCAAAAGAAAAGCATCTTTGCTTGACGATTTCCTAATTCTAAATTAATGGGTTGCCCCAAGCGTAGGGCAGAGACCGACGTAGCACAATATCCGGTAAGCCCGGAGTCGAATCCACAGGGACGGTGATGTGTGCTGACTTAAAAACTCGGGTTGTTACTATTTAAACTGGCTCTTAGGTAGCCACCCCTTGTCGATTTGATTGAGATTAACTAAAACTTAAGGAAACAGCTGTTCTTTTTAAATAATTAAAAAGGAGGTACGATTGTAGGGTTCATAGCACTCGTAACCAGTCCGGATTAACCTGCTCCATTCGGTATTCTTAAAAACATTTAATTTAAGATTAAAAAAGGTACCCCGCAAGATGCGAGACCCTGTGGTCGCCGTATACCCATGCGCAGCGGAGAATGAGTTTTGGATCCTCATTCCCCCGTTCACATGGGCTCCGACAATGCCCGGGTTCGTCCGCGGGAAGTATTTTTCCAATCAAAAATCGTTCTTCCATTGTTTAAAAATAGGAGCAGTACCCGAACTGATCACGGTGTGCTAATCACCCCGCGGCCCTACCTATACGACTACTCGCTAATCATTATACATAAAAAAGAAGAACCCTAAAATTAATCATGCTTCTATTACTTGATACGGAAAATAAACAAGAGATCCAAGCCAAACAAAAACAAACGAATAACTTTAATTAAAAACAGAAATTAAAACTAGTTACCGGAGTGCGAGTAGTTGAACAAAACTTAAAGAACTCAAAGGAAAAATACTCTGAATGAAAGAACATAAATCTGAAACTGCAAAAGTAATTTCGGAACCCTGTCGTCGCCCCGTTCTTCATCCCGTGCGTGGTGATTCCAAGAAGATATCACCGCCGCTTCTCCTTTGCGTCCTGTGGTAACGTGAAAAACAGATCTCCCACAAAACCCTTCTTTCTCCTTTTTTATAAATCACCAGTGGGCCCGCCACCCATACTCCAATTTTGACGTAAGAATCTGATTAACCTTTAGTCATACAAAAAGCCCTTGGGCCCACCAAGAAAACAATGAATTCTATGCCCAAATATAAGTGTTAAATGCCCACAATCTGATCGGCATCTCTAGTTTCTTCGGGTACGAGCTTCGGCCCACTGGAGTTAATTCGATCATGGACTTTGTTCGACCACAGAGAATTCGACTTTGCGCTTCATGCACCCGACGGCCTAAATAATAGTTGTTATCATCCTTTCCCTCATTGTATTGATATAGGGAATTATAGTATGGATACCGCACACGATAACGGCATCCCCCGAGCCTTGCATGGGATTTGGCCACCCAACGTTTAACCGACGTCACCCGACGTTCATTCCTCCGCTTTGACACCCCAGCAACATACGAACCGGCATTGAGGCCACGCTTTCCAACCTTGGCGCTAAAACCGCCTTATTACCTGTAAAAATAATAAACACAAAAAATCAGAACAAAGCACGGCATCAAGTGGAAAATGGAATAAAACGCGCCTCTAATGCGCTAATTCACCTTACTTAGGCGCTCACACCTACGATATCACGCGCCTATCACTCTTGACTAATCAAAACAAGTGACAAATGCCTTTTGGTAAAGAACAATCACAAGTTATCCCTAAGTTTCTCGATCCGAAAATGCGAGTAGCAAATTTATCTCTAAATTTGCATAAAAGAGCGAACAAACAAACTTATATATGCAAAGTTTGTCACCATATCTGCACAAATGAACAAACATATAAACTTATGTTTGCAAAATTTATCCCCATATCTACATAAAGTAATGAACACATGAATTTATCTTTGCAAAGTTGTTGTATGGGTCCAAAATAAAGAATAGAGAAACTTATGTCTGCAAATATTGTCACTATATCTACGCAAAATAAGTAACAGATAAGCTTGTTTTTGCAAAATTTATATTTGCATCTGAACAAAATAATTCATAAATAAACTTGTCTCTGCAAGGTTTGTCACCATATTTTTTTAAAAAAAGTTGTCACTATTTTTGCACAATATAACTAATACTACATACTTATTTTTGCAAAGCTCATCTTTGTATGTGTTAATATAATAAATAGACAAACTTATTACTGCAAATGTTGTGCACAAAATAACTAACAAAATAAACTTATCTTTTCAAAAAAAAAATTTGCACCAGCATAAAATAATGAACAATTAAACTTATCTTTGCAAACCTTATATATGTATCTGCACAAAATGACAAACAAATTAATTTATCTTTGCAAAGTTTATCTCTGCATGTGTTCAAAATAACGGAGAAATAAACGTATCTCTACAAAGTTTGACTCTATTTTTTAACAAATGCAGAGTTAAATTTTGCAAAGATAAATTTCTTTGTTAAATTTTGATTCAACCATATCTTTCTCAACTTGCATACTTGACTTGTATATTTTGAATACCAACTAGTCATAGAATATCCCTCGTGTTATTCCTTTTTCGAGGTTTACCCTAATAAATCTATATAGTTTCCTAAGTAATTATCAGGGTTCTGTGGCCGGTCTGTGTCCTCTGGTTGCAAAAGACATCCTTAGGGTGATCTAGTAGTTCCTACGCGTTTGAGATGATGGGCTTGGTCCATAAATTTTCCTTCCTTTGATCGCATTTCACTCAATAGATTTAATGCATAGATTAAGGATGAAATAGAAAGAAATTACTGTAGATAGTTAGACGATAAGAGAGTAAAATTTAGGCCATATTGTATGAAAACATTTGGAACAGATAAAGATCGATTGCATATCGCGAGGGAAAATTTTAACCTATTATCCTAAGTTAATGTGAAATAGGAGCTTACCTTTCTAATTTCTTTGTCAAAGAAGCATGAACACTCCTCCCGACCTCACGAATCCATATCCCAGACGTGTCGGACATGGACACGCTTCGACAACGTCCCCAACACATGTCCAACGCGTGATTTTATGTTTCAAAGTGTCTAATTGTTTTTTCTGTGTTAGACTCGAACACATTCTGGACACGCGCAGGACATGCTATTGGTCAAAGTACAATTTTTAAAACTTTAAATGGAGTAGAACTACTATTTTTACAACAGAAAGTCTGTTTACACGGACTATTATAGCACAGATTTTGTTGTGGAGCCCACCACGGGTCCCACACAAATGATCCGGACCGTTTATTAAATGTAAAATATTTTTTTAAGGTTCCCTGCGAAAATCAGCTCAATACAATATCTATAGATGCTTGATCCAATCGTCTAATTTTTCATTCAGATTTCAGGATAATGAAAAGTTAGACGATTGGATCGAGCATCTATAGATATCAGATTGAGCTGATTTTTCGTAGAGACCCTCGAAAAAATATTTTACATTTAATGAGTGGTTCGGATTATTTGTGTGGGACCCCTAATGGGCTCCACATGGACCCCACAACGAAATATGTGCACAGATTATCTGTTTGTGTAGCAGGGTTCTTTTTACAACCTAGACAGAATAAAAAAAAGTACTCCGTATTAGACAGTATAACTAAAGGGTGAAAACTGTGATATGTACAAAACACAAACCTATAAAAACTAAAAAGAGTCGATGTGCTCTGCTCCGCCACCCTCTGCTTTCAGTGCTGAACAGGAAAACCAAACCGAAGCTTAGACATCGATGGGGAGACACAGAGAGAGCCATGACAGAGATCAACTTAGAGAGGCAAGAGAGAGAGAGAGAGAGAAAGAGAGATTTCGTACCAATAAGAACTCGAAATCAAGCCCTGCTCTGATCTTCGCAGAAACCCTAAACCCTCTCTCTCTCTCTCTCTCTCTCTCTCTCTCTCTCTCTCTCTCTCTCTCTCTCTCTCTCATCTTTTCCTTCATCTTTAATGTGACAAAAATAAATTTTTAAATTTCCTTCATCTTTAATGTGACAAAAATAAATTTTTAAATTTTTTGTACTTTTTATTTGTTGTTACATTTAACCCCAACGAGTCCGTGTCTTGGTTTTTGGGAAAATAATGTGTCCGCGTATCGTAGCAGGAATTAAGGGTAGCAGTCATGTTCAAATTTATTGGCGCTGGAGCACTTGAAGCAGCTGTAGCGGTTATGTGGCTGCAAAAAAAAAAAAATCAGATTTTAAGAATACGTAGATTGAACTGGCCGATACAGGTGTGAAATTTTGGATAGCACCGGTATAGCGGGGTGTAGCAGACTAGCAGTACCACAGTACCAGGTTTGGAAAACCTCTATGTAGCGGCCCATACGCACGAAGCTGCTGGTTTTTAAATCCATGTTTTGTCGTGTCTGTGTCCATGCTTTAGTTCTTTGTACATGTGTTCCTTTTTGAAGCAACCAAGCCAAGAAAAAATTAGGAGAGCCAAAACAACAGCTAGGCTTGTTGCGTATTGGATGTTCTTGCACAAATAGGTACTAGCCACCTTGTAACAGAGCTTGTGATCATTTCCATTACAACTACAACTCCATTCCATCTTCCCAAATGCAAATTGTATTAGAAAAACTACTTCTTATCCAATTTTTTCTCCCCTTTTTTGTTGTTGCATTTTTGTGACATGAATAATGTTTTCTACCGGCTTTCATGTCACTTTTCAGACAGGATTCTATCTTTCAAAACTAATTGATGTCTAAAGTGCTCAATGATTTTGTGTTTGTGTAACTGTGGTGCATTGGAATAAGACTCCTCGGGTAATGCCAACAACCATTAAAAGGGAACGGATTGACCAGCCTATTCCGCGCGGGGGATACAAGTGATACTACTCCCTCCATCCCTATTTCAAGGTTCAGTATTCGATTTGGATTGTCCTTAAGGAGTGTCTATATTGAAAAGTTAGTTAAGGAAGGAGCACTAGCCAGCGGTCATTGGATACTCCCAGTACTTGGGCACTCGCTTTTAATTCTTATTTTTACATTCTGACTCTCAATTCTTTCTCTAATAAACTTTGATATTTTGAGATGATTTTGAAAGGCGCTTTTACACTATCGCCCGCACTCTCGCTTCTGTTCACACAAGCAAATTATATGACTTAGGTTCAAATCCCAAAACTTTAGAATAGACCATCCGGCCTGTTAGGTCCCTCTGTAGGCTGGTTTTTTTTTTATTTAACTCATATCGATATGATTTTTTTCATATGCAATCCTCAACTTAAGATCATATATCCATCCTTGATCATGTAGGTACCTACGTTAGTTTAACAAACGACAGTTGCCAATAAAAAAACAAACAAACAAACAACAGTTACAAGAGATTCTTTAAATTCAAAGATCCATATAAATTCTCGAAAAAATAAACATTTCCTCCTCTTTATTCTCCCAAAAACCACAATTTGTATCCTCGATTACACAAACCATTTTAACACAAGTATTACAGAAATGTACAATCAAGCATCATAGGTCAAGGGTGTGCAGAAATTTTGGAACACCGGCTCCAAAGGATGTCACTCCTCTGCCAAACTTCGGTGGCATTGACATTGGCATGATCAGGGGATGAGAGATAGTTCTTCAAAAGCTCCTTGTGGCACTTCTCTCCCATATCCACTAGGCGACTGCAACACTGCTGGTCCACCGTAGCATTCCCAGTATACAACTCGTTGCCAATCTGCCACCCACACTGTCCAGGAGCAAGCTTTTTGCGACACTCGGTTAGGAAATTTTCTTGCCCCTCGGTCAAGATTATTCCCATGATAGCGAAGCAAAAGGCGGCGGCGATTGCCTTGGAGGAGAATTGGTTGGTGGCCTCTGCCATGGTTCGTGGCGGATGTGGGTGGAGGGAGAACTTTGGTTAGTTTGTGAGATTAGTTGGAGAGATAATGACAGTGCATTTATATTGTAGCTTAAATGGGTTTTATGGAGTGAGAATTGTGTGTACGTTTCGTCTTTTTTATGTTTCTCTATGTTGTAGATTCTTTATTAGAATTGAATGAGACTAGTGGAAACGCCATGTTGTCTATTTGTATCAAAGTTATTACCTGTTTTGTACTGACCAGTAGGTACCGTACCAGAGCTTAAACGGAACACAAAGCTACCGCTTGGAATACCGGGCTATTTCGGACATATTCTAGTATACCATCCGGTACAAAATGACACTTTGTTTTTATTTTTTCCGGCCATAAGTAGTGGGCTATACACTAATTAAAAGAAACTTATGGGCTTATATGTGATTTTCTCTTGTTTTGCCCTACCCCAAACAAACAAGTAAAAATTTTAACAATAGGATTCCACCTTGGGGAAAATTTTTGTAACCAGGTAGACATATATCGAAATCGAATTGAACATATTAATTTAAAACATTAATTGAGGTAAACTCATAACGGTATCGAGATATAGACCGGTATTGGTATGTACCATTCCAGTAGTGAAAACAGTACGCTGGCCGGTACGGAATTGACAACTTTGATTTGTATTAGCACAAAGAATCTTCACTCGTGTGCTCCCCAATTTGATAGGAGTTAGGAGATCCTTCCAAACCTTAACTGTCCCTTTGGGTAGTGAGAAAACATGGTAAAACAAAAACCTCTTGACTAATCAAAACAGGCAAAGACAGGTACAATAGTCCTCCTCAACAACACGACAAACAGTTAGAGTCTGTGATGCTGGTAATAGGCTACTTCAGATAGTCCTCTTTGCCATTGTGTGGGCCTATCTGCTCCTTGGCTGTTTCAATTCCTATTGAATGTAACTTTGTCTTTTTTTCCTTTCTTTTAGGCCTTTTACGGTACCTCATCCTCTGTGGTCCGTAATTGGTCTTCCCTCGATGTACCCTTTGTCGAGTTCTAATAAAATCTTGTTGCCTATCAAAAAAAAAAAAACAACACGACAAACACCTTTTGGTAAAAAACAATCACAAGCTATCCATAAGTTTTTGCATCCGAAAATATGAGTAGCAAATATAACTCTATATTTGCACAAAAGAGCGAACACACAAACTTATATCTGCAAAGTTTGTCACTATATTTGCACAAATGAACTCAGATAAATTTATTGCGGATCACAAAAAAAAAACTAAGATAAATTTATCTTTGCAAAATTTATTTCTATATCTGCATAAAGTAATGAACACATAAAATTATCTTTGCAAAGTTTATATTGTATGTGTCCAAGATAAAGATAGAGAAACTTATTCCTGAAAATATTGTTACTATATCTGCACAAAATAACTACTCCCTCCGTCTCTTTTTAAGTGTCCTGCTTCGTAACTCCAACTTATTAAAAAGACATTATCATTATACCTTTCACATCACTTTTCCTACTTACCCATCATCATTACACTTTTACTCACTAACTTTTCAAAATGGAATCTACTTTTAAGGGCAAAATAGACAATACACTAACTTTTACCCACTAACTTTACAAAATAGACACTTATTAAGGGACAGCCCAAAATGAAATACTGGACTGTAAATAAGGGACGGAGGGAGTAACAGATAAGCTTGATTTTGCAAAAATTATCTTTGCATTCGGTTGGAGGGCTTCAACCAAACGTTGTTGTATTGCGATATACAAGATTAGTGGTCGTCCAGGTATAGGGGCAGTAAGAACTGGAGGGCTCGTTAAATAGGATTAATTTGATGCTTTTGAAAGCATTGTTGCACGCTTCATCCCACTCAAAATGAGTCCCTTTCTTCACAAGGTGGTTGACATCAAGCAGCCAAATTCGATATGAAGCGGTGGAGATAAGTCAATCATCCTTGAAGACTCTTCAGCTCATGAATATTTCGAGGTTCAGGCATTTTCAGGATAGCGTCAATTTTTGATTGCTCAATCTCTATACCGCGGTGACGCACGATGAACCCAAAAAACTTTCTAGATGTAACCCCAAAAGCGCACTTCAAGGGATTCACCTTAAGTTGGTACCTTCGCAGTCACTCAAACACTTGCCTTAAATCATGAAGATGGTCGGCTCGTTTCTTTGTCTTCACTACTAATTCGTCCACGTAACACTCTATCTCTTTCATGCTTCAATACTGTACCAAGCACAAGCCATGTAGTAGTACTATTTCCTACTTGAGAGAATAGCTAACAAAGCAACGTGGGCCTCTTTCTTTGTTTTCTTTTGTTTACACATCAGTGCAAAATTCATGTAGCACACCGTTTTTCTCAGTAGAACAACCCATATTTATGCAATATATAAGCTTATCAAGTTGGTTGTCTCATTTCTCTCCCGAGTGGTGACCTGAATTCGAGTCTCATGAAGAGCAGGTTTGGAGTTCAAGCTATGGATAGCCTTTGAACCCCCCGTTGACTAACATGCTAACAGCCCTCTAACCCCCGCTGATGTATATCGTATGACAAAAAAAAAAGAATAAAAGAAAAATATCGCTTCCCCCTTTAATCCAAAAAAAAAATCAGAACATGTGACCCCATTTCGACCTTGTTTTTGGCTTTTTGAATCAAACTAGTAATCTTGCACGTGCGTTGCACGTGTTATTTCTCATGTTGTACAAGAAACCATGAAAGACAAAGGTATGTGTTTTTTTCATTTTTTGAGACCGTTTTGGCCCCTAGGTATCCATTGAACCTATGCTTCTCATTCAGTAGAGTGTCAAGAACATAAGTGTTAGAACAACCTTATGAGAAGTGTATATCCTAGCTCCAAGCCAGTAGTAAAAAACACATTGATCACCAAGGACACCAAGAAGAGCTATGGAGGATTCAACTGATATTGAGTGCCTCTTGGATATGTCCTTCCATGTCACGGGCTATCTACCTCGATTGTACCTACACAAAAATCATTGTGATACATTATGAGATATGGCTTCTAGAAGGAGAATCTGGTGTAAAAGAAAGTAATAATATTATGGCCAAATATAAGTTCTTGGCCATTGGCTTTTGTGTCGGCAAACATCTAGGCAACTGATAATACATAGTGGAGATGACAACTGGGGGAAAAAAAAACAGTTATGATCCATGACACAAGAGCTCTGAATTTGTAGAAGTTGAACACAGATACCTAAAGCACAAGCACTTAATATAAAAATTGATGGACAGATCAAGCATTCCTGCTATAGCCAATTTTAGGAATGGGACTGCCCTCTAGCATCCCTCATGCTAATGCGTCTGTCTGACAAATCAACAATGTAAGCAAGACCAACACCAAGTACTGCAATCGAGCAATCACTTTGTGACTCTGAAGTAATGGACTGAACATCACTACAGTTGATTGGCACCAGACCAGGATCCAACACTTGATCTACGTTGGTCGCGAAGGCCATTTGCACCCATTTCTTCAATCTTAAATCTGCTGTGGAACTCTCATGGTTAGAGCTCTTTCCAGTAAAAAGCTCCAGCAACGTGATCCCATAACTGTACACATCTCCAGCCATCGATGGTTTCTCTCCCATACCATATTCTGCATCAAATTTCATCAAATGCCAAAAAGTTAACCAGGAATCTTCTTAATGAGTACTTCACATGCGAGGATGTATATATTTGGTAGCTCTACGGACAAAGAAACAATGTAGAGATAAGAAAAAAACATTCATGTGGATCACCCCATAATCTTTCTCGATGAAGAAACTAACCTGGAGGTATGTAGCCAATGGAGCCCTTCAAGCCATTTGTAGAGTTGATATAAATTCGCTCAGCCCAAAAGGTGTGTATAATTGGACCTTTTTTAATTAACCGGAGGTTAAGAGTTAAAGACAAATTTGACAAAAGCTAATTGGACCTCTTTTAATTAACTGGAGGTTAACACAAATTTGAACTATTCGTTTGACAAAAGCCAAACTAATACTATCTTGTCATTTCCCTCTAGTGCATGGCTTCAAGAGAGGGGGACAAGAGAATGTACATGTTCTCCCTTTATTTATACCCCTTACTAATAACAGTCATAGACTCTCCCAAAGCTGCACTGGGAAACAAATATGATTAAGTTCCTTGTTATATTAGAACAACAGAGCCCTACAAAATACCAATAAATAAACTCATTTTCACTCTGTTTCTCACGTAGGTATGGGAACAATAAACTCAAATATAATTGTTCCCTCAAGTTCTTCCCTTCCCATTGGTTGTAAGTTACTTTTCTCCGCAATTAGTGTGGTACTAATACAAGCAGTGGCATGACCAAGGTTTTGTTTCAAAGGTGTCATTCAATGAGTCATTCAACATTTCATTGTCTCGTATTCTAGTTCTATGCATCGATTCAATCCAACTTTCACATGAAATGGGGAAATATCACATATTTCCAGCAACGTTAATTATTGTAATGTAACATCATTACAAAAAAAGTGTTAACACAACTGATTTAGTTACTGCACTGCACATGTACTGAGTCTTAAAGATTGACCCAACTATTTAGAATTTTTCGAAATCTTCACAGGTGTCACTTAATAGAAGCTGCCCCAAATTTCTTACAAAAGCCACAAGTATCTCAAAAAACAAAGAATCCAGTACGCCCTTACACGTATTAATAAGAGAAGCAATATGGGGTTATGAGGACTTACAACCGTATTGCCTTCTTCATCCATAGGAACAACAGCACGTACAACTACTTCTCTTATGTCATGCAGATAAAGCCTGTGCCCATTTTAAAGCAGTGGATAGTAATCACTCTCTCCATATTCCAACTAATCCTGCACAGTCCATCCTTCACCAGCCAACATATATGTCATCTAAGATTTGGACTGGCAGAAATGAAACAACCAAGAAATAGTAAGGTATCAAGCTTTGGCCTACAAGTCAGAATTATCCCATAACACTAACTTCCAACAAACTCATACAAGTGCACACACACCAAAACAGATAACCATGAAGTGCCAAATAGAATTTGTGAACCAAAAACTCCACCTACAAGTGTACTTGTCACTATCCACCCCAAGAGGCAGTCGGGAAAATGTTCCTTTCCACAATATGTGAAGGCTTTCTAGAAAGAACCAAGACCTCAAAATGGTTACTTGTTTACAATTCAGGAATAAGTGTTGGGTCTTTTTTGTTTCCCTAAATAAGAAGATAGTCCTTCCTTAGTTCCATACTTCAAATGGACAGTCAACATTCGCAACATACATCTCTACTTTTTGGTGGATGTAAACATCTACTACAGACATATATCCCTAAAAAAAATTCACAATTGACAATGTTCATCATTCCGCCCAAATTCACTACAAGTACGCTTGTGTTCATTGTGGTACTCAATACTCATGTGTGCGTATCGTATATTATCTACTTTAAGCACTTCTTGAGAAGCAACAGTGAATGTTTCAAAAAAAATTAATAATCACTTCTCACTATCGATTTTATCTAATTAAGAGATACTGACTTTATGACCGTAGGATAACATTTGATATTATATTCCCTCAATGTATATTTTATCTGGACCATAGCAAGGTAATTATGGATTGAGTCAAGTTAAACATTTGAAAACGGAGGTTATGTTGGTGGGCGTGAGTTGTGACATTGATTAAACAGTTGGTGTACACCATTAAAGTGAAAGAAGAAGAAGATTTAGATAGCAACATGCTTTACCCAACATCCCAACATTGCTACTCACTTTTCAAGAATAAAAATCCACTCCTAAGATGGAACGGTGGACATAAAAACAAGGTAGGAACAGTCAAATACAAGTTAAAACCAACATTAAGACATGGGTACATGTTACAAATTTGGGGCAACAGAATCGGGCTTGCTCGACATGAACTCAAAACCCGAAAAACGTATTGGACCTATAACTGTCTAGATTGTGGTAACTCCGCCCCAAGGGAAAAGAAAGCCCTTAATCCAACACCCAAAAATGTTGAGTAATTCCATCGAACAATTGGTGTGCATAACTTCATCAATTCATAAAATTCTATCAAACAATTGGTGTGATAACTTCATCAATTCAGAAATTGTATCGAACAATTGGTGTGCGTAACATGAACAATTGGTGTGCGTTACCATCAACGATTTTCAGAAACCCTATCGAACAATTGGTATGCATAACATCAACAATTCATTTTTTTAAGGGATACAATCTATGGAGATGGGGAAAGGAGGATGGAAAAGATTGAACTTACTATGCAATTAAATATTGTAGGCAACAGAAACCGGGCTCTTCTTCGACGATTGTCGCTAGGACGGGGTCTGAGTAGCAGTCCGGAATCCAATTGATGGTCGGGGACGAAGATGGAGAAAAAGTCAGAGGAAGACGGGGTCTGAGTAGTAGTTGTGTTTGGTGACCGTTGAAGCGCTTGAGAGACGGAGGGAGGTGCTTGTAGGAGTTTCTAGCGTAAATCTGCAGGTTTTTTTTTGGGATGTAATGTTGGTAGTGAGGAATCTGAAGATAAACGTGAGGGAGAATTCGATTTTCCCAAGGCGAACCATTGTAAAGAAGGATTGAAGGGGTGCTTATTGGGAGCTGTTGGGAAATAGTGCATCGTTCAGGTTGTATCGTTTTGGTTGGAGCCGTTGTATAGCGTCGTTGGGAAGAGGTGTAGGACATGACTGGTATTAGTTGCAAGTGTTAGGGGCATTTGTGGAAAGCAAAAAGGAGGAAACATCTTCGTACTTTTAAAAGAAGTAGTATAGATATGTGAAGACCCACAGTATTTTGTGACACCAAAAATTAACGAGTCCTTTTTTTCCGGAATAGCCGCACTCATGCAAAACAGTTTGGCTTCCATGCAAGAACAACACAAAATCTGTGGATCTTTAGCACTGATTACTCAAGAGAGTTCGTCTCGAAATTCTGAACCGTACTATAACCTTCGGTTTGATAGACATTCTTTAAACTCGCTCTAATGTTCCAACGACTCTTTTAGTTTCCACAGATTTGGTGCTTTTCAATTTGCTCTCTACACCAGTTCAAAGACGGCGACATCGTACTTCATAGCCAAGCACTACTTTCCATTGCTGAGGGACAAAACACATGCATCTGATGGAGCATTACTTCTTCCGGTCTTTGATCCTGTCATTGGCTCTCCTTCTCCATGCCAGCCTGTTGTTACCAACCTTGCACATCCGACACAATGGTTCATTGACTCCATCACAAACTTGCACGATCCCATTGGTTCTGCCACCATTCCTTCCTCCAGGGCGCTCTTGTTGCCGTCTTCACTCCATTCTGAAGATGATGCCATGGAGCACTTTACCTTGCTAGGCAATCGGATCAATGACGGAAAAGCTGCTTGGATAGCCCCTCTTGGTAGCTTTGGCAAATTTTCATTCATTGAGCAATATTCGGTGGGGAAAATTTCAAAATAACACCTGACGTTTCACACAAATCACGCATAGGCACCTAACCTTTTAATATTATCAAAAAAACACCTGACCTATTTAAAAACTCATCAATTTTCCACCCGCCGTTAACTTTCCATCCAAAAACAAACGGAAATGCTGAAATGGCCTACACCTGGCCATTTGGAGGGAAACCAATATATATTTTGGGGGAAAAACACATTACTCTATTGATTTCTTCCGCCAAAATCCACCTGTGGGGCCATGGAGTTACAATAACAACTATTTTTACTTTTTCTATACCTTTTAGTTTAGTTTTTCTTTTCTTTTTTTTCACGTTTGTTAGTTTTGCGCCAATGTTTTGTGACTTATTGATTCGTCTCGACAAGACGAATCGGAAAAGTATATATATATTTTTTACTTTTACCCATATATTTTAGGAAATAACCACTTTTAAGTAAAAAAAAATGTCTATTTTCCAAAATATTTGGGTAAATATATAATTTTTTTTTTACTTTTTTGATTCGACTTGACGAGACGAATTAGAAAACAAAAAAATTGAGGCGCAAAACTAAGAAACATGGAAAAAATTCAAATAAGAACAAAACTAAAAGTTATAGCTAGAAAAAGTTAAGTAGAATGGGGATGTCCCAAAATCCCCAAACATCTCCTTCTTCTCCTTCATTTGCTTCATACCATCTCAAGCTTTACCCAAGAAAATGGCACACAAATTTAATCCAAAAAATGTGCAATAACCAGTTCAACAAAAACAAACAGTTACAATAACCAAGATGAAGTCTTATAAGCATTACTCTCATAACAAACCATTGGAACTCCATTGCTCCACATGTGGGTTTTGGCGGGAGAAATCAATAAAGCAATGTATTTTTCCCTTAAAATGTACTCCATATTGGTTTCCCTCCAAATGGCCTGGTGTAAGCCATTTTAGCATTTCCGTTTGTTTTTGAATGGAAAGTTAACGGCGGGTGGAAAATTGATAAGTTTTTAAATAGGTCAGGTGTTTTGTTGATAATATTAAAAGGTCAGGTGCCTATGCGTAATTTGTGTGAAAGGTCAAGTGTTATTTTGAAATTTTCCCTATTGGGAGTGGCTAAAAGATGCACTAGGGCAATTTTCGGAAACACTTTCCAAGGCGAGGATCTACCGCGCTGTTTATGCTTCTCTATTCTCATATGACTCTGATGCCAACCTCATTCAATCATTCTGCGAGCTTTGGTGTCCTTCCATAAACACACTTCATACTCCAGTAGGAGAGCTATCCATCTTGCTTTGGTGCTTGTTGTCTCTGTTAAGGCTTGTTAGATCATGTGCTGGTGGGATGACTTCATCGTAAAATTTGTCATAGACCGGCAGACCACCAATATAATTCAAGTCCCAAAGGGAGATGATGCTCTCCTGCTGGATTATGAACGGTGTTTGTGGAAGGACACCAAAGCTTGCACAAACATTGAATGAGGTTGGCATCACGGTCATATGCGAATAGAGAAGCATAAACAGCGTCGTAGATCCTCGCCTTAGAAAGAGTTTCTGAAAATCGCCCAAGTACATCTTCTAGCCACTCCCAATATTGCTCAATGAATGAAAATTTGCCAAAACTAGCAAGAGCGGCTATCCAACCAGCTATTCCATCATTGATCTGATCGCACAGCAAGGTAAAGTGCTCTATGGCATCACCTTCGGAATGGAGTGAAGACCGCAACAAGAGCGCCCTCGAGGAAGGAATGGTGGCAGAACCAGTGGGATCATGCAAGTCCGTGATGGAGTGAACCATTGTATCGGATGTGCAAAGTCAGCAACAGCAGGCTGACATGGAGAAGGAGAGCCAATGACAGGATCAAAGACCGGAAGAAGTAATTCTCCGTCGAACGTGTTTTGTCCCTCGGCAATGGAAAGTACTGCTTGGCCATCTTTGAAGTTTGAACAATGGAAGGTCTAGAGAGCAAATTGAAAAGCACCAAATCTGCGGAAACAAAAAGAGTTGTCAGAACATAAGAGCGAAATTTAAAGCACGTCTATCCCAAACGAGAAGTTTTTCGGTGCCGGGTGGTATCCGCTCGGCACATCCAGACCATACAAGACACTTTTGGATGGCTCGAATTGAAACCTTATCTCTCCTCTCACCCCAACACTTTCTCCCTCCTTTTTCTCTCTCCAAATCCCTCTTAATATATAGAGCAAGAAGACAAAGTTTTAATTGGAAAAGGAGTCGGAAATTCTAGTCCTGTAACATTAGGCGGTGGCCTCCGAGCACGGGATTTCTCCAATCGGCCAAAAAAACAGTAACTAAAGGGTGAAAACGGTAATATGTACAAAACACAAACCTATAAAAAGAGTCGATGTGCTCTGCTCCGGCACCCTCTGCCTTCAGCGCTGAACAAGAAAACCAAGCTTAGACATCGATGGGGAGACAGAGAGAGAGCCATGACAGAGATCAACTTAGAGAGACAAGAGGGAGAGAGATTTCGCACGAACAAGAACTCGAAATCAAGCCCTGCTCTCTCTTCTTCCCAGAAAC
This sequence comes from Rhododendron henanense subsp. lingbaoense, assembly GCA_020567845.1. Taxonomy (NCBI): domain Eukaryota; kingdom Viridiplantae; phylum Streptophyta; class Magnoliopsida; order Ericales; family Ericaceae; genus Rhododendron; species Rhododendron henanense. The sequence continues at coordinate 25,428,065 of CM036324.1, read as the reverse complement.
CCTAGACCCGGTATCGATTTCTCTCTCTCTCTCTCATCTTTTTATTCATCTTTAATGTGACAAAAATAAATTTTGGGTAAATTATGTGTATTTGTTATTTATTGTTATATTAAGGATGGAGCCGGAGTGATGCTAGTACGGGTGTCGCCCTGGCCCCTACCTACAATTTAAAAACAAAAAAAAAAAACCCTAGTTTTACATTGAAGAAAAAATTATCATTAAAAAAATATTTTTTATCATGTATATTCACCCCTATGCAAAAAATCTGGCTCCGTTGTCCCCGGACCCCAACGAGTCCGTGTCCTGTTTTTTTTTTAAATCATGTGTCCTCGGTTTATGTAGCAGTAGTGGGAGTATTGAATGATACGAAGTACGAATTGGGAGTAGCAGTCTTTAAATTATTTTTGGCGCCGGAGCACTTGAAGTGGCCGTAGCGTGGCTGCCAAAAAATTGGTTTTTAAGCAATATGTGGAGGGAACTGGCTGATACGGGTTTGAAATTTGGATAGCACCAGTATAGCGGGGTTTAGCAGTACCGGAGGCCCGGACTGCTACGGAGCGGCCGATATGCATGTAGCTTCCGGTTTTCAAATCCATGCCGTGTCGTGTCCATGTCCGTGCTTCTTAACTCTTTGTACATGTGTTCCTTTTTGTTTTGCTCATCAATCCATTTTGGGTTGTGGCAAATTGTTTCTAGTGTTTTTGCCGGAGAACTGATTATATCTGTGTGTGCGCGCGCGCGTGTGGGACCTGGTTTGTGTGGTTGTTAGAATCAGTTTTGCAAAATCCTTTTCAGCAATCCATGCCGTGTCGTGTCCATGTCGAATAGTGTTAAGCAATATATATTCTGGAGAGTGAAAACAGAAACTAAACAGGGCATACATCTCCATGCTGAGTAGTTCCCAATCTAAACTGGTCATTGTCTGTATCAATATGCTAAGCATAAACAACTGCAGGAGCCGAGCTCGCTTCAAGTGGATCACATTGACCTCAGCAATTGGGTTTTTTTGACTAGGGATGATTCTGCCGAATACGTCCCAAGCGATATTAGAGTGAAAGAGGATGGGGAAAAGAGGAGATGGTTGTTGATAGCCCTGATAAATTAATTCTCTCTGATAATAGGGAAGCAATGACTCCTGAAAGTGAAGAGAGTTCGGAGGAAAAAGATGATTTGCGGGATGCGGGGGTATACGAGTCAACCAATGTGACACGGGTTATCTATCTCTCTGTATTAGTTTTTTTCTGTTCAGCTGAATGAGTTGGCTCTTGGTACTAATTGTACTTGTCGTGCAGGAAGATAGGGATGCCTTGCTGAAAGAACTTGTTAGTCTTCGGCATCACCTCAAGGCTCTTACCGGTCAACAATCATCACTTGAGGGGAATATCAGTGGTCTGGTTGATGGACCTCATCAAGAAGAAACGGTAGAGGTTGAGAAAAAGATATCATTGTCTGATAATCCGTTCGTTGATATCATGCGTGATTGCTCCAATTTTGTTCGGAATGCTTTGGATGTGCGGTTGCAGAGGGAGGAAACAATTAGAGAGTTCCAAGCCATGCTTTCTATGAAGGGTCAAGAAATTGAATATCTTCATGCAAAGGTAAATGAACTTTCGATATATCTAAAGATAAAGTTATTTCTTTCTTACTTTCGCATCAGAGTTGGTCTAAATCTTAAAAAGAATGACAGCAGGTTTATGAAGGACAACATCATTTTCAGGCTGTTGCAGACAGGGTGTTAGCTTCTCTGGCCATGGTGGTTACTGAAGAAAAATCGATTGATGATTCCATTATGTCTCGTGTTGAGAAGACCACTTCTCTTCTAATTGAGAAATACAATCACTTCCTTTCTGAAATTTATCTCCTTCAGCAGTGCTTGACTGAGGTCGGGTCAGATTCTAGTGTACAAAACGACTTTGGGACAACTTTTCTTGCTACACGTGATGTCTTGCTCGAGCTTAAAAGAAAGGAAGTAGACTTGGCTCAGAAACTAAGTAATTTGGAAGACAAAAATAAGAAGCTAGTGGAACAGCTTGACAAAGGGGAAAAAATGGTGGAGCTGGCAAATGGAGATGTTGAAAAACTCAAAGTAGAACTTGAACATGAGAAAACCAAGTATGCTAACACCAAAGAAAAGCTTGGTTTAGCCGTGACAAAAGGCAAGGCATTGGAGGATCGGATGAATGAAAGAGAAGCAGAAATCTCATCCTTACGCAACGCTTTGTCGACTAAGGAAAAAGGTATTTTTACTGTATCATTCTCATTAAAGGTATGCCATTACTGTTTAATCTAGCCTCCAACCTTTCTTTTCATGGTGTTTGTTTCAGAGGCTGAAGAAGCTTTCATGTTAGCATCCCAGTTGGAATCCCTCAGTGATAAGATAGATGATGACATTGAAGTCCCTTTTGCCAAGTTTGATTCTCTCTCTCTCTCTCTCTCTCTCTCTCTCTCTCTCTCTCTCTCTCTCTCTCTCTCTCTCTCTCTCTCTCTCTCTCTCTGTTTTGTTGGAAGAACATAGTGGAGTTGAATGAATCGCAATCTATTGTGGCCAAAGGTCACAGGAGTTTCGCCCCGACTAATCCTAGTCATCGAGTCCCTCCCCCGTCCTTTGCATATAGGGTAATAGAAGGGCATAGGCTTTGGGGTGGCTCTGGGGAGGTCTAGCACTTCACGGGATTTCACTAAAAAAGGAATAATACAAACTCTCCATTCCGACCATATGCTGAGTTGTCATTTGTTGAAAATACCGACCATACCACAGTATAATGAGAAAAATGTTCTATACTCCCCAATTCTATTCTAGGAGTTGATAAATAATTTGACCAAGTGTTCTTATTTACGGGTCTTCGTTTTGGTAATGAAGCTCTGGACAAGCTCAGATGATGGGTGGATCGAGCAGACCAAAATTAACAACAAATGATATAGTGGCATATCTCAAGGCAGTTGAGGACATATTTCAAGACAATAAGCAGAAATACAGTGATTTCCTTCATGTTATGAAGGATTTCAATGCTAAAAGGTTTGCTCATATTTATCTTTCTTCTACTCAAGAGCAGAATCTTGTTGAAGTTTTTTACTTATTGATCCTAGCGCTACATTATTTTCTTGTTTGTAGCATCGACAGGATAGGTGTCATAGAAAGAGTGAAAGAATTATTTCGAGGGCATCGAGATCTACTTTTAGGTTTCAATATCTTTTTGCCAAAGGGCTACGAGATCACCCTTTCAATGGAGGATGATCCACTTCCTGCCAAGAAACCTGTTGAGTTTGGAGATGTAATTAATTTTGTCTACAAAATTAAGGTGAAAACTGCATGCTGTATTTGAGTGGTGTATTTCAGTTTTTCCTTCAAGGGTTTACAACTTATGGTGCTTTGCTTGCAGACAAGGTTTCAAGGCGATGATCGTGTGTATAAATCTTTTCTTGATGTTTTGAATTTGCATCGGAAGGAAAACAAATCCATTACCGAGCTCAACGAGGAGGTGCGTCGATTGGGTTTTCTTTTCATTAACTTTTACATAATCTGTGGCTCTTTTTTGAGTTTGGTGTCAACTTCCTCCTATTGTAGGTTACGCAGCTTTTATGTGACCACCCTGACCTGCTTGTGGAGTTCACGCATTTTCTACCTGATTCTTCGGCATCAGCCTCTGTTCCTCATACTCCGTCTGGTAGGAATTCTGTTTTGCGATGTGATGACAGGAGCTCACCCTTGCCTGCAATGAGGCATATAGGAAAGGTGATTTTTCCTATTACATTTGTCCCTTCTTCCTCCAGATTTCTTCTTCCATTACTCATCTAATATCTCATGGAATATATAATTTTACTAGAATTCCGTAGTTCCACATGTTGACCGTGAACTGAGTTTTGAGCAGCCCAATATAGGCCATGATAAAGCACTGCTGGGAGCTGACAAAGAGCAGGGAAGGCGTGCTGAAAAAGAGAGAAGAGAGCTGAAATCTGCTCGTAGGATAGAAGACTCTGTCGCTGACCAATTCCACCAGGGTGGGGAAGGCGTGGAAAACTTTGGCATGCAACCTGGTTCATACCCACATGATGATAAGTCTGCCATGAAAGGTGAGTAAAGTGTTCTGCTACTTAACTATCACAAAGGAAGGAACCTTTCTGTTGCTAAAATTGGGTAATACGAGGAAGATTTTATACTTCTAAGCTACTGGAAGTCAGAACTTATCGAAGCTATATTTGACCACTCAATGTTTCCTATTATTTGATAATATTTCATCTATCTCATACACAGGAAGCTTTACGTGTTTCCTATTATTTGCAGAGTTTGAAGCAGGAGATACTGATTTCCATTATTCAGACCGTGCAAACAAGGCTCCAATGCAGCATCAGATGAACCCCTTATCTCATGAGAAGGAAGAACTGCAGCCAACCCTAGTGAAAAAAGTTCTGGAAATTGAACATCTGAAGGAGGAAGTTGAACGACAGATTTTAGACAAGCAAGACTACGAGAATATGAAGAATGAAGTACTTGAGCTGGAGTTGGCTTTGGAAAGTATTATTCAGAAGTTGGGGGGTAATGATTTAGTTGAAGACCCAAAAGCAGTTTGTGTTAGAGGAAGCATACCAGTTTTAAGAAGACAGGTTATGGCTGTGATTTTAGAATCTGAAAATTCAAAATCCAAAGCCCAAGAACTCAGTGCCAGGTTGCTTGCAAGCCAAAAGGTCGTGGATGAATTGTCGACTAAGGTTAAATTTCTTGAAGATTCTAAACAAGGTAGGTCTGTTTCACCTGAGTTTGCCCGGGAATCAAGGGTCTTTGATGCACCAACTGCCCTTATATGCTTTGGCCTTCTCTTGATTCTATATCTTATCGTGTAGCAGTTGATTCTTATTTGACTGATGAGCGTTTGTTACCGCCTCATTATTTTCTCTTACAGTACTTTTAGCTTGTTTGAGATGTAAAGAGTTTCATCATTTTGAACTTCCACAGCTTCTAAGATGTTTGGTCGTAAGATATATAGAAGACCCTCCCGGTGTATATTTTGAGTTTCTCTCAATTGGAAAGTCGGAATTCGTTATGATGCTCTTTAGACATCTTTTCATGTCTTTTTTTGCCATACTTTAGCTATTTTTACCATTATTTTGAGTTCTTCCTTGCTGACAACTTAATGTGCAAAACTCTTCTACTGTAGTTCTGATCAGATACAGTTGGTCACTTTCTCCATAAGCCTTTATGTTTCTGCTTCCACAAAATTTTCTTTAACAGCTTGTGAAGTTAAGGTAGATGAAAAGGGATAGGAAGAGGACTTTTAACACTGGAAACAAGAAAGGGAAAAGGAGAGAGAGAGAGAGAGAGAGAGAGAAAAGAAAGAAAGAAGAGCCACCTTGTAACAGAGCTTGTGATCATTCCCTTTACAACTACAACTCCATTCTTTCTTCCCAAAAGCAAATTGTATCATAGAAAAACTTCCTCTTATCCAATTTTTTCTCTTTTTTTTTTTTTTTTGCTTTTTTGTGACTTGTATAATGTTTTATACCGGCTTTGATGTCACTTTTCAGACAGTCTTTCAAAACTAATTGATGTCTAAAGTCCTTGATGATTTTGTGTTTGTGTAACTGCGGTCATTGGAATAGGACTCCTCCGGTAAAGCCAACAACCATTAATCAAAGGGAAGGGATTGACCAGCCAACAGACCCATTAACAAAAGCCTGTGATGCCATAGGTTCGACGATGCAATTAGGAAAAGTAGAACCTATCCTTCTCCATCCTGTGCCTTGTGTGGAAATTTCAACCTTCATACGATACGCAGTCTCATACGCTATTATTACCACCTTGTACTCATGAGTTGTGGGATTGACACCAAATCCAAGAAAAAAACAAACTCGCGTCTTCAGGCTCTGGTAAAGTTACTGATTTCCTAATTGATGGGTTCCACAGATTTATTTGTTCTTCTGTATCCCAGGAAAAATCCACTTTCAGACATAGGATACCATTCAAGCTACCCACTACATGGACATACTCAATCGATGAATCCACTGGGATTACAACCGGGAACTCCTCACCCCCGAATTGTTCATCATCACAGCGCAATAGATAGGGCCTTTGGACATCTCCTCGGGCATAAAGCCCGAGGAGAATGTTGTCAGAGTTTGTTTTGCTGCGATTCAAGCACTGTTTTGTTACAAAACTAGGGCTTGTGATGAGAGAGTGCCATGACTTGCATACGGATTTGAATTGGAGAAGAGAAACTGCAGGTAGTCTTTAAAGAATCTCAACAAATAGTTCATTGGGTATGTAGTCTGACATTGTTCTTAGAAGAAAACAGACAGATACTCCTCTACTGGATTAATGATAGGATTGATGGTATAGATTGATCTAGAAATAAGAACAATGGAGAAGAAAGGAAGAGTTTATTGATAGATTTGGAATTGACAGATTGAGAGCTCTCGTCTCAACTGCTTTTGATTACACTTTTCAACATGCCCTTCACACAGCTCCTCCTTCCCATCTTATAGCTCCTTCTTCCCCTCTTATACACGAAACCAAAACACAAGGAAAAAATGACTCACCTAATCCACCACAACTAACCCAGCTCAACTAATCCCTCGCTTTACTTAACTAATTATTCCCTCCGTTCCTATTCTTTAGTCCCAATTAGCACTTTTTTACGTCCCAAAAAAATTGTTCCATATGAAAACTAAATGGATAATAATGGGTAATAGATAAGAAATTTCCTCTTTTACCTTTTTATTTTTTAATTAATTGAACTAAAAAAAGTAAGGAAATATAATGATTGAAGGGTAAAATAACCAAGTCAAAAAAAAAAGAAAAAGAGAAGGGTAAAATAAAGAAAAACTGTTTTTATAATTACAACAATTGTGTTACCTTAATAAGTTGGAATTCTGAAAAAGGACTAAAGAATGGGAATAGAGGGAGTAATTATGAACTAAACGGCCCAAGCTTTACTCAGTTGCGTTGCACGTGTTTTCCCACAGTCCAATTAGGCCCAAGACAACGGTTGAGGGCTTTGCCAAATTCAGTCCAGCAAAGCCACCTCTATTCGGTGGTGTATCAATTAACAGGATTTGTGATATAGGGACCGTAAAAACCCTAGATTTCGAGACATAAATCAAATAGGAGTAGACGTACAGTTGTAATGATACGTATAAGCCCTAGTTTTTGAGACCTTGGAGCCGTCCAACATTTGCCCGTTCTCTACGCAATGTGAGAGAGAGAGAGAGAGAGAGAGAGAGAGAGGGTTCTTATTCTCTCTTCTGTTACTCCACCATCGTTGGATCGACTTTTTACCTGTAATAGGGACTACTGATGAGAATGGTACAGTGCCTATTTTGACCAAATAATCTAAATGAATTATTATTCAAAAAAAATTCGTATTTTGCGTTGATTTTTTTTATTAATTATTATTTCATCATGCTGAGAAGAATCTAAAAAGAAAAAAATTACCATCGAAATTCAATTTTTTATTGCCTTTATTTTTGTTTTTATTCAAAAAAAAATAGATTTTAAATTCCTCCCGTCATGACGAAGCAATAATCAACAAAAAAAAAAAAAAAGGTTAGCGCTAATGCCACGAGTAAATTCTTTAGTGCCACGACAAATGGACTGGAGTGGCTATTATGCCCTTGATAGAGAAAGAGCAGGCACGAGTCTTGCTACTTTTCGTTTTCCTCTTCCAATTTGTCCTCTAATTTTATAGAGCAAAACCCAATCGACCAAACACAAATATTCTCTCTCTCTCTCAATTCTTCGTAACCCATACAGAAATCTCTATCTGAACCAAATAATCTATACGTGCATATAGATATTAGAAGAACCAACTACTTCCGGTTAATTAAGACGTAATCGGAAACAACCGATTTTAGAGAGAGACCCTTTTTTCCATTTCTTTCATTCTCCACTTATGCATTTCTCTCACTATAAAGCCCTTCGATTCTATCCCTAATTGGGCACTCAAAAATTCTAACAGCTGATACAATTTGCAGAGACCTACGCAGAGACAAACGCGTTTGGCCCCATTTCGGGTCCCAAAAAAATCTAGAAAAATATCCATAAATTTTTGAATATTATTTTATGGAGTCCTGTAAAAAATCAGCTCCTACGGATATCGATAAGTATTACTTTTGAATTTGTAGGGGGAGAAAGAAGAGCACATGAGAGAGAGAGAGAGAGAGATGGGTTTTGCAGCTTTTGCTTATAAAAAAAAAAAAGGATCGGTTATGCAGAGAGATGGAGAGAGGCAAGGTTAAAATGGTAAGACCACAGGAAGTTGTCGTGGCGCTAAAGTAAAGTATCGTGGCATTAGGCGTGTCCAAAAAAAATTGACGAAAAACTAAAAAATGCGAAAATATATAAATAAAGACAAAAAAATACTCCTAATCAATTTGGATTTTTTTCGCCAAAATAGTCCTAAGTTTCATAAGAACTGTCAACTGACCTTCCGTGTATGTGGGTTGTGTGGACAACCACATGTCAGCAGAGGTTAAAGAAACGATGGGACAACTATTAGAGAAATTTTTTTTTACGGAAGTTTCACTGAAAACTGTTTACAAAGCAACATCACGCACGTCCAAAGTGAATAACTGTTTAAATAAATTCCGACGTACCCAAAAAAAAAGTGCATTAAACGGTTTGAATTTTAATGAAACTTCCCCAGAGAAGAGTTTAATCTTAATATTTCACTCAACCAAGCTTTTCTGAAGGAGGCTTACGCTCACCCAAACGGAAAAAATTTGCTCGATATCAGAAACCACACGTGGGCAAAAAGGAAAGGCTTTAGTACCCAACCTCCTTGTTGATTTTAATAAGGGAATTGTAATTTTGCAAATGAATTGTACGGAAATATGAGTTCAATTTTGTTCACCCGACTTTAAGATTGGGGTAACATTACCTACCATGTTCCCGGTCCTATTTCCATAATCATAATTCCACACAGTTCTCTCTTGTTGCATAAAGTTTACTACTGTACTACAAATAACAATTGCCGAACGAGTTCGGATAAACAGTTGGGACATTTTCTCGGACATGAAAAAAATGGTGTGCAAACCAGTTGTTACACATGATTCTCATGTCGTCTGCAACCATACTACATGAACTTTGATACAATCATATGCCGTTTATACAAAATCACAAAAGATGTAAAGTTCATAAGCAAGGGTTAAAAATGTTGAGCCTTTAAAAGAGAACAGAAGGAAGCAAAGCACCGCCACGTGGTGCTCCAGAAGAACTGAATAATCACTCAGAAAGAAGAGGGCATATACGTCGATCATTGCGGAAATAACAAAGCTCAATGTTGGAAGATAAGCATAACAACCCAGAATACAACAATAAAAAATATGTGAGGAGGCTCCAGTTCAGCTACTTTTGAATGAGCAAACGATGACAATACAAATACCCCTTGGCGTACATAAACATTTCCAATTTGGCGATTAAAAGCCGTACTAAATCCATAAGATAAATATATCCAGATTGGTAAATAATACAACGTAGACTTCAAGAGTATATGAAGCGTAGGAAGTCATCGGACGCTAAGTCTGTTGATTCTATTCACAATAAGCGCTCAGGCTGCATCAGGAGCACAACAAAAGGACTAGGTAGGAAATATAGACACTTATAATACCAAATTATGGACAGACACTTATATTTCAACTGGAATCCGAGGAAGAGAACAAATTGCTTACACATCTCCAATAAAGATGATGTAACAGAGTCGATGTATCAAGAGCTATGGCAGCAGCAAAAACCTCTTTGAGAACTTTAGGACACTAACGTGTAGCTTCAGTTCAGGTTTTCTCTAACAACGTACAGGCCTCTCGTAAGATGGCGGTAGAGAGGGGCAATTTTCGTTCATGTTAGCATACGGCTCTAAGATGTTGTATTGTGGCAATTCCATTTGATAATCGCCAAGAATCTGGCAGAACGGTAGCTGATCAATCTCATTGTTGCACCAACTAGGTAGGCGTGTTCGGTTATTCTCAAAAATCTTCAGCATATATGCATCCCGAATCTGGGAACAGTAGCAAAGAATAAAAGATGTCATGTATAGTGGTGATGATGATAGGAAAAGGTCCATCTAGAGAAACTAGTCTTTGCATATGGTGTTAGAAATAATATCAAACGAAAATACAGTGCCAAGTACTTACGGTGAACTCAGTAACTTGAATGGACTCGTGAATAGGATGAAAGACACCCGCCTCTTTGTACATTTCCAGAATAAAGGCCACGCATGTCGTCGATTTCCCATCACTGTAGACCCAGTCATCTTGTTCCGGAATAGTAAGTAATTGATCAAAGGTCCAACCACGCCTTTCAGTCTCAGCTAGAATTCCATACAAGTCCAAATCCTAAATGATTCCAGAACTCCAATCGAAGCATTAGAAATTAAAAAACATATAAATGCCGTGCATCATCAATAATAGTTCAGCGTTCCTTCCTGTTTCTTATAAGCGGCTCAGAATACAAAAACAACAATAAAGCAACTGGAAACCTCAAATTTCCCTGAGATGAACAGAACAACTCTCACTGCAGAATCTCACTCACTGGATATTACAGATCAATTAGCATGCATAAAAAATAAAAGATCAAGAGAATAGCACAATGCAACCACCACCGCAAGTGGTCAGCTTACCATGATGCAACCACCGCCACTTGTTTCTCCTTATCTTAGTTTCAATTGTGAAAGGATAAGAGATAAGCTGGCATTAGTTTACGTCAGAAAAAGAATGAACATCAATGGATCTACAGGCTTCTTGCAAGAAGAGTTTTTGTGTTAAGATTGACTCAAAGATTAAATTATTACGAGCTTTTGTTTTCATCCCCTCATTTTTCATCAACGTCAACAACCAATCCACCAGATTGGTATGTGTTGCAAGCATGTTTCCTGGCAGTAATGCTCCCATTAACCAAACATGTTCATCTACATATTCTAGTTTTAATGCGGATTTTGAGGTACATGAGAGACTACTGACTAACAGCTTTAGAGACTAGCCAAAACCAAACCCACAAAAAGCATAGGGAAAAGGGTAAATCTGGAACTTAGAATTAAGCACCCTCTGGGCTTTACACAATCATGGTTAGTATTAATCGAGTCTGGTTTAACGTTTTTATAAGTTCGCGGGTTGCGGATATGATTATCTTCATTTATTATTAGGTTATATTAATCAGGCATTTCAGTACTTCCGTAATTTACTGGGTACGAAGAAGGGATTATTGGGTTTGCCCATAGCCATGGGTCATGTTTTGGGTCAAGTTAAAAAAATCAAGACAGTACATATCATTTGAATCTTCCAACCCTTAAGGGCATAAACCCACCACAACCACTTGTAGGCAGCTGGTACTGGACTACTAGTTTTCCAACAATGTCCTAACATCAAAACCTGTAACCCTGAGAATTTGATATCATTTCATATCCACGCAATTCCCACCCATACTAAGTTAGCAAGACTTAACATACTAAGCTCAAACTATTAAGTACAAAACAACTGAAACTTGTATAATGATGGGCCAAATTACAAGTTCAGAAGTTGCATTCCCATTGCTTTCAACCTGGCACTAGCAGTTCTTACTTAATTGACAGAATCTAACCAGAGAAAAAAATAGTGTATTAGGGTGCAACAAACAAGATTTAGAAAATTCAACCAACAGGTTTTTGTTCTTTGTTTTTTAGTCTATTTCTTTCCTATTTTACTTCTCTCTTTTTCCATGGTGAGGACGTTCCATTCAGGAGTAGGAAAAGTACCTCAGTTCCAAGCCGCTTATTTAGAGCTTCATTCCACATATTTGCAGCATATGCTGGCTGCACTCTAGTCCACATAGACATGACAGAAGTGACCTGTGAACAGGTCTGCTAGTTAGAAATTTAACTAAGTTCTCAACGTCAAAAGATATATGCACGTGTAACTGAATGAACACACGGAAGGGAAAAGATTAGTTCCTGCAAACTACGAATAGCCACTGTCATGCTAACCTGTTCATCTGTTCGTTATAAGTCCACTCAAACTACTTTCACTCAAATAGTGAAATTATAAAGTCATTACTTACGATCATATGTATGTGCACTTTCAAAAACCCAGTCTATGAATATTCTTACGTAATGAAACCGTATTTATTCAAAAGTAATCGTCCCAACGGAACCATCTTCCCAATCCATCAAATGAAACCAGAAGTTTCCGAGACAAGAGAATCCAAGATGGTCACGAAACTTTCAGTGATTTAGTAGCGTGGCATGTGCATCGTGAAAAGGCAAGTTTAATGCACTATTTTCCCTGCATCCAATTTTGTTAGTCCATTTTTTTTTATTGAGCTGTCCAGCATAAAACTACTTAGTTTTTCAACACTATCTGTTACAATTGGTTAGGCAATGTTGGAAATTAATGCCTTCAAACTTAAGTTTGAGTGCATTAAATGCATGTCACAGCTGTTGCTTTAAAATGTTGGAACTCCCAAAAGGGACTAACATTATGGGATGGAGGGTGTTAGAATAATACCAATCTAATGAACATACATTCATTTGATGTCAAACTTAATAAACATGCATACCAAGTGAGCATCAAGAGGAGGTGGATAATTGTCAGCAATTGTGTCAATCCAGCTAAATATCATATTATGGTAACCATATGGCTTCCCTGACATGCTCCGAGCATATTCCCATGCTGCGGTAGAATTGAATTTAGCATGCACTTCTGGATGTAAGGGCAGCAGCGCTATTTGTGGATTGGAACTATCCTTAAGAGCCAATTCCCACCATTCATCCCATGGAATTACCACGATAATTTCTTCACCCTGAAATACAACCAAAACACACAATGGAACATTCAGTCTGTTCACATCTCAAGATATCATTACCCTTTTTTAACTCATTTGGAATAAAGTCCTATATATTTATGAGGATAGTTTAGGAAACCCACCAATTTTATGCACTTCAATTTCCACAAAGGGCTAAAATTTTGAAAACATCCCAAAAAAGGATAAGAGGACCAACAATTAGGAAAGGAGGAGTAAGTAACCATGCTTCCAGAGATATATAGAAAAGATACTATGCAACTTTCCCAACCGCCCCTCTCAAAGTCTCACACAAGCACTGCAATCCATTTTTTTATTTTTTTTCCTATTGTGTGTTTATATACAGTTGTCAGTAACTTTTCTTGAACAATTATTTTCTTCACTCTGGGTTCAGTTTCTAAGTTTATGGTTTTCCAAGCCAATAAATATATGAATCTAACCCGGCCCTTCAAAAGTATGACCTATTGAGCAATTATATGATCACGCTTGGCGTTGGAGTTGGGGGCGAAGGGAAGGGAAGGGAAGGGTAGAAATATCATCCATGCATGCAATACCCATGCTTACCTTTTCATTCTCATGTCCCGATTCACCAACCCAAAGATTTCCAAGTTCATCCTTCAAACAAACTGCTGTGTGACCAGCGAATGCACCCGTTACCCATTTCTCTAGTGTTTCAAATCCACCCCACCTACCACGGATCTTTGATACTGCTAAAAAATCACCAGAATGAACATCATCCGGATTGATAGTTGCACGTGAAGGCTGAGAACGTTTATCAAAGTTTGCACCCATGTGTTTCTTCAAAAATTCTAGATTAGCATTCTGACCCCAACCAGTATTAGAAAACAACGGCAGAACATCTACTAAAGAAAGGAAGGTCCCCAGCATTCCCGATGGCATAAGAAACACTGAGATTCCATGTTGCTTTACCTGCTCAATTTTTCGACAAAAAGTCAACATTAATGTGATAGATTTTCCACATAAGTGTATACAAACAAAACAAATAAGACAAGCATACGTATTCCAGCTCTGCTGGTTCCTCCCAAGATTCAAATTTCAGAGTGTGCTCTCGGGCAGAGAAATAATAATCCCAGGTAACCCTGTAGGGGGTCGCAAAAACATATAGATCCATACAGGTCCAGCTGTGAGCTTCAGAAGTCTGTGGGAAGGGACAGAAAGTTAAAAATAAAAATAAAAATCAACATTGGAAGAATTCAACAAGCCTTCACAATAATCACAATTCTACAAAGTGAGAAAATCATCAAACTAGCTGTTGTGTCACACATATTTCACACATTCAGGAATACAATTCAAACCCCACACAACATTGCCTGAACCATACATATTCATCCTAGTTTTAAGGGAATTAGCATTCAGATCAAGTCCTCTTCCGCCACCAATTGCCATTTTGAAGGAGACACGTGGACAACTAATGAAACTAACAGAAATAAAAGCTCACTCATCCATTAATAATTCCTTCAAAGACTCTGTCCAGATGATCGTATTTTGCAAGAGTACCAACATTTTTGGCGAGTAAGACGGATATACTAATGGGTGCGAGTTAAATTTCCACCTCAAATGGTCGAACAAGTCTCATTGAGTGTATGGCTCTGTCCAGGGACTTCAGTTATGGTGACAGATAAACTAACGGGTCGGGTGACTTCTGTTATGGAGCCATTAGTTAAAGTATTACACAACATTGAATTAATTACAACTTCAATTAAGTCAAACAAACACCAAAACTAACTATTTTATCAAGGAGCTACTAGTCCCAATTCACTACCAGGGACTGATGCATGATTCTAAGGTGCGGTGGGCCAACATAACAAAAATAGTAACATACAAAAGGCGATAATAATTTGGCCAGTATAAGTAGTGAAACAGTACCAATAGTATTATTATACACACGTAGATCAAAGTATTTCTAAAAATAACATTATCTTTCCCAAAACTCTAGGTTGGTGAGCGGGTGTTGGATTGTGCAATATCATGTTGGGTAGGCTGTTGGAGCTTGTCCCACATTGGTTAAATATAACCTCCAAACCTAGTATATGAGCTTGGGCGGTCTCTCCACTCATTGCCAATTGGTTTTGAGTTGGATGCTTTAACATGGTATCAAAGCTAGGTTTTCAGAGGCTTTTGGACAAGACTCTATGCCGTTCTCTATGTCATTGATGGTTGGTTCCCCCTTTGTTTGTCGTTGATAGTTGATTGTGGTCGTATGAGTTGAATTGTTTGTTTACCTAAATTGTTTGTTTACCTCACCACGTGCAAGTCTGGGGTCGCACGTACGGGGGAGGGTTAGAGCTTGTCCCACATTTGTTAAATATAACCTCCAAACCTAGTATATGAGCCTAGGCAGCCTCTCCACTCATTGTCACTTGGTTTTGAGTTGGATTATTTAACACTGGCGAACATGTATAATTTTTACGTTTTTCAGATAAATAAAAAACTAGTATAATTCTAGTAGAAATTTAAAATTTGGGTAGGGCGGTCCATCCTTATTCACTACCAACCACTGCTCATAAAAGTTTAAGTCAAGTCAACTATCCATAAAAGCTGATCAACTCCAAGAATTTTCCGGAACAATTAGAATAAATTCAACTATAAATTTTTGTAAAATATGCATACATACTGACCAG
Source organism: Rhododendron henanense subsp. lingbaoense (assembly GCA_020567845.1). Classification (NCBI taxonomy): domain Eukaryota; kingdom Viridiplantae; phylum Streptophyta; class Magnoliopsida; order Ericales; family Ericaceae; genus Rhododendron; species Rhododendron henanense. Next base: position 25,412,663 of record CM036324.1, on the reverse strand, counting down.
ACCAGACCAAACTAAACTAAACTAAACCGAGCCTTGGGTCCTGATCAACTGCGGCCCGCTACATGAATCCTATTTTCCCATTGAGCTCTGTTCAGGGCTACATATGCATACATACTGACACAGATAAAACAAAAACAAAACAGTGATAAAGATCGAACCTTGAGGTAAAGGACGCCGCCTCCCAACCCCCGATCATCACCCGGCGTGAACTCGAGCCGAGCTTCGTTACCGGAAAAGCAAGCGCCTTTCCACCCAACAGACCCGTTGGCAGGAGAGACCGATCCGACGAACGATGGCAACAAGTCAACGGGGCTGTGGAAACTGTTGAGCACGGGCCACGATATCTGGCGCGGGAGGACCGGAAGCACGTCGTTAACCCTGAACGGCACCTTCAGGGCTTCCCCGTAGCTCACGCCAAACCCTAACCCTAGAAAGACGAGGAATAATTTGAGGAACCGAGTGGGTCGGGGAATCATCGTGGGGGTTGAAGAGGCGGATGAATTTTGGGGGTTTTAGTGAGGGGAGTTTTTACATGGTTTGGGGATTTTGATCAAGATCAGATGGATTGTTGTTGATTTTGACTTCTGTTGACCGGACCAAATTTGTTCGTTGGAGCCTGGAGGAGAGAGAAAATAAGAGAAAGGCTCCTGTTTGGAATTCCGGGAGGAGAGAGAAAATAATGGGTAGAACTCTTTTTGATTTGTCCCAAAAAAAAACACTTTTTGACTCGTCAAAAAAAAATTTCTGATAACGGGAACCCGGGAGGGGCAACCAGCTAGCAACCCCTTGGACGTGGCTATAGGAGCTACTTATCCGCCAGTGAAATATCAGGTTTGAGTCATAATTATAAGATGGTTTAGATTTCACTCCATCATCGATGAGATTCGAACCCGAATCTCCGCTAAGAGGGGTGTGGTGAGCGGAGCCATCCACGCGGTGACTTGTCAAAAAATTGATCCCGGAAAATTGTCATCATGCTGATATGCACGGTTGAGATCTAAATGGGATCAAAGACTTGACTGACTCACGTCATTGAGATTGGGGGAAAAAAAAATTAGAAGTATATAATCTGGACCATACGTATCATTATTATTCTTTTGGCTTCGGATATTCTCCGGTCCGTAATTTGGATCGGAGAAAACAATCCAAATTTTAATCACATGTTAATAAAATCAATTCGAACCATTGATCGAAATAATGGAAGGTCGAAATTTAGACTCTTTGCTCCGATTCAAATTAAGACGGGTAGAAGAGAATCCAATTCCTATTGCTTTATTTCTAACAGAGACTTCATCATTACTTTAAAGACCCAATGTTACGAACATAAGGGTGTTCAAAACGCAAGTGTGTTCAGAGTTGTTCAATGAACAAAAGCCAACATGCGTCGACCAACTAAGCTGTGTTCTTAGCTTTGTAGCTAGAAAAAGTAAATAGTGGCACGCGAAACCACTATAGAAAGATATGTTCAAGAAAAGAATACTATATATGAAACGTGACATCGTCCTAAAATGTATTTTAACGTAAATGCCCATAATCCGTTCGAAGACTATTAGAAGGCCATAAATCTCCAATGCACTCCTAAAAATGCTCTCAAGTGAGGCTCGTACTTTGACACCATTACTTAGCACGCTTTTCTCCCGTTTTAAGTCTACAATGGGCTCCCTATACAAGCTCCCAACGCATTTGCCAAATTTAGGCAAGATTGGAGTAGCTAGTTTTAAGTGGGATCCCAAGCTTTTAAATTTGTTTTATTGGGGAAATTGCAAAAAAATAAGAGTAATTGTTAAAAAAAAAAAAAGAAGAAGAAGAAGAAGAAAAAGTGTGCCGTTGGAAAAATCTACTTGCTTGAAAAGTTTGGAAACCTACTTGTTTCGTTCATTCACATCAACCAATTGATGATCGCAATAAAATGCTATATATAAAATTCAAGTTATTCAACATAGGTTTTTCAATTCAAAATTCAAGAGGCAAGTGAAGTGAGCTTTTATCATTTCTTTGGAAATGGAACCTGCACCTCCAAACATATATAAAACAATCAGCCGAATCACCAATTCAATTCTTTTGATGCAGAATTCTTTACTCACGCCCTGTTTCGCTAAAGGATTTTTATTTTTTAAGTACATATTTTTCGTTCTACGAGAAAGGCTATACATAACTTATAATTTAAGAAAAAAGTTTTTATTTTTCATATAAGTACTTATTTTAATACGTACACATATAATGGACTGGGCCTATTAAAAAACCATATAATGGACTTCAGAACAATTCTATACAAAATCGATTACCAAAACTTATGTCGGGGATGTACACATTCACACACCCCTTACACGTCCCCAATTTTGTAAAAAAACTTCCCTCAATCCTATAATATCCCCCAAATCCCCGAAACCCAATCTATTCGGGGAGGGGATAGGATCGAATCGGCCAAAATTGTCATCTCTACCTAAGGTCCACGAGTGTGCTAACTTGCGACGTCCAAGCTCTTCTAGAAAAGCCCAAATCAATTATGCCCTTAAGACTTATTCCTGTATTTTTCTTTTCCGAGATATTCATCGGTACCCACACGCTCTCTCTCTAAATAGTGTATTTCCAAAATTACCCCTACCCTTCTTCCTAAAATCTGATGGACGCCTACTATTAGCTAGCACGACACCAAACCAAACCAATCCAAGCCTTATGTCCCAATCACTTGGGGTCGGCTACATGAATCCGTTTTCTCCATTGAGTTCTGTCGAGGGCCCCTTGTTCGCACAAACCTATTATACTCAAATCTTTGCGCACCACAGCATCTAATGTCAATTTAGGTCTACCCCTCCCCGTAGCATTGCTACCCAAAGCTATCATATCCGCTCTTTTTACTATTGCATCTCCTGGTCTACGGTAGACATGCCCAAACCACCTTAGCCTATTCTCCCTCAACTTCTCTTCTATAGGTGCTACACCTACTACCTCACGAGCCGTTTCATTTCTAACCCTGTCTCGCCTAGTCTTACCACACATCCACCTCAACATTCTCATTTCTGCTACACTCATCTTGTTCACCTGTTATCTTTTAATAGGCCAACACTCTGTCCCATAAAGCATCGCTGGTCTGATGGCAGTTCCATAGAATTTTCCCTTCAATTTTATGGGTACCCTCTTGTCACAAAATACACCAGTAGCGCTCTTCCACTTGAGCCACCCCACTTGGATCCTATAGGTCACATCATCGGCAATCTCTCCATCACTACTAATAATTGAGCCTAAGTACCTAAAATGATCACTCTTAGGTATCTCTTGGTCTTGGATCATCACTATTTCTTCGAGCGCACTGCTGGTGCCACTAAACTTGCACACCATATACTCAGTTTTACTCCTACTTATTCGAAAACCCTTTGACTCCAATACTTCCCTCCAAATTTCTAGTTTTGTATTAACACCTCTAGCGGTTTCATCTACGAGGACAATGTCATCTACAAACATCATACACCAAAGGATATCCTCCTGAAATTGTCTGGTCAATTCATCCATAACTAAGGCAAAGAGGTACGGACTCAAGGTTGACCCTTGATGCAATCCGACAGTGATTGAAAATTCACTCGTTTCCCCTACTGGTGATCGAATGGTAGTGACGGCACCATCATATATACATGTCTAGCATGACACCATCATTGGAAATTAGCTAGCACGACACCGTCGCTCATTAATGCCAAAAAAAAAACAAACAAACAAACAAGCAAACAAAAACAAAACAAGAATTGAAAGGGCTTTTATCTTAGAAAGCCTATACGCCCAACTTCAATCTTCCAGCCCAAACCAACCTCAGTTTGCGGTTGCGGGTTAGGCTTCTTATCAGTTTATCCATAAACTGTGTACAAGCCCTTGGGCCACACAGAGGAAGACCATGTTTGTTTTGGGTTTCGATGGAGGTTTTAAGAGTTATGACTGGAGAGAGATAAGTAGAGAAAATTTATTGAAGATCATTTGTAAGGGTTTCAAGACTCCCAAACGAACAAACCCGATTCTAACCAATTCTTTGGACTAAAGGGAATATGGATGAATAATGACATTTCCGTCAAATAATAAAACTTCATAATTTGAAGACGGATATGGAGGGTCCAAATATTTGGCCAGGGGTTGGGGTTGGATGTCAAAATCATAGGAAAAATGACGGCTCAGAACGTGTTTTGATAATTAATACCCGTCAAGGACATGCTGAAAACATTTGTTAATATTAAAAATATTCTTGACGGGTATTAATTATCAAAACACGTCCTTAACCGTTATTTTCCCAAAATCATATCCCCGTCCAATGTATATCGCTGAAATTATATCCCCTCCAAATTAATTTACGTTTCTACAAAATACATAAAATGCGCCAAATGCAAATCAAGATTAAAAAATTGCAAAAAAGAAAAGAAAAGAAAAGAAAAACTTACCGAACACGGAAAACAATGTTCCTACGCAAACACGTGGACTATCACATTTAGCTCTCCAGAATGAAACCAAAAAGTTTGTACACGGAGAAAAATAAAACCTACAAATTTTTGATCGAAACCCACAAAATCTTTCCAAAAATGGGACCTGTTTTGAGAGGGGATGAGATTCCAAGACACTTAAAACAATAGTGGAGATGTATGCCTAGATATACATAGGAACAAATATGGAGGGTCGCCTTTGAGATTTCGGAGGTCTAAGACGATCTTTGAAAATGAGGCCCTTAATATCCTATCACTTAACGTGTAATTCCTTTTTCATCAGTTCGTTGGGTTTGTTTGCAATGGGAATTATCGTTTAAGAGGAAAAGATGCATCCATGTTAATGATGAACTCACTACACTGAATAATTTTCCCAGAGATAAACGATCTTGACGTCCGATGATCCAACTTTATTCTCACTTTTTGTGTTTTCCTCCATTCCATCTTTACTGGGGCATTGGGCCTTATGTAAAACATATTTATGGGTTAAAAAATGGACCATATAGCAACACATATATACTAAGTACTAAAAACAAGTTGAGCCCTAGTTTTTGGACATTTTTTAGGAGCTTAAGGCTTGCGCCTCATGGGCCTTGGCCCAAAGCCGGCCATGCAAATATGGATGATGGATCCTTAAGTTTGTCCTCGTATAGTACAGCACTGCTTCTCCGGTTGGTGTTTCGGGCAATTGATTTGAGGCCTGGTGTTGGCGTGTGGCTTCTCCGTCTAGCCGATCCTCAGTGTGGTGCTTCTCCGGTTTCGCCGACGATTTGTTGTGGGTTTCCGGTGGTTGGGTCGTTGGTGGCAGGATCGAGGCACGCCACAACTGGTTAAGCATCGAGGCCTTCCGCCGACGCGAAACGGATCTGCCACATTAACAGGTGATTGAAGAGGGAGGACGGCAGTGGAAGGGCGGTGTGCTTCGAGAGGAGCGCAGGGGTGCACCTATGATTTTAGGTCAATGGGATCAAATTTTAAACTAAACATAAAGAATACAAATAGCTCATAATATAACGCACATAACTTAACAACTCTCTGAACTTATTATGGAACCACTGTTCATTTTAGGCATACGCCGACAAATAATCTAAAACAGACAGACTTTTTGGATTATTTTTGTCTTCGTTCGAAAAACCTTTAGTTGGTTAATAATTTTTTACTTTTTAAATTCCTCCGGTCGAGATGAAAAAAATTGACACAAAACTAAAAAAATTGAATAAGGAAAGAAATTATCCGGCTTTATTATTTAAGCCAAAACACCAGGGTCTTGCAAACTTTTATATTCCCTCCGTTCTTTTTTTAGAATTCAGTATTCTATTTTGGGTTGTCCCTTAATATGTATTCATTTTATAAAGTTAGAGGGTAAAAATTGGTACATTTTTCATTTTTGCCCCTAAAAGTAGATTCCATTTTAAAAAATTAGTAAGTAAAAATATAATAATGATGCCTCCATAAAGAGTAAATAGAGAAAGTGGAAGTTAAAATTGATGTGAAAAGTGTAATGAAAGGGATAGAGGGAGTACATGTTGTCCACCTTTTAAGGTCGATTCTCTCTTGCTTCCACTTCTCAATTAGTAAATCACTAGAAGTTAAAGAAAATTATTCAAGTGGTTTGTGCTTAGAGCCTTATCTTTCTTTCCCAGCCGGTCCCAAGCCCGGATAAAAGAGGAGGGTTGTGTGTTAGGTAGCTGACAGCCAGCACATAAAAAGCCCGTCAGATCTTTATGACATGAATCCTAACATGATTACTGGCCCTTAATAGAGCTCAATGGAGAAAAAAGATCCATGTAGCTGACCCCAATTGATTGAGACATAAGGCTCGATTTGATTTGGTTTGGTTGCTTTCATACACCTATCTAGTAAAATTTACAAAAATGCAAGGCTTATACCAAAATCCTACAACATAGTTACAACATCATTACACGTCAGTAGGGCTGTAAACAAGCCAAGCCGAGCCGAGCTTTATCGAGCTCGGCTCGTTTCCAAAAGTTTGAGCTCGAGCTCGAGCCTTAACGAGCTGAGCTGAATCATTTACTAAACGAGACTCTTTAATCGAGCCGAGCCACCCTTAACGAGCCGAGCTTTTGTCGAACGAACTGAGCTGAGCTCGGCTCATTTACTAAATGAGCCGAATCGAGCCTTAACAAGCCGAGCCAAGCTCACGAGCTGCTCGGTTTGTTTACAGGCCTACACATGTCACCACTAAGGCCCAAGAACTCAGGATGTGTAAGGATGTTCTTGGGTCCCAGTGCTGACGACTGGCGTGTAAGGATGTTGTAACTACGTTGTAGAATTTTGTTGTAAGCCTAGCATTTCTCTACAGTATGGTTTGCGAAAAAAAAAATAAGTGGGTTGTAGTTAAATAGTATAATGTCATGGGTGTGTATCTCTAATTAATTTGTAGCCCCTCGGTTGGTTGAAGGGAGGTCGAGGCGGGTCTTATGGAACACAATCCGGATATAATCATCAGTGTTCATCCTTTCATGAAACATGTTCCTTTAAAGGTTCTAAAACGGCAATGTCTGCAGAAGATGGTAACTTTCGTCGCGGTCATCACAGACCTGAACACTTGCCACCGCGCGTGGTTAGTTTCCTCGATCGCTACAAGTTGATTTTCAATTTTTCAATTTTGTCAATTGTAACCCTCAATCTTAGTACTCCCTATCATTTTCATGTTGGTCTTTTTGTATTCAGCTTCCACCCCGGGGTTGATAGATTGTACTCCCCATCGGAGATAGTGGCGAAAAGGGCTTTGCTTGATGGCCTAAACGAATCTCAAATACGTGTTTTTGCATTGCCAATTCGACCATCATTTTGCCGCGCTATTGTTTGCAAGGTGGTTTTTTTTTTTTTTTTAAACTGTCTGTCGTTTGATGTTATCCGTACGTGCCTTGGATGCTCATTTTGTGTAATTTGTCGTACAGGATGATTTGAGAGTAGAACTCGAGATGGATCCCCAATTGCCGGCGGTTTTGCTCGCGGGAGGCGGTGTAGGATTGGGTCCTTTGGAAGAAACTGCAAAGGCGCTTGGAGAAACTCTATTCGATGAACAACTCGCGAAACCAATTGGACAGCTGATCATCATTTGTGGCTACCTTCCAACGACCTCTTTTTAACTAACTTTTGAAATATTAATTAATTTTTTTTATACTTTAAGTATTGTTTAACCACCTTCTAGCCACGATTTTAGAGTTCTACCTAATTTTTTATCTACCTCCCCCTACCTAATTTTGTTGGTTGTACATAATTTTTGTTGGTTGTACATAATTTTTTATCTACGTGTCCTACCTACTTTTTTATCTACCTCATGTCCCTATCTAATTTTTTATCTATCCGTCCCTACCTAATTTTTTATCTATCCCTCTCTCTCTCTCTCTCTCCAACGCCCTGAATCTCTCTCTTCGGCACAGATTTATGGGCTAATTTCTCCGGTAGACGTATGTGAAAATTTCATGAAATTTGGTGGATCATCTCCGGCAGAGGTATGCGAAAATTTCTAAATTTTCTCCAAGAAGAAAATCTGTATTTTTTTTTTACATATCCAGCATCTCCATGGCCGGAGGTTTGGGCTTTCATGGGAACCAATTTCTCTAATACCTTTTTTTAGAAATCGAGAATCGGTATCCATGATTTGGTAGTTGATCAAATGGGAGGGGATTTGGTAGTTGAAGATGGGAGGAAAAGCCTACGTGGCACAAATGGCCAAGGCCATTTTTGGCCGAAGGTTTGGCATGGCGTTGGGGGCTGAAAAATGGCATGGGAGCCCAATAATGCTACACACACAACATAAATGCACAAATTTTGTGCACACATAGGTATCGGATTTCAAGATAATGAAAAGTTAGATGATTGAATTGAGCATCTATAGATATCGAATTAAGCTGATTTTTTTGCGGAGGCCTTAAAAAATGTTTTACATTTAATAAACGGCTCGAATCGTTTGTATGAGATCCAGAGTGGGCCCCACACACGGATCTGTGCATGATCTGTGTGGGAAAAGTCTATGTGAACAGACTTACTGTTATATTAGTCAAACAGAAAGTATAGAACAAAGCATACAATCTGCAACCATGATGGAGCCAAATTGCCAAAGATCCCATTTTACATGATAGTTCAAGGGGTGCAACTGTTTACTTTTCAAATTGAGATAGTTCATTTGAAAATTGCTAAAAGTGTAGGGAGTGTAAGTATAATTTTCCCCAGATAAAAGTGCAATGTTAACTTTTTGGCCCCTTTTTCCATATGGATATGAGCATCAGATTGGACCATATATCTACCACGTTTCAAAATTGTTACCGTTTAAATTAGCTGTCATCGAATACATAATCAGAACGGATGGCACATATGCAATGCTATAAGTTGAACCGAAGACCTGATTAACTTGGAACAAGCACCCATCCACTCGACTCGGGGTACAAGGAGATAAAGAATACTCCGATTCCGGACCCAAAATGAGCATAATGCATCTCCTCTGCTCCGTTAATTCAAGAAACTTTGAAATCTTCATTTAGGTAGATCCGAACTCTTGGGCTATGCCAGTTCACATCCCAAAGATAAAGCAATTTGAATAGCAAGGAAGAAACAAAGCACTGTCCTCCACCACCATTGGCTGCCTGAATGGATTTAGTTGAATCTACAAAACAGGGGAAATCAATCCGAGTCCCAATCAATTTTTACGTTCTTCCTATCGAGTTTTTAGAGAAGGGGAACGTACGGGGATCGATGGAGGACGGTTGGTAACGGAGCTGATGCAACGAGCCGCCAGATGGGCAGCTTCTTCACAGTAATCAGAAAAAACTGCTGGGACATTTATCGCCTTTATCAGCTCCTGAAGTGCACTAGTGAAATTTAGCAAGTCGAATCTAACAAAGAAAAGAAATCCAGAAAAGAAATTTACTCGTAAGTATAGTAAAACCCAGATGAAGCTTTGCCCAATCACACACACCAGGGTTTTATTACATATCGTATATCGGTCATTACGTAATGGAATTTCGGATCTTTGATACCATTAGTAACTTGCGTATCGGCCGACACGGTCCCATATCAGCCGATATATGGCCGTATCACGTTACGTTCCCCTTGATACCGCGATTTAAAACCCTGACACCCCGATGGACAGAGCTATCTACGGGGAAGGAACATGAACTGACCCACACAAAGTTATTGAGAAACTATATCTCCGTACATGTTTTCCATTTTTCTTTCCCCAAAATGGCTCCGACTGGAACTTCCACAAATAATTTTTGTCAATTTCTTTCAATTTGACCTACTAGTTTTTACTAAAAAACACCATTAGCACATGATGAAGAGCAGGAAGTCTCACTGTATTCCTTATTGAAAATATTCTGCATAAGGACACGAGTGGAGAAAAAAGAACGAGGTGAAAAAGAGAGGGAGCCATGAAAAAGAGTAGAGAGAAGACACAAGTTAGACTCGAACAGAAGTGAGTTTTTCCCCCCCACGAAAATAACATCTTGACGGCACACAGATTAATATACATATACACACGCAGAGAGAGAGAGAGAGAGAGAGAGAGAGAGAGAGAGTCAAAGACGTACTATTGTTGGTAACCAGCTCATGAAAGCTGCAACACCAGCATTTGGAGCAATGACTAAATGAGGTAAAGACTCCTGTCCATGTAATAGACATCATCGAAGCAGTACGTAAGAAGCATGAAGCACAATGCTGCATCGTTTTATATAAGAACAAACCAATGCGTAGACAACCTTTGTTATATCTCCGTAACGGTCATGATAACAACCTGAATGAAGCCTTAATCTGACCACTGAACTTTTACCACTTGCAAGCAAGCTTTGATTCTCACTTGGAGATTGGCAAACGCAATCTGTATCAATGCAGTGAGCATATCCGTGAAGATCAATCCTCTCACCATCCCTAGGTCATGAAAAGGCAAAGTAAGAACTTTCTTTTTTTTGAACAGCGAAAAAAGATTTTATTAATCTTTGAATGTGAGTACAAAGATCAAAGGGAGCAAGAAGAAGGGCAACAAGTGCCCATCCCAGACCCAATCCCTTGATTGGCAAGATGCCAACCAAAGAGAAACCCCAAGGGACAAAGCCCAGCCCCTAAAAGGCCTTAAAGCCCATATAAAACAATACCACGCCCAAGGGACGCAGCCCAAACACCTAAAAGGGCCTAAAAGCCCAAGTACAAGGGATAAACCCAGCAATTAAGCCCAAATCACACCCAAACTCTGAAGCGAAAGACTGGAATCCGGCAAAGTAAGGACATGGTACACTAAAAGGTAAAGATATGGATGTAAACAACTTTCCGGACACAGTAAAAAGATCAATAAAATTACATAAGTAGTCCATTATACTGATGAATCAACTTCTTGAAAAACCAGCCTATTACATATAAAGCAGATATTCGTTCTATCTGAACTATATATCTGTTAAATGCTCTACAAGATGATTGAGAGTTGAGACAGATCACCAATAAAACCCCAGGGGAAAATGAGATAGAATGAATGGCCAGCAATATATATTTTTTTTTTGGGTACTTCCGACAAAACTAATGGCCAGGATTTCACCCTGGAGAAATTTTTCACCTCGACAATTCCAAATTCAACCAGAATTTCAGCATCAGGTAAGCAGTAGTTTATCATGACGGGAACATCAGGAACGGATAACCTTATTAATTATTATGACTAGCCGAAAAAGGCTGTGAAGAAAAAATCTAAACCACCAAACGTGCAAACATGAAGCAAATTGAGTATAAATTCCAAACCCCACTTCCAGGTGAATCCAGCACAAAATTAGAAGCTCATGATTTTGACAAGTAAGGGATGAGTTGCTCTGCCCTCATGGTCTACTTGGATTGGCTTTCACCAAGAGCCAACCCGCTGACTGGCACATACAGCAAGCTGTAATAACTGAAAGTATCAAAATGAACGGGTATGCAACTGACCTACTCCCTGGAATTGCCGGTCCTACAAGCTCTACATGCACCTGTAGTCCAGGGAAAAGCGAATTTAACTCCCCAAAGACAGCAAGCTGAGCAAGCTCTTTATCAGGCCCTTGGAATGTTAAGCAAAACTGATGATCAGGATAACCACACAAAAAATAGCCTATAGAATGGCTAAAAAAAAATTAGGTGGCGAAAACAGAAAAAAGAGAGAGGAGTGATCGCTTTTCCTTAAAATTTCAGTTTATCAATTTATGTCAGTATCCTTTGAAGGATAAATGCAGTTTCCCGAGATAATGGGGTAAGTTTTAACGCTCAAACTATGTAGGACTACCTCTTTTCACAAATATTTTGAATCCATATAGCCTTTTGAGGGAGGACTTCTCATGTAGCAGATTTTTCTTTTGGGGTGTTGCTCTTTAATTGTACACTGGCGCACATGCTTGGTACTTATAGTAGTGTGGTTGTTGAAAAAAATGGGATACAGAGCCGATTCAAGAAACATGAACAGCTCATTACATTCGCACTTCATACAAGTAACAAGCACTTGCAATAGACACTCACGTATGAGAAGGAGATGGAAGAGATGATGTAACTTCCAAGCCAATACTATTACATAAGCGGCAGAACCAAAAAACAACAACCTGAACAGTGATTATCTGGAAATTGGAATATATCAATAATGGTAATTCCAAATTAACAAAATACCAAGGTAGTGTATGTAGAGCTCATTGCTGAATTCAGGAATCAAGTTTCTTGCTGCAACAAGTCGAATGGCGTGATACAATGTAAGTGGCTGGAAGGAAAATAAAAAATGACAGCAATTAAGATATGCCCTTACCAACCTAGAAATAATCCTCCAATAACTAGCAATTGCCTAATATAGAGAATAACATGAAATAGAACACGATTAACTTCAATATTTTGTGGGAATCCACAGGAGATTCTTACATACTACAAGCTAAATGAGTTACATGTCAATCCACCATATGCACATTCATGATCCAATTATGTGCTATGCAAACGTAAAACAAGATATAGGTGTGTTCACAACTTCACACCTAGCCCAACTCACAACTAGTGAAAAATGCAATACGCATACCATACCCAGTGAAGAAGCAAAGCAACAGGAGAATAAAACGGTATGCACCTCCATTCATAATATTCCTTCCAACTAAGTAAATGCTTTGGTGTTGGTAATGAAGGACCTGTGTGTTGATGTTTACAGAAATTCAATTAAAATACTTGCCGAAAAAAATTCAAGAAACGTCAATTGTTGCCTGAAGAAGAAAACAAAATCGTTGAAGCAAAAGATTATACCTCTGCATGGGCAACAAATACTTGATAGATTCCAACTCTCAATCAGCCTACCAAGAAAATGAAACACTCAATGCTATAAACTTGCATTTGCTACTGAGAGATGCAATTCCCAGATTCCACACTAAAGCGTTAGTTACACTGTCATTATCTATAGCGCTTGAGGCTACAGTACAAACATATGAAAAGATTTGCAACTTCAATAGTTTGATGAGTCTAATCATGTACATGGACAATCAAGTATTGCATATGTGCTTGGACTTGTTGAATGCTGACATGCAAAATCGGATTAGGATCCGTTACTTTCAAAGATAACCTCGAGGTCTTACATTACCTTTTGAGTTATGGCTATGAATCAATACCATGGTTCATGCACTATTTTAGCATGCTAAAAATGCTAATAGTACTCCTAGGATTTAAGTACACTCTTCTAGTTTAACGACTAAATTATTAGTACAAGAGCTGGAGATATAAACATACAAAGAAGCAATTCGGTGAACAAATCAAACATAGGTACCAAACGAAAAATAGGTCAAATTCTTTCTGTAGTTTCTACTATGCTGGATTCTTTGCTCAAACTAAAGCCATGATCATTCTAAGAAGCATACAGCCCATAACCATCCACGTTAATAAACATTGAGAATAGTGTAGCGTCAAAAATTCCTGTTGACCTGTTCACAGATAACATTAACCGATGTTAAAGTAAGAAACCTTGAAAGATCTGACAAATCAACGGATGCTCCACAAGAACATTCAAACATCCACATTCCAACTCGGTGGACACCCCGTTTTGCCAGGAATGAACACCGAGTCTCCCGCTTTTCACACACCTGACAAGAACCAACCAAAATAAACACATCGATTTTTGATAAACACATCGATTAACTCAGCTAAAAAGGCACAACTGAATAAAAGCATTGAACCTCGCCCATGAACACCCATCAAATAATTTGTTACCTCAACAGTAGCTTCTCGAGAAAATGTAAAAGGAAATTCCTTTAACAAATTGGCGCGTTCCATTTGTTCTTCCAACCTTTCACACTCTTCCTTATGGACACTCCAATGTGAAACCTATATACGTATGTAGAAGAAACAAACAATAGCTTAAATATCACCATCACCAGACAACCCAAGGGAGCTACATAGCTCCCAATAAGGTGAGAGATAACCCGACTGAACAATAAGAAAAATCAATTGGTCTACATACTATTTCCAAATATTTGTGTGTGAATTCATTTTGAACCTTCTAAGAATATACTTATTGATCATCTACTTATAAGTCTGCATCAGATTTTAGTTCCTCCAAATAGATAATATTAATGTGAAAAAATAGCAGCTTGGTACTTGCCCAAAAAAAAACAGCAGCTTGGTTTCACTTCATGATAACAAAAATAGCAGCTAGAACTTTGCTTCATCAAAACAAAGACTACACGCGCACGCGCATACACGTGCATATCTGTATATGTCTATTATTATTATTATTATCATCATCATCATCATAAAGGTAACACCCCCTTTTGGTGTGAACGGTGGCTATGAAGCCAGCTCACACTTATCATTATCTAAACTACCCCTTAACTATCCAAACCCAAAGAAACTGCCAAGTGCCAAGAATAGAAAAAAAAAAACTGTCACCCTAATTTTCTTTTCGCCTCTCTTCTAATTCAAAATCGCGTAAAATCATGTATAAATGTGATGGAATAAGAACCCCCATGTCTTGCTCTTACATTCATTGGGCCACAGATGTCAAAGTGGATTAATTGCAAAGGAAAAGATGCTCTTTTGCTTTTCCAAACAATTTTCTAATATACTTCCCTTCCAGATAGTGTTCACATGACGGCAAAGAAAATTTAGTGAGTTGGCCCGACAAAATCTTACCTAGCCAATCTAGCCATCCTATCTTGCCCACTATGACCTAGTCTAGGATGCCATCTAATAGAATACCATATACATTATCAGAAGAAGTTAATAAAACAACTGATTTATTCATATTAGGATAATCCATATCCATGATCATAAAACTGAACATAAAACCATACCCATCCTAACATGCACCCAGTAAATAAACACGCTATTATTCTTTAACACATACTTTCAACCAAATCTTAGCATAGTAACTAAAGATAGAAGGTTTCGAATAATATCACGAGCGTATAACACATCGAAGAGTAACATAGCGCGACCACCTCGCAAATCCAGCTTCAGGTGCCAACACCAAGCACTTCCGCGCTAGCTCTGTTCCCCAACTTCTACGTCTCGACACCCCACTAGTATCCGGCAGTACTCCACGTACCCTGCTCTATCTCGTGTTATATGTTTGGTTGTTGATAAATCTACAGTCCACAAAGGCAATGAATAAGCAACCATAGCATGACTCGTTAGATAAACAATGCTAGATTTAAAGTCAAAATGTACCTTCTTCAGCTCCGAGCATTCACGATTGAAGTGACCTTCGTGTCTACAATTATAGCACACCAACTTAGATTGTCCTTCTTACAAGCACGCTTTCCTCTCTTGCGCTTGGTGAACCTCACCTTCTTAGGCATCCAGCCATCCCCTGTTTGGTAGCCTTCTCAGGATACTTATACTTAGACCTAAATGTCATGCGTGAACTTGACTCCACCATGTGCGTTTGTACTTTTTGGCTTAGCAGCCTTTAGGCGCTCTGCTTCCAGTTCCAAATGGCACAACACGTCATCTAAAGTTTTAATGCTCTCATTGTGGGTTAAGTTCTGACAGTCTCCCAAAAACTAGGAAGTGAACAAATCACGGTTTGGACCTATTGTTCGTCAGTAAGGTTGTTTCTAGTTGCCTTAAGCTCGCAAATCATAGTTGACGTTTCCCTAAGATGTTTTTTCATGGTATGATCTAAATGCATATTATATGAGTCAAACCTCATAGTTAGACCGAGTAATGTAGTGGCTAAGGTCCCACCATACCTCATTTTCAGCACTTTCCACATTTGCTAAGCCTTTTGACACCTTTTGAACTCAACGATCATGTCATTGTTTATGCTGCTTAACATAGTAGAGAAGACACAACTATCTTTCTTTTGCCAATTTTTATAAGCAGCAAGATTAAGTTGATACTGTTTGGTGTCACCTTTTTCAGGTTCAGTCTTTAACTGGGTCAGGTTCTCTAAGATTTATTGCTCATTTAAAATTGTTAGAGCTTGTCCCACCTTGGTTCAATATAATCTCCAAACGTAGTATACGAGTTTGGGCGGCCTCCCCACTCATTCATAAAAATAACTAGGGGTGCAAGATATGATTGCATAGCAAATTTTCGATCTTGTGACAAGTGATAACTTTTTATTATTTACTTTAGATAGACGTAGCAAAATTTGTATATTGAATATGTGTGTGATATCCGCTTGTGCAATATTTTGTTTATGTAGTGAAATGGCTTCAAATGATATTATCGATGACTTACACAAGGGAGAAAAACTAGATGGAGATAACTATCGGCAAAAAACATCTAGTTTATAATAAATGAGCATGAAATCTTGGAGAACCTGACTAGTCAAAGACTAGACTTGAGAAAAGTGACACCAAACAATATCAACGTGATCTTGCTGCCTATGAAAATTGGCACAAGAAAGATCGTTGTGTTTGTTTTACTATGTTAAGCAGCATGAACAATGACATGATCGCTAAGTTCGAAAGGTGTCAAACAGCTCAGAACTAGTAGAAAGCACCAAAAATGAAGTATGGTGAGACTTCAGCCACTACACTACGTGGAGTAACTACAAGGTTTGACTCATAGAAGATGCATCCAGAGCAAACCATGAAAAAACATCTTAGGGAAATGTCAAACATGATCCGCAAGCTCAAGGCAACTAGAAATAATCTTACCGACAAACAACAGGTACAAGCCCTAATTTGTTCACTTCCTAATTCTTGAGAGACTGTGTCAGAACTTGACCCATAATGAAAACATTAAAACTTTCAATGATGTGTCGCGCCATTTGGAATTGGAAGTAGAGTGTCCAAAGGCTGCTAAGCCAAACAGTTCAGCGCACATGGTTGAGTCAAGTTCACGCAAGACATTCAGGTCTAAGGGTAAGTATCCTGAGAAGGCTAAACAAGGGACGGAAGATGGATCGACGCCTAAGAAAATGAGGATCACCAAGTGCAAAAGAGGAAAGCGCATTGGTATGAAGGACAAATCTAAGTTGGTGTGCTATAACTGTAGAAAAGAATTCACTCGTGAATACACGGAGCCGAAGAAGGTACATTCTAACTTTATGTCTAGCGCCTATGTAACAAGTCATGCTATGGTTGCTTATTTGTTGCCTATGGGGACTGTAGATTCAGAAGCAACCGAACATATAGCACGAGATTGAGTAAGTTATGTGGAGTATCACTAGATACCAGCGGGAAATGGAGACATAAAAGTTGGGAAGAAAGCTAGGTGTTTGGTGTTGGCACTTAGAAGCTAGAATTGAGAGGCAGTTGTGTTTGAGAATAATTGCATTTTTAATGATTGATGGTCAAAGAGGACCCCCGCGTATTTTAAACGTTCCAAGAGAAGCTTCATGGTTTTATCCTTGTTCGTCGACCATTTATTATTGGCAGGAACTGATACGGAGGCTGTTGCCGCCACTAAATGGTGGTTGTCTTCTACTTTTGAGATGAAAGACATGAAAGGGCAGATTATTCCTAGGGGTGTAAATCCTAAGAGATCAAAGAAACTTCTTGGTTTATCCCAAAAGACTTTACATTAAGAAGATACTTCAACGGTTTCCCATGCATAATTGTGAGCCCATTCACCCTCCTATTGCTAAAGACGAAACGTTATGCCAAAACATGTCTCCCAAGACTAGGGATGGAAAAAAGAAAACGGCTTCACATGCATATTACTACTATTTTAGGGTACCTGGTGAGTGACGGAGCAATAAGAAACGGCTCCGCAGCGACCGCAGCGTCTGGTGGGTGGGCCCACGCACCGCGTTCCGCTTCCCTTTCCGGCGCACTCCATTTTATTCGTTCCGAGGGACGGAGAGAGAAGAGAGTCGTCTGGTACTGAGAATTTGGGAGAGTGGTAAAATCGGTTGATGACTATTGATTCGGACCGTTGTTGGGTATGGATCGGGGAAAATTGGATGGATCTGGGAAAACCCGAGACCAACCCAACTTCTATCGTGAAATGGGCTTTCTCTCCGGTCCAGCCCATTTATAGTGCAATGGAGCCATGGAAGTGGGTCCCAAAAAAGTTCAAAACTCCTTCCATGGGTGGGCCCTTGTGGGGTTTGGGATAATTTGATGTGAACCCCACCCAATTTGGGGGAGTAAAAATGTCAATACATAAAAAACTAGATAAATTACAACAAAAAAGAAAAAAAAAGAAATCCTGAACAGAAGTTTCGGTGTTGGAAACCATATTTTTCTCATGGAAATGATGTTGGAAAAACCCGGCATGGACGCCTTCTTCGCCGCGCTCTAGCGTTGCTGAGCAACCATAGATTGGTGGTAGTCAATCCAAAAATACAAGGGTTTGGAGAGATATCATCTAACATGAGGAAGAGACATGTTCCCATACTTTAGAAAAACAAATCATAATTTTCTTGGTACATTCAAATAATTTAAAGAATTCTTACATTCAAATAATTTAAAGAATTCTTACATTCAAATAATTTAAAGAATTCTTAAGCAATAAGAGAATGAGATAAAATAAAGAGGGAAAAAATTGACAGAGTAATCACCCAAAAGCATAAAAACATAGCAAAAATCAATAGAGACCCATAAAATGTATAGGAATGCATAACAAAATAAGTATCATAGGGATATTTTATTTGAATATATGCAAGAAACCCAATCTTACCTGACCTAACTTTATGGATTGGGGATTACCCCATAATACGAATCGAATCCAGGTATAATTTCTAGTAGAATGAAGTCTTGCCACTTGGCTATCCCTTTGTTTTCGTGGGAATAACGTAAACGATATCAGACTATGGAAGAATAAATAAAATGTCAGAGGGGATGCATTGAAAGATATCACACTTGCATTTAGCTCAGGATGTCTCAAATTAAATCATTCTTTAGAAAACATTCTGGTCAATTTTTTATTTTTTTTTGTACTTTCTTGTTCGTCTCGAAAAAGAAAAACCATGGCATATGGAATAGTTCCACACTATCCATGGGAAAAAAACCCATAGAAAATGTATCTTGAAAGTAAAAACCATAGTAGCAAGGGTGTGGGTGAAACTATGTAATCTGTTTTGTTTTTCCAGTTTACCAGAAAATGAAACTATCCTATAGAATGGTCCCATGTTATTGTTAGGAAACCAGTTATAAAAATAAAAATAAAATTAAACTGCTGGTTTATACTTCAATTACTGAATTGAAATACAATCTGGAAACTAATGCAATTAGAGAGACTATAGAAACACAATAAGATTATAAACTGTAATACTAGATTGAGATTTGCAAACCAAGGCCCATGTTTCATGTGCTGTCCTTGAGACAAATTCGCCAGCCTCACCGAGTGTTGAGGATTCGTCAGCATTTGTCTCCTGGGGGCCAGGGCAACTCGGCAATAACTCAACCTCAGAAGCACCGGACTACCTGTCGAACCGAACAGTGTTCGGACTATCGCCCACCAGAGCAAAGGAATTTCTGGAATGAAGTATAGAAGCTAAAATTTTCGGTGTATCAAAAGCGGAAGAGGAATGCTAGTCTTATACTCCATCAGTCATGGGGTGACCTTACAGCTCCTGGTAACTGAATTAGGAAAAATTGATTTAGTAATTAATACAGCCACTATTGCTGCATAAATGTGGGAGTTACTCTGGGATTAAACTCTTGTAACCTGCAAATGTGAAGAGATTCAGACAACTCAAGAGTCTGATGGATTCTTTACTATCCATCCCAGAATAATGTGGTATTCTAGTCCACAAAACCCAAAGCCCAAATAATCCCAAACTAACCCAAACAAGACCACAGACCACAAGCCGCGGGTTCACAAACCCTGAGTCCCGACCACGGCCTCATCCGGTTGTTCGGTAACGACAAGTGTGTGTGCATCCCTTAACTAACTTGGCCTTTTCACCGCCCATAATGAGACAATTCTCATTCATCTCTTATTGAAATTTGCTCAATCTTTCACCGGCTTAAACCCATAGAGTAGGAGTTCTAAACCCACATGGCCCACCTCACGTGGTGTGGAATCCCACATTAATTTGGATTAAAAGTCACCAAATACTCTATGATCATATTCAAATTTTCTGTTGGGCCCGGAGTGCCCCCATGGATTTGGTTACACAATGCCACTCCCTGCGACCGCTCTAAAAACAGACTTGCAGATGCAATATCGAATGCCATAAAAGACTTAATTGAAACCCTTCCTACCACCAATTGGTTTTAGGAGAGATGGTGGAAAAGCAGTCCGACATTTTCCATCATTCATTAAGCTTATTTTAGGCACAAGAATAGCTCATGATATTTCTTTCAACCCAAGAACCAATTACACCAACTGCAACCTTAGGTCTCGTGACTGCACCGTAAACCAAAGCCCCCTTACCACAACCATTTTGACAAGCTTTCGCCTAAGGGGAGGACAGCCCATGGAATTTTGCTCCATGTTGAACTAGAAACTTATGCTTATAAATGGACCTCCGCTTTTCTTACCAGACTAGTCCCATGTTGCCGTTAAGAGACAGGAATGCATCAATATACAACGCATTGCGGAATGTAGACTAACTAGTCTGGAGCTAAAATATATATAAAGATGCAAATTACACAAATTCATGTCCGTATAGTTGGGCAGTGTCTAGCAAATCCATCAATGTTATAGTCATTTCCTGTTCTGTATGCATAATAAAGCCATTCAGAGGGGGGCCAAGGGAAGAAGAGTGGGTCATTGTTAAGATGGCCAAGACCCATTCCTGTATTTCTCCTCAAGAGCTTGTTCCATTGCCCACATCCCAATTTCAGGTAAAGGAACTTATGCCTTCATTTAACCTGGATACTTGCCAGTGAATATTTCACCTCTGCATTTCTGGTCGAAGATGGTGTTGATTCTTGGTTCCCTCCTGCATCGGAGAATCTCATGTAAGTTTAGAGGAAGTACGAGAATGAAAAGCCAGAGACTTTAGTTGCATTGGTGTGAAATGGTAAACAAACAATGACTTTAGTTGCATTGGTGCGAAATGACTTTACAAACAAAGTCATTAGATCCCCGCAGTTGAAAGCCAGAGACTTTAGTTGCATTGGTGCGAAATGACTCTGGTAGGGGGTTTGGTTTATGGTGCGACCAGGCAAACTAAGGTTGCATTAGTGGGATCATTTTCGACTTGTCCCAGAAAAAAGAAAACTAAGTCATTAGAAAAGCCAAATGTAATCATGAATGAACTAAGTGATCCTATGCTTTCTCTATATATCTTTTTATCTCTTTCTTTCTTTTCGTCTTATGACAATAAGCATTACTTACCTGACATTTACTATTTTCTAGGAGTATCAGACCTGGAATTTAGAGAAGTGCCAATGAGGTCCCGATACTGCAGGGTTTAAGGAGGATCAGAGATTAAGAAAGAATCAAAACTTTCCTACTAATTTAAGCGCTTGGGTATGTTATTTGACCCTATAACACAATTGGTATCAACTTCTATCAAGAATTCCACGGACCATCGGAAGTATCTGACTTTAGCTATCTTTTTACAGATTTACAAGGCGCAAACCAGTAGTCGAAATGACAACAAGCGAAGTCCCACATCGCTTGGGTACCAAAGTAATATGCAGAATATAAGCGTGAGGGCACCCTCACTTCTATAGCTAGCTTTTGGGGTTGAGTTCTACCCAAGACCGTGTAACATGGTATCAGAGCCGGGTATGCCAAGGATGGGTAGGGTGCGTGTCCCTGGCCGGCACGCGGCAGGTGCTGCCAAGTGCGCACACTAGACGTGAGGGAGGGTGTGAAGCGAAGTCCCACGTCGCTTGGGTACCAAAGTAATATGCAAAATATAAGCGTGAGGGCACCCTCACTTCAATAGCTAGCTTTTAGGGTTGAGTTCTACCCAAGACCGTGTAACAAGGACCACTAAAGCTGACCGACATTTTGCAGTCTTACATAACAAAGCTATCAAGAACTTTTACTCAAGTCTGCCGATTTCCAAAATGTCGCCGTCTATCAAGATGGACATGTAGAAAACCACATGATATACACCATACAGAGGTGCATTTGTCCTAGTCATCACAATCTCTTCTCTGTAAAAGTTGCGCAGATTCATGTAAGTGCAAAATGATCTAAAACACATCTCCCAAGGTATTGTATATCGCATGGTTTGTAGGATTGGTTTTATACAAAGGAAAAGTAGTCTCTCAGTCAATTGGTGCATTCCAAATCTATAAACTATCACCCACCGGAATGGTAATCCAATCTCATGTTTAACCCAGCCAACCAAATGAACCCTAAAAGTCAATAGAGAATATGTGATCACTCACTCTGATGCCCACTTGACAATCAATCAATTTCAATTTTAACACCAAAGAACGAAACAATTGGCCCATCCAGTCATCACCAACCATTATCTATTTATCTCGCGCTTGTAGCAGTAGAAATCTACTCTAAGTTGATCTGTTCCTTGATCTTAGAACTTCAGAATTGTAATTTCAAGTCGAAATAAAGTGGAAGAGAGAACATATATTGAGTAATATATTTGTCTCTTGTATATAGCTTTTGCTAATATAAAAGGAAACTCCATGTTTATTCCCCGACGACTCCTCATGGTAGGTTCAATTTCAATGTATCTGTATATTTTCCTTCTAACACATAGGAGGATATATTCAAAAGGTAACTGCCCTTCACTAAGAAACTAATTCTTAAGTTATGGTCAGAAAGACTATTGTTGCAAGACATACCTTATCTAAAAGATTCTTTGATATCCCATGGCCCCTATAAGAACCTGGCATCGGAGTGGCTTTCAAATTCAGGCTCTGTCTGAGCTTTTCCTCCTAATTCCAGTTTAAAAAGCCGTTTAGATAGACTAAATGCAATCAAAATAGAGGTGCTTCATTTAATAGCCTACGACAAGACATTAGTGACAAAATTCTAAACAATTAAAGTTTACCTTTGGCTTTGAGTGAAGGCGTGTTTTTTCCACTTCTTTGGCATATGATTTTTTCTCCAGCTTATTCGAAAACTGTAACCAGAAAAAAAAATGTAAATAAACACCTGCACGTGGTTAACAGAAGTCACCATTACATCTTCAAATATGAAGATGGTTTACATGAGATAGAAAGGGCATGAGATCAACATATACCTCTCTTTGTTTTTCAGCTCTTCCATCACTTATCGAGCCAATAGAAGATGGGGCAGGCTTTGCGATCCTTTGATCCATACTAGCTCCTTTTAGCGACCTGATCTAGGTAAGTCAATAAGATTGTTTTCAGGGGAAGACTGACTATGACTTCCAAATTAGAGAATCAAATATAGTTTTTGACAATACCATGTCATAAATTTGCATTCATGATCTGGTACCAATACTCTGGATAACATGCTCTGGGAACATTTTATTTTCACAAAATTGTAAAACGAGTTTTACAATTATTTCTGGTTTACGACGGTGGAGCATCAAAAAGAATAGGCATATAAGTGAGGTAGTTAAGTAATCTGGCTGATTGGAATATTGGGTGAAAATGGCACTGCTTGACTACATACAGCTCGGAAAGACAAGGGCTTTGGATGCCATAAATCGTTCGTGACAATGTGTAGACTCAAGTTACAGCAGGTTCTAGTCGGCCATATCGAATTACTTTGAATGCTAATGAAAGCCCCACTGAGATTGTTTGGTCAAACTCATATGCACTGTAGCACCATTACTGCACTTCTACTTAAAGAGAGTTACATGGAGTGCAGAAGAGAAAGAATAACACCGGCTAAGGCTGCAAGAGAAAATTAGATGAAAGAACTGCATATCAGAATTCAGACCCCAGAACAACATTGGCATTTTCTAAAACAATGAGATATTTGAACGTTTCAAATAAACCAGACTCAAACATTATACCTCGCCAAGGGAGAATTCAAGCTTCTTCCCAATTGACCTTTTTGAGCATCCATCTTCTCTGCTGCCTTCCTCACTCTGAGAACAACAAAGTTCAGTTTACAGCTCCAGTAATTCGATTAAATCAAAGAAAAGATTAAACACATACACAGTGGAGATAGATTGTCTATGTGAAATTACAAAATGCACACAAGAACAACAGAGATGACAACCTTCCCATATGCACCATGGTTTAACATTGAGGCAACGTGATCCATGCAAACACAGTATAATTACTACACATTGCCAAATATTGTACTAGAGTGACCGCATTGGACACAATGCAGGAAATATTTTTTACCGAAATCTAACTCTGTAGGAGTATAATTTTAAAAACTATTCTCCAATGATGATCCGCCAACAGACTTTGGAAAACAGTAATGGGTGAGACAAGGAACGCAGACAGAGCAATTAAAAGGCCACTAAGCCTTTCGGTAAACTTCATACAAGGAATGTACTAAAGTTTGTAGAGTTCTGCACTTAAAACGATCATATTATTGTCAAGTAACTATGTTGGTCAAATCTCATTTAAGTTAGCAAAAGTGTAGGAAAGAAATAATATCCACACTCCACTTTAGCAAAACAAGGTTCGAAATTACCCCTCGTTCTCCTTTCGAGAAGTCAAAGAAGTTGAGAACTTTTGCTCCGGCCTGGCAGTTGACACCTGCCCAATGAGGCTGAGATCAAAATCCACAAAATTGAATAATTTCCAAACTCACTGCGATCAATGTAACAATATATTTCAGAAAAGATAGCCATAGATATACGAGCCATAATAATCATTAAAGGAGAACCAACCTCCTTTTCTCTAGAAGACATCTCATAACTAGAACTAGAAGATCTAACTTGGTTGAAATTGTTCTGAAATGTCTTAAATGCCCGCTTAACAATGTCTTTATCCCCCATTTTCTCCATAATAAGAGACTTTCGAGTCATGGTGGGAGGAGTTGATTCAGAATTTGCAGGACTCAAACTAGGTGACATGTGCAGTGGTGGAGGAACAATTTCCTTTCTTTCTCCTGCAGAGAGATTCTTGCTCCTCGGCAATGCTAAACCACTTTCCCTTTTTGTTATGGACCGCGAGGCAGACATTAGAGTGGGGCTTGGCGTTGGTTTTGCTAATTTCGGTGTGGAAATTTGTCGTGACTTTTTCGGTAAAGGAGATGCTGGCTTCTTCTTTGTTCCTTCCAAATCCCTCTCCTTTCTGGTGGGAATTATCTGAACACCACAACATGTAAGATAACAAAAAATTCCACAATTAGAACCTTAAGAAATAAATAAAAAAAACTCAGTCCTAATTGTCCTCCAAACAAAAACTGATTAGAAAATCTAGAACTTGACCTTCTCAGAAATTTTCGATGAATCCAAATTTGCAATATCCTTTTCGATTTCCACGTTGTTTCTTGTCTCCTCCAATACCGATCGAAATTGCACCATGTTCTGAGCTCCATTCAGATTAGTTTCCTCTTGAACAACTACAGGGAGAAGTTTCACATTCTCCTGAGATCCATTAATACAAGTGCCCTCTTGAACTACAACAGCCTCTTCTAGTTTGCTCAATTCAAGGCTATCTGGTTGGCTATCAAATTCCTCCTTTGCTCCATCTACCAATGAGTTTCGACACTCTATCGTGCTCGTGGCACTGTCGTCGGACTCATCTAAGAGGCTGCTATCCAATACATCATTTGAATCACTAACTTGCTCAACTTCTTCAGCTGAGCTTTGACACATGACTATATCAACCTCAGTGTCAGTCCCAGAAGTGTTTCTGTGATGAATTTCTTCACCATTTAAATCATTCATCGTCGACGCCTTAATTTCAGGTTGCTTCTCCTCCTGCCCCTGTGGTTCAGCCTTCCGAGAAGCGACTTTCTTGTAATGAGCTTCAAAGTAAGCCTTCTTCTGAGCTACCGATCCAGGTGCTGAGAACTTCTCAACTTCTTCCAAGTACTTATTTTGCGAAAAAGACGACCATTTCTCCCACGAAAGCAAATCTCGCTCAAACCTACCGAAAGAAACCGATCCTTCCAGAGTAGCACCAGAGGCAACTGACTCTCCCACCTGTTTACAATAACACAAAATCACACACCCATGGAAATTTTCAACCTAGAAACAGATTGGCAACTCACAATAACACACAGTACGAAAATTCTGCAACTATGAACTGGAAACCAAACATAAATCTACAAACAAAGAAGCTAAATCTCTCTATCTGCAGTAGTAGGGAATATTTCAACTGGGTAAGTCAGTATTGATCAAAGGACAAATGGGTTTACCTCGTTTTCAACATCCAGTGCAGCTGCTGCAGTTGATTCACCCATTGATTTCTCTTTGAAACTCAATCTATAAAGGTTTGAATTATCAAAAAGCTACCATAACAATGTACATTTTCACATCAAGACCTGTAAAAGGCAAGGGGGACTCATGGATACACTCAAACCTTTCTGAGGGACCCTAGAACAAGAAGGATCTCTCATGAAGACAAAAAAAAGATTAAACAATACGTGAACAAGAGAAATGAGCATGTGCTGTGTTTCGATTATGGTCTATATTGTCAGGTGCAATCAAGCCTCCAGCCAGCCCACTGTGGACCATGCTATCCGTGGGATATGGACCATGCTATCTGTGAAGCCCACAAATAGATTAATTAAACACATGGAAAAACTATTGTTTGGTTCGGTAATCGTAGCCACTAGCCACGCCTTAAATTTGAAGGAGCAGAGTGTTGATAGTATCCAGGGGTGCTGTAGTGCGTCCAATGCCCGGATTTATAGGAGCTCGGATCAATTCGTGCCGAGATGAACGGCCGGATCGGCCGCACTTCACCATTTCTCATTCCCCAATCCCCCTCTTGGGTCTTATATGTGTAGGCCCTACCTTATGTAGGAAGATGTTACAAGTAACCATTTTATCAAAAAAAAAATCTCAAGATTCCACAAGACCCACGTGGGACCCGTACACATCGGACGGTTGCAAAAATATCTGTGTCCGGATCTATGTCCAAAATATCTTCTCGTTTTAAAATCAAAACCTTAATCCATGTCTTTT
The DNA here is from genome assembly GCA_020567845.1 of Rhododendron henanense subsp. lingbaoense. NCBI lineage: Eukaryota > Viridiplantae > Streptophyta > Magnoliopsida > Ericales > Ericaceae > Rhododendron > Rhododendron henanense. Next base: position 25,385,873 of record CM036324.1, on the reverse strand, counting down.
ACCCATTTGTTCAAATAGCATTTCAACACATCTTTTTTTTCTTGGAAGACATAAATGGTTTATTTTCTAATTTTTCGTCCAAATTTTCTACTATAGAAATAGGTGATAGAATAATGTGACTATCCAAATTCCAGTAACCCAAACATTTTTCTTTTTCTTTCTATATGGAAAACCCTTTGTCAATGGAAACCCCAAAACAGAAGTAGGAGAAACAGAAAAGTTGCATCTGATTGGGAAATGACTTCAATTTAAAGGTAGATCTTTTTTACTAATAATAATGCTGTTTCTATAGGGAGTGAAAAAGGATGTACTTTTGGGAGCTTTTCCTTTCGAGCGCTACTGAGATTTTTGGAAATGGAAGAGAGGAAAGTGAGTGCAATGTGGACATTGTTAATGAAATTCAAAAAGGATTACTTTTGCCTGAATTATGAAGATTCAAGAAAGAAAATGTAGCACATTAATTTGATGAGAGAGAGAGAAAATATGTCGTACCTGTAGAGTTCTCGTCTATGGAGATGAACAGACCAGTCATGGAAGTAGAGTAGAAGGCAGGCCCACTGAGGGAAGTAGAATAGTGAAGAGAGAGAGAGAGAGAGAGAGAGAGAGGATGGAGTGGGACGCGTGGAGCCCCACAACTTAACTAGTAGTTCTCCACTGCTACTCCGTCCGGATTAAATAGTTCCTTTTTAAATTTATGTCATTTTTTTAATTAATTATATTTTGTAATTTATAATATTTTACGTAATTTTGAAAATATTGTCTTATAGAATTAATTGAGATCTATCAAATAAGATCCATATTGGATATAAAATCCATTACCAATTTAAAAATATATTAACTCATTTTTTATCCGATTAGAATTAAACGAGAGACTATTAAATCCGAACGGAGTGACTACTATTTCTATTGATCAAAACCCATGAATCCGTTCAAAAAAAAAAGAGCCCACGAAATAATTGGGTTACTAATCGATCTCAAAAGTTGAATATTTGAAACTGTCATGCTACTCACACATCAACTATATTGTGCACGGTTGCTGTGAGGGGCTCACTCTGGGTTCCACACAAACGATCTAATCCATTCGTTAAATGTAAAATATTTTTTTGAGGGTTCTAGCGAAAAAAATCAGCTCAATCCAATATATATAAGTGTATTTGAAACAACAACTATGCGAAGCCACAATCTTTTTACTACTACAACAAAAGCCAATTTGTCTTTTTTAGGAAAAATAAAATTTAGACAATTCAGTTCGATTCGTTCGATTGTACTGATTTAGTCAGGTGATCTGTGATAAGGTCCTAACGATCGAAGTTCGATCGATCGTACTTCGTTACACAAATCGTAATGTTTGAACGTAAAACCTGAACACCATTTGGAAGCCTAGTAACTTTTTAAACCTGTTTCGTTAAGTTTATAGGAGTATATTAGTATTGTTTAGAAAGAGGTGAGAGAGAGAGAGTTATTAACTCGACCTATAAACAAACCAATCTACCATTTTTCACAATCCATTTTTGAAAGCCCTAGTCCTAATAACCAACTCCTCCAATTCCCTGGATTATTATCTTCCCACCATATACTAGCAGTACTTCGGCATAGAGAACACAAGGGATAGGGTGGCCACATTAGACTGTTGATCTTCAAAAATACTGTATGTCAAAAAGATTTTAAGAGCATGTGACAAATAGGAGATGCTCACATGCTCATCTAAAGTGGTACTGTCATAAGGCTGCAAATGAACCGAGCACCTCGCATGCTCAGCTCGGCTTGTTTTGCTAACGAGCAGAGTTCGAGCTTGAGTTTTCGGCTTGTTTGGAAAACGAGGGTCGGCTCGATTAGGAAGGTTCGTTTAGTTAATGACTAAGCTCAGCTCGTTAAGACTCGAGCTCAAGTTTTTTGGCTTGATTAGTAAAAGAGCCGAGCTCGACAAAGCTCGGCTCGGCTCGTTTGCAGCTTATTGGTACATATGAGAAATTGAAAATTGGTTGAAAATGTCACAAAAATTAGCCAGAGAACCTGAAAGAGAGAAACCAATGGTGGATTCAAGCCAAAAATCAATTTACACACCACAATATTCAGAAACTCCAGGGGCACCTGATAAGCACATTAAAGGTCAGGTAAAAATGAAAGGTGGGACCCAAAAAATGAATACAGTACATCATTTGAGGGTAATTTTTGTACCCAATAAGTGGAACGTAAAAAAATACCTACACCACAAAAAGGCTGCTGGTGTAACGGGATGAAATTGTCAAAAACATTTATTTGGGGATATTCTCTGTTTTTTTGATGTCTTATTGGTCCAGACGTCGCCAATTGGATTTTCTCAAGGAAGCACAGCTCTGAGTTCTTTCCTATCTGCTCCAAATGTCTGTAACAAAGATCCAAAATCAATTGATATGATATAGCCATTGCAATGAAACTCTCCAAATAATGACCCAAAGATTAACCAAGACATATTTTTCACTTTACTAATCGATAACACTCGATGACAATCCAATACCAAATCATGTGCACAAGTGGTAGGGCACCATTCAATACATACTCTTGTTTGACTCCGAAAAAAAACATGTCGAATTGCAATGACTGTCAGTGTATAGCATTCTGCTTTAAACTTTTAGTTGATTGTATAGCCCTTAGTAGAGCAAAATGAAGAAAAATGATTTATTTAGCCAATCTCAATTGATTGGAACACAAGGCTTAGTTTGGTTGGGTTTATCTAAGGGCTTTTATTTCAGTCTAATCTACTGAATAGAATTTTAGGGACAAAAAAGCTTACCTCAACTCCAAAGTCTTTAACATACACATTGGTGAAGAGTTCAAAGGGTTCTGGCATTGGGCTTTCCTGAAATTCCAGGGAAAACAGATGTAACTTACTTATAAAGGGAAATACATAAAGGTTAAATTCAAAGGTGTTTCGCTATGACAAAATAAGGATGAAGATATAAAAGAAGACAGGTTTCTCACCTTGGCTTGAGCAATGGCATCATCAACCTTTTTTCTGACTTCCTTCTCAATATCCTACAAAGGTGTATGCAAACATATAAGATAGGACGAGAACAAAAATCACCATTATGCAGATGCTCTTACACAAGCCATGACCAAAATCTTCACCAAGATGCCATGAGAAAAATTAGCAAAAAAAAATTTCATAACTGAGTTTCAAAATGGAGAATTTTGTTTCGAAATCTAGAATTTCTCATAAATGCAAACATGTATAAGGATTTTAAGTCATTAAATACCTTTAGCTCCTTTTCAGTGGCTAGGTCATGAGACAGAACCAGCTTTCTAATTCTTTCAAGTGGATCACGCTCCTGGCATATGAATTACACATCCCAAAAGTTCATACATCTAACATTTAATATCAACAAGTAGTAGTTCCATTGAGAGAAAGAATGTTACTGAGAATACATATCCACCTGTCTCACACCACTAATTTCGTCACGGGTGCGGTAGGTGCTCCCAGGATCAGACATAGAGTGACCATGGTACCTGTAAGTGTCCATTTCAAGAATCTGAAAACAGACATCACAAATGAGAAGAAATTAGTCATTTCCAGGTTAATATAACAACAAAAATGAAGCTGAAAATATTCCAAGCAACTTAGGTCAAATAGTCTCATTAATTATGAAGAATCGGCACGGGTAACCTATGTCCACCATTACGGGACAGTACAAAAACAAATAAGTAGGATTATACATCTCTTCCAGAACCTAGTTTTATCCTGTTTGTACAGCTTTCACAAAAAAAATGTCCCACTATTTTTGCCAACGGCTAAAAGGCTACAACGCTTAAGATGCATGTTAGACGCTTCCTTAGAAATATCCTTGCTTCTCACGGCAAATTAAAAGGCAACTAAACAGAAAACTAAATTTATTTGGAAAAAAAAGTACACCCCGTTTAGTTCCAAGTAATTGGGATGGAGAAATCTCTTCATCCATGGCATTTCTTTAGCGGCCTCTGTACAGCAATGTAGTATGGGCTTTGCGAGGGGTATAAATGGGAAGAAACAAGATGCAGGTTCCATAGACCGTTTCGCCAATATAAAGCAATAACATCATCGAATGACAGATAAACCTGATAGATGTACTCACAAGGGGTCCATTCTTCAAAGCATGTTCCTTGGCAAACTTGCATGCTTGTTTCACAGCAAAGGCATCCATACCATCTACCTGTTTCAGAATATGAACTATGTGATACACACAAAAAACAGCTCATGCATGGCAGTAGAATGACAATAACTTCTTCTATTCATTCACCTAGAAATAGAATTCAATAATGGCATAATATGGAGGGAAAAGATTCACAACAAGAAGACACCATAATAAGTTTAAACTTTAAGTATCTACTAATGTACGCTCACAACAAGAAAGCCATCATCCAGTTCTTCTAAACACAAGTTCAGCTGCGTTCGTTGGATCTCACTAATCTTTCCTGCAAATTGCCAAAGGCCCAAAAGGCATTTTGCAGTTCCTAGGTAAAAACTATTCAATTGAAAACTTGATAGCAAAAAATTAAGAATCAAAAGGCATGTTAGAGAAAAGAGATTGTCAAATCAATTGCAAAACCTTTCATAATCAAATCCAGCCCTTAATAATTGTCCATCAATGAAGAAAATGGCAACCAAGAGAAGAAAAAACAAAAACTTCATCCTTGTTGACTCCAAACTTTATATCATACTGACAACCTGATGCATTATGCTCTCTCTCATTCCATCCTCTATTCCACAGATAAGTTACTTCCTCATGACACATAAATCAATACTGCCAAACAAACCGTCAAACAAGTTGAAATTTTACAAGTTGTCAATGTGAAACTCCAATCAGATAAATTAACATCTTGTTTTAAATATGCACTCAGGGCTGTCACTGAAAAACAGTGAAACATCTACTGCTTGAATTACTGTAAACAAGATCAAAAAAATGTAGAGGAAAAAATCTTTCCAATGGTATACGACAGCAATAACATAATCTAAAAGAACTAACATTTCTAACCGATTTGGTCTTTAAAAAAATAACCAAAATGTTCAGATAACAACAGATCAAAAGAACCGTCCAGGCAAAAACAAACACCTCAAAACCATATAGAATTCAATGTTACCTTCAAACCAGGAACGTAGTCCCCTCTTTTGTAATAGGAAGGACTCTTTGCAGCTCTCCATTCAGCAGTTCCCATTCCATCTGCAACAACATTTCAAAATCAATCAAATCAGACACATATATGTAACAGACTGTTGAATTCGGTGTCCAAATATTAAATTCTTAGAGCATCTCCATTCAGCTGTTCCCATTCCATCTACAGCTCTCCAGTTGATGAATCTTTTTATACAAATTTAAGCTTCGATAGAGTTTCACCCATGGGAGTGCTAATGAATCTTATAACTCAGCCATTTCATTGCCGAGTTCAGTTACTAGTTACGTTCAAACTTGAGGTAGATGCTTGAGTAAGGGTTGGAAATAGTCTTACAATGGTTGTTTTCGCACACTAGAATTGCAGGGAGATCCCAAAGAGCAGCCATGTTAAGGGCCTCGAATAACTGCCCCTGATTTGCCGCGCCATCACCGTACAAGGCAAAAGTCACATGATCTTCCTTTGAGTATTTCTGAGCAAAGGCCAATCCAATACCTAAGGGCACCTGAGCCCCAACAATCCCATGGCCTCCGTAAAATCCACCTTCCTTCTTGTAGAAATGCATAGATCCACCCTTGCCCTTTGAACACCCAGCCTGGAGAGAGCATCACTCTAGATATTAAACGCAAAATCGAATAATGGGGGAGTAATATATGACTTTGTGGCGATCAGACCTCCTTGGGGTGGGGTTTCTAACCTCCAAAACTCATAAGGCCGCCAATCTTTTTTATTCTTGTTAAGTTATACAACATCTACATGTCTTATATAGACTCAATTAAAAAAGAAGCACAATAACAAAATAACATCAAATAAGGATAAGTAAGGCTCCATTCCACTTTCTCAAATAAGGACTTAAAAAATAAGGAACTATTTTCAAGCTTAAAAATAATGAGCTTACGAAAATAATTTTTCAATTTCTTTTTGCAGAGTTGATAGATCTCATCGAAATCTATCAAACAAGATCCATATTGAATATTTTTTTATTTCAGTAAGCCTATTATTTTTAAGCTTGAAAATTACAAATAAGTACTTATTTTTTAAGGGGGTAAACCGGAACACCACCTAAGCCTTTTACATCATGAACTTTTAGACTATTTGCTTGAAGGACTTCAAATAAGTTGTTTGTTTGGTGCAACTTTCTTTAAGCAATGATAAACACAGAAAGGTTGACTGGTTGAGTATAGGGTTGTTTGCTGAACGGATTACGGGTAAACCAAGACACATTCTTCATCTAAAAATGCTCTTTTGGGGGCTTCTGGAAGTCTTTGGTCTGTGTTGGACACCCACCTGTGTGCTATCAATAATTTTTGTGTTGGGTACTTAGGTGTTAATCCAAATGGGGGTTTGCCCCAGCTTTAAAAAGGTCCCGCCAGTGGACGGCGGGATTGGTCTTAGAAATTAGAATTAGCCATTCCCTTGGGAGGATACCTAGTTATCAAAAAAATGTTCATTTTGTCGTTTGACTCTACCGTATTGAGGATGAGGCCCCAGATTTTCTTATGCCTACTCAGAATCAGTAGAATTCCGCACTTCTAATGAAAGAAAAAAACTATAAACTTAACCAAACCAAACCGAGCCTTATGTCCCAATCACTTGGGGTCGGCTACATGAATCTTTTTCCTCCATTGAGCTCTGTCAAGGGTCACTTGTTCACACAAACCCATTATACTCATATCTTTGCACACCAAAGCATCTAATGTCAATTTAGGTCTATCCCTCCCCGTAGCATTGCTACCCAAAGCTATCCAATCCGCTCTCTTAACTACTACATCTCCTGGTCTACGATATACATGCCCAAACCACCTTAGCCTATTTTCCCTTAACTTCTCCTCTATAGGTGCTACACCTACCATCTCACGAACCATTTCATTTCTAATCCTGTCTCATCTAGTCTTACCACACATCCACCTCAACATTCTCATTTCCGCTACACTCATCTTGCTCAACTATTGTTTCTTAATAGGCCAACATTCTGTCCCATAAAGCATTGCTGATCAGATGGCAGTTCCATAGAATTTTCCATTCAATTTTGTGGGTACCCTCTTGTCACATAGTACACTAGTAGCGCTCCTCCACTTGAGTCACCCCACTTGAATCCTATAGGTCACATCATCGGCAATCTCTCCATCTCTACTAATAATTGAGCCTAAATACCTAAAATGATCACTCTCTGGTCTTGGATCATCTCTCTTTCTTCATGCGCACTGCTGGTACCATTAAACTTGCACACCATATACTCAGTTTTACTCCTACTTATCCGAAAACCCTTTGACTCTAATGCTTCCCTCCAAATTTCTAGTTTCGTACTAACACCTCTAGCGGTTTCATCTATGAGGACAATGTCATTTACAAACATCATACACCATGGGATATCCTCCTGAAATTTTCTAGTCAATTCATCCATAACTAAGGCAAAGAGGTACGGGCTCAAGGTTGACCCTTGATGTAGTCCTACATTGATTGGTTCACTCGTTTCCCCTACTCCCCAACTGGTGATCTAATGGTAGTAACGGCACCTTCATGCATGTCTCTAATCACCTCGATATACCCTTTGGTCACTCCCTTTCTCTCCGAAACCCACCATATGATATCTCTAGGCACCCTATCATAAGCCTTTTCTAAGTCTATGAAAACCATATAGAGATCTTTCTTCTTTGCTCTGTGTTTTTCTACCAATCTCCTTAATAGGTAGATAGCTTCCATGGTTGATTTTCCAGGATGAACCCAAACTGTTTCTCTAACACCGTAGTCACCATCCTCAAACAATGCTCAATAACTATTTCCCACAACTTCATTGTATGACTCATCAATTTAATACATCTATAGTTGTTGCAGCTTTGAATATCCCTTTTATTCTTATAGATAGGTACTAAAGTGCCCCTTCTCCATTCGTCGGGCATCTTCCGAGTCATAATAATCTTGTTGAACAACTTCGTCAACCAAGTCACCCCCAGGTCACCTAGACTTTTCCACACTTCAATAGGGATACCATCTGGTCCTAAGGCCTTACCCGGTTTCATCCTTTTCAAGGCTTTAACCACTTCAAACTTTTGTATTCTCCGATAAAACTCATATTCTATGTTCTCGCCAGGTACATACATTTCCTCCCCACCAAAGCCTCCTTCATGTTTTTCGTTTAACAACTTCTCGAAATACGATTTCCATCTATCCCTGATCACCTCGTATTTCACCAACACCACCGAATCAATACATTTTATACACTTAACTTGAGAAACGTCTCTAGCTTTCCTTTCTCGTAGCTTGGCAAGTTTATAAATAATCTTTTCTCCATCTTTACAATCAAGTCTAGCGTAGAAATTCTTATAGGCTTTCAACTTAGCATCCCGAACGGCTTTCTTAGCTTCAAATTGCCCGCTTGAAAATTTTAACCCGCTTGGTAAAATTAGCTGTAAAAATGCTTTTTTATCAAACGCATATTCAAATTGCCCTTAAGAGTTCTACAGACGTTCTCCACTCTTGTAGTCAAGTGGTCTTTTGTCCCTGCACATTTTAAATACTCTAAGAAAGCAAAAAAGATACAAACTGCAACTTAAAAATCTCATTTTTGTAGGTCAAATAAGTGATTATCCAGAATTGCTATCAAACATCATTACTCTCGCTTTTGCTAGAATCATGCATTGACAAAAATCAAACAAATTAAATTTGGCAACTAAATAACACCAACAGCTGTCTTTATTGTCTTTCGTGCCGTCTTATCTGACCATATTTTTAATTTCGGTCCATATTTTTATACCAACTGTCTGGTCCATATTTTTATACCAACTGTCTTCAAAACAATTAATTTATGCCAAACACACAAACAAGTAACAACTGTATCACCTGGCGTTGAAACGGAGGCGTGGTTCCAAAAATTATGACGAAAAATATACAAAGATGGAGTCTAATAAATAGTCAAGTTGTTTCCGCTAAACTAAATGGCCTACGGGCTAATGGCAACAGTCAAGTCATTTCCACTAAATGGTATTTTAGTTGATGTAGGTGAGAAAAATGACCGGCCTAGAAATCCGTGAAGACATGAGCTTTTAGTTAGTTTAGTGGAAATGCACCCTAAAAGTACACAACGCCAACAATCTTCAAAACAAATTAATTTAGACCAAACACACTAACACTAAGTCGAAACGAAGGATTAATTCCAAAAATTACGAACAAAAATTTCTAAAGATCACTAAAATTTTGATAACTCAAGTGTTCAAGCCAACTTATGCGCACCTCAACTAATCCTAAGGGGCCAATTCCACCGCAACCACTTGCGGGGAGCCCAATTAAAACTAGAGAAAGCTGCGTATGCGTATGGACTGGCTACAAAGGAGTTGATACCGAACCTGAGACCTTGGGAGGGAGCAAATCCTAAGTCCCAGTCCTCGATCACTAAAATAACATAATTCCAAAAATTTAATACAAATTAATTTAGTTCAAACTCGCAACTCAATAGAAATCGAATTACCTGGCATCCCATGAGCTCAATGGTTAAGTTGTTTCCGCTAAACTAAATGGACTATGCCTAATGACAATAGTCAAGTTGTTTCTGTTAAATGGTATCTTAGTTTATGTAGGTGAGGAGAATGACCTGCATCAATTGCAATAGCAGAAACAACTTGACTTTTGTCATTAGTCTGTAGAAAAATCGAAACTTAATAGAAAAATCGAATCACCTGGCGTCCCATGAGCTCAGAAAAGGCCTCGACTAGGGTTCCGCCACGGCCAAGGAACAAGCAATGATCCCTGTACGCCGTGATGATGCAATCCTTCCTGGTGATCGCGGCCTCCATCCCGACGGCGACGGCCTCCTGGCCGTCGTAGAGGTGGCAGAAGCCGCGGATGAGCTTGGCCTTGTAGAGCGAGTCGGCGGCGATCTCCATCCGGCGCATGGTGGCCATGTCGCGGAAGAAGGACATGAGCTCGGCGGGGGAGGTCTCGACGGAGCGGGAGGGGGGGTCGCAGTTGTGGGCGGTGAAGGGGATGCTGGTCTCGACGGTGATGGTGTCGGAGGAGGAGAAGGGGCGGCGGAGGGAGGGGAAGGAGGCGGCGGCGGCGGCGGCGGTGGAGAGGGGTTTTAGGATGGAGGAGCGGTGGATTAGTGCCATCTCGATCGGTGGAAAATAGGAATTTTCGATTCAACCGATCTGTGAATGGTTCTTGGTTCTCTCTCTAGGATGGAGTCCGAGAAATTGGAGAGAGAGAGAGGGGTTAGGTGTGCGAGAGAGAGAGGGGTGAGTCAACCAAAAATAAAAATGAGAAGGAGAAAGCTAGGTAGAATTTCAACCAAAAATAAAAATAAAGGAAAGCCAGGTAGAAATGTTACCTTTTTTTTTTTTATGGCCGCTGATTTTGTCACACTTTTTTTTGTTAACATCACTCTTCTGCAAGTGTATTTTTGTACAAGTATATTTTTACAAAAATACACTTGCAGAAGAGTGACGTTAACAAAAAAAGAAGTGGCAAAATCATTTCCCTTTTTTATTAGTAGGAGTAATAGTTTTTGCACTCCATTTTATAATTTGATACTTTTTTGTTTTTATTTACATGAAATTACGAAATTATCCTTGCTTTATTGAGTCACTTTCATATATGATGGGCGTTTTTATCATTTTATATACCCCTTTTTTGGTTTATGCATGCATTTATTAGTAAGAAGATAGTGAAAAATTTAGTTAGTTGGTGCACTCATAGTTTTCGTCCCTTTTGGACGTATAGTTTGGTGAAACAGTGCATAATACTAGTGGCATATCCAGAAATCTTGCTAAGTGTTGATGGGGCATCATTAAATATAATCATCTTGCTTAGTGTTGGTGGGGCATCATTAAATATAGTTGTAGAATTTATTTATTTTACTTATACTAAACAAGTAATAAAAAAGAAATGAACTTAAAACCTAAAATTTGTTATAATATATGTATCGAGTCTTTGTGTAAAACCATTAAAAAAAGCATTTTTAAAAACTTAACAAAAATACTAGGAGATGTAAGTGATATAAATGGGAAAAGTGTATAATTTTTGGGATACAATTTGTCATGACTTCTATAGTTCAGGGTGAAATTAAAATTACTAGAAAGTGCAGTGGGGGCCTGTGCCCCCACTAGCCATGCACTGCCTCCACCACTACATGATACGCATATATTTGATAATATGTACTCCCTCCGTTCCAAATTAATAGTCCGGTTCGGTCTCCAATGCAACTTTTAAATTGTTAATATCTTTCAATCTATAATGTATTTAAAGATTTTAAAAACTTTGTATAATAGAACTAATTGAGATCTATCATATGAGATCCATATTGCACATAAAATTCATTATAGATTGAAAGATATTAACAATTTAAAAAATGCATTGGAGACCGAACCGGACTATTAATTTGGAACGGAGGGAGTATATTTTTTTGGCTCATTAGTTATTAGTTACAAATTTGTATTTTGTGCTAAGTTAATAAGTTAACTTAATAATTAGTGAGCCGAAAAACTAAGGGCAAATTTCGACTGGGGTGTTTGGTTATGAGTTTAAATAAACAAAAGAGGTGTTTGGATGTTGAATATGATTGCTATATTCCGTATAACTAAGGGCAAATTTGGAATAAAAGCATTTAATTTTACCTCGCCTTGTTTTTGAAGCTACAAATATTGATTTATGGTACACCCCACATAATTAGGCCCCTTCCGTTAAGATACATAAGTATTTATTTTTTGAATTAAAGGTGATGTATTATGAGAGAATGACGACATGTCTCGTAAAATAAGAAATAAGAACTTTAAGCGGAACTGGACCTAATCATTTTGGTGACTTACATTTTTTTTAGATTAATCATGGTTTTTTTGTGTGCATGAATTGAATCATCTCAAATAATATCAAGGCTAACCAACCCTTGTTTGCTAGTGTTAGTCTACGTAATTTTTTCTTCAATCTCCAATATCCGGCGCATCGTCACTGTCTTGGAAGAAGGCCATGAGCTCGAGAGATTTTTCAGTGCCGAGCGGGTATATCTCACGTGTTATCTGTTCAGTGCATCCTAGCCGTCCAATACACTTTTGGACGGCTCGGATTGAAACCCTCTCTTTTCTCCCATCCCAATACTTTTTCTCTTCTTTTCTCTCTCTAAATCTGAGCCGTTCAAAAATGAAATGGACGGCTCGGATGCACGAGCGGGCACCACGTGGTACCCGCTCGGCACTGAAATTTTTTTCCATGAGCTCGTTCGGATTGGTTGAACTGATCGTTGAATGCTTCTCGTTTCTCTCTCAAATGGGTATGAGAGAGAGAGAGAGAGAGAGAGAGAGAGAGAGAGAGAGAGAGAGAGAGGGGAAATGTAAGAATAGAAGAAGGTCTGAAAATGACATTTAAAGTATACTTAGGAGTATGTAGTTTTTCCTTCTTTCAACAGATTTAGCTGACATACTGAGTTTGATTCGTGGGGTTCTGCTTTGCCCCAAGTTTTGGTTGGTGACTCGTTGGAATATTATGAATGTTCAAAAATGTTACAAACACATAGGGTCGTCTACAAATCAAGACATAGGCGTATTTGCGGCCATCTCATGTATAGAAACTACGTACATATTTATGATATTAGATCCTCATGTATCTGATGGTTCTAGGCTCGATGAAGTTTTAATATCTAATGGAAGTCATTTTAGTGTTAACTAACAGTACCTAGAAGTCTGATGGTTCTAGGCTCGATGAACTTTTAATATCTAATGGAAGTCATTTTAGTGTTGGCTAACAGTGCCTAGAAGCCAAATTTGTTCGTCGTTTGCTTTTATAGATTTTTTTTTTCTTTTATTTTTTGAATTCCTATTTTGTGAGGCCATGAATGATAACCAAACAGTTGATTTGCCCATCAAAATCAGTCAAATATAGTTGGAGATTTATATATGTTTTTGATGAGATGACTTTGGAGACTTTTAAGGTTGGTAATAAAAGGGTTGAAAAGAAAAAACTAAAGATGCATAGAAATAGAATATAAAAACACTTTATTGCTAATTCAATAAACACTTCTAGCAAAAAATACTTGTATTGTAAGAAATTTCAAACCATTTGTATTACTGATTTTCCATTGTTTAGAACACAATATCAAGTATTCTTATATTATAAATTTGGCAATTATACACAAAATAACATATTTGAAGTCGATAAACTGGATAAGAACGAAAACAAGAAGATAATATGAATGTAATTGGTGGATTATTGTGTTCACCTTTTCTTTTCTTTTCTTTTTTGATCCTCGCATTCTGTTCACCTATTATTTCATTAACAATTCATCTTTTGAGATTTGAAAGGCTATTTTTGGAGAGAGAAAAAAAGTTTGGCAAGTGGCCTTTATGGAAAGTTTGGTTGTTATTGGCCTTTGCTGCAGATTTTATTGTGAGCCATTAGGTAGAAGAAGTAAACAAAGACGTGCTGCATCCACGGTTAGGTGGGGGCATTAGTAGGTTCAGTTTTTTCTCATTCTAGCCGGATATTCAGACCAACTTCTGCGCATCTGTTTACAAAATATTTTATCCTGTCGAGGATCGATTGGATTTATGAAAAGAGTACTGGAATGTGGATATGTGAAAGTGGCGATTGGATTTATGAAAAGAGTACTGGAATGTGGATTTATGAAAAGAGTACTAGAATGTGGAATCTTGAGCCTGTTATTTTTGCAAAAGCAGTATTTCTGTGTTGGTTTATTTGGAAGGCCAGAAACGATCTTGTGTTCCAATCCTCGATACAATCCCCTATTTCAACTGTTGCTCGTGCTATGGGTGCATGGGATGAATTTATTTCAGCTACCGAGACCTGTTCTTCTACCCATCAGTCGGTTCATTCTTCCCTGCCCTCACCATCCTCCCATTGGATCCCTCCGGGGGCCGGTTCTCTGAAAATTAATTGTGATGCCTCTTGGTCGAGGGATCTCAAGAGAGGATGGGGTGGAATTATTTTGAGAGATAATCGTGGTCATCTTGTCGATGGGAGAAGATTCAGGATCTTATCTACTTCAGCTTTCCTCGCAGAGGCCTCTGTTCTTCGTGAAGCATGCCTTTTCGCCAAAGCCTTGAACCTTTCCTGTGTTTGCATTGAGAATGATAACGCACAGCTTATTTCCTTAAGTGTTTCGGAACTTGTTCCTCCATGGGAAGCTTTGGCTATAATTTCTGATATTCGCTCGCTTGCTAGTGATCTGAGACTTTCTTTCCGCTGGACTCCCCGGGAAGGAAATGAGGCTGCTCATTGGATTGCATCCTCTCAAGCCTCTAGTTTAGGTCTAAATTGGGTGGTTTCTCCCCCTGCAGTTTTGTTTTCAATTTTATGTAATGACGCTATTACTTATCAATGAAATTCTGTTCAAAAAAAAAAAAGTGGCGTTTGGTTCCTTGCCGTATTTAAGGACTTCTCTAGAATCAAATAGAATGGAAGTGGATGAAAATTAACAAAAGAGACTTTTATTAAGCTTCAAAAAGGTACAATCGAATGTAACTAAATGTTACAGTCGATGGTTGCTACAGTTACGAACTACTCCTAAGAAAAGCAAGTAAATGACAGATTAAAAAGTAAAAGCCTTTGGGCAATTGATCGGGCTCTTCTTGTACTTCTAAGAGCATCTCCAGCCTTGACCCATTTTAAGACTCAAATTTAAAAATGGGGCAAAAATCACAAAAATCTCTCTCCAATCTTTGACCCAAACCCTTCCCCATTTTGGGTTTTACCCATTTTTTTGCCCAAATCTGGGATAACTTTTGCCTTGACCCATTTCTCCAACGGCTAGTTAGAGAGAGAGAGGGAGGGAGGAGGGAGAGAAAGAGAGACAATCTCGTCGGCAGTGGCGGCAGGTTGAGGGCCGGCAGTCTGAGAGACAATGCAGAAAGTGGCAGTGGCGCCGTTGTGACCTCTGAGTCGTCTTGGGTCCCCCAGAGTTGTCGTTCTCTTCTGGCCTCCTCCTCCGATGATGAACGAGTTTCAGAGTTGTCTTTTATGGTTGTGTCTGGTTCTGGGTTTTGTGTGAATTTTTTTTTGTGTTTGATTCTCGGGGAGAGAGAGACGGAGATGGAGAGAGAAGAGTATCAAGTCTCCTCATTTTGGATTTGATTGTTTTACCTTATTTACCATTATGCCATTAAGAATAAAATGTATATATATTTGGGTAAAATTTGAGTTTGATGGTTGGAGATGTGTCTACCCAAAATGGGTTTTTACCCAAAATTTAACTCAAATTTGAGAAAAAATATGGGTGAAGGCTGGAGATGCTCTAAGTCCTCTATTTATAGGTTTTACAAGTAAACTTGAAACTTCCCTCTCTAATTAAAACTCGGGCAGTTCCTTGTCTTCGAATTTTTGCAGTTATTCCCATGATCTATAACTGATTCAACTGCTTCTTCTTTCATTTGCCACATTTTCCTTTATTTGTTATGTAACACTTTGCAGTCTTCGTCAAACGCTAAGTGTCCTCGACAGAATTAGGTCTCAACAATGCCCCCCTTATTTGCCTAAATTAGAATAAATTAGGCAAATAATTCCAACTCTCAAATGTCGTTCTAGCCTTTGAACTTCAGAAACCCTAATTCCGTCATGGCTCCAAAGAAAGTAAATCAATCTCCTTCACCAACAACTGCTGGCAAAGGTAAAAATTGTTTACCAATATTTTAGTTCTCTGGAGCACCCGACAGAGAAAGAAAACAAGGCAACAACAAAATGAAAAAGGCGATGCGGCTTATCTCCAAAGACGAACCCGTGGTTCCTCATTGTAGGACTTCATCAGATGTGAAATGGCAGTTGAGTCAAATGTGAAATTAGTAGTAAAAATTAAGTGTATCGACACATAAAAGAAAATCGTTGATGCAAGGCATAACGATCTTCAAGAACGAAATCAACACACGAGACAAGAGAGAGAATCTAATTTACAAGTTGAAGATGAATGAAAGAGATTTTTCCATCTTCAACGATCCTAATTATAACCCAAAATTGGGTTAGTAAGGCAAAAATTTAAGAACAGATATAGATAAGACTTTGATTTGTTGGAGAGAGTTTATAATGAAATCTAAAAAGACTATTTATAGGAAACAACAAATGTGTAGGAAATAACTTTCTAACTTCTTCAATACTCTCCATTCTTTTTTGCTTCCATTTGTCCAAATAACTTCCCTTCAACTTTCGGATGTGTAGGACTTTTTTTAAAATACAAATACTAATAATAATAGAAATACTAATAACAATAAAATAGACTGCATTCCCATAATTGCCACCTTTCGATCGATATCGACAGGTGGTAATATATGGTGTAAACAACATCTCAACTAATTCCAGGATCTTGAAGCTAACGAGCAGGCAACTCCTCCAATGGTCCCAAAATTTGGAATGTTTGACCTTTGTGACCATGAGTATCAAATAGCAAGAATGGAAGAAGAAAAGAGGAAGGGAAGAAAAAAAGGGGGACAAATGGTGAAATTATTCAGTAATCCAAGGGCATTGCCACGTGGTGCTCCGGACCATTCCACAACCAGACATTCTCGTAGGGTTCACGATTAAGTGTATGGATTCCACATAAATAGGACTGTAGAGGTCATTGCAGTATCAACGCAAAAACAGAAAAAGGATGTGATTTTTTCATTTGAGGCTTTAATTGACCTAAGTTGACTTATTAGAGCATTTTAAGTTTTTAACCATTTAAATTTGAAGCTGGCAAAAATAGAATTTGAAGACCATTAATTTGTCTCTATTTGCCAGATTGCAACTCCATATAGTCAAAAGTAAGAATTCCACCCGTTATGCCAAATTTATTTTCTTATTATAATAGTATATCTTGCTCTTTTTAATCATTTACGAAGCAGATTGAAAGATATATGTGAAGATTTTTCATTTCTGATGGAAAGAAAAGCAAAACAACTGTAAAATCAGCACACAAAGTTGAATGTAAATAGACTATTGTAGCAGCCAGCATTGTCTTCCTCTAGCACTTGGTTCGTTTTATGTGTAGTCGCAAGCCGAACCACGTGCATTCCTGGTCACGCTCCTTGACATAAATATGGTCCTTGTAGCATTTGAGTCCGGATCCCCGGTCCGACTCCCCCTGTCCCACCCCTCTCAGTCGTTGATTTCGCAAATCAACGGCTGAGATGGGCCGAACACTTTTTTCTCAAAACGACGTTGTAGCATTTGAGTCCGGATCCCCTGTCCGACTCCCCCTGTCCCACCCCTCTCGGCCGTTGATCTCGCAAATCAACGGCTGAGATGGACCGAGCACTTTTTTCTCAAAACGACGTCATTTTGGAGCAAAACATGCTCGGCCCATCTCAGCCGTTGATTTGCGAGATCAATGGCCAAGAGGGTTGGGACTGGCGGGTCGGACAGGGGATCTCAAGGCATAGCATTTTAACTCTCCTCGTTCAAACTCCTCGTAGCATTTTAACTTTCCTCAATTTTGCTTTGTTGTATTTTGTCTTATTGTTTTTGTTATATTTTGCTTGATTGTTTTAGTTGTACTTTATTTTGTGTATTAATATAATTAGGCCGATCTTGTTTGTCAACAACAAAAAATAAAAAACTACTTTCCATGCACTCAGAAGAAGGGGAGAAAAATGCCGTTAAAACCTCATCCTTCTCAGAATTCGCACATAACTCTTGGCAAAATTCCCAGCTCGGCCTTGAAAAGGTAAAAGAATAAACAGAAGAAAATCAAAGAAGATTTGAACCAAAACGGATGCTATTGTCATTTAACTTGAAATTTCTTCTTACACTTGGTACTCAAGCTGCATCGCAGTGCAGGTGCTACATGGACTGAAGACAAAAAATAATGAACGAAAGATGATAAAGAAAAGAGTAAACGAATAAAATGAACACATCTCTAATTTACATCGGGCGATATGTCCTATATACAGAATCGGGTTCAATTCAGAATTGGTTCAAAATGCCACGGTACTTGCAGCGCACCATAATCTTTTGGGCCGAACACTCTTTCCTCTTTTCTTTATTGCATAGCTACACGACAGATATACTTCCTCGAAAGCTCTTTCACTCGTCTCTTCAATTTCCAGCGCCTTCGTCTTTGAAGTGTCGGATTGGCTATTGAAAATTTCCAAAATAACATCAACATCCTGGTCCACTACTTGAAATAACATGAATTCCAACATATGTACAGACTTCGAACTTAATTAGGAGTATACAACTTATCCCTTCAAAAAATAGAAAATACAACGTTAGGGTTATAAAACAATATTGTGTGTACATGTGCAACTAAGAGAGCATTTTTTTCATTTTTGTTTTACAGGATCAAGATATCAAGAACTAACAAGGCAGCTTCAAGGTACGGGGGATATACCATACCTGTTTAAGTTGTCTCATACTATGATGAACCAGAAAGCAATCCAGAAAGCAATATGTGGAAGCGTCCTACTCTGCTTAGATGAGTTGAAGACTTGGTTTGGACAGAGCATGAGGTGTTGCGATAGAAGGTTTTCCTTTTTCTTCTTGTCCGGAACAAGTAATCTTCTGTGTCTAAAACGTAAGAGACCTATTACATATGATTACACCCATATTTAGCATAACAAAGTTGTGATTTAGATGTGAATGGAAACACACACTTGAGGAACAGGACCGGACTTGTCCAGAACAAGTGTTGAGGAACAGACCTTGGATGAATTGCAAGCAATCTTGCACTCAAGACCATTCACAACTTGGAGTCCCTCCATCGCTTGGCATGAAGCAGAAAGCTCATCCCCAAATCCATATTTGCAATTATTTCTGCAAAAAAAAAAAAGTTGGCATTCACTAACCAACAAACAATTACTTAATGCGATTTCTTTTGACAACTTCCTCCGTTGAATAAATACCTTCTCAAGAAAATTCCAGGCTTCTCCTTTCTGTCTGGTACAAGTGACAAGAAGTCATTATGAAGATATGCTGCAAAATTAGGGTCCACAGAAACGGCAGTTACTTCAGGCTTATCATGGCCATGGTCCATAAACTGTATGGACAAATGAGTTGGTGCACACGACTGCAGCAAAAGCAAACCCACTTGTATATTAGTGTAAATAAAAAAGCCTTCGCATATGTAATCATGGATAAAGCTTCCAGCCAAGTTGTGAAATGGTGAAAAGAATGCAAAAGTTTCAGAACCTACGCATTCGATCCGATATATGTTCTCTTCATGAAGAAGAACACGTGAATTTTCATGGTAAACTACATCAGCAAATCGTCCAGGTTTTCTTGATTTTTCATATGCATGTAGTTGTAGTAGTTTGTTGTCCATCTCATCAGCAGCAATTGTTTGAAGCTACGCGAGATGCCAAGGAAATGAATCTTCAGGTTAGAAACAAAAGAGGAACACAACAAAACCATAAATAGAAGAGGGCAGAATTATTTTGACATTACCTGTTTGACAAGCTTGTATATTAGCTTGTCTAACGTGAACAGAACGTACGACTGAGTTCCAATAATAGCTCGGCAATCATCCTCAAATTTTGTATTATCAGAGGAACCATCAAGTAAGCTGTACAGCGCACTTATGAACCTAAAACACAGAGAAGGGAATGCATATTAATAGGCATAACATACCATCTTGTTCAAAAGCAAATATTGCAAAGCCAACTCACCTAGCATACAGATCAGTTGGAGATGTATCATTCGAACCCCTCCACTTCTTTTCGGCAGATGAAGAATTAATCTTAGCTGACTGTATTCTCTCATAAAGGGTCTGCAAATTCACGGGAAGGGGGAAAAACGTACAAGTCAGTCATATAGAACACTGTTAAAGATCAACAATATGCAGATGTTTCAAAACAAATTAAGCCTTACTTGATGAAGCCTGAAAAGCACATAGAAGGAATCGTTTCCATAAAAAACACGAGAATCCTTCTCTTTGTCATGTAATGCTACAGAAACATGCTTTGTTAGAGGCTTCACTGTTTGTAGAAAACGTTCAGAGAAGGGCAACGACGTTCCATATCCTTCAATATCATGGGCATCAGCCATCCCTTCAGCCTCACCTTCACTTTCGGCCTTGTTATCATTCTCTTCATGGTCTCCATCATCTTCCTCACAATTTTCACCATCAGCAGATTCACTTGCCGAAACATCACCATTCTCAGAAGCATTCTCACTGTTCTCTGTTGACCTCTGAGCACTTTCCTCACCTTCATCATCAGCATCAGCATCATTTTCACCTCTTGCCTCGCCGCAGCATAGATCTTCTTCTCCTTGACCTTGACCGGTTGCAGCACTATCCTTCGACTTACGAGCAGCCTCTGCATCACCATCCCCATATGCTGCAAAATTGTCCTCAAAATCTCCATTGGGAGAGAGTTCACCTTCTTCTCTTTCAACTTTGAATTTCCCAACAGACTCTTCATGATGCCTGTGAACTGTATTGCCTTCTGCAGCTACCCCATTTGAAGATGAAACAGGTCTTGCACAAGCACCACCCTGTAGCATCATAGGATCAAAGATCTTACATTGATAGAAGACTACGCAATGAAAAAGAAGAAACCAGCCAATATCAAAATAGACAAAAAGTCATAGTTCAAATAAATACAGCTAGTACCCATAGCAGAGGGAACTGAGTGTCAAGGATTAGATATACAAGGCATGGACAGTTTCCGTCAGTTAAAAGATTGAAAGGAATAACCAACTTTCCGTGGCTTTAGACCAACTCTCTGGTTGGATTAATGAATGCTTACAGTACATAAGTCGTTTATAGGTATGGATTTTTTATACTCTTGTGTCCTACCAAGAATCTCCTGTGAACCAGGATGGTTTCAGCAATATGGGAGAGAGAACTTCATTGTAACCCTCTTAAACGGCAGCATGGCTTAGCTAAATGACAAATTGCTTAGCTAAACTTAAATCTACACCAACTCTCAGAAAGCCCAGAAATGACCCTATGCCAGTTCTACCGACTATATATAACCTGAATGGTTCAGATACTAATCCGATTTTATGGATAAACAGATAATTTCTCCAGACGAATTTAAAGGAGAGACAAAGGATGTCCAGAATGAAGCAGACAATAACACAAGTAATACGAATTTATTGCATCAACTATGTAGCACATAAATCCATCCAGACGAATTTAAAGGACAGACAAAGGATGTCCAGAATGAAGCAGATAATAACACAAGTAATACGAATTTATTGCATCAACTATGTAGCACATAAATCCATATTATCTTCATTCTTCACCAATACCAATCCCACTGTTGCATAAATCCATATTACTTACATACACTCATGTCCCACGTGGGACTTGTGAAAATTCTCTACCGCATATTGGCGGCAGGAGACACCATTGAACCAGACTGCTGGCCAATGGCGAATTGTAACCACATACTTCAGAAAGTAACAATGCTCTTTAGTAATCCAATTGCTAATTTGTACTTGTTTTACGCATTCTCTATTGTACGTACCATATCAGAAGCGGCAGATATAAGTAAATAAGGCAACATACTAAACATATCAGCTTGCAACATGAAGAGCATTCAACCAACAGAGCATGAATTATCCTACTTAACCAATACGAATTTTGGGGAATTATGCCAGAAACCTTCTCCTTTATCATAAATAAGTAGCCAGAAACCTACTGCATACCTCTGATGAAGGTAAAACTTTTTCACTAGCAGCATTTCCACGCCTATTCGGAGTAGCACAAAGCCCTTGCAGTAAAAAGAGCATCTCAGAATCCCAACCATCAACATACAGAAAATGAAACCAACAGAATGGCTAGCAATGTCTAGGTCAGAGAACAGGATAACCAAATAAATGGATATTACACAAGAGTAGAGCCCACTATGCAAACCTGATTTGTTTTCCATGTTCGTTCTTCCATGACATTCATCAGTTCCAGCCGCAAGAGATGTATTAAAACATGCTAACTGCTCGTTTGAACTAGCTTGTCTGCTGAGTACAGAGGTCTCATCAACCACAATACCAGCAGTTGGAACATTTCCAAGTTGAGGGATGTTACATAGAGCATCAGTTTTAAACCCAGCATGATTTGCATTATGAGGGCCATTTTTTTTAGCTCCATTATCACCATTTACCAACAACGCTAGGCATGCACTTGATTGTTCAGGTGAAGTTCTTTCATCACCATTTCTGGATGGACTTGATAATTTTGTAGAAGTGACAGTCGTACCAGCAACTGGACTGGCATCTCCTTCTGCAACACTTCGTGACACTTGATTCTTAGACTTCATGACATCTTCCGTGTCCTCTGTCCCCTGAGAAGACCGACTAGGAACCCCAAGCATTGGCTCGAGGAAGGTTGTCCAGATCTTCATAACTTTATCAAGCTGTTCATTTGTACAAACTTCACAACAGGAATATTTGATGAGTTGGTACAGGTCTTCATGGATGTCTGAATCGGGATACTCGAATTCCATATGTGGAATGATAGGTCGTCTATTTCCAGCAGCTATAGCAAGCAGCACATCGTCCTCCTTGTTCTTCTTTTCACTGATTTCTTTGATCTCAGTCAATAAGGCTGTATGAGGACATTAAAGCATGAAACGCAATCAATAGTGACCTGACAAGGCCATCTCAACATATATACCATTCAGTAATTAATGGGTTCCTTATGTTGAACATAGTTTTTGAAAACAGTCAACTTACTTTCTCTACATAAACATCAATATGGTTTCGCAAAGATTGGGCCCCCTGCCAGTGGACAGTGGGATTGATCGCCCAGGGATTTGGCACATGTAAGCTGGCCCAGACACCTTGAGCAATCAAAATGGAAATATGGTATCGTATAAAAGATCCAAAACAAGGCACTGGTCCATCGCAAAGGTCTTACTCAGCCACTATGAATTCCAAAACTAATTGGTGGTTATTTCGACATCGGTGGTTATTTCAACACCTTATTTCAAATTGAGGAGCACATAAAAACAAACGAATTCCCCTTGCACGTATGGGAAAAGTCACATCAAATGCCCGCTCAATTAAATCTCCAGAAGATCTTTTTCTTTTACTATGTTTTAAAAAGTAGTGTTCTCCAATGAATGAGGAAGTGAGACTTCCTCATAAGATGAAATTTTCCCTCAAGAGGAAAAACAAACTGTTATGCAATCAAGAACCCTAGATATACATGATACAACAACAACAAATCATTCAGAGAAAGATGCAAAACAAAAATCGAGAGGCAAAGTATGATGGTACACGAGCCAGAAAGCGCAAGACAGGATCTGAATCGATCAAGGCCCAGCTCTGGAGGCTCTACATAACCAAGCACACACACACACACAGAGAGGCCCATCTTTATCATCATTTCGCATCTGAAGCACCGGAATCATTAAACATCTGATGGTGCATATAGGAAGCAATAATTAGGTTATATTACTTAATACTGGGAATAATTTGGTTCATAAGGAACAGGTTGAGGCCAACATGGATCACAAATAATCCAAATTCAATCTGCTGGCCAACTGGACACAGATCAAACTGCGGTAATGGACCAGACTCCTACTGCCATGTAATGCATGAATGATGAAGTCTCCAGCAGATATTAGTCAAACATCAGTTTGTGGAAGGGAAGGAAGGAGCTCAAACTTTAAAGAGAGGGAAAAAAAACTTCAGAATTTGCCAACTTGGTCTAAGTTTAATTTCGTTTCCTATAACAAGAGCATAAATACTTATTCAAAAAAGAAATCACGTGTATAAGTTATCATCTTTGCCTTCTTTTTTTATTTCAAAGAATGCCTCCTGCAGAATCTCACTATAAACTTCTCATTAAATAAGTTCAACAAGGATCATGTGGAGCACAACCAGGACATAAGTACACAAGTTATTAACAGGGATTGTTCATAGTTCTGAAAAATCCAAAAACTTGGTTTAGACTTTTCAAAGAGGACTTGCCTTTTAGGACATTCTAAATAGGAAAGGGCAAACATTGTGGAACAAAGTGAGTAACAATAGAGGATACTAACAATAAGGTCAGATCTACAGTGATTATAATTTATAGCATATAATTGGTTGTTAATTACCTTTTGTGCTCAAGCTCTTTGTGTCTTGCTGCTTGAAGTAAAAGCTACGATGATCAAGTGATTTGTGATAGTTCTTAGCATAGATATCGGCCCAAACTTTATTAAAATCCGCACGACACCTAGCCCACTCCTCTTGTTTCTGCTTCAAACGGGTTAATAAAACTGGGAGCGCAAGAGGTGCGTTCTTCCTCAATACATCCATCACATCAAGGCCATGATCACCATATAGACGTTCGATGCACCTCATATTCAGAGCTATAACAAATAGAAAAGAGTAAAGCATTAAATATGAAATGCAAAACAGATATCATGCAAACCAATTACTAATGTATCATATGTATAACCTGTAAAATAGTCTTCAATACGAATATGACTGTCAGTTTTTATTATATTATCATTGATCTTATCCAACAGTTCTTCAACACGCTTGGTTGTCACATTGACAGATTCTAACAACATATCCAGCTCAAACCTGACAACGTAAAGAATCATATCATCAGCAGCCGTAAAAATGCCCGCAATAAGAAAGAATATTCATACAACATATCCCGCAGAAAAGACAAAAGAAAGGAGATAAGAAAGGATCAGACATGGTATTAGACTATGGTTTTCGACATAGAATGGATTCAGACACGAACTAATATATCGCATAACTAAGTAGACCACTAAACTAGGTGACCAAGGAGGAGAAAAATAAATTTACACCGCATCAAATGAAGATAAAACGTACTAATGAATAATAACTTGGTCTCTAGACAGTTTCGAACCTGTCATCTTCACATCGAAACAAGCTTTCTTCATACTGGTTTTTGCGCATATGTTTAAAAGAGTAATCCTCACTGCCAGAAGTGACAGACACCCAATGATCATTCAATACATGAGCCCCTATATCAGTTCTCTGGCTTGCTGAAGGGATTGGATACTGCATCACGCAATACAAAAATCTGGTGAATACATTACTTGGGTAGAATAACTCAAGATGGGAATTTTGATGGAAAAACGGCTTACATCCTTCGGAAGAAGTCGGTAACTGGGAGTGCATTGCTCACAGTTAGAGAGGTCAAGTTCTTGAATAGGTTTCGCCATGTACTTGTCTTTGCTTGAAAACGGAGACATCTTATGACCTACTGCATCTTTATCACCATAGGCTACACCTTTGTCAGGTCTATCTCTTTCTCTGTTTTCTCTATCCTTTTCCCTACCTTCCCTCTCACGATCTCGATCTCTATCCCTATCCTCTACCTTCACTGGTCTGGCTGAATTACCTTCATTCCACAAGGATCCTGTGAATTGAAAGCAAGGTTAGGTATAAATGCGTGGAGATTTTAAAGTCGTTAATGCCTCAAGAGAATTGCTGAAAGCCACATAAGAGCAGCTCAACATGAGATCTGGCAACTTAATGATACAGATGCCTGAACACCTTGTGTAATAATGCGCTAAGAAAAGCATCAGTGGTGAACATCAAAGCCAAAATATAATCATTTAACTTACTTTTACCCGTAACACCGGCAACAGCAAGAAAATCATCTGCAGGAAAGATCTTGATTAAGTTAAATTTCATGAATGCAAAATTCACATCAGGTGGCTAATTAAGCAGTCGGGACAACAACATAACTAAGCTGCATGTCAATAACCATTACCAATCTTTTCACACCGCGCCAAAAAGTCATTGAACCCCTCCATTAGATCTGGATAGCTCCCAAGTAAGCCATCAACCTGACAAAAGCAAAAGATTACGTGACATAAAGATCTCTGCCGTACATATAAAACAAAACTTTGTTAGTGTGCCCATTGCTTGAATAAATAGTGCTATCCACTTCTCTCAAGACCTTTACTGGTACTGTGGTACAGTGGTACTACAGTGAGCTGTCATGGCATTACCTGGTAGCATCAAACATGCAACAAATTCTTCCAGAAATAACGGTTACACTTTTATGTAACCAGACACAAATAGGTTATCTCATCAAACATGCAACACCACTCCCGACCGAGATTGGAAAGCCTAGTTAAGTCTATTGCTTTCTGAGATTACTACTTATTTCCTATGGTATAGTTTTTGTGATGCATCTTCAGTTGTTACCTTCTTCTATAAATGACAAACAAGACTAACCCAATCGGGTGGATGAGTTGCATGATATTAGTAACATTGCACAAAAGGGGCAGTGCCACGAAGTTAACATCAGGTGGAAGAATGTAAAAACGGGAAGAGCTGCATGATATTAGTTTTCACTCTTTTACACAAATGGTAACCATTGTCTAGGCCATCACCAATACGGACAAAGCTGCATCAAAGAAAATATATTTCATGTCATGCAGCTATGAATAACTATCAAAGGGCACGCATGGAAAACATTGCTGACCATAAATATCAATAGCACATGATGGGTGGCCATATGCCTGTATACCACGTTATTGACAGCTTGAGATATGTTTGTGACATGCAAAGGCGTAAGACATAGATAGGATCATTCCAGAGCCTTCGTCCAAGTGGTGAAGACGTAGGGCAGGCCTGCTAGGACTAGGGGTCAAACCTCCCCTTGCCCCAAAAGGCACTAACTATTTCAAAGCCAATATTCATCAGGAAAAATTTT
Source organism: Rhododendron henanense subsp. lingbaoense (assembly GCA_020567845.1). Classification (NCBI taxonomy): domain Eukaryota; kingdom Viridiplantae; phylum Streptophyta; class Magnoliopsida; order Ericales; family Ericaceae; genus Rhododendron; species Rhododendron henanense. The sequence goes on along the minus strand of CM036324.1, from coordinate 25,359,202 downwards.
CAAGCTTGAACCACTCAATAGCAAAGGATTGGGTTTTCCGTATCTTATTTTGAGAGCATTCTTTGCTGCAAATAGTGGCTTTACACCATGCGGGTACCTATTAACACAGGATCATAGGACTCCTATATGGAGCAAGTATGAAGAAAGACCTAAACTACAACAGTACATTTCTATTAGTATGACCATTGTTTGCACAAAGGAACTCTTCTCCAACTCAAACCCTAATTCTCACTCTTCAGGACTCACCCAGTCCCTGTCAACATAGTTCCTAGATGAGTATGTATAAAGAAAGATCTAACCATTGCGTCATATGCGGAAAGAGACTATTCTCAGACTGAAAGCCTAGTTCTCAAGATTAGCAGCCTGAACTTTTATGGGTCCACACCATCTCCCAACAAACTATAGTTGTTGTTAAATATCGGGCATGAAAGGTGCTGAGAGAATCATTACAAGTTCCACACTTCGATATACTAAGAGAACCAAAAGGAAAGCCTGAACTGTGATAGGAGTTAAAAGCCCTGGGAAAATTCGGCATACCAGGATTTGCAACTGTGATCGCTCGATAATGTCTTTGCTATAGATATGAAGGCACTTCAAAAACTCCTGGTAAACATTAGGATTACGTAATCTCTCCTTCACTTTCTCACAGAAAGCAAACTCTTGGCTGTACATATCTGCAACGACACCAAGATGCAATAAGAACAATTAAAACTAATCGCTAAATAATTCAGGACACAAGGAAATATATATATAGAAAATCGGACTTGTATAATATGGAGTAATCTCTATCAGAAACAGAACAGAGTTCTTAATCACTTTCATAAAAAGTTTCAAGCAATGTCAAGTGCCAAAGCAAGTAGGCATGAGCATTTTACCACCAATGACACAGCTTAATTTCATCATCTCGATAACACTAACAATTAGCTACATAACAAGTTGAGAAAGAACAAATGAAACAATGGCATCCGGTAATTTCGCAAGCAAAAAGCTTTGAACTTCTTTACAAATATGGATTGCGTAGAGCCATAGACCAAATGAATTCATAGCTTTCGCGCTCTGATGGAACTTGGAAGTAAAAGAAAAACGGGAAGTGGCAGACATCTTCAAGGAAGTAGTGCCTCCCAACCTTCACATTTGTTCAATGTAAAACACATAAAGCTTCCTGTGTATGTGATAAATGAAAAATGATCAAATAATAGGAAACATTTAGCGGTCAAATATAGCTTGGATAAGTTTCCGACTTCCAGTAGCTTAGAAGTATAAAATCTTCCACATATCACCCAATTTTAGCAACAGAAAGGTTCCTTCCTTTGTGATAGTTAAGTAGCAAGTTAAAATGAGCCACCAACAGCGGAGAAATATCATGCGATACAACAACTTCTCAACAGCAATTCTAAAGCATCCTTTTGGCTAATTTCAGAATACAAAACATAGCGAACAGAGAGACACTGAAAGAAACTAGCAAATTGATGCACCCAAACAAAAGAACTCCTCACATGAGTGCTCATGAGCGCTCCTGATTATTAAAGGATATCCAACCAAAATTAGAAACACGGCTTCGTTATCAGATAGAGGATAGAGTTTCGCGAGTTTCCAATATAGTGTCAGAACATATCAACCAATTTTTTCTATTGCATTTGCTAAGAAGTGGTTTTAGTCCACAAGCGAGGCTAATGATAAATAAAGTACTAAAGCCTCTGAATTCACAAGCAGCACACTTTACTCACTTTTCATGGCAGACTTATCATCATGCGAGGATGAACCAGGGTGCATGCCAAAGTTTTCCACGCCTTCCCCACCCTGGTGGAATTGGTCAGCAACAGAGTCTTCAACCTTATGAGCAGATTTCCGCTCTCTTTCCCTTCGGTCTCTATCTTCCCTTCTCTCTTTTTCACCACGCCTTCGCTGCTCTTTGTCAGCTCTCAGCAGTGCTTTATCATGGTCATCGGGCCGCTCAACACTCAGGTCACGGTCAACATGCGAAACTACGGGCTTCTAGTAAAATTAAAATCATATAATGGATGTGATATTAGACGAGTAGTCGAAGAAGAAATCTGGAGGAAGAAGGGAAGAAGTAATAGGAAAAACTACCTTTTCTATATGCCTCATTGCAGGCAAGGGTGAGCCCCTGTCATCACGTCGAAAAATAGAATTCCTACCAGACGGAGCATGAGGAATAGAGGCTGATGCCGAAGAATCAGGTAAAAAATGCGTGAACTCCACAAGCAGGTCAGGGTGCTCATGGAAAAGCTGTGTAACCTACAATAGGAGGAAGTTGAAGCCAAACTCAAAAAAGAGCCACAGATTATATAAAAGTTAATGAAAAGAAAACCCAATCGACGCACCTCCTCATAGACCTCAGTAATGGATTTGTTTTCCTTCCGATACAAATTCAAAATATCAAGAAAAGATTTATACACACGATCATCACCTTGAAACCTTGTCTGCAAGCAAAGCACCATAAGTTGCAAACCCTTGAAGGAAAAACTGAAAAATACACTACTCAAATACAGCATGCAGTTTTCACCTTAATTTTGTTGACAAAATTAATCGCTTCTTCAAACTCAACAGGTTTCTTAGCAGGAAGTGGATCATCCTCAATTGGAAGGGTGATCTCATAGCCCTTTGGCAAAAAGGTATTGAAACCTAAAATTAGGTCTCGATGCCCTCTAAATAAATCTTTCACTCTTTCTATGACACCAGTCGTGTCAATTCTGCAAACAAGAAAATAATGTAGCATTAGGATCAATAAGCAATAAACTTCATTAAGATTCTGCACTTGAATAGAAGAAAGAACAGATGAGCAAACCTTTGAGCCTTGAAATCTTTCATAACATCGAGGAACTCATCATATTTCTGCTTATTGTCTTGAAATATGTCCTTAACTGCCTTGAGATATACCAATGCATCATTTGTTGTTAATTTTTGTGTGCTTGCTCCACCCATCATCTGAGCTTGTCCAGAGCTTCATTACAAACATGAACAATCCGTAAATAAAAAAACTTAGTCAAACTATTTATCAACTCCCTAGGATAAATCGTGATGGTTCTTGCATGATAACCATAAAATTTTAGTAAATCCCGTGAAGTGCTAGACCTCTTCAGAGCCATCCCAAAGCCTATGCCCTTTTATTACCCTATATGCAAAGGACGGGGGACTCGATGACTCCCAAAATTAGTCAGGGCGAAACTCCAGTGACCCTGGGTAACAATAGATTGTGATTCATTTAGCTCCAGCATGTTCTTCCAACAAAATGACTTGATACAGAGTGTCAGTGTTTCATATAACAATACATACTCTTATGTTGTACCCTCATAATCAAACTTCGACTGCAAACAAAACTCATATCTTTTTCCTCCGCGAACATAAAGATATCACGGTTGATGGACTCAAAAACAAAACAAAATAAATATCTACAATAAATATCAACCGGTGACCTAATAGAAACACACTCTAAATTTGGGAGAACAGCTGATCATGCATACTATGTAATCCCCAATCGATAGGGGTACGGGCGGGGAGGAATGGCTACAGACCTAACCTTTGGTAACATATTCACAAGGTGACTACTCTTAAAATTTTACCACTAAATAGCGGCCTCTACATTCAAACAAATACTCTAGATAGAACTTTAACAAGAAAAAAAATGATAAGTAATAAAAGTTTATTGAAAAGGCATCAAGCAGATGCCACCCATGTACAGAAGCAAGCTGCTACAAAAAATTAAATCTTTTTTCTCCATAAGCCTAAAAATATGCAGATCAACAGAACAAAACCAAAAAGACCAAACACAAACTTAAACCCACAAGGTTTGGATTTATGAAAACCAACATTTAACCTAACAAAAACACACTCTCAACTTTCTACAAACAAAAAAAAAACCGAGATTACGATATCGAGAAAACAAAAGCAAAAGTTCTAACAAAAATATCTATCAGAAAAACACTTGAACTAGGAGAACAGCTGACCATAGAACCGCTACAAAAATCAAATCTTTTTCCTCCGTGAACCTAAAAATAAGCTAATCAACAGAACCAAATCAAAAAGACCAAACACCTACTTAAACCCATGAGGTTTGAGTTTATAAAAATCAACAAGTAACCTAACAAAAACACACTCTCAACTTTCTATAAATCCGCCATCACGATATCGAAAAAACAAAAGCAAAAAATCTAACAAAACTATCAAGAGTACAGCTGACCATAGAACCGCTACAAAAATCAAATCTTTTTTCTCCGTGAACCTAAAAATACGCTGATCAAATCAAAACCCAAAAAAATCAAACACAAACTTCAACCCATGAGGTTTTAATTTATAGAATCAACCAGTAACCTAACAGTAACACACTCAGATTTTCACACACGGTAAATCCACAACCACGATACGAATGATTACAAGATTAGTTCTTTTCTACAATCACAGGATTAAGGACACATAATCACAGCTCTACAATCTAATAACAATACAAGCAAAAATATCAATCAGAAACACACCCGAACTCTAGGAGAACAACTGACCATAGAACTGACACAAAAATCAAATCTTTTTTCTCCGTGAACCTGAAAACACAAACCTCAACCCATGAGGTTTTAATTTATAGAATCAACCAGTAACCTAACAGTAACACACTCAGATTTTTACACAAATAAATCCAAAACCACGGTACGAGCGATTATAATATCAGTTCTTGTTAAAATCACAGGATTAAGCACACATAATCACAGCTTTACAATCTAATAACAATAAAAGCACAACAAAATATGAAAATATAATATACAAAAAAAACTAGAGAGAGAGAGAGAGGAGAGAGGGCACTAACGATTCAGCATGAGAGGAAAGGACGGGCCGTTTGAGTTGAGAACCGGCGTACACGACGTCGCTAGACCTCTTCATCTTCTCCTCCAAGTAACTAAAACTCCTCTCAATGATCTTCAACAAATCATGCTTTGCTCGAAAACAGAACTCCGATTACGATCCTAACCGAGCAGCAGATCCGACCGAAACGCACGAACATCGCACAATCCAAGAACGAAGCCTGAAAAAAAAATCGTGTCTTCACAACTAAAAAATCACATTAACAAATAATAATCTCCAGAGATTACGATAATGATTGAATCGAAACTTACAGAGAGATCTTCGAGAGGTGTGTGGAAATTGATAGAAGTATGTGTACGATTGTGTGTATGCGTATACGTATATGAATCGGAGGTGAATATGTATGGATACGATAAGTGGGAAGGAAGGAGTATAGTTTTGAAGAGAGGAAAAAACAGAGGAGGCTATATGGGGAGGAGAGAGAGGAGAAGGAGTTTAGAATGTGGTGGTTTTTTGGTTTTTATAGAGGGAGATTTGGGGGTGTGGAGATAGCCATTTTTTGTTTTAATCGCTCCATTTCTTTTTTAGGAATTGATATTCACACTCCTTCTTTGTTATTCACACTCTTTTTTTCTTTTTTTTTTAGCAAAAAGAATACATATACTTTTAACACTAAAAAAGAAAGTGTGGATAACAAAAAAGAATGTGTGAATATCAATTCCCTTTTTGTTTTTCCCTTTTATGTTTCTTTTTTTATCGTTTTTTTTAGAAATTACGATACCCTAACCTCAGCTCAAATTCATTAATAAGAGTATCAGAGTTGATCATAATCTGAGAATTTTACTGCACTTAATTGCAGCTACACAATCGATAAGCTAACTATCCGATTTTTCCCCCGAGCTTAAAATGCGGCCTAAATAGGACACCAGATGAAAGGTATAATGGTCTTGGAAGAGTTTGGGATGTGGTGTGTTTTTTAGGTTTTTATAGAGGGAGAATTTGGGGTGTGGAGATAGCCATTTTTTTCACTCAACTTTTCTTTTCTTTTTTTCTTTTTGTATTTTTTGAGAAGTTACAATAGCCTAACCCCAACTCAAATCAATTAATAAAAGTATTGGAGTTAGATCATAATCTTGATGTAGTACTTAATTAAAACTGCACAACTGATGAGCTAATTATCTCGATTTTTTTTCTTGATCTTAAAATGCGACTGAAATAGGACAAGTGATGGATGGTATAATGTTCTTGAAAAGATAAAATATATATATGTGTGTACATATATAAACAAATTTGGATTGTAGTTGATATTTATTTGACAAAGTTAGGGTTAGAACTTAAGATTAGGGCGGTTGGGGCAAAGCCCACGGATTTATGTTAAACCTTGGCTGTAGGTAACAAAAGTATGAGTGTAAAGAGGGGAAGGGAAAAAGTAAAAAAGGCATGGTGGTAAATTCACTTTGCAAATTAGTTTAAATTTCATTTGTCAAAAAAGGAACATAAGAGTTCAAGACTGTGTTCTCACTCTAAGCATGGTCCCCCAATAAGCTTTCTCTACCGTTGTTATTCTCGTTTCTCTATTTATCTCTCTTACTATCCAAAAAAACTTTCCTCAAAATCCAAACCAAACAAAGCCTTCTAGAATATGTAAACAGAACGATGTCTTTTTTTTTTGTGCAATGAACACAATATCTGGAGGAACAGTAAAGAAATAGAGATGGCCAGCTCGTATAGCACACCTAATAAAGTAAGCGAGGAACCTAAACTCATGGGAAGTTCGTACCCCATAAGCACTGCACCCCTGCACTAAAGAATCCTCGTTTAAAATGGCGAACCTAGCTATATAGCCGGGGCAAACCCATGTTATGAGGTGAGTTTGGCACCCCTATTTTGCTAATATCACCCATACATGTATACATCCAGTCAAACCCAATTTACATATTCAAAGTAGAACTAAACGTACTATATTGGGACTATTGATTTATGTTCTAACTCAATAAGTTGGCTAGTTATTATACTCTTGTACAAGAAATGGGCTTTATACTTGCCCAAAAAAAAAAAGGAAGAAGAAGATTTAGCCGGCTTTATTAAAAGAGGAGCTAAAAAATTTGCCACTCCTTTTTTTGTTACTAAAAAATATACTCCATTTTTAGAGAAGTTATAGTTTTTCTCATCAAATTTTCATTTTAGGCTTTGGGAAATTGGGGGTTTGATTCTTTTAAGAATGTTTGACGTCTTCGAAATCGAAATTCAACCCCCATGAAGTCGTGTGGAGTTTTTTTTCCTTTCTCTTTTGGTTATATATAAGATGTTGCTTCTTTTGCTTTTCAAGTTACAACAATTCTCTGTGTGAACATCATCCCAATGTTTGTTTCTTGTTTTCCAAATTGCAACAATCCTCCTATGTTTAATCATCGCCCTTAAGAAACGCCAATTAAAGAGGATTTCGAATAGAGCCGTGTTATCCACACAGATTTTTGTGCACAGATTTTAATGTGGGGTCCACTGCAGATCCCACACAAATAATCCGAGCCGTTCATTAAATGTAAAACATTTTTTCAAGGGTACACGTGAAAAATCAGCTCAATCCGATACTTATAGGGGCTCGATCCAATCATCTAACTTTTCATTTGGATTTCAGGATAATGAAAAGTTAGATGATTGGATCGAGCATCTATATATATCGGATTGAGCCGATTTTTTTGCAAGGGCCTTAAAAAAATATTTTACATTTAATAAACGGTTTGGATCGTTTATGTAAGACCCGTAGTGAGCCCCACATAATGATCTATGCATGATATATGTATGAAAAATCTGTGTAAACAGACTTTCTGTTTCGAAATAAAGCCTTGATAGAGATTTGTCCATAAGTTCGTTGAATAAAAGTTTACCTATCATATACTAAATAAAACCTTAGGGCCCAACTTGATTACACATTTGGGCCTTGTCAAATATCTCTAAAATTTGGTGTCTAAGAAGTGAATGTGATGGGGACTTGATGATATATTGAAGCGAAACATAAATAGTTTAGTGAGTTAGATTATAACAAGGGATGTCGACGCGTAAGCCAAAAAAGGGATGTCAGACGCTAATTTATTCGCTCGAATCAGAAACCTCTCCACACACACACAATCTTTTTATTCCTTCAAATTTCTGGACGTTTGTTGAAGGAAGTAACTCAGAAGTTTCTTCAAAACATTTGTCCAAGTTATGAGTTATGGGAAATATGTGTCAAAATCTTGAACCCTATAGAACACTGAATCAAATTACCATAGCCTACAATCGGAAAAAGGTAAACCATATAGGACATAGCCGTAGACAACATTCATCGTGAAAACGCATGGTACGAAGTAGACTCGATAGTACTCTAGAAAGAAAACTACAACTTTTGACAAGGATTTTTAACACGTCTAATCTCACCTGAAACGGGATTACAACAACTTGGACAACATGGGTTATTGATGCAAAGGTCCAAGAGTCGATACAATCTCAATAAAAACCAGCCAAATAACTTTGACTTTCGATTGAAGAGCGTCGACAATAGGTTTTCCGTCAACGTTTTGGATCACCGCTAAATTATAAACTCTGACCCAATTGGGATTACAAGAATTTGGACTCCTTCGTTCATCAATCCAAAGGCTCAAGGCTTAGATTACAACATGAATGAATAAAAAGTCAGCAAAATAACTCTAAACCAATCTGGATCGATTACAACAATCTGGGCACCTTTGGTATTTCAATCAACCAAGGTCCAAGGCTCAATACAATCTTTATACCATCAACATTGAACCAATCAACTTTGGCCATGAATAGGAGTCCGGCAATTAGGGCAACTTTGGTTAGTAATTAGCCAAGGCCTAATACAACCCGAATGGAATGCGTGATCACACAATGGCAGAACCTGGCACAACTCGCCGTCCTTGAAATCTTCCAGGCAAATGGCGCAACCGGTGCACGGACTCACCGTTCCCTCGCAAGTTTTGTATTTCACGACCGGCGGGAGGTCTTTAAAAATCTGCTTGGTTTTCCTCTCCTCCAGGGCCTTGAACACCCGGTCAAACCATTCAAACCTTCGTAGGTACCCCGCGTACTCTCTCCAGGCCAGGCGGAAGCACGAGATTAGGACGTGGATGAGGAGGAGGATGCCGCCAATGAATACAATAAGCACAAACGCGGCGGCGGCGTGTTGAGCAATTTGAGAGAAGGTGTTGAAGAAGTTCTTGGGGAGGGTGGGACCGGGGGAGGTCGCGGGCGGAGGGGATTGGGGAATCATGACGTAATTGATGTGGAAGGTGAGGAAACTTGTGGGGATTTATGGCATGTTTTGGTATTAGGTTTATGGATTTTATTTTGGTAAAGGGTTGGAGACAGGAGGGGAGACGAACCCATCAATTTGTAAAGATTCAATAGCCAGAAATGGAGCACGTAAAAAATGGTGCAAAATTGGGGAATCGCAGCTGTCAATCGTTCCAATTTTAGGGTTTTGAGTTCTTTCAAACAATCTTTTCGAGAGAAAAGATTGACTAGTAAAGCTGGCAGATCCGCGATTAGACTTTTTCTAACCGTAATACCTACTATTTCGGAAGACTCTGATCCTTTGTGCTAATTCTATGTCCCAATTATCTCTATTTTTCTTTTGTTTCCTACCCCAAATTCAATATCCAAAAATTGTGTTTTCAAACTTCATTCACAAAGTCGCAAAATTGGTAAAGTGAAAATAAACAAATATCCACAGAACTTCCAACCTGTTGACATTATTTTTTTTTAAATCTATTTATTAGAACATAATAAAGCCCATTGATTTATATCGCTCGAACAGAACCAAGGGGTTGGCCTACTCTCGTCTCTCGGTATGGAACTTAGAAGTTTGCTCTTTAATCTCTCCTAACGTCTTATGTTCGATTATCTTTGCCAACCGTTCTTGGATGTAATTGGTCCCCGGTTCGGTCCGGTTTTAGGCATTTTCACACACCGAACCAAACTTTTCGGCTTCTGAAGGAATAAACCAAAACCAAACCGTTTGATATTCGGTTTGGACCGGTTCGGTTTGAAAATGGAAATTGGGTAAAAAATGGTTTCAAGAATTCCAATCGATGGATGTATACACCGACAATCCATGCATATATATACAAAGAGTTTCAAAAATACCAAGCCCCACTAAAATAGAATCTTTGAATATCAAAACTATTACTATTGACCATGTTTCACTGAGTTTAAGTACTTATATTTTGCTTTACGAAACAAGTTATTCTCTTATAATACACCACCTTTAATTCAAAAAATAAATACTTATTTTATTTGGTGGAACACACAAGTATAAATTTGCAGTTATACATATGTACATATAAAGAGAGATCTATACCATTCTACTTAACTTTTTTTTATAACATTTAGTTTTGTCCTTATTTGATTTTTTTTCAGGTTTGTTACTTTTTAGGCTAAATTTTTGTGACTTATTGATTCGAGACGAATCGAAAAAGTAATATTTTTTTTTACTTTTACCTAAATCTTTTGGAAAATAACCACTATCAAGTAAAAAAAAGTCAAAAAAGTCAGACCCCCTTTTTTTTACTAAAATGGTTATTTTTTAAAATATTTGGGTAAAAATATTTTTTTTTAACTTAGACGAATCGAAAAACCAAAAAGTGAGGCGCAAAATTAATAAATATGAAAAAAAATTCAAATAAAAATTAAAAAGTTACTCGTATAGAAAAAGTTAAGTGCAATCTCTGGAATTGAGTCGTGCGGCGCATACTTCAGAGTTCAGATCTAGGGTTGCTGCTTGCTGTGCAAGTGGGAAAGTACCTTTTTTTTTAATCTTTGAATTTTTGTACTTCACACCAAAGTCGAATCCCCGGGATTCGGGGGTGCCTGTGTAGGGCAGCACACAGCCGTCGATTTCATTTATCAACAGTTCACATTAAAAACCATATATTAACCATTCATTGTCAAGATCGATGGCCCGTGTGCGCCCTACAGGGTGCCTTACAAGACCTTACATATAGGATTTCTCAATCCCCGTGGAGGGTACTTACCATAAACTAATGCTAGATAGTCCTTGAACTTTAAAATCGGTTCGGTTCGATTCGGTCCAAACAAAACTTTCTTTACGAAAAGTCGAAAACTGAATTGAACCGAACCGAACCGTTTTAGTAACTACCAACACAATTCTGAAGCATGGTAGCAAAGTAAAAATTTGAGGAAATTTGAATAAAAATTAATAAGATATTAAATTTAAAGCAAATGATTTTGGCATTCCAATTTTTGATCATGACACTCCAAAACTTGTCATTTAGTGTAAGTACATAGCAAGTAAGTGTCATCATAAAAAATTGAGCAGTGCACAGACCCCTTTTTCTCCTGCCTCGGGTCGTACAAAGATGATCGGAGCCGCGGCCTAAATTCTGAAGTGATTTTGGGTGTTTTGTTAACGCCTCTAACGATATCGAACGAAGCTCATTTTTTACAAAGACCTTAAACGAAATATTTTGAACAAAATGAACGACTCCGATCATCTTTGTGCGACCCGAGGCGGAAGAAAAAGGGGTCTGTGCACAGCTGCTGTGCACGTAGCTTTTTTGTAAAAAATTGGAGTGACCCTTCAAATTTTGAAGTATGATAGCAACGCACAGTTTTGAGGCTAAAAATTTTGAAGTACGGTACCGAAGTAGTACAATTTTGAGGCTAAACTTTGGGGTATCTAGTATAGATGCTCTCCATTTTATTCAACTTTTTTTATCTATCTTATTTTGTTCTTCTTTTATGAATTTTTGTTTAATTCGCATCATCTTTTTTGAGCTAATTACCTATCTCGATAAAAAGAGTTTAAAAGTTACACAACTATGACCAAAAGCCGAAATAAGTTAACTAAAGACGAAAAAAATATACCAAACATCTGTCGTTTTGTCTAAAATGTCAGTCTTATATGAATTTTTTTCAATATTCGTCCACAATTTCATACTTTTTTTATTTCTCTTGTCAAGTCAAATGATTATTAACTTGAAAAATTACGACGAAAAACTTAACAAAAATTGTAAAAAGTAAAAAAAAAAAAAAACCAAAAAAATGTTTAGACAAAAAGTAAAAAGTTGAGGAGTACACTTAAACAAAAACCGTTGAATGCACATTGACCCATGCATATCCAACGGTTTTGGACACGAGCATTCCTCGTACAACAAATAGTATGTGCATCCAACGGTTCCGAACACCGAGATTGTGTGAAAAAGTTGTGCATGTAGCCTTCCTCGTTCACCAAATGGTCTCTTTCACAGTCTTCCCCTAAGCTTTTTCTTGGGGGGTTTTATTGAGTTTGCTGTTACAATCAGTCACTGTAAAATTTCCCTCCTCAGAAACGAAAACCACGTTTTGTTCTCCCTCTGTATTTTCCCTCTCTCTCTCTCCGATCTGTGAAACCATTACGCCGGTCCAGTCCAACGGGCCGAACGGCAATCGTCGACCGGCTCGATTCTGCTCGGCTACCTGTGACTGTAAAGTTTCCGCCTTTCTTTGTTTTTGGTAGTTACTGATTTGTTCTTCGATTATTAGGGTTTAGTGCTCTGTACTTCATTGTGATTTTCGCAGTCAGAATGTTTTTTTCTTTTCGGCGTTCATTAAAATTAAGTAGAATTGGGAATTGGGTTTTTGCCTTTTAGACTACGGATTTCATTATTTTGACGAGCATTGCATGTTCTGAAATATTCAAAATCAGGAATTATGGATTGTGTTTTTGGAATGACCCTTTAGGAATGGAAAATGCTGCCAAGGCTCTCCACTATTTTTTTTTTGTTAGTTTGCAACTTGGCCCGCCGGATTCTAAATCCTAGCTCTGCCATTGCGCTCAGGGAAACTAGTCCGCCGCCATGTTACGCGGTTGGAATGTGTTAGAAATACTCTCCGGTGGAGTCAAGGGGCCTGCTGTGCGGTACAGCCGCTTGATGAAATCATAAAACTACGTTGTTTCATGCGTTCAGGGTTTGTGAAGTGTTTCTTTTCTTTTCTTTTTATAATCAGATGTCTGGGTCAGTTTACGCGTAACTCGACTAATCTTGGGAAGTCAATCCCGCTGTCCACTAGTGGGGGCCCTCTTAAAGCCAGAGCAAAGGGTTTTCCAAGTTACACACTCCTTATTCCGTGCTTGGCTACTAAGCCCGGATCAAAACACCATGGTTCAAAAATGGGGAAGAACAGATCTACAAAGCAAAACCCTTAGTCGATTACACAGAAACCCTTCTTGTTGTTGTGCATCACCTCTTCCAGTGTTTTTGATTTCCTTAATCACAATGTTCCATTTTTCTCAGGGTGCACTATGTACTTGTTTAATATTTTTTTGGTTTTCCACTTTTTGTTGTATTTCAAGATTGGTAATGAATTGGTCCATTGTTTCCTCTTTTTAGTCATGTGCCCTAAATTAATTAACAAGTAGACCCACAGAATAGAATTGTTTACGAATTATTTCGGGAATTTGAAGGTATTAAATTTGTTTCTTTTTTTTTCTTATTGTTTCATAAATGATCATACATTCCTTGTTTATGAATTTCATATGCTTTTGTTATTGAATCCATTGTGACTTTTGTTAGATTTTTGACTATTCATTGTAGAATGGAGGATGGGGTGCTTGATGGTTGTAAAGAAGACAAGGAGGAGTTGTTAAAAGAGCGCACACCACGTATTGGTATGGAGTTTGAGTCAGAGGAGGATGCATTTCAATTCTATGACGAATATGGAAGGATTATGGGATTTAGTATTAGAAGAGATTACCATACGAAAAGCAAGAAGGATGGTCTCATGATTAATAGAAAGTTTGTTTGTCATAAGGAAGGGCAAAAGGAAAAGGATAAGCGGTGCCACACAGTCATACAACCTAGGCGAGAAACGAGAACCATGTGCGGTGCAAATTTGTACGTATCATTTAACCGGGATTCAACAAAATGGGAGGTGAAGAAGTTTGATGATGCCCACAATCACCTATTGCATCCTGAATGTGCTTGTTTGATGTCAACTCAAAGTAACTTGTGTGAAAGTCAAGGTATGAGTATTGAAATAGCTGACAAATATGTTTTAGGCCGGAACAAGTTAGATGCAAAGGGTTCTTCATCAGAGGAATGCAATGTCATAAAGGACAAGGATGATGGCTGTAAAGAATACAAGGAGGAGTTGTTAAAAGAGCACACACCACGTATTGGTATGGAGTTTGAGTCAGAGGAGGATGCATTTCAGTTCTATGACGAATATGGAAGGATTATGGGATTTAGTATCAGAAGAGATTACCATACAAAAAGCAAGAAGGATGGTCACATGACTAATAGAAAGTTTGTTTGTCATAAGGAAGGGCAAAAGGAAAAGGATAAGCGGTGCCACACAGTCATACAACGTAGGCGAGAAACGAGAACCATGTGTGGTGCAAATTTGTACATATCATTTAACCGGGATTCGACAAAATGGGAGGTGAAGAAGTTTGTTGATGCCCACAATCACCTATTGCATCCTGAATGTGCTTATTCGATGTCAACTCAAAGTAACCTGTGTGAAAGTCAAGATACGAGTATTGAAATAGCTGACAAATATGTTTTAGGCCGGAACAGGTTAGATGCAAAGGGTTCCTCATCGGAGGAGTGCAATGTCATAAAGGATAAGGATGATCCTAAGTTGGTGATAGCCACGCGTTTCATGAATCTTTGTCCTAGAATGATAAATTTAGCAACCCGGTCCTCCGAATATGATGCAACATACAAGCTCGTGGATGAAACTATTAGAGATCTGTGCACGAAAGTGGATAATATGATCATTGCTTTTAGTGCTTCAAGTAGTGGAGATCACATTGACATGGAATTAGATGTGGTTGATCCTAATTTACAACGAGCTAAGGGTCATACTAGACAAAAGTCTTGGCACGAGAGGATAGCAAAGAGGAAAAAAGTTGCTTCACGATCTCCCCCTAGTCAGGTACTTATCTTACTCTTGAATTATTGATTTCAAGGTGTTCATAACTTTTTTTGTGCAATACTTATATAAATTTTACAACCTCCGTAGGGTATCGAAAAATCACAGGACCCTGCAAGTGTACTTAATTCATCTTCATAACAACCGGTAAGAGTTTGTTATTTGTGTCTAATATATATGTTGCAAACATGATGGTACTTTTTTTTATTTTATCGGCAACATGATGCTACTTGTTTATAGTGTTTTTGCTTGTAACAATGTTTTATGCATTAGGATGTTGAGAATCGAGATCTATTACCATGGCGCCGATGTCTTCCCAAGCATCCTATAGTCCACATTTTTTTGAAATGTTTGATGTACATAAATTTGTAAAGAAAGTTTATATTTCTTTTTTTTGGCATAAAAAAAGAACATTTTAGATATAAAAAGAATCATTACAACAAAGAAAAACAGCTCAAAGCAACAAGAAACAAGAAGATGACAAGCTAAAAATCACAGTTAGCCAAAAGAAGAAATCCAAAAGAGAAATCCATGGCGGAGTCTAAGGCATTTTCCATCTTTTTTTGTAGGGAATAGCAATTGATCAGCTGGGCACACTTTCATGAATCAAGCTTGTCACTATGTAATCCAGCGGAGTCATTCTTTGATAATGATTTAACAAGCAACCATTCGCTCAAAATTAGATGTATTGTCGGGGGACGTTGTTTATTATTATGGAACTGGTCCGTGTTTTGGGGGCTATACGGGATTTATTTTCCTCGAGGATTTAAATTGATTTTGTAGGTGTTTGTTGAACATATTTTGAACGGATAGATGTAAATGGCCATGGCTTATGTGATTTGCAATTTGCAATGAATATGGAGAGAAGAAGTCTATTTGTAGTTTGTTCCAAATGTGCTCTGTTTTCTTTTTCCCTTGCAATGAAGGACTCTCATGTTGTTCGCAATAAGGTCTCAGTTGTTGACAAAGGCAAGCCAAACAGGAACTAACAGCCCTGAGATGGTGTGCATTTACTGGGCTTAAAACTTCCCGGTATTAGAGCATCTCCAAGGGAGGTATCAAATTTCTATACCAAATATAGATTTTGGTGATAGATGTGGCCAGTTGAAGAGCCATTTGTAACACGTGCGCTCCAAGGAACTTTTTTTTTTTTTTTTTGATCATCAAAAGGGTGGGAGGGGGTGACCAGCGTAGTAACTCCCCCTTGGGCGTGACCATAGGGGCTCCCTACTCGCCAATAGAATGTCCGGTTCGAGCCATAGCTACCGTCTGGAACTTGTCAAACTTGAATTTTTTTACCACTCCTTTGACTTTACAGGACCCATTTTGTCAAGGAATTCGATTAATTTTTCCATGGGTAATGATTTCCGTGCTCCCCTATTTGATAATTCACTACTTTTTTTTGTCTTTCAATGAAATAATACACACAAAAGATTTACAAAAAGACAAAATATGGAGTACCATTTTAAAAAAAGGGTGTGAAAATTATTTTCCATTCACCAATCATATATAGTTTAATTGATGATATGACAATTAGAGCACAACTGTTCCTTGGTTACAGCAGGCACCTAGGATCCCTTTCCCACAGTCAAATGGTTAGCTTTTAGTCGTCGTTCATTGAAATTTTGAAGTACCTTGTCTTTTTTTTTGGCACTACTAAACAATGAAGAAGAGGGACATGCAATAACAAATTTGGAAATTTGGCTAGTCATTGGGAAATTACGAAAAATCAAATTTGGGGTGTCTACAGATTGGACTACGAGCATGTTGGAAGAAGTGTAATTTCTCCAAATCCGATGAACAAAGAAGAGTGAGGTTGTGAGCAAAGGAACTGGATTAATCAGATAAATCACGTACATTTGGCAACTACTGGAACAAAAAAGATGACACGGCACACTAGGATTGAACGGCGTAAAGATTGAGTTGAACGGTATAAAGATTGAGTTCTTCAGTCATCGGGAAATATTGAAACTCCGTTTCTATTTTTATTTCAAACCAGAGTGTCAAAATGCAGCGCTATGTGTGCTTCCTAGTTCCCACTTGATCTCGCAAACTGACTAGGCCAACATCCAAAGCTACAAATTATAAAACGGTGTCTGGGCTCTATCTTTTCTTTAATGGGACAAACAGGAAACGACTAAGTGGCTTAAACCCAACATTTTCCACAAGTTGGAGACTCGAAACTTGAAACATTCGTGGATCCTTATATGATGCAACAATTTTGATGCAACATTGGGTCCCGTATACTCAGACAGCCAGTTATACTGAAAAATCGGATGCGTCAACATGGAAGTTTGACATTCACAAGCTTTCTTGCAGCAAGTGCCTCTCTTCATGGTTCTCGTGCTTGGTTGCCATCATTTGCAGGGAGGTATGTAACTCAGGGCGGGGAAATAACAGCTTCAGTCGAAAAGCATCAACTCCATTCAAGTAGTACCGGAAAAGGCGTTTTGCCCTAATGAAACCGAGACGACCGTATAACGCAAGAGCGCCCTTATTTGTAACTTCTGCTTCCAAGGTTACCTTCAGAGAGTAACACAAACCATGAGCTAATTTTACCCTTGAATGCCCAATCACTATACATCAGATAATCTGACAAAAAAGGAGTGCACATGTTTCCAAGTTCCAACCAAATCGAAGATGCTTTAAGCAAAAGAAAGACTATTAAAAACATGCTTAATTAGAGATCATAAGCCCTTATACCCAAAGCCGAAGCAATAATTTTTTAAGGGAAAAGCAGAAGAAAGACGGTTAAATATATACACCCATTTCAAACCAAGTTCAAGATGAAGCAAAAAAAAGACTAATTAAAGAAGGTTCATTACAGGTCATATGCAATAAAGAGATGTAGAGACCCATTTTCTGTAAGTAACTTGAATCAGTTGTTTATCATGTAGGTACTAACAAAGCCATAAAGACTTGAGCAACGACGTGAACTCAATTTTAAGTAAGCATTTATCCAAAAATTCCAGCAGATGCAGTAGGAAATAACCCAGAATAGACAAGGACTGTCAAAGCAATCCACATGACAAGAATGGAAGCATAGGCATAGGTTCAAGATGGTTTCAAAGATGTCAAGACTTTGACCTAAAATCAAGAATTCGTTCTCTGACTTGCCCCACCAGAGCTCATCTCTTAGTTTTTAAGACATTAAGTAGGCAACAATCACAAAATCACAGATTGAGGAGGTAAGGCCATACAAGTAGATAGTCCAAAGATGATTAAAAAAAAAAGAAAAGAATACAAAGGCTGCCCATAGGAATTAAAAGACCACAGTAACAGAGCAGATTTCCTGGAATAGAGCAAAGGTAATCAAGTGTTATAGTTAATAACATAACAATGTTTTGTCCACCTTACTTTCATGTCAAGAACCTAAATATTGTCTAAGCCATTTTGCTAAAAACATGGCCACAATTATTAGCTATTTTCCAGCACGTCTGTTTTCTTATTACCGGTGACAATATCGGTTTCATTCAGTCATACACCTGTCTAAGTACAAAATTAGGTACAAAAACCGCCTACACAGGCATAGAGACAAAAGAAGAAGGAATTTATCAAAACCTTTAACTCGATTGTTTCATCAGTCTCGGTCTCGGGAGTGGCTTTACTTCAGATCTACTACTCTACGTCACAACACCCTAGCAACACCAGGTAGATGCTAATATTTTGGTCCAGTGGTACTAAAAAATGAGAAGGAATGTATACATATGTACAAAGTCACACACTCGCATACACCGCATCATTTAATCATCAACTAGCTAAAGAATCCAGATTTCTGTGATTTTCTGCTACTACATATCAGCCCCCCCGGCCTGCGACCCCGAGCCCGAGAAACAGCATTCAGTTTCAGCACAAGGAACAACAAGACACGGAAGCCAAGGCTTAAATGCCCTAAAAAATTCTGAGACACACCACCGTATTAACAACATACCTCTTCACAACCTGATTCCATCATCACTTTAATAGATCTGGTCACGAGTTCTGTAGCTGCAACTCAATAAACTTGACTTAAATACTGATCAAAAAACATCAACGAAAGTGAAAGAAATGACATTAAGCTGACACATATCTCATAAAAGAGACATCCTACTTTTGTCGTCCATAATCTGATACCTTTTGGGTTTATTTATCACTGAGGAGTCATTTTCCCATAGAACATGGATCACTTTTGCAGATAAAGTTCGTTAATCGATAACCTGGATTGTTGCCTAAGAAAATGTACAAGTAGTAAGCATAATTCCCGAAACCAAGTTATCCCATCCATAGTAGGCACTTGAGTGGAAAGTTTTGAGCAAACAAGGCAACTACAATGGGTAGAAGAATTATCTAACAGTTTAGACACAAAGGCTCGCCTAACCAAGGTCAGAAATGTTCCTCATAAGTTGTTCCATACTTCTTTGGTTGTTGCATGAATGGGTTGTAGTCTATAAAATAGAGATATCGAACTATTCTGATGGATTACATAATTAACTGTCACAGTGTCACAAGACATTGAATTTGCAGAAAAACTGTTATCCCAATGAGTACTTTAGAGACAGAAAACTGAATACAAGAAGAGGTGTGAGTCATTACATCCCAATTAAGCACAAACATAATACCAATTAACTAATATAATCATTTTTAACTCATTGTTCTGAAATAGATGCCAATTGGCTATCGAGATATTGAACGTCGTATCAAACTCAATCTTTTTCTGTCATGTCATCGCATACCAAATATGTAAACAATAGGGAGACCAAATCTGTTACACAATCTACTCGATTCAAAAGTTTAAGCTAGCAGCATAAGCCTTTTTTGGGTCATATAGAAAGTTTCTTCATGATATAAGACTCAGGCCCATTCTACCTGAGTCTTAGCCTGCACCCCTATAATGACAGACCCAAAAGGCTGCACATGACAAACGTAAGAAGGAAAACACAAGTAACCACACAATGCCAGACCCAAGGGAAACAAAAGTAGAGGATTTGAAAAACAAAATGCTACACGCAACAGACTTGAAAAGAGAAATATTACCACACCCCATACAATGAGGGAACCAAGGGGAAAAAACTGCATGATGATAGAACTAAAAACTGTTGCACATATTGCTACTTGGTAGAGAATCAATCCCACATTGCTGAAGAAATTAGCCCATTTGCTTTGAGTGATTTGGTAAGAAATGATAAAGAAATGGAGGGCAAAAAGGGAACCCCTTGTTTGAATTTCTGAGAAACAAAAGAAGACACCAAAAGTGGTGAAATTTGTCAAATGATTTCTTTTCTTTTATCACTATTCACTTGCAAGTTGCAATCTGGAATGAAGTGAGTCAGATGCAAAATTTAATTTGCCATGGACACTCATTTAACAGAAAATAATTACTATGAACATAGAGAGGAGGAAAGATACCAATGCCTTGGCCTCTGTATGGCTTGAGGACAACGAGCATTGCGATATAACCTCGGAAAGTTCTGCGATGCTCTCCCATTTTACAAACGACAGTTCCAACACACTTGCCTCTATGGAAAGCCTGAAAATAACACAGATAAACAGGTATTATATATCGAATATGGCTCTGTGTATATGAATACAATGTGAAAAATTCCCTAAATGCACCAATTAGAACTAGAAAGAATCCAATTAGGGAAAAAATTTGAAGAGAGTTGGTACCAGGAAAGAGAGTTGTGGCCATAGATAAACGAAATAACGGTAGGTAAAGATGGAGTAGGGTTCACTAAGTTCTTCATCGACAAGGCGCATGATAAGTGGTAGGTGATGTTCACCCCCATAGCTTACATACTCTATCTCCGACCCCTCCAACTCTATCGTTGTTTCCCCTTCTTTCTCTGTTGCAATGGGCTCCATTGAATCTCCTCCCCCTGTCCGTGGTTACAGCTAGGAGCAAAGGGTATCTGCAGTGCAAGCTAACATTGATTTACTTGGTTGCTATAGTGCTTGCGAATAACATTTTCGTGTGTGAGATGACAGTGAAATGAACAGGGTATTAAGATGTGGTCCAAGTGGTTGCTGACATTCCACTGGATGTTGTGAGAACATTTTAATGCCTCTTGCCCTACCATCTTTCTTTACGATTGATTATTTTGTAAGATTTGCTTCTCACCATTTACTTAAATCAAATCCACCAGTTCACTCCATGAAATTAAACCCATATCTCACAACTCCTTTGACATCTATGGAAGTCAAAAAATCAATCTGGTTAAGATTATTCTTCAATTTAATCCATCGCAATGATCCTGCCATAACGGTTTTCTATGTATGTACGACTATTGTGAGCAAAACGGTTTATTACTTATTGAGAAAAGAGAGTGGTTAGTCTACAAAACTGACTGGAGACGTGAACGGAGATGCAGAGAATATGCAAAAAATTGCTTAGAGAATACTCCCTCAGTCCCTCCGTCCCCATTCTTTTGTCCCTCGTTCTATTCCAACCGGATAAAAAACTAATTATAACTTTTAATTGGTAATACTATTTATATGCAATATGGATTTTGTTTAATAGATCTCAATGAGCTCTTTTAAACGATATTTTCAAAATCACCTAAAAAATTATAGATTGCAAGATATAATCAATTGAAAAATGGCATAGACTCCCAAAAGGGACTAAAGAATGGGGACGGAGGGAGTATTTTCTTAGAGATATCTCAAACCTCTAACTAGGGCTGCAAACGAGCCGAGCCGAGCCGAGTTTTAGGGTGCTCGAGCTCAGCTCGCCAAAAATTAGGTTGGCTCGAGCTCGGCTCGAGCTCGTGACGAGCTGCAAGACGCGAGCTCGAGCTCGACTCGAAATATATTTACAGAGCTCGAGCTCGGCTCGCTTAGGCTCGAAAATGTGTTCGAGATCAGCTCGGCTCGTTTATATATAATATATATAATATAATTGGGCTCGCGAGCCAATCGAGCCGAGTTTCGACTAGCTCGAGCTCGGCTCGTTTATGAAACGAGCCCAATATTTTAGCTCGAGCTTGTTCATTAGTGTCTCGAACCGAGCCGATCCGAGCCGTTGTCGAGCCGAGCTTCGAGCTGCTCGCGAGCGGCTCGGATCGTTTGCAGCCTACCTCTAACCAATATGTCTCTGAAACGCGGACCAAATGCACTGGAAACAGCTACTAAAAATCAATTTCATGCACCATTTTGCACTCCGCCAAGTTTTTTCGAGTAGGTTATACTCTACAACTACAAGTTATTCCAAACCCTCAAAAATATTTGAAAAGAAAACACACCTGAGACTCGTTGAAATAGTCTCAGATCTGGTTTCCTACTTTACCAGGCACATTAACCCATTGGATATTAATTGAGAGGATCCGAAATAGGTGATTAGCCTCTCTCCAATGTGATGGACATCACAATCACATTGCCCAGCCTGTTAGGATTTAATCTCCCATATTAGGCTAATTACACCATTGACTGAAGTGTTCTGGAAGAATGTGTGTTAGGGAGACAAAAAAACACCTAAAATATATAAGAGCAGATTGAGAAGAGAAAAGAGGGGAAAAAAATGAGATCAGATTCTTACAAAGAATAGGAAAACGAAAGCAAAGGGGAGAGACCGTCCTAAACTTTGGGCTGCAAAATTCAAACTCGATTTGCTTGAAAAATCAAAACATTGAGAATTTTGAGAGAAGTCGCCATCATAATCAAGTGAAACACCAGATACCAAAAAGATACTCCAAATTCAAGGAGTGAAACATAAACCTTAATCTGGATTCTGGAATGCCAATAAACTTAACTCATATTGGAAATATATATTGATGCTGTCAGCTCAACATCTTCTGCAATGCTGTCAGCTCAACATCTTCTGCAATTCACGCAGTGATGGTGGGTATTCAAACTGGTCATCAAGTGTTAATGGCAAACCCTCGCTTCAAATTGTCACACTCCGTGTACTTCATGCTAATGTTTTTGCTATACAATGAAATGCTCAAGTAAGAAATGAGCCTGCCTGCGTGTCCCACATTTAAAAACCCAGGTGTTAAATCCTGTCCCACTTAACATAAATTTCTCATCGTTCTACTACATAGTCCTTTTAGACAAAACCTTCTTAATAATTTGGACATTCCACTGCAGAATAAATTTATTAGAGTCCAATGCATCTACAACACAAGCCAAGACACATGACAAGTCAGAAATTGTTAATGAATGCTTTTGAGAAACCATTCAAACCCACCCAGGGACTGACAAGTCTCATATTATTGACAAAAAAACCAGGTCCAGAATAAAGCCTGCTTCGCTTATTCACCTAATCAAACACTAAATCTCGGATCGTAAACCCTAAACTCTAAAGCCTAAACCCTGAACCCTTAGCCAACCATAAACCCTACATCTTAGAACCTAGACGCAAAAGCATAAACCCCTGACCCTAAACCCTAAACCGTTGAGCCTAGAGCCTAAACCCTATTGCCTACTATAATCCGTAATCCCAAAGACACTATATGATTCACCGACAATTCATTAGAATCCAATGCATCCACCCTAAATGAAATTAAAGTACAAGCCAAACATGTGAGAAAAGGCTGACGTGACGTAATGCAGGACTTTGCCAATCACTCAGAGCCAATCCAAGGCTATGCAACCTTTACAAGTCTGAGTTGATATAGCTCACTTTGTGTCAAAAACCAGGCGTCAATAATCAAACGTGGAACCATTGTATAAGTTGGGTTCGGTGGAGAAGATGACACTATATTTCATGGTGATTGTTTTTCAAGGGAGCTATAAAATTCTAGTACCATTTAATCAGGAAAAGCAATTTTCTACTGAAACAAAATTTCTACTAAATCCGAGGCAATCAAAAGAAAATGACGGAGATGACTACCTCGGAAAATCAGCGTAAGAAGCCGACATTTGAAAGCTCATTTCGGGTATATACATGGATATATAGATACACAAGTTTATATAGATAGAGACAAGCATAGCTTTATATAAACGTAAACAGAGAGAGAGAGAGAGAGAATTTGTACCAGATTTTGGTGACAAGTGTGTATTATTCGGTGCCCTAATTCGACAACTGATTGTTCAGAAATCGGCCCCGACGGCGATCGATCGGGTCGACACCGGAGAGGTTGAGGAAGCTTTGTGCCCTAGGGCTATGTGAGAAGAAAGGGGAAGAAATTTCCTGAAAAAAAACCCAGACGCCCAAGGTCTTTAAAGGAAAGGCGTGTTGCATGACCACGCATTTCGTTAACAAGTCCGAAAACGTGATACATAAACACGCGGTTAATATTATTCTTAACTTTCGAATCTAGGTTTAGCAAAGTGCACGCACAACGGTTGTGCAAAACTCTTTGCACAACCGATTGCTATCCATCAATTGTTGTAATGGACGGTCCAGATTCGCTCAAGGAATAAATAAATTATTCGCGCGAATAGTTTACTTAAAATCTGGACCGTCCAAACATATTTGGACGGCCAGAATTTGTTACACAACACATACAACGATTGTGTGTGTAGCAAATTTTTTTGGTGGCCATTCTTTAAACCTAATTGATTTAGGGAATTGATATTGGCACTTCAAAAATTGATGGAGGCACTCCAAAAGACAAAGGAAAGTGGCTTTGGAATTGCACTGTTTTTGGAGTGCCTGCATCAATTTTTGGAGTGCCAATATCATTTTCCTTGATTTATGGGCCACATTGTTGGAGTCAAAGCGGGTCGTCACTGGCGTCGAATGGGGGATCAAACGAAGGACAAAAAAGAGACGTTTAAGAGGGATTTTGTGACGTTTAAACCTTGATGCCTGTGAACCGTTATTCTGAATTATAAACAAATGAAAATGGAGTATCTATTTTCTTATATATTCATACTGTATGTAGGGATGTGAACACATAGTTGAAAAACATCAATTGAAACTCAAAACGTACATCTACATCATCAACAAGTCAAATGCATAATATGTGGACACACGAAAATCTATGTCCCAAATATTTCATTCTCCTATCCTAATGTCCTTTCAGTATAATACATTCATGTCTTCATATTCACGTGTTTAAAAAATTATTATGATCTTCTGTTTGAAATATACGTAGACAGGATAAAAAAAAATTTGAGAAGAATTTAATCCGAAATCACAAGCCGTGATGTGCGTTTGCCCTATGCTGAATATTATTTCTCTATTTCAAATAAAAATCTCAAAGTTTTTACACCCTAGGACCGGAACAATTGGATCAACGGTCACATAACATGCACCATTTTGTGATGATACCATTCTGTGATGACCTTAAGTTTGAACTTATGTAGTACAATATCCATACTCAAAAGTAATTATTTACCCTCTCCCTCCCAACTTATTTGTCCCCTTTTAGACTTTTGTATGTCCCAATTTATTTATTCATTTGATTTTTAAATGGATAAAATTTCTTTTTTGTCCTTACTTTATTTCAAAAAAGTTGAAATGATAAACGTTAGAAAGTAAAATATTTTTAATTATAATAATTATGCTCCCTAAATAAATTGAATTCCCAACATTGATCAAACAAATTGGGACGGAGAGAATACTACCCAAAGTCACCATCATCCCACCTTTGGAAAAAATAGAAAAGATAAAGACTCCTTGAATTGCTTTAATAACGAGGAGCCCAAATCATTATCGAACTGAGCAGAACTTTGAGGATTGAAATGATTTTTTTTTTTTTAAATTTGGTCCCACTATCAGAATATTCAGATCAGCTTACGCGCGCCTTAATTATTTTCTTCTCCGGTCCCATCAAAGGTAGATCATTCACGCCGAAACTAAAAGACTCGCAGAAAATTTATCCCTTGCGGCATTGACTCAAAAAATTTGTCGAATTTTGAACTCAAGAATGTCTGAATTTACGGTTCCATCTCTAGGTTGGATGGAAATGATAAAATTCAACGAGTAATAAATAGAACAGCTTGATGCGTGTGGATGACTCTCTTGGCCAGCTAGCTATGCCTTTTTGGTGACTCCACAACCAATCATTGGATACAACAAAACACGTACACCTCAACCAATTAGGCACCGCCACCGCACGATTCTTTCCGACCATGCCAAATTACAGAAGCGGAAATTCCACGCCCACGTTCCAAGCAACGACCTCGTCCCCCCACTACCACCACCAACCCCCGTGTTTTTGAAGTCACCAACAAGAGAAAATCATTTTAACGGTGGAGCCGTGAATAATTGTTTACGGAGCTAATCCGGATCGTTCAAAAGTGTTTTGGACGGTTCAGATGTTAATGAAATTTTTTTGGGAAAGAGTTAAGCTTTCGTTAAAATCCGGACCGTCCAGAACACTTTTAGACGGTCACGATTGGTTGCTGTTGTAAAGAACTTGTGAATAAGTTTCTCTCCACGAATTTTTTTGAGAAAAAGCATCTTTGTTTTGTTTACTTGGAATTGGAAATAGTGGTTCTTCGTAAAATGAGTTGGCTTCATTACGCGCTTAGTCGCGTAATTATTCAAAATGTCATGTGTCCATTCTTCCAGTTCTTGTATTGCGTTCGCGCTTTCAGTACTCGATCTTGCAAATCTTAGTAGTTTTGAATGTGTTTCAAAGACGTTTCCACACTCGCGCACGCAAATTATGTGACTCAAGTTACGTGTAAAGATACGTGTGATGTTTATCTTTGGTTAAGAGCTTTATCCATAGATTGATGTCTAAATTTGATTTTAAATCGATTAAGTCAGTTCAATACTTATTTTTTGAATTAAAAGATGATATATTATGAAAGAATGATCTGTCTTGTAATGTGAATAATAAGAACTTCAGCGAAATAAGGCCTTAAGGCCCCGTTGCACTAAGGTTCTTATTTTGTGAGTACTTATTTATCGCTTACCAGACATGTAATTCTCTCATAATACATCATTTTTAATAAGTACTTATTTTTATTAACAGAACGGAGCATAAGTGTAAAATAAAATAGGTTTTGAAACTGGAGTTTAACACATGCCACTCGACCCCATTAGGCATTTCTCCGGACTGGGGGACTGTACTGTGCAGTTTCGTGCTGTGCAGTTGCCGATGAGGCCTTGCCGGCATCGGTCCGACGATCGGAGACATCCACCGCGTAGAGCTCGTCGAATATTACAAGTACACCAAAAATCAACTCAATCAAATATCGTTAAGTGCCTCATCGGAATACATATAACTTGAAAAGAAAAAAAAAATTAGTGGTTTTGATCCAATGTTTCGTATCCATTAGGATTCATTTTTTTTTCAAATTATATGTATTCCGATGAGGCACTTAACAATATTTGATCAAGTTGATTTTTAGTACAATTGTAGTACTCGACGAGTTCTACGCAGTGGACGTCTCCAATCGTCGGACTGATGCCGAAAAGACATCACCTGCGTCTGCGCAGCACGCTGTGCAACACAAAGCTGCACAGCACAGTCCCCCAGCCCCTTTTCCCCTGCCTTCTTCTAGAGTATCTCGTTATCAATCAAGATCAGGATAATAATGCGAGTTTCGACATCTCCGATGGACTCGCTAAAAAGTGATGCTATATTATACTCTCTCATCTTCTTAACAAATATTCTAGTTATTATTTCACTAAAATAGTACTCATACATTTTCTATTAATATTTCTTTTCATATTTTCACGAAAAAAGTAATACCACATGTAGACTCATATATATTAAACGTCACTCCATCTAAATTCTGACTTCGCCACTAACAGGAGGTCACCTTTCACCTGACCTTACTTATGTTTCCAAGCCTCGTCCCTTGTTCTTTATTTTTTCTCACTATCAATCACAGTGTTGACTTCGTCACCAATAATTCTCTTGATATAATTTCTGCTCTAGTTCACACAATGAATGAGAGCATTAAAAACCTTACTACAAGCGTGTGCACAAATATGCGTGTTAAGGGTGAGTTTGACCAGAATTATTTTTTCTCACATACTGTTCATGTCATCAATTTTTAATGACATCCCGTTTAGCTTTTGGTCAAGATTCTCATAATCGATCATTCGTGTTGACAAGTATAAAAACACGAACAGAAGTTTAAAAAACCTTCAAATAAGACTACAAATAAAGACCGCTCGACTTTAGAGAATTCTTTCTTTCGTTTAGTCATCAACTTTTATATTTTTCTCGTTGACACGAATAATTAGTTCAAAATCTTCAACAGGCAACAAACATTTAACACGAATAATTAATTCAAAATCTTCAACACGCAACAAACATTTAACAAAATTACTGTAACTAACATCCTAGTTTAGGCCAAAATGTCCTCCCTGTGTGATGGCAGACTTTTTGGTATTTAATTTCAATTATTCTAGAACCACACCCACTTACATGATTTGTGGCTCCCACACACACTGAAATATTCAGTGTGTGTGGGAGCCACAAATCATGTAAGTGGGTGTGTATTTGGATGTGAAAGATGGGTGTGGTTGTAGCATGGTTGATTTTAATTTAACCATCACAGGCACATAATGGGAATTTAATCCCTTAAATAAATAATCATAAACCAAATTAGAGCCACATGGGGTTCGTAATCACGAACGACACAAGCAAAATGACAAGTGGTCAACACGAATATGACTTTTATGGGGACCCCAACTTTACCAGCTGGAGTATTAAACAATGGGAATCCCTTAAATAATTGAGATAATTTAATTAAAAGGTACTACTATATCAATTTATAATTAATGATGGTAGTATATCCCTCCTGCCTAATAGTGGCGCGTGCGATGCACGTCTCGAACGTGCAGTAAATAAAGCAAAAAGAGGTCTTCCCACAATCTCATTGGAGTCGCCCCTCCCCTCCAGTTTTCTTACCTCCAATCTACAGTCCATTTTGTATTTTGTGGGCCCATGTCGATAATCGGAAACGTTCATTATGTAGAACTTATCGAGATGAGTCACCATACCAAAAATCATGTCCACCGAATCTGTATTGATACCTGTTCAAAACACATTTATTTGATAAAAATGGAGTTGGGCACACTAGATAGGAACCTGCCCAACACTATTTTTAGCAAATAAATGTGTTTCAAACAGGTATCAATACAAATCCGATGGACGTGAATTTTGGCATGGTGGCTCTTCTCGACAAGTTCTACATGATGAATGGTTTTGATTATTAATGTGAGCCTGAAATGGGCCCAAAAATTGCAAACTGGACAATAGATGGGAGGGAAGACACTGGAGGGGAGGTGAACCCAATCTCATTTGCCAAAAAACACATAAACGGTCACTTTTCTCCTCGGTACAAATCACACCCGCTAAACGAACTAAATTACTCGAGTCCAAGCTCATTTCTTAAGGGTATGTTTGATTTGATGGAATCAATGTTGGAATAGAATGGTCATTCCCATATTTGGTTCATCATTAAATGATGGAATAATCATTCCAAATGAAATAACTATTCATATTCATAGTAATAAAAGAATTATTATTCTACTAAAAAAACTAAAGAATTGTCATTCGATTTCTTTGTCACACCAAAATTAATAGTGTCACTCCAAGATTCACTATTGCTACACCGAAAATTACTATTGTCAGTCCAAAAATTACTATTTCCACTTCAAAAATTTCTATTTCTACTCCTAAAACTACTATTGCCACACCAAAATTTACTATTACCATATCATTCCATTGCAGATGAGAATGACTATTCCTAAGCACAACCAAACTTGGGAATGGAGAGAATATTCCAATCTCATTTCCTCCAATTCTATTCCAACCTCAATTTCATTTCATTGTCAATTCCATTTCATTGAACCAAATATAACATCAAAGTTTGTTTCTTCGCTGCTCCATCATGCGTACTGTTAAGAAAAGGGTAATCTCTTGCATGCATTTTGAATTCAACAATGCTATGGGTATGCATGTTCGTACACAAATATGTCTAAAATTGTTCGATGTACGTAAATTCTACATGATAAAGAGGGGCCCCCGATCATTGAATGATCCCAAACATCCCTGTATCCCAATCTTTACAACTATGTCCTTAACTATTTTTGTTTTTCAAAAATGCTACGACCACGTCTAGTGTGTGTGGAGCCTACACTCTTATGTGTTTGAATGATAAATAGGTGTGTCATTGGGGGTGGTTCTATACTCTCTCTTTTTTGATAACCGGATGTTCGAGCCAGTTTGCTCGCACCTTACTAATTTCGGGGCTTTGAAGGTAACGACCGAACATAAGCCCCAATGGCCCGGTGGCCCCAATGGTTAGAATGATTGGCTTTCCAGTTTCGTGAGAATAGAACATGTGACCTCATGGAGAATCACTTATTATTTTTTCACAACCACGAAATTGAAAGTCTGTCCACACAGAGATTTCATACATAGATTTTTTTGTAGAGCCCATTATGGGTTCCACACAAATGATCCGAGCCGTTCATTAAATGTAAAATATTTTTTCAAGGGTCCCCACAAAAAATAAGCTCAATTCGATACTTATAAGTATTTGATCCAATCATTTAACTTTTCATTATCTTAAAATCTTAATGAAAAGTTAGATGATTGGATCGAGAACTTATAGGTATTAGATTGAACTGATTTTTCACGGAAGCCCTTGAAAAAGCGTTTTATATTTAATGAACAGATCAAATCATTTGTGTGTAACCCGTAGTTGCCCCACAAAAAAAATCCGTGCACTATGTGGGTAGCAGCTTTCTAAACGAAACCAGCAGTGAAGTCTCTGCTTTTAAGGGTACAAACTGTAATTCGTCCTCCCCCCCTGACACCCCCCCCGGACCCCACACCGCTTTTCCCTCAATACCCCCGGCCCCCCCTCCCCCCCTCTCAAAACACCCGGCCCCCACTCCCCTCTTAAAACACCTCCACTTTTTAATTTTTTTTTCTTTATTTAATTATTTTTATCTTATTTATTTAATTTCTATAAATACACCATTTCTATATTAAAAAACATAATTCAAGAATTAAGTGCTTCAATTTTCAATTCAGTTGAACCGGGGTGAAAATCGTATTTTTTTTTATAATTTTATTTTAAATGCCCATAATGAATTTGCTATAAGGCATTTCAACAAACACCCTAAAACTCATTATTTAGTTTCAAGACTCTCTTAGGGTGTCCATTGAAAGGCCTTGGAGTCAAAAATTTATTACGACCATTTATGATAAAATGATCAGAAAAATAACATCTTTGCACCGGTTCAAACGAATTGAAAATTGAAACACTTATTTTTGTAACTATATTTTTTAATCTATAAAGGAAAAAAAAAGAGTCGGATAAACATGATTTTCTTTTCTGTATATTTTTTAATTTACGTATTTTCTTTTCCGTAGCCATACTATCCGCTAAGAAGAACGGTAAAATATTTCTAGTCACATTTTCTAGTAAAAATTTTAGTTATATTTTATTTTTGTGTTTAAAAATGCATGTTAAGTTAAAGTACTAAAAATAGCTAGCAAACTTATTCTACTAAAATTACTGGTCTAAAGCATAAGTGGTTTCCACTCCAAAGGTGTCCGTCCATGTGGCACTATGCTTTACGATTGTTTTTACGACTGTGGAGTAACCCAAGGCTAACACCCTCGAAAATTTGTCAACAAGTCTGGCTTCGTGCCGACTAAGGAAGGAATGGTGATTCTAACTGGACTCGTTCGACCATCCGACCTGGGACTTTCCTGGTTATTTCTATATCAAACATAATCTGTGGTTGCTGGCTTTCTCCGGTTAGACCTTGTGGCTTGGATGGTTGAGACTTAGATGTAGACGGACTAGACCTGCACACGAAACGACCGCGTTAGTGCCCAAACCCGGAGCGTGGTGTCCGGGGCAGGCACTCCGACGCTCTAGTCAGTAAACAGGATAGGAGATATTGAGATGTAGTTTAGGTTTTTGAGAGTAATACCAACGTACCTTATTAAGGAGGTGAATACCTCCTTATATACCCAAAGGGAATGCAGAGTCCAAATCCCATTAGGATACTTATTCGTTGCATGATGAGCCCGCCTATCTCGGATCCAGATAGACATCTCAATCCTGAACCTATCCAATCTCCTATACCCTGCTCCTGAATATAAGGGATTGGATAAGACGTGAGGTTGCCTTCCCCTGCCCAACTCTCCATAACTTTCTCTCCAAGTTAGGGGACAGGGGGCTCGGCGAGCGTAGGTCCTGCCGGACCGTTTGGTACGGCAGTGATGACTTCAACAGGGCAATCCCCAACCCGTTCGGCGGGGAACTGCCGAACCAGATCATATCGATTAATACAAACGCCGAACCAGACCGTTCTCTTCCGTGGATCGACACTTCGGTTACCTTTATCCAGGTTCGGCCGGACTCGGATCAGCTACCGACCCAGACCGCCGACCCATGGGTAGTAGATTCACTGCCCCGGCTAATTGGTGCAACGTGGCCACCGTCCTGGTCCCTCCGCCGGACCACGCCCTCCACAATAGCCCCTCAACCTCTTCCTCCTTTGCAAAAGGTGGGAGGGGTTGACCACATAAGGAAGAGTTGCTACCGAGGGCGTCCTGAGGCAAACGTGCCGAGCGTATACCGCCGGTCCAGCATGGACTAGTGAAAAGAGCTTTCTCGAAACTTGGGGTAATGATGCATCCGCAGCAACCGAGGGCTGATGGGACCGCTGGGGGTCAGAGATCGAACGGTCCATCAGGAAATTCAAACGGCGTGGGGTGCCACGTGGCGGAAGGGGAAACGACGCCGGTACGAAACGGTGCAGGCTTTCCACGTGGCATGAAGAGAGTGGGTGGAGCGGCGACGCTTCGGTTCTCGCGTTCGACGCTTAGGGTTCCACCCAGCCTTCCCATCCGCTATATAAGAGGGGAGGCGAGACAGAAGAACACTTTTGCTCTCGCCTCTTTCGCTCTGCAACTCCAATTTCTGCTGCCATTTCAAGCGCCTCCGTTGCTCCGCCATCCGCCGCCATCCAACACCAGCATTCTCAGGTAACTCCGCTACCCCTTTTGATCCTTTCTGAACATTTCAAAGTACAACAAACCATACACAGCCCCATATTTGCACAAAAAACACTTTTGGTTTGAACAGTGTCGATCCCCCATGGCCGCCTACGGCCGTGGGACGCCGTCTGGACCGTTTACAACGGCGGTCCTCCACCGAGCCAATTTTAGCACTTGATAAGAAACCATGGCTTTTGCCGAGGAGGATCCTAAAAGGCCCCCCTCGGCAGGGATCTAGATGCACATGGGTAGCCATGCTGAAGTAGAAATTCTCATCACCCCTTCTATTTCTTCTTCTGTTTAGGTCTTCAGCATGGTGGATCCTAACTCATACCTGCCGAGCATCGATCCTGCAGCGTACCCAGACCTCCAAGAGACCATCCAGGCGCTCGGCAGAGGATACAGGAGCTTCAATGAAAGCTCCAGCAACTTTGCTCAGCGGTCCGGTGGCCCAATCATCCCTGGCATCCACATCCCCCTCCAAATTGACGACAGGTCCTCCAGGGACATCCTCTACGGGAGGAGTGACTCCCCCGGCGAATCTGCCGAGGGAGACACACACGGCTCCGTCCCGGAAGAGGCCAATAGGGAACGTACAGCCACCGGGGCCCAGGCCAGCACGTCGACCTCGGCTGATGCACCACCGAGCACCTCTGATACAGCAGGAGGTGCCGAACCACCCTCGCCGAGGGACGTCGATCTCATTCCCCCGCTTCCAACAGGTCTTGGACCCATGCCGTATAGTCACTTCTACGGCGATGGGCCGGGCGGCTTCACACAAGCCTTCCGGACCAAATACTCCATTCCAGATGATGTCCTCGTCGAAAGGGTTACCTCCGAAAGGATTCCCTTCGGCGAAGACTTCATTGTCCTACCCTTGTATGCAATCACCGAGGGAGGGGTAAGGTTCCCCATGAAACCCTTCCTCCGCTCCTTCTTGGCGGATTATAACCTTGCACCGATCCAGGTTCCAGTCAACAGCTGGCGCATCCTGAGCTCGGCGGCAAGGTTGGCAGAGATCAACAACCTGCCATTCACCCTTGGGGACCTGATGCTAATGTACGTGGTATCAAGGATCCCCAAGTATGACAAGTACTACCTCACCACCCGCCAATACTTTGACCACCTAGTGGATCGCCTCTACGACACTGAAAAGTGGTGGATGGTGCTGGTCAAGGTATCCGGCAACTTCGAGTGGGGTCCCATTGACCCCTTACTTGACTACCCCTTTCCAACTAGGAGAGGTTCGGAGATCAACAGGCCTCACAAAATCCCTCGAGTGCGAGGGTTCCCCGGCCAAGGGGACAAGCCCGGTATATATCTCTCTCTATGTATTGTCTTGTATACTGATTTTGTATCCATTCATACTGATCTTCTTTTACTTGCAGATTGCTCGGCACCGAACAAGGGACTCCTCATCACTGGTAAGTGGACGAACCTGATCGCCCTGCTTCGGTGCCCCAACCGAGACGCGCCGACCCTCCTCGACTACAAGCCATTCTACCACGGGTACGTCGGCAGAAAAAATAAAGAAAATATGGTGAGGAAGAAGGTCGATCTCGGTTCTTACGCCGGGGAGGCACTGAAGCTGCAGTACCTTGCCCAAGACCTCTCTACCTCCGGGCTGCCAAAAAGGGAGGAGAAGGTGCAAGCTCCCATCAGCAAGCCGGAGCCCCAGAGTAAACCCACCGAAGCTGCTGCTGTGGTACCACCACGTTCCTCTCGCCGAAGAGAGAAAGGCTCAACCGCCGAGGGGAAGGGCCCCCATATTGCCAAGAAGGCCAGAGTCTCAAAAGAGGACGTGCAGGTCTTCAGCCCCGGCCATCCTGAAGGTGCAACCCCGGAGCCCTTCGTTCCGAGCCTGGTCTGTCCTGACGGGCACGTGATCTCGACCGGCGACAACTTGGGGGAGATCCCTCATCTGGCCATGACCCTTTTAAAGGGCCTGGCCCTCCCCAAGGACATGGAAAAGTTGCCATCAGGCAAGGCTGATAACATGGCCGAACTGTGCCTGTACCTTGCCAAGGTATGGATTCCCAACCTGTCCATTTTGAAAGTTTGAATGTTCCTTAAATCTTACTGCCCTTTTCTGATGCCAACTCTTTCTTTTCTTTTCGCAGGCCGGGCAGTGCGCCAGCAAAGCCTTCAACGACATGGAGGTCCTCCTTGCTGCTAGGAAGACCCAGAAGGGGGACCTACAGGCAGTGAGGAAGCAGGTGCAGGAAGCCAACGACCAGATCGAGGCGTTGGAGGCTCAAGTTGCCGAGGCCAAGGCTGGCCTGGAAGAGAGGGACCGCTTGGCGCTGAAGCTCAAGGAGATTGAAGCCGAGCGGGACCAACTCAAGGCGGGGATGAAGCGAATGGAGGACGAGCTGCCGGCCCAGCTGGAGGAGGCCGGCGATGCAGGTTACAATGAGGCCGGTGAAGACTACAAGGAGCAGGTGGAAGTCCTTGTTACCAAGGCTTTCAAGGAAGGAGAGCGGAAGGGTTTCGAAGACGCCCATGCCTCCTCTTTCCTCCGCGGATTCCATGTCGGCCTTAACTACGCCGAGGTCCCCGAGGATGACCACCGAAGGGAGAACCCAACGGTGCCACCTGTGGATCTGCCGAGGCACCTGCTTCTAGCCGAAGAGGCCGATCCATCTACCGTCGTGCCACCAAGCCCCGTCGAGCAGCCCAATCCAACTGCTGACAAGCCATTGAGTCCAGCCGAGGCGCCCAATCCAGCCACTGTTGAGCCGGCGCAGCCTGCTGATGAACCCATCGTAGAGTAGAATTTAATTTCTTGTATGTCGTAGATTCTAGGGTCGGCAATAGGTATCTTTGTTCAGCCGAACCCCAGTTTTTGATTTGTAACGGACCAACCTTTGGTATAATGAAGGTTTCAAGTTTTCTGTTTATGTTTCATACTTCTTGCACTTCATGCATGTTAAGACTCATGTATCGCACTTCATGCACATGGTTTAACAAAAAATCTCTCTAATAAGTATCCGTCCCAGCTTGCTGTACCCAGCCCCTGAACCGGAGGAAACCTACCACCGCGGTTGGTTCTGCCGGATCAAAAGGAACGGCCGAAGCTGGGAATGCCCCCTTCAGGATATGGCATGCAAAAGTCCTTGCCGAACAGAATCTGATAAAGCGTGCCTCGGCAAACTGAGCATAAAAATACCACCGAGGCTAACAAAAATACATTGAAAAATAGAAACAACCAACCTTTATTGAAAACAATTCTTAAAAAACTGAAGGCTGAAACAAATAGCCGAGGCGAAAAGCCAAAAGAAAATTTAAGCGTAAAATTTCCGAAGCAGCTGTGCGTTCCAATGGTTCGGTATCGCCGTACCATCCATCTCGGTGAGTTCATATGAGCCATAGCCAACCTTCTTAACCACCCGGAATGGTCCTTCCCACTTCGGCATGAATTTTTTCAAATGTTTCTGCTGGACTATCTGCCGAAGGACAAGATCATCCACATTGAAGGGGCGGCTCCGCACATTCTTGTTATAACTCCGAGCCAACTGCTGCTGATAAGCTGCATACTTGATGTGGGCATTGTCTCGAAGCTCATCTGCTCGGTCTGCTTCGGCGGCTAGCATTGCATCGTTTGTTGGAACGTCAAATGTTGCAGTTCGAGACGTGGGCCGAGTAACAGCTACAGGGAGCACGGCCTCGACGCCGAACGCCATGGAGTAAGGAGTACGACCAGTGCCGCGCCGTGGAGTGGTTCGATAGCCCCATAAAACATCAGGCAATTCTTCCGCCCATTTGCCGCGCTTGTTTCTGAGTCGGCGCTTCAGGCCGGCAGAGATAGCTTTGTTGGTAGCCTCGGCCTGTCCGTTTCCCTGAGGATAGGAGACAGAAGCTGTCTTCATCTGTATGCCGCGCCTTCTGTATATGGCCTTAATTGCGTCGGCGACAAACTGGGTACCGTTGTCTGACACAATGGCGTATGGTACGCCGAACCTGGTAAAAATATGTTTCCAAAGGAAACTTTCCACATCGGCGGCGGTAATTGTTATGAGTGCTTTGGCCTCTACCCACTTGGTATAATAATCCGTAGCAGTGATGATGTGGGTAAAGCCACCAGTAGCCTTCGGCAGCTTGCCGATGATATCCACCCCCCATTGAGCAAAAGGCCATGGACTAGAAACTGGTTGCAACGGTAGGGTCGGCTGGTTTATAAGAGGAGAATGCTTTTGACAAGACTTGCATTGCTTGGCAAACTCTGTAGCCGTATGTACCATCCTCTTCCACCAATAACCCTGGGAAAGGGCACGGTCGGCTAAGGACCGGCCGCTGGTGTGACAACCAGCACTTCCTCCATGCAACTCTTCAAGAATGCCGGGTACCTCCTGCTCATGCACCACGCGGAGATCTGGACCAGTATATGATCGGCGGTACAATGTGCCGGAGGGATCGAGAAAATAGGAGGCAGATTGACAACGGATCTTATGGGCTTCCTTCCGGTCGGCCGGAAGCACGGCGTGCTTTAAATAGGAGACGAGGGGATCCATCCAACTTGGCGCCTGATGGATGTCCATTACCTCAAGTGGCTCTGGCTCGAAGCTCGGTGATGGGACTTCGCCGAGGACGATCGTTCTCTCCCCTCCCTGATCGGCACATACGGCTCCCAGTCCGGCAAGAGCATCGGCATGAGAATTGAGGTCACGACCCACATGGTCAAAAAATATATTTTTGAATGAACCAGCCAAGGCAACAACTTGGCTTACGTACTTGTTCATGCGTGCATCCTTAGCCTCGTAATCATCATTGAGCTGGTTAACAACGAGCTGTGAATCGCTGTAAACCTGAACTTCTTCAGCACCCATATGCCGGGCTAACTTGAGTCCGGCAATGAGGGCCTCATACTCTGCTTCGTTATTGGTTGCTGGAAACCCAATGCTTAATGAATGCTCATGCAAGGTTCCGCTCGGTGACACCAGAACAATCCCAGCACCAGCCCCTCGGTTATTAGATGCTCCGTCTACATGGAGTCTCCAAGCGTGCCCGGTGAATAAGCTCGCTCGGCGCGAAGGGATGGGCCGCTTCGTGATATATTCTTCGTGAGCTGGATGGCTTGACCGAGGTCCAGGGGCAGGCCCGGTGGACTCTCTGGCCAAGGCCTCTCCACTGCCTCTGCCGTTTTCCACTCCAGGGGAGAACTCGGCGACAAAATCGGCCAACACCTGACCTTTGATTGCCGTTCTAGCCTGATAACGGATATCAAAGTTTGCCAACTCCAGGGACCATTTGCACAATCTGTTGGAGAGATCTGCCTTTCGTAATACCGCTCTTAATGGGTACTCGGTAACAACCACAATGGTGAAGCTCTGGAAGTATGGCAGAAGCTTCCTCTTTGCCATTACCAGTGCCAAAGCCAGCTTTTCTATTGGGAGGTAGCGAGTCTCGGCGGGGAGAAGCGCCTTGCTTATGTAATAGACTGGCTTCTGGTCCGTGCCCGTCACATTCTTTGAGGTTTCCTGCCGAACCAAGACAGCACTAACAGCATGCTCGGAAACTGCAAGGTAGAGGTGAAGCTCGTCCCCCTCCTTGGGCACAACCAGCAAAGGAGCCTGGGATAGACATCTCTTCAGCTCGGTGAGAGCTTCATCGCAGTCCGGCGTCCATACGAAACTCCTTCGGCTGTTGCCTTTAATCGATTGAAAGAACGGTCGGCAGATATCCGAAGACCTGCTGATAAAGCGATTAAGTGCGGCGGCCATGCCAGCGAGGCGCTGAACCTCCCTCACCGTGGCCGGAGCCCTGATTTCCTGTATGGCCTTGATCTGACTTGGGTCGGCCTCAATTCCTTGGCGAGTAACCAAATGTCCAAGGAATTTGCCAGAGCCAACGCCGAATGCACATTTTTCAGCATTCAGCTTCAAGCCGAACCTCTTTAGAACATCAAAAATTTCACCGAGGTGGAGAAGATGATCGGCTGCTTCCTTACTTTTGGCTACCATATCGTCGATGTATGCCTCCATTATTCTGCCGAGGATCCCTTTGAACAACAAGGCTACCATACGCTGGAACGTAGCCCCGGCGTTTTTTAAACCGAAGGGCATCACCAAGTAACAGTAAGTGCCACTGGGAGTGATGAACGCTGTCTTCTCCTGATCCTCCTCATCCATGGCAACTTGATGGTACCCTCTATAAGCGTCCATAAAGCTTAGCCGAGCATATCCAGCGGTAGCATCCACCAATTGATTGATCCAAGGGCAAGGGAAACAGTCCTTTGGGCATGCGTCGTTCAGATCGGTGAAGTCGACACAGACGCGCCACTTGCCGTTCTTCTTCCGGACCACCACTGGATTTGCTAGCCATGTTGGATATTGGACTTCTCGAATAGCCCCGGCGTCAAGGAGGCGTTCTACCTCTTCGTTAACTGCATCGGCATGTAGGGCCGAGGATCGCCGAGGCTTCTGCACCACGGGCCTCCGAGCCGGATCAACATTCAATGAATGTTTTATCACATCGGGACTAACGCCCGGCATTTCATATGGAGTCCAAGCAAAGACTTCTATGTTTTCTTTGAGGAACTCGACCATCTGCGTTTTCTCGACCTCATCAAGAGCCGAGCCAACGAGAAAAGAACGGGTCCCATCTTCATTGACCGCAATTCGGATCAAGTCTTCCACGGCCCTGTCGCTCGCCGGTCTTCCAACCTCTTCTGGCCCTTGCAGCGCCTCTCTCGTTTTCTCTTCGGTGGTGGCCTCATCTAGCAACTCGGGTACCTCTATACTCTGTACCTCCTTTGCTCGGCCTTTTCCGCGGACGGAGTTGACGAAGCACTTCTTTGAGGCCACCTGGTCCCCTTTGATGGTCTCCTGCCTCCCAGATTCTCCAATGAATCTAACACATTGGTGAAGCGTGGATGCCACAGCCCTCATGCTGTGCAACCAATTTCTTCCCAGGATTGCGTTGTATGGGCTCGGCGAACTAACCACGATGAATTCCATATCCAACTTCACCGAACCAGCATATACTGGGAGTACGATCTTGCCGAGCGGGTAGACCGGAATTCCAGTAAAACCAATCAAAGGGGCTTCCACCGGGGCCAATTGCTCTTTTGAGAGACCTAAAGCTTTGAACGCTGAGTAGAATAGGATCTCCGCCGAGCTTCCCTGATCGACCAATACCCTCCGGACAAGTTTCCGCTGGAATTGTAGAGAGAGGACCAAGGCATCATTGTGGGGAAGAGATAACCCCTCCAAATCTTGCTCGGTGAACCTGATCTCCCACGTGCTACGAGCATCCATCTTCCGTTTCGACGAATTTTGAACCATCATCACCCCAGGCGGGGTAGGGCTGTATAGTTTTTCGTGGAGCTCGTTGGCCTGGGCCTTGTTCATTGGCCCATGAATGCAATGCACCACGCCGTCGAGATCTTGGGCTCTCGGCGGAATCCCTGCGTTTGGTGACTTGGTTCGGTCGATCCACCGATCCATCTTTCCCTGCTGGACTAACTCCTCGAGGTAGATCTTGTAAGGCTGGCATGCCGTCGTATAGTGCCCTTGCTCGTCGTGGAATGAGCAGTATACCCTCGGGTTTGGTTCCTGGCCATCGGCGGTTCCCATTTTCTCCGCCGCCCCTGTTGGCCATTGGAAACCAGGAAGCCGTCCACATTCTCGGAGCATACGGAAGATTGGCTCCTTAAAATAGGTCGTGATGGCAAGGTGGTCTCGCCCATCGCTCGGCGGGCGGTCCCACGTCTTTCCACTTCCTTTGTTTCCGCCGAACCCTGCGCCATCCTTCTTGGACACTATGTTAACCTGCTTCTTTACTTCCTTGGCCGCCGTCTTACCCAGCTCGGCGACCGGAGCTACTTCGGATCCACCGATGTATTCCTCAAGCTCTATATACCGAGCAACGGTATGCATGAGCTCTGTCATATTGTTCGGCGGCCGAAGCATCAATTCCTTGGACAGGTCAGAGTTCCTATCCAGCCCACGTTTGAATGACGTAGCCGCAGTCTTTTGGTCACAGCTTTCAACCATGTTATATACGTTATAGAAGCGCTCGGAATAATCTTTCAAGGACTCGCCGGTCTTCCGCCGAAGGTCCGTTAAGGCTTCTATTGTTTTTGGCCTCCGGTTACTCGCCACAAACCGTGCCGTAAACGAACGCTCCAGTTCGCCGAAGCTGCTTATTGAACCTGGCTTTAGCTGTGTATACCAAAGCATGGCAGTGTCCGGGAGGCTCAGGGAGAACGTTCGGCACATCATTGCCTCGCTCAATCCGCAGAGCGCAGCCATGGACTTAAACTGCTGCACATGGGTCGGTGCGTC
The DNA here is from genome assembly GCA_020567845.1 of Rhododendron henanense subsp. lingbaoense. Lineage (NCBI taxonomy): Eukaryota > Viridiplantae > Streptophyta > Magnoliopsida > Ericales > Ericaceae > Rhododendron > Rhododendron henanense. Next base: position 25,318,308 of record CM036324.1, on the reverse strand, counting down.
CGACTTCGCGTTGTATATAGTGAATTTGGGGACCTTGAAGTGGGGAGGAAGAGGCTCATCTGCTATAGCCTTGGAAAAGGGGGAGACACCTTTCGCCGAGGTCGCTGTAACCCCTTCCTTCGGCGGGACTACTGCCGAAGGGGCGGGACTCTTCTCTCGAGCATCAGCCCTTGTCCTTTTATTGATTGGTGGTGTCCGAGCCCTTCGGCCGCTGATACTTGGCTCTGGGGTTCGGCGCTTCGACCCCGAAGCTCTCCTGTTTCCCACCGCCGGGGGTTCTTCCTGATGCTGGACGGGCCGGTAAGTGGTTCTCTCGCCAGTGCGAGTATTTACCACTGTTAAAGCCCTGCCACCGGCGCTGATCTCGCACCTCTCCTCCGGAAGCAGCCCCTGGCTGTTCTCCTCCTGAAGCCTGGATTGTCCGGCAGACTGTCCCGGCGACCGTCGGTGGTGACCATGATCACACTGCCTTGCTCGGCGACTGGTAGAATGGGCCGGTGACCTCTGCTGGATCCGGGTGCTTGTTCCCCTTTCCTGTTCTTCATATCGCCGCCCCTCAGATCTGTCCGTCCTCTGGTTATCCTGGTGGCCTCTCGATCCAACAGGGTGATCAAGAGGTTCTCCTGCGTTACCTCTTGTGTTGCCGAACCGAGGAAGTCCTTGAGTCTGGTCCGGCCTTCCCCTTGACCTTGAGCGAGCGCTTGATGCCGTGGCGCTTGTTGTTGGAAATAATGCTCGGCGAACATTATCGTTTCCGGACGCATCGGTTCGGTGTCCGGGTTCCGGGTGGATAACGCCATTAGCATCAATGCGACACAGTGGGCCGAGCCTTGCAAAGGCAGAGGCCCTAACAGTGTCAGCCGTTTGGTTCAGTCGGGCAATACTCCTCCTATGTCGCCGTTCCCGTGATCTGGAAACGGGTGGGACGCTGTGGAGCGCCTGGATCTCTTGCACTTGTGTTCTTAGTCGCATTAACTCCTCCGCCATGCTCACCGGGAGTATTGCCGGGGGGGGAGGAGGAACCGTGAGGCTTGTTGCAGAGCGGTGCACCCCATCTATGTGGAATGCCGCTGCTCCTAAATCCTGGTTGCTAGGATCAGGGATGTTTGAACCCACCACTCTGGGGTCGCCGGGACCCCCAATGATGATGCCATCCCGCCCTACCACCGTCCGCTGAGAGGAGTGGTGGCCCAGGTTTTGACCGAAGTTATCAAGACCGAGAGGTCGTCCGTCCGGGGTTGTCATTCTGAACTGGGAAAAAGAAAGAACGGGAAGAAAGCTGCACCACAAGATGTGTTTGTTAATCTTTCTCCCCAGCAGAGTCGCCAATTGTGGTTGCTGGCTTTCTCCGGTTAGACCTTGTGGCTTGGATGGTTGAGACTTAGATGTAGACGGACTAGACCTGCACACGAAACGACCGCGTTAGTGCCCAAACCCGGAGCGTGGTGTCCGGGGCAGGCACTCCGACGCTCTAGTCAGTAAACAGGATAGGAGATATTGAGATGTAGTTTAGGTTTTTGAGAGTAATACCAACGTACCTTATTAAGGAGGTGAATACCTCCTTATATACCCAAAGGGAATGCAGAGTCCAAATCCCATTAGGATACTTATTCGTTGCATGATGAGCCCGCCTATCTCGGATCCAGATAGACATCTCAATCCTGAACCTATCCAATCTCCTATACCCTGCTCCTGAATATAAGGGATTGGATAAGACGTGAGGTTGCCTTCCCCTGCCCAACTCTCCATAACTTTCTCTCCAAGTTAGGGGACAGGGGGCTCGGCGAGCGTAGGTCCTGCCGGACCGTTTGGTACGGCAGTGATGACTTCAACAGGGCAATCCCCAACCCGTTCGGCGGGGAACTGCCGAACCAGATCATATCGATTAATACAAACGCCGAACCAGACCGTTCTCTTCCGTGGATCGACACTTCGGTTACCTTTATCCAGGTTCGGCCGGACTCGGATCAGCTACCGACCCAGACCGCCGACCCATGGGTAGTAGATTCACTGCCCCGGCTAATTGGTGCAACGTGGCCACCGTCCTGGTCCCTCCGCCGGACCACGCCCTCCACATAATCCACAAAATTTAGAATAATGATTTTCGGTGAAAATTAACGACTTATTAATCCAAGGAAAAATATGTGGTTTTGGACTTCCCTCAAAGGAAGAAAAAACGGATTTTTGAAATGTAAGAAATAATAATTTGATTAGTAGCATGGTTACTTAGGCTTTCCTCACAAACTGTTTACACAAAAAAATTTAGGAACGCCGCAGCGAAAAATTCGAGGCAGAACAATGGATGACTACAACTTTTCAATTTCAGATAGTTGGTCATTTGAGAATGATGTTCGTAGTGAGGAGAGCATCTCCCACAATAGTCGCGATTATACACCCGAATTTATCACCGACCAGGTTAGTTTTTACTATTATTGTTTTGCATATTCGTTATTTATGTTAAGACTTGTTAATGTTGTACTTATACATATTCATTTCTTTTTTTATATAGATTTTTGAAAGTAGAGAAGATATGTTAATTTGGGCGCGAAGCGTTGGTCTAAAATATGGTATTGTGGTGGTTATTTTAAATTTTGCTAAGTTAAAAGGCGGCAGTCGAATACCGCCACGAAATTGCTATTGCCCGTGTTGACAACAATCACTTTGTGCAAGTTTTCTTAGAACCTCATTACCCTGTACCACCCATCCCAATATGGTGGGAGGATAATGCATCGGACGAAGCTAAAGGATGGGCTGCCAGTTATGGAACACGTTTGCAATTGTGGTACGAAGTAATGGGTATAAGCGCGCCGGGAGCAGCATTTGGAGGAGATATTGATTAGAATTTGTGTTTTTATGTATTTTCATGTTTTGACAATATGTACTCAATTATAATAAAATGAAATTTTGTTTAAATTTATTATTGTTCATTAGAAGTTATTTTTATTATTTCATTGTTAAGACAAATTAATTAACTAATTAAAATAATATAAATTTATTAAGTATAAAGTCAATTTTAATTGAAAATAGAATTTGAGTTAACCAAAAAAAAATAAGGGAGGTAAATGGGAAAAGAAACAAATAAAGAAAATAATTGAAACTTAAAAAAAGAAAAAAAAAGATTCTAACTGGAAAGAAAGAAAAGGAAATAAAGAAAAAAAAAATCAGATTGGAAAGAAAGAAAATGATATAAAGAGAAAGAAAGAAAAGGAAATAAAGAGAAAAAAAAAATCAAACTGAAAAAAAAAAAAAAGAAATAAAGAGAAAAAAAAAAACCAAAGAAAGAAAGAGGGGGGGGGGGGGGGGGGGGGGGGTAAAATAACGGTCACTTTTTAACTGGTTCTCTACCTGTAATCCCCACGCGCCATCCACAAACGTGCACCCAAAAAGTGAAGTCGGTGGGCGACTGCTTACAAGGCTCGAGGAGGCCTAACTAAAAAACAGCCCACCACCACCGCAAACACCGGTCCCTCTCTCTCCTCATTCTCATTCTCTCTCTCTACAACCCCCGAATACCACAGTCCAGAAGAACCTCCGAAAGAGTACTCGCTCACATGCAATGGACTGCTCCTCCCGACACCACCACCAGATCTGACCCAACTCCGAGGCCAAAACCCACCCCGGGGAAGATGGATTCAGACCAGCGGCGGAAGCGAAAGCGCCTCACCAGACCAATCTACCGCTCCTTTTTCTCCGTAAGACCCCTGCTCCTCTGCCTCGCATTCGTTTCCTTCCTCTACTTCCTCTCCCACCGAATCCCCGTGAATCCGTCGGCGTTCAAGCCGATTCTGGTGGTCTCCACCCTCCCCTTGCTCTCCTCGTCCCAAATCAGCTCGTTCCGGCACTACCGTGCCAGGAAGTTGGTGTCGAACTCGTTGAGGATCGAGGATCGAGTCCTGTTCCCCGATCACGTGTTGTTGCTCGTGTCCAATTTGAAGAAACGAGACGGATTGGAATGCGTTTATTTTGAAAATGGAAGCAATTCTGATGAGAGATGGAAATTAGGAGGGAAATTAGGGGCGAATGTTTTGTCAGTAGACGAGTACGGTGGGTTCCAATCGGTTGTGAGGTGTCCTATCCCGCCTCTGAATTATTCCGCGGCGGTGGGTTTAGAGAGAGGAGGGAGAAAGGTTTCGGGGAGAAATAATGGAGTTCTTCATTCGTGGGAGACGCTAGCGTACGCTGCGGAATTGGATGGGGAGACAGCGGTGGTGTTCGTGAAGGGGCTGAATCACCGGCAGGATAGGGAGTCGGACCCGGCCCAATTCGGGTGCCACTGGGAGAGAGAAGGAAGGTATGGGGGTCGTTCGAAAGCAGTCGCGGTTGCCCAGGAAGTGGTGAGGTGTTTGGTGCCGAAGAGGATAGGGTTGATGAGGCCGGGTAAGGCCGAGGCGATTCGGGTGACGATTGGAGTGAACCCTAGTTTGTTGCCTAGGAGCGTAGTAGGGTTGAACCCGGCTAAGGCCGAGGGGATTCGGGTCAGGGTTGGGGTGAACCCTAGTTCGCGCGCTAGGGGTAGTAGTGACCATGTTCTTGTTCCATCTGTCGCGAAGGTTTTTGTTTCTAATGTGGCGAACGAGGAGGGAGAGAAGAGGAGGAGGGGGGATTTTTCGAAGTACGAGCTTTGTGTGTGCACAATGGTGTGGAACCAAGCTCCTTCGCTTCGCGAGTGGATAATGTACCATGCTTGGCTTGGTGTCGAGAAGTGGTTCATTTACGACAACAACAGTGACGACGGGATCAAGGATGTGATTGAACAGCTTGAACTTGAGGACTACAATGTTAGTCGCCACGTTTGGCCGTGGATCAAGACCCAAGAAGCAGGGTTCTCACACTGCGCTTTAAAAGCTAGAGACGAATGCAACTGGGTTGGATTCATGGATGTAGATGAGTTTTTCTACTTCCCGTTTCCCACCCGGAAGCAGAGATCAAAGAAGTACCGCTTCCACGGTCAAAACTCCCTTCGAAATTTAGTCATGAATATTTCGTCAGCCTCACCAAGAATCGCGGAAATCAGAACGGCGTGCCACAGTTTTGGGCCATCCGGACTGAGCTCACCCCCTTCGAAGGGCGTTACGGTTGGGTACACTTGTCGACTTCAAAGCCCTGAGAGACACAAATCGATTGTGCGTCCTGACGCACTCGACAAAACCCTTCTGAATGTAGTGCATCACTTCCACTTGAGGAAAGGATTTAGATACCTGAATTTGCCACAGGGCGCGGCTGTGATTAACCACTACAAATACCAAGTTTGGGAGTCTTTCAGAGCCAAGTTTTTCAGAAGGGTTGCTACCTATGTGGCTGATTGGCAAGAGAATCAAAACGAAGGGTCTAGGGATAGAGCACCGGGGTTGGGGACAGAGGCGATCGAACCGGCTAATTGGCATTTGCAGTTCTGTGAGGTTTGGGATACGGGTATGAGGGACTTTGTTCTTGCTAATTTTGCGGATTCTTCAACTGGGTTGCTGCCATGGGAGAGTAATTCGCTGCAAAAGATGATGTAAAAATGTTACTCACACTGTCACACATGATCATTCTTTGTTTTCATTTCTTTCACTTTTTTGTATGTGATTTTTACTTTTGTAGGCATGAGAAGTAGAAGATTTGAATAGATGAGTTACAGAGTTGATAAGTATAGATTCTTATTTCTTTTAGAAGAAGGTGACAAGATTGTATTTTTTTTTCCCCAGTGCTTATAAATTGATTTGTTGACCCATAGGTAGTCCTTCACATTTTTCTTGTTCAATTACTAGCTGCTATAGCATTTTATGTCTCCTATTTTTATTGGTCAGTTTATTTGACCGGATATTAGCATCGGTTGGGCTCTCTATACTCAAGGTGACCACATATTCGGTATCTAGCAAACAACTTTGGTTGAGATTAAACATCCGTTAGATGAATCCCGGTGAATGATTTAATCGAGCTCGGCTCGATTACTCAACGAGTTGAGCCGAGCTGAGCCTTAATGAGCTGCTCTACTTGTGAGCAACTCGGTTCGTTTGCTACCCTAAGGAGAATTTAGGTATAAAATGACATTTTAGCTGCGATATACTATGGAAAGAACTACAGTACTCAAAACTCTTTGCATTTCTGTGAATATTAGCACAAGTCCACTTCTACCGTGACAGATAAAGAAAGATATTCCAATCTTGAGTGGAGGAGTTTTTCAGTGCCGAGCGGGTATTGCCGATGTGGCACCCGCTCGGCGCATCTCAACCGTCCGATTCACTTTTGGACGGCTCGGATTGAAATTCTCTCTCCTCTCACCCCAACACTTTCTCTCTCCTTTTTCTCTCTCTAAATCTGAGCCGTTCAAACACGAAATGGACGGTTCGGATGCACGAGCGGGCACCACGTGGTACCCGCTCGGCACTGATATTTTTTCGCATGAGAGAGACTTTCTGAGTGCAACTAGTCAATGGCCTGTGAACGCACAAGTTTCCTGCGGGCCATTGCAACATAATGAAAAAAATCAGTTTAAAATCTCGAGTACAAAACATCAAAATCAACTTTGCATGAGTGTCAAAGAGAGTATATTCCCCATGTATACCTTCTATAATCCAGAATATGGTGCCAGTAGTGCTGCAAACGAATTGAACTGCTCGCAAACATCTCGAGACTAAGCTCATTAAGGCTTGGCTCGGCGAGTAATCGAGCCGAGCTTGAGTTTTAGGCTCGTATAGTAAACGAGCCAAGCTCAAAACTCTAAAGCTCGATTAAGCTTGCGAAAGCTCAGCTCATTTGTATAGGCTTGGCTCGACTAAAGAGGCTTGTTAAATAAATTAACCGAGCTAGGCTCATTAAGGGCTCGGCTCGTTTACAAACAAGCCGATCTCGAGCTCAAGTTTTAGACTCGGTTAGTAAACGAGTCAAGCTCAAGCACTACAAAGCTCGACTCGGCTCGTTTGCACCCCTAGGTGCTAGTGATGAAAGTTCTTTATCGGCGTGAAGATTCTACTAGTTAAGGGCCATAAGAAAAATCCGAGATGAACGCCTGGAATTGGGAACTTGGGAGGAATCATTCTTGTCTCTCTTTCTTACCTTTGAACTTGATCATCTTTTACTGATCTCTCTCTCAACCTCCTATGCTGTCGATGGCGTAAACCGGCAACAAGGGACTATTTAAAGTCATACTGAGGAGATGGATTTACTGGATTGGATGAGGCTTGGCGAAGAGGTGACGGAATATAGGTCGGAGGCACCGGACACACAAACGAGAGAGAGGATCCGGTCATGTAGAGTTGGGGAGACGGGGACAACTAGAGCTCAAAGCGTTTACAACTGCAGAGTTTAGAGCTCAATGTGAAAACATCAATCTCAGATTATGTCATTTTCTAAGTTTAGATGCTGAGCCCGGGGCCATAACCGAGTGTTTGAGAGATTGAAATCAGATGGTTGTCGGCACACGGTACAGGCATAACTGAGGCACGATGTCTACATAATCGCGTCAATTCATGGACGAAACCTGTCCTCTAGATTTCAGCACACATCAACACATTGTCCGCCAAAAATATTGACGAAAAACACACACACACACACACACACAAAAGCTCAATGTCTTCCGATACTTCACACACAAACCGAAAGCAAATTACAATGAAAAATAAAATCGAATAAAGACTGAGGCTTTAGCCCAGTCTTTTAGCCCAGTGCTAGAATACTCAGAGGCTTTTCAATTCAAGTTATAATGCAGAGATCTCATCCAGTAACAAATCCCGCGATTCACACTGAATGATTTAACTCAAAAGACAGATGAACAAAAAAGCAAGAGTCTAGACAAAGCAATAAAACCGTCAGAAAGCTGGAATTATAAGAGAGAATTCATAAAATTCTGTCTGGGAAAAAAATTAGTAAACCGTTCGTTTCTCTACAGTAATGCAAGCTTTGCCGTGGTTCCTAACTGCATTAAGACCATGATTAAACAATCGTAATTCACATCTCTCACTAATAAGAGCAAAGGCACCCTAAAAGCAAGAAATCACTTATCCAACTATAAAAGATAGAAATATTGTTAGAGCATCTCTAGCGGTTTGAGCTAATTTTTGGCAGCCAAACCTATTTTTGGATTGCTACTGTGTGATTTTGCTTAGCTTTGGCAAAATGGCTCCGATGGTACCAAAGCTACTACTTTTTTTTGGCCAACTTGATTTGTAGCCGTTGGATCACTCCCACATCACAACCATAGGATCACTCCCCATCCCAGCCAATGGATAAAAATGGCCGGAGCCATTTCCCGGCCAAAGAAATCGCCAAGCCATTTTTTGGCTCCTGCTTTGGCCTGCCATTGGAGAGGTGCGAAATAGCCTTGAAGCCAGTTTTTGGCTTTGGCTGGAGGTTTGGCATGCCATTGGAGAGCTCAAATGCTTAGAATGAGATGCATAGCAAAAATTTGCATCAAAAAGCTGAATTTAATGCCCCAAAATTTCCTCCAAAAAAGTCCCTGATTCTATGTGCAAAGGTGGTCAGAGCAAACTACTCCCATGATGTATAATCTTCCCTACAACTACAGATCCGACTGCTCGAATGGTACTCGCACAAACAGCTGGCCATGTAGGGTAACCACAGTAGAGGACTGATGGGTATCAATCCTGGAAGGTAGCCAGGTAGGCTCACAACCTACAAATAAAACTTGCATGCACGAACAGCTGGATTGAACAGTCTCAAGCTTGCATGCACGAATTGTTGAATTAAAAAGTCAATGGATATCCAAAGTCGAAAATCGAATCCAATCTGTTTTTCAGTCTCAAGGGGAGGAGGGGAGGGGGACATAATTGCTTGAGAAATCAAACAACTTTATGAGCAGCCCAAATGAAACTATGATTCTGAAAGTTCCAAAATAGATCATAGAAAGTGGTATTACTGAGAGAGACGTGCTACACTTGGAAATTGGAATATCTTTTTTGAAATTAGGTTTTTGTAATGAACCATTCAGATGGGACCAAGAGTTCTGTATTTTACACTGCTTCCTGAAGATACATAATACACACCTTTTTGAATGGAATGACACCCCAAGGATTGTCTAACTGATCGGTTTGACCAGATATAACCAAGCGCCCCGCTGGATCATATAATATGCAAATAATTCCAAACAAATTCGGATGTTAATAGACAAGATATCAATACACTTTTCTCGTATATTGATGCAATTTTTACCTATTATCCACTGCCCATAGGGCTGAGGTTAGAATTTCTATTGTTCTTAGTTCATAAGCGTACTACCTAGATGAAATATGTAAGGTGTACTGCTAAACTCAATTCAACATTATGGACGAAGGTGAAGAATGTTAGAGAGGTTTACGAGATTTTCTACTAAACTCCTCTGGCAAAAGCCCAGGAACCAGCATATTATACCGCTCAGAGAGTGGTACAAGATAAACATACAGTTCTCTGCACATTGATTTTTTACCCAATCAGCAGAGGGGCCAATATCAACAACCATTGTGTCAGACCAGCCAAAAAATCAGATAAATACCATCAATAAGTAAGTTGATGGGCAAACGAATATAAAAATTTCTGTCCTCCATTAAAAAACAATTTATGTACTTCAACATGGAAACATTAAGAAGGAAACATTAATAAAAAAAGGTGTGTATTTTATTATCAAAAAAGTAAAAACATTAAGAAAGGTACAGAAATGGAACCGTTAAGAAGGAATTCCTCTCAAAGTTTGTGCATTTATTAAAAAAAAAAAATGAAAACTCTAAGAAGGAATTCCTCTTCCCAATTTTCTGCTTTTAAATGGAAAAGAAAGGGACAGAAATGGAGCCATTACCATCTAAAAGGGCCTCACGACAAGGCATTAGCATTTCAACAAGCAACAATGACAAGTCCACGGTATTAGAACTTAAAATGACATCTGGCAATTTATCCTCAATCCTCATAGATCAGCTATAAATTATTGAGATGGAGATGGAGAATCTTAAAGCAAAATACAAGACGTGATCCAGTAAACTGCATTAGCCTCAAATGATTCAAAACACAAGGAAACCAAAATTCTTAGTCAAACACAATTTTTAAGATAGAGAGTATAGATCTTAACTTAGCCTTGATGCTTTCAGGCGTCCAGCTTTGACAGCTCGTTCAATAAGGGATAGCCTTCCCCACTTTAGCAAACCTGAAGCATCAATTTTTTATCAAGGAAGAATCAATGGGCCTCATATTGCATGGTAACTTGCAGATTTAGCTGAGAGAATATACCAATGCTTTTAAGCTGCTTTTCACGCCTGATAGTAGAATTTGAGTTTTTGTCCTAAACAAAAGTGGAGTCTAACGTCATTGAAGGAAGAAAACAAAAGCCATACGTGAGGGCTTTTTAGTTGGCACTTGGCAGGGAAGGAGCCAGGGGTAAGGAAAATGAAAGAACCAACCAAAGAGAAGTTGCAAACCACAAACCTTTATAAGTGGGTACCCAACCTCACCATTCCCAAGAAGACGCTAAGAGGCCAACCCTGCATAGCCTGAGCCGCAGCATCTCTTCCTGCCCTACCTGCTCCTGAAGCTTGATGCATGCCAGGCTGCTAAAAGTAGTTTTTACCGGCAAGAAGGTATGCGCTAAAAACACGCAAGTACAACAACAGAGATTCAAGAGATTTTAGCATGAAAAACACAATCATGACTATCACCAAGCTGGATCAGGAACACAAGCATTATGCATGGACATCCAGAAACTTGGCTAGCATAACAGTTTCCACACCATCACAAGTATTGTGCATGGCGCATATGACCAGGAACAGCTCATTCCCTTTACCCTTGAAGCAAATAGAGTAAATATAAGTAAGCATCTGGACACTGAATGAAATATGGCAAGCAATTAACATTGACTAAAGGGGAAAATGCAAAAAATACGTTCTACCCCATTGCGGTTTGGCTTTGAAGCACTTAACCTCCTTGACATTGAAAAATAGCCAATGCCCGATGGTTTTGGCCTCTCTGTACCTTACCTCCCTATCGTCACTAAATCTGTCTAAAGACTCTAAACTGACAGAAATTTGCCACTTTAATTTTGAGGCTTGGCATAAAAAATAGTGGCAAAGTCAAGAAACGACAATTGTGCCCGCATCATCATCTCCTTCCCCTAATCAGCCTGAAAACCCCCAACCCTAATCCTAATCCCACCCACCTTCTCCATCACTCCCAGGCCCAGCCCCCCACCTCCCCTGCCACCCAATGAAGTGCTGACACTTCATCTTAGCAGTGGTATCTGTGCCTGACACGCACCTTGTTGTTACATAGTGATATCAATTTCAATGAACTCATCGGGAACACTGAAAGGGCATTTGTGTCCTGTATCAAAACACGTTTTTGAACATTGTTTTTTTGCACTTGCAGGCCCAGTAAAAGAAGCATCAGTGATTCATATTCCACTAATGCCTGCAAAAAATATCAGTGACTCCAAAAAATGAAGCAGCAGCAAATGGATGCTCCCCGAAAAACACCTATACAAAATGTCAAGGCCAATTGACCCCAAAGAGATGTGCAAAAATATTCTCAAATTTACTAAAGGATCACATTATACTCCTCCTGATCAACTATACAGATCAGACAAATACCGATGTCTATCATTTGAAATATTTTAACCTCAAAAGGTAGCTTGTACTTAAGCAGAAGGCGTTTCTTCACTCCAAAATATATTACCGAGAACTTCATGAGTTCTCTTCTTCTAGCTATCAAAAGAAGGTCTTCTTCTAGCTATCAAAAGAAGGTCACACATTTTTATTGATAGCCTTGTGTTCATGAGACGTGTTCATGAGATGAGAACTTACGTATTAAGGTTGAAATGATGTTTCCATGGCGTGATTTAAAATGTTAAGGTAGAGCTAACATAAAAGATAACTTCCCTGAAAGACCAAAATCAATCACTTAATTGCGAAGTATGGATTCCGACTCTAAAATGAAACTACATGCTACAACAAGCTTTGTACGCAATTTACCAGATTGAATGCTAGCAAGAAAGGTTCAGAATGCAATAAAACTCATTTCAAACAACTATTAATTTTGACAACTTAAATAAAGGAAACATGAATGAAATTGAAAGCTCATAGCCCATCATAGCAAATTGCCGGAGGAGGGAAAGCCAATGAAGCAAGTTAGAGCATTAGACAAGAGCTCACAATATCTACAACTGGAGAATAAAACTCAGAACAATTTCTCTGAGCTTTTCTTCCCAAAGATAGCCTCCCAAACAAGCGGCAAAAACGGCCCTTTCTTATCCAAATACTCTCTCACAAGTTTCTCATCGAAGTAAAACCCTTTCTCTGTCAATGCTCTGATTACGCTCTGGGCTTCTTCTAAACCCTTTTCCCGGCAAAAGGCATCGACCAAACCCGTAAAGGTAGCCAAGTTGGGCGAGTGACCAGCATCCAGCATTTCCACACAAACCTCTACCGCATCCTCCAATCTCTTTCCTTTACAGAGCCCCCGAATCAACACCGCGTAACTGAACGCGTTAGGGGAAATCCCGTTGCTCTTCATTTTCCCGAAAATCCTCTTAGCATCGTCGAGTTTCTGGGCCTTGCAGAAACCGTCCACCACGGCCGTGTATATCACCACTTCCGGGATAGTGCCCTTCTCGCGCATCAGGCTGAAAAGCTTCATGGCCTCCTGGACTAGCCCGTCCTTGCAGAGGCCGTCAAGCATTGCCACGGCATTAGGAATGAGACCGGTCTCCTTCAACTTCTTGAAGATCTCGTCTGCATCCGGGGGAGGTGGCAACTTTTCATCTGCTGCTGCTGCTGCTGCTGCTGCTGCTGCTGCTGCTGCTGCTGCTTTCATCTCTCCTCCTCCCTCTTCCTTTTCGGCGCTTGCAGCTCCCGGAAGCTGCTTCTCCCCTTTATCAAACCCCAGCTTGAACTTATCAAGAAAATCATGGCCCTGCTTCTCGCCCTCAAATGCAGATGCTTTTGGTTGCGAATACCGAGGGTATCCCTGCCTCGTGTTTTCCCCCTTGTCGCCCCTGTCAACGCCAAACTTATCAAGAAAATCGCGGCCCTGATTCTCGCCTGAGAAGCCAGATGGTTTTGGTTGCGAAAATCTTGAGTATTGCTGCTGCTTCTTGGTGTCTTCCTCCTTGTCACCGCAGTCATCGCCGAGCTTATCGAATCGGAAAAGTTCACTGCTAGTACCGGTTGTTGATTTCTCGTATCCCCCGCGGCGGGGGCCATGGCTTCCACGGGATGGGAGGTTTTGTTCAGATTGATAGATGGGTTTCTCCGCCCGCAAGGGCCGGTTGGGTATGGGTTCCGGAGGGGGTCGACGGTCCCTGTTGGGCAACATTCTCTGGTCATCCTCGTACTCATGGACGCGGTTATCATTTTTGCCGGAGACCGAAGGCTTGTTTTCCGAGGCGGTCCTAAAGAATCGCGCTCCTCGACCGCCGCCGCCGCAACCGATATCGGTGGAGGCGAAGGAACGTAACTTGGTCGAGAAGGGCGGCAACGCTGCTGAGCAATCGCTCGAAAGGGATCCGTATAACATGAGATTAGCGTATCTCAGCCTACGGGAAGCTGCCATCATGATGATGACCAACGGGTCTGCACTACTGATTCTTCCCCCGTATCTGGAGAGTAAGCAGCGGGACAGAACGAAAATTCTAGGGTTTTGTGTAGGGTTTTGGCCGGGAAGAGGGAGGGAGAGGCGTGACTGGGTTGACTGGGTTTGAGCATGAGAAAGGGGTTTTTTCTGTTCGGTTGGGAGTGAAATTTCCGAAGATTGATTTGTTTCGGTTCAAATATTTTCAGGATCGATCCGACATGAGTTGAGTTTGGTTTGAGGTAGGATCAGTCCGGTCAGAAATTTTGGTCCGCCCGAATTATAAAATTTTCATTTAGTTTAAAGTGTATATATATATAAAATATATAGTCGGTCGGTTCGGTCCGGCGAAAATTCCAAAAAACCGAAACCGAACTCGTTCGGTATAGTTTGGTCAGGAAAAAAATCCGGCCTTACCCCGACAAAAACAAAATCGATCGGTTGGTTTTTTCGAATTTTTTCAGTCCAGTCAGTTTTTGTAACACTCCTAATTTCAGGTGGGGTTCCAATAAGCAAAAAGTGCAAACAAATGAGTTTTATCTTTATTCAATTTTTTTCCGTATTTGTTAATTTTGTGCCAAACTTTTATAAATTATTGATTCGTTTCGACGAGAGAAATTGAAAAATCTAAATTTTTTTATTTTTACCCAAACATTTGGGAAATATCCACACGTAACCAATCCTTTCCGTTAACGATAGTAGTAGCTACATTTTTTCTGTATGAACATAGTTCACTTCACGGATTAAAAAATAATAATAAATAATATTCACTTCGCCATAAAGCTACAGAGACCAACTGGTTCCGTACCGAAATCGTATCGACGGCAATGTTGGGCCGTCTCCAGCTACCGGATGGCCGATCCAAGCAGTCCAAAAATTCTATAAAAAAAACGAGGGGGCCCACACGAGAATTAACGGCATCCGATATGTGTAGGGTGTTTGGATCAAACACCCTACACACATCGGATGTTGTTGATTCCCGTGTAGGCCCCCTCATTTTTTTTTAAAGAATTTTTGGACGGCTCGAATTAGCCGTCCGGTGGCCGAAGACGGCCCAACACGACCGTTGGTACGATTTCGGTAGGGAACCGATCGGTCCCTATAGCAGGACTCTTCACTTCGTTACTTAAAGGCAACAAAGCCAAGACAGAGAAAGCCACCAATCGGCCACCAAGCAAAATCAGAAAATATATATAAACGGAAATTTTCACATGCGGGCCTTCCTTTCTCGATCGAATTTTAATGATCTGAGCCGTTCAATGTGTTTAGAACGTGATTTTAAGGGTACTGGCAAGTAATCAGCAAAAAAAATGACAGGGAATGGCTTGATTTGAGCAGATTTTTTTGAACCGTTCAATAAAAAACTGTTCGGATGAAGCCCTTCCAAGTCTTTTTTTTTTTTTTTTGTCTATTTCTAATAGGTTTTCTTAAAATCACGTTTTGATCACATTGAGCGGCTCAAATCATCGAAATTCGATCGGAAAATGGAAGAAATGAAAAGGTTCGCATTTTAACTAAAATGCAGACTCCCTCACGGGAAACTGACTTTTATATATATACTAGTGCTAGCCCGTGCCTACGGCACTACGCATTCCGGTTGGAATGAGATGGCAGTTTTGTGATTTAAGTGAAAATCATTGGCACTTAACCGGGAAGTGGGAGGATGCACTACTGCCTTTGGATCAAATGAATCTAAGCCGTTCCAACAACTTGTCCCCACACCCTTCTGTTTTATAATAGAGATATGAACAAAGAGACTCGGCGGGCTAGAAACCCAGTTCAAGGGAAGAACCCCTCTTAAGGCCATAGAAGCGACACCAAGAGCTACTTTGTTAGCTATGCGACGCACCCATCCGAATGAGGTATCTCCCATCAACACAAATTCCCGAATATCCACATCTAGAGCATCCACTTCCCACAGAGGCACTAATTCAGAGACGCTAGAACAACGGCTTGCTGATTATCTGCCTCAGTTTCCACTCCCTTTAATACCCAGAGCCAAAATCATCGCACACGCCTCTCAGATAGCTTGTAACTTACCTTGAAGACCTGAAAAAACCTTGGCAGATTTTTACCAAGCTGTCTGCTTGACCTGTCGGGTGTATTAAAATAAAGACGCGTCCCAAGCGTAGGACTCTCGACCAGTGTAGCACAATATCCGGAAGTACCGGAGTCGAACTACAGAAACGGACGGACGGTGCTGACTCAAAAGTGTTGAATTCTGGTTTAACCTGGCTCTTAGGTAGCCACCTCTTGTTCAAAGAGTTTGATTAACTAACTAATTACCCAACTGAATTAATGAAATAAGAATTTAAAAAGGAGAGTACAGCCGTGGGAACTCAGCGACCGCAGCTAGCCTAACCAATGTTTACTTGGTCCACAATTATTTAATTTGTTGATTTTAGAATAGGAAAAAGTATCTCTAACAAATGCACACCACCTGTCACCAGACCCCGTGCGCATTCAAATTCCGGCGATGCCTGGGTTTGTTTGTTAAAAGAGTTTTCGTATCCCAAAATTACTTAAACGTTCTGTTTTATTGAACCCAAGATAAACATCAATTAGTCTAGCCACGAGGCGCCTTCGCCCCGCGGCCGCACTCTATGAAACTACTCACTCATAATTTTAACGGACGCAACAAACATAAATTTAGAACTAAACATGACTTAGCAATTGAAATAAAAATAAAATACGATACCACAGATTTGCGGAAGAAGAACGGATTCAAACACCAAAGAAGATCAAGGATTAAGAACTGGAAAATCTGAAGAACTGGAATTAAAACTTGAATCTGCAAAAAAAAATCAAAGAACAGCAGCCAAAAGTTAAATGAAAACGTAAGTATGAAATGTGTAACCCTAATTACGAGTTAAAAAGGGGTTTAAATAGTAATCCCTTTAATAAAACAATTAAAATCCTAAAATAAATCGGAATCGGACCCAAAACGACCCAAAACGGCATCGTTCAAGGCATGATAAGCTCTCGGTAGCGCTACACCAAAAAGGGTGTAGCGCTACCTAACCCCTTAAGGGCGTGTTGACTTCCGTTGACCGCTGACGTTGACCGTTGACTTCCTTAAGCTTTTAGGGAGCGCTACCCAAAGGGTGTAGCGCTCGCCAATCCTCTGTATGTTTCGAGGGCCTTGCTATCCACTTCTGAGCGCTATACCACTTTCTTGTAGCGCTCACGAATAACTACGATGACTTCCTCGTCAATTCCACTTCAACACTTAGTCTCCACAGCCCTTCTCGCTCTCAAGCTTCATCACGGCCTTTCCGAATACCTCTCAATCCAAACTCGGCGCAAAAATCACCTTATTTCCTGCAAAACTA
This sequence comes from Rhododendron henanense subsp. lingbaoense, assembly GCA_020567845.1. Taxonomy (NCBI): domain Eukaryota; kingdom Viridiplantae; phylum Streptophyta; class Magnoliopsida; order Ericales; family Ericaceae; genus Rhododendron; species Rhododendron henanense. The sequence goes on along the minus strand of CM036324.1, from coordinate 25,301,452 downwards.
ACAAAAATACAAAAACAAGACAAAGCACGACATCAAGCGAAAAGTGGAATAAACCGCGCCTCTAACGCGCTAGAACGCCCTACTTAGGCGCTTATATCTATGATATTGCGCGCCTATCACACCCCCCAACTTGAAGGTTGCTAGTCCCTAGCGACAAGAAGAATAAAACAAATAAATAAAAGGATAGATCTTTTAAACCCCCGGGCGGCCCCGGTAGGACGAGTGAAGTCTCGTGAGGGTTTTCAGCAGTGATTACCCACAAAACACAAAGGATTCGGACACTTCGAATGCAACTCAACCCAATCAATAACCTTTAAAAACACTACAATGACTATCAGACAAGTCAAAGGCAAGATATTTCATCCATGGATAGAACTAAACAAGTGAACTTCGTACCAAACTTAGCACAAAAATTAATCCTCTCACCTACGATCGGATAGAGAATTTTCAAATGGCATGCGTGTATGGAAAAACCACATAGAGAAATTTACCAACCTCGAGAACAGTTCACACACCGTTGATAACCCAATATTTCTTAAGCGCACTCCTTCCCTTTTTGTATTTTTCCTCTTTCTATTTTTTTCTCATGGTCGTGCAATGCCCGGATCTCTCGGGCTTTCTAGTTGACTCTTTAGCGAGCTTTGGGTCGGCTATCCCCAAGCCAAACGGCTTTAGAGCACCAGGTTTTAAGAGACCCCTACGGACTTAATTGCTCAAGTCAAAAAGGCTTTTGGTTGAGATCCAAGCTAACCACATTTAACGATACTTTCACAAAGTCTATCCATCTTTTGACGCGAACAACACGGTGGGAGCATACCCCGATTGCCCGGTTTCTACTCAATGGACGCCCGGATAAGCATTAACAATATAGCACTCATAACTTATTCTCTTACTGGGAAAGGAGTTCCAAAAATTCCATCAAACAAGCTTATACCGAAATACCAAAAACATGTGAACCAAACTCTAGACCGGTATATACTCATGTGGCGCACTGTGTGTGTGAGAGCATATTTTCAAGTGACCAAACGCTATCCAACTATAGATGATACCGGCTAACCAAGTGCTTCTTCAACATCATGTTCACGAGCTTAAGTCTATCTATAAAATCATATCGAGACTCCGACTCGCACAACAACCATTATAGTGCTAATTAGAAGCCATCAACCAAAAATAGTTGCACACAAGTATCCAAATTTTTTTTTTTCACTCAAAAAGAATAAAAACAAGTACGAAGTACACCCTCCCCCCAACTTAGAACATGCTATGTCCTCAGAGCATGAAGACAAAAAGAAAATCAAGAACAAAGGAGAAGAGATGGACCTACGGGTGGCAGCCAACCACCATGACCTCGGCCGATGTTCGAGGAATTTGCTGTTTCCGGCCTCCACGCAAACCACCAAATCCTGCAAAAGACATTAGTAATGCCCGGTCGTGATATCCAGGCTCCCAAAACCAAAAATAAAAAATAAAAAGAAGAAAACTCCACCAAATCTTCACGCGATTAACGTGTCATACTTTTCTCCCCGTCCCTCGCCGGTAGGCAAGAAACGGGTGGCTATACAAGACCACAAAGTCAAAAGCTCAAACGAAAAAGAAAATCTTTTTGGATTTTAAATATATGAATGTCAAAACATGGCCACAATGGCTACTCAACAGGGTCATCCGAATAAACAGGATCGACCAACACCTCTTTCGGTTCACTTATTTCATCCAGGATCGACCAACACCTCAACAGGGTCATCCGGCTGGACCGACGATGGGAGAGCTGTAGACAATGGGGCGCCCAGCGGCTCAAGAACTGGGTCCCAAGCCGCGCCACACATATCCTCAATTGCAAACACCTCCATCAAACTCCCTAATTCTGGAGAATTTAAGAATGACGCCTCCTTGGCGATCTCTAGAAGATCCTTATACAAAATATTATCGACATGCTCTTGCACCAGCGTGTCGATCAAACTCACCGCATACACTTCCTCGTCATCCTTGACTCGGTTATCCGCATTAAACACTTTCACCTCCATTTTCAAGTCCCCAAACGACAGTTGGACTTGTCCAATTTTGCAATTCATGACAGCACTGGAGGTGGCTAAAAATGGACGACCAAGGATGATAGGAGTCTTCTCAAAGACCTCTGGAATCGGGCAAGTATCCAAGACAATAAAGTCTACTGGAAACAGAAACTCACCCACTTGAATTAAAACATCTTCCACCACTCCCTTTGGAATTTTCACACTCCGGTCAGCCAACTGTAGCTTGACCGGTGTGGCTCTCAAATCGCCTAAGCCTAACTTCAAATATACCGAATAAGGGAGCAAATTGACACTCGCTCCTAAATCTAGTAAAGCCTTATCAAATTGTTGGCCCGCGATAGCTATAGGGATGGTGGGACAACCAGGGTCCTTGCACTTGGTGGGGATCTCAGCCTGGAGAATGGAGCTCACTTGCTCCGTCAGAAACACTTTGTCCTGACTCTTGGTTCTCCGCTTTGACATGCATAGATCCTTCAAAACCTTTGCAAACTGAGGGATTGCATCAATGGCTTCTATCAAAGAGATAGGGAACTGAACTTTCTTGAAAAGTTCGAACATCTTAAGGTTCATATTCTGCTTTGGTTTCACCGCCAGCCTTTGGGGAAATGGAGCTACTGGCACAGCTGGCGTTGGAGTCGTGGGGGCTGCAGCTGCAGGCACCACCACTTCAGGAGACTCCGCCTCTTTCTCCTCTTCAGGGACACTTCCCAAATCTGGAATAACTGCTGGTGCAGCTACCGGCACCAGGTGTGGCACCGATTTTTGCTTGGGAGGTAAGTCCTTGTTGATCACCTTCCCACTTCTGAGAGTGGTGATCGCCTTAGCCTCTTCCAGACTGAGATTCGAATTACTTGGGCCAGAAAAATCGCCCACATAATGAGTACCGGCGGCATTGATTTGTGGTTGAGAAGGGAACCTTCCCTTCTCCTGCTGTATTTGCCCAACTACCGCCGTCAACTGGGTCAATTGGGTCCTAATGTCACCAATGGCCTGCTTGGTCTGATCAGTAAAGCTAATTTGAGACTGCATGAGAGCCTTCATCATCTCATCAGTCTGCTTATCCCGCGGGGGATGATTAATGCCAGGGGGTGGTCCAAAAGATGAAGGACCAAACCCCTGCTGCTGCTGAGGTTGGTAACGGAACTGAGTCATTTGGCCTTGAGGAGGCCGAAACTGCTGCGGCGGAGGTAGCGCAAATGATTGAGCTTGGCCTCCACCTACGGGTCTGGAGTCCGACCACCCTAAATTGGGGTGATCCCTCCATCCCGCATTATAGGTAGTAGAATAAGGATCCCAAGTCCTAACTGCATTGACTTCTTCCTGATTAAACTGACTCGCCCCCTTGGCGGCAATAAACCCAGGACAAACCGTCACGGTGTGCCCTTTACATTCACACCACACGCATACTTCCTCAATTGAAACCTCATGAACTGGACGAACCTGCCTCACCTCTAGCTCCTCTAATCTCTGAGCCATTTTCTCAACCTGAGCCTGAAGTCGCTGGTCACGAATGGTAACCGGGACAACGCTTGTGAGAACCCTCACGTTAAAAATAGTATTAATTCGTCAGTACCTTTAATTATTGGTCACAGACACATTTTATAAGTCAATTGGCCAGGCATTTCAAATCTATGTGTTCTGGATTTTTCCTTGAAATTCCGCGAATGGGGTTATTCTTAGAATAATTTATTTAGGGTACAGTGCGAATTTCACATTTTTCTGAGTCCGGAACCCGTACAGTTTTTCGAGCCGCACGCGAGTCGCGCTCCGGAACTAGCCATGCACGCATGGCTAGGTGTCAAGACCAAGTTAACACTTGGCAATCCCATTAATTTAGCTAAGTGCCAAGTGTACACTAGCATATAATTAATTACTTATATTATTATATTATGACATTAGTATTTTGCAAGAAAAAGGAAACAAAAAGAAGAGAAAGAAAGGAGAAGAAAGGGAGGAGGTGGGTCGGAAGAGAGAGAGAGAGAGAGAGAGAGAAGAGGAGAAGAAGGAAGCCATTGCTGGTTGCTACAGCTCTGGACGAGCTGTTAGGTGTTCAAATTCTCTACCAAATCTTGCCGGTAACTTTTTAAACTTTCTTGACAGCTCTCTGGACCATCACAAATTCGTATTTTGAGAACCCTTCTGCTATGATTCAATTTTTGAAGTCTTCATAACTTTTAAAGTACGTTTAAAGACGAAGATTTTGATACCAAGAACATGCAAAACCGATCAACACAGAATTAGTTATGAATTTTTGAATACTGACTGTAATCTGTGTGTCCGAATCTGATTGTGTCTGTCTTCTTTTAAATTTATGGAAACTTTCACTACTTGCATGGCTACGGTTTTTTTTTCAGGAATTAAATCTTTAAGTTGGAAACATTTTGGCATTGGAATCAAATCATTTGGATAAATATACAATATTTGGTGAATTTTTAAAGTAGAGTTGTCTGACAGGGACATAAACTGTGATCGATCTGTTTTCTTTTGTTTTCCGAGGAAAATCCTTTTTACTTTTGAATCTGAGATTTTTACTGAGAATAATAATTTACATTACAAAACTTTGAGCGCTGGTTTCAATATTTTTGGAGTTGAAATGAATTAGTTATGGTTTTTCTACTAAAACATGTTTGATTGCCCTGTTTTTCTGTAGAACAGCTTGTTCTTTTGAAATCTGCAGAATATTTGGTTGATAACTAATCTTTCAATTTTTACAGTAGATACACATGGACGTTACGCAAGTTTGGGCGCTGGTTTGAGTATTTTTGGACTTTTTATGAATAAGATATGATTTTTCAAAGAAAGGGTGACAGATTTTAGTAAATGAGCAAAGTATTGTTTTTATTTCTTAAAATACCTTGCATGCATAGATTTTCTAGAGTTTTTGACAAAACTAAGTTTTTACCCAGAAAATTTCATGTGATATTAAGGTGGAAATGTGTTTACCATTTTACCAATAGAGGTTGTTGAACCTCCGATCCATTGTGTTGCGTTTCTACGCCAAAAATAGACTTTGTATATAATTTTATTGATTTTTGTAAAAATTACAGGATTGTAATTTTTGAATAATTAGGTTACTTAAATTTTACACTTCGTACTTAGAGATTTAAAATGACTATTTTGCCCTTGGGATTCAATGTGTGCTAAAATGACCTTTTTAGTCATAAATGTTTTAAAAATGAGTTTTATACTTGAGTTCTGAATGAATTATGATTTTTGGATCAGATTTGATAAGATGAGAGATCTGAGTTCATAGCGCTTGGATAGATTGACCTTGGAACGTAAAATGACCATTTTACCCCTAGTAACAGATTGGCTCTAAGCCATGACTTAGACGACTAGAATTAGATCGGACTCAGTACATTAATTGTACTCATACTTGGACGTTTATGATATTTTCATTAGGTCTGTGTGATCGTTAGTGTGAAATACGCGAAGACTCGAGTAGAAATTAGCTGCGTCTTCAGGAGCAAGGTGAAACATGCATATCTTGTTTACATGTGTTGTTTAAATATTTCATTGTTGAAATATTTTAGAAATGTTTTCTATAGAATCATGGATATTGATTAACTTGCTAAATGACTTGATGAAATGTGTATTTTTCCTGTCGATACATCTGAACAAGTGTCCGTGCTTGAGGACTTTAAACAGACAAAGTGGATTTGGAGTTATAAGGTTGGGGGATATTAACCAGGTATCCTGATGGTTTGACGTCATTCCCTTTATGATATAGAGGTCGCTCCTCTAGATTCTGGTTGAAACTTGTTCATGAAAGATGTGTGAAATCGATGAATATTATGAAATGTGATATTTTTAATATCATGATGGTTTTCTGCTTTATCCTGAAAAGTTGGATTTCATTCTGTGAATGAACTGATGACTGAGAATTATTGCTTTTAGCATAAGTCTATTGAAAGTCTTGAATTCATTTTATTACGGACTTGAGATTTGATTATCTTTGGAAAGGAAGTACATTTTACATGTTCGATACTGAAGAGTATGACTACACTTTTTATAAGATGTTATTTGTATTCATGATTTAATGTGTTGACTAGATATGCCATGTTTCATACGAGCTTTAGCTTATGGAGTTTTTCAAAAACCATACTTTTCAGGTTAGCAGCATTAGATGGACTTGGCTCTGCTCTCAAGCCGAAGTCTTCTTGGTGATCAGTCCCTATGTATATATAGTAGTACTATTTTGACGTGAGTATAGAGTTGTGAGGTCTTGACTTGAAGACTTTCGAATTTTGATAACCGACTTGTTCCGGTCAGGTTATGCTATGGTTACTTGCAGGTATTGTTAAGCAATTATATTTATTTCCGCACGTAGAACTCTGGAATATGTTGGAATTATTGAAATCAGCTTACTGAATTTCTTAAGATAATCTATTTTAATGAGAGGATTTTATGAATTCCCTAAACTGACTTATTAGGATAGGCCTAGGGTGACGTAGACTCACTGGCCGGTCATTAGACCTTTAACCCATGGGTTTGGGTCGTGACAACGCTGGACCCAGAAGGTCCGGATCGCTCAAAATCGGATGGTTCTAAAGCCCTCTGCCTATCAGCTAGGTCATCTAAGAAATCCCAAGCCTGGTCCGCTGTTTTGGACAAGAAATCGTCCCCTTTGCAAGAATATTCTATGTGCTGGACTGACTCAGCGTTGAGACCTAAATGAAAGAAACCGATTAACTGAATTCTCTCAAAGCCATGGTGTGGCAGCCTTAGGAGTAATTCCTTGAAACGCTCCCATGCCTTGAGAAATGACTCATCCATCTCCTGTCTAAAGCCTTGGATTTGACGCCTGAAACTTTTAGTCTTAGCCTCAGAAAAGTACTTCCTATAAAAGGCGTCGCGCACTTGTGCCCAAGTGGTGAAGGATTGAGACTTTTGCATTCGGAACCACAGAAGCGCGCCATCTTTCAACGTCGCCTCAATCAGCTTAAGGCACGCATTCTCATATTGGGTATTAGACGCCAGGTTGCGCACTAATCCCTCGAATGTCCGCACATGCTCGTACGGATCATCGCACTCCCTCCCGTGGAAATTAGGGAGACTATTAAGGACACCAGGTTTGACTGTAAAGGCATTGCGTGCCTCTTGTGTCTCTTGAGGGAATACAATGGGTCCGAGAGGAGTAGTCCTCTCGGGATGCATGTGCTGTCTCAAGGACGGCGGATTGACTAATTGCCTATCTCCCATCTCGACTATTTCTGATTCTGACTCCGAAATTGACTCTGGAACTGACTGGAAAAGTGGATTGCTGACACTAACTGACTCAAAAGGCAAATCTATATAAAAATCACTAATGGGAATAGACTCTGACTGGTGCTCAGCTGAGTCTGACTCTAAACTAGAAGATGAAGAACTAGACAACACAGGCTGACTCGACTCCAGTTCTTTTCAAACTAAACGATGTGTCGGATCACGATAATAAAGAGGGTCCTGTTTAAAGGACACCTTCTTCTCTCTACCTATGGTGACTCAACTAAAAGACAAAAGACACGAAAACTCACACTCTAGAACACACGTCGCCGTCCCCGGCAATGGCGCCAAAAATGCTTGACCTGTCGGGTGTATTAAAATAAAGACGCGTCCCAAGCATAGGACTCTCGACCAGTGTAGCACAATATCCGGAAGTACCGGAGTCGAACCACAGAAACGGACGGACGGTACTGACTCAAAAGTGTTGAATTCTGGTTTAACCTGGCTCTTAGGTAGCCACCCCTTGTTCAAAGAGTTTGATTAACTAACTAATTACCCAACTGAATTAATGAAATAAGAATTTAAAAAGGAGAGTACAGCCGTGGGAACTCAGCGACCGCAGCTAGCCTAACCAATGTTTACTTGGTCCACAATTATTTAATTTGTTGATTTTAGAATAGGAAAAAGTATCCCTAACAAATGCACACCACCTGTCACCAGACCCCGTGCGCATTCGAATTCCGGCGATGCCTGGGTTTGTTTGTTAAAAGAGTTTTCGTATCCCAAAATTGCTTAAACGTTCTGTTTTATTGAACCCGAGGTAAACATCAATTAGTCTAGCCATGAGGCGCCTTCGCCCCGCGGCCGCACTCTATGAAACTACTCACTCATAATTTTAACGGACGCAACAAACATAAATTTAGAACTAAACATGACTTAGCAATTGAAATAAAAATAAAATACGATACCACAGATTTGCGGAAGAAGAACGGATTCAAACACCAAAGAAGATCAAGGATTAAGAACTGGAAAATCTGAAGAACTGGAATTAAAACTTGAATCTGCAAAAAAAAATCAAAGAACAGCAGCCAAAAGTTAAATGAAAACGTAAGTATGGAATGTGTAACCCTAATTACGAGTTAAAAAGGGGTTTAAATAGTAATCCCTTTAATAAAACAATTAAAATCCTAAAATAAATCGGAATCGGACCCAAAACGACCCAAAACGGCATCGTTCAAGGCATGATAAGCTCTCGGTAGCGCTACACCAAAAAGGGTGTAGCGCTACCTAACCCCTTAAGGGCGTGTTGACTTCCGTTGACCGCTGACGTTGACCGTTGACTTCCTTAAGCTTTTAGGTAGCGCTATACCCAAAAGGGTGTAGCGCTCGCCAATCCTCTGTATGTTTCGAGGGCCTTGCTATCCACTTCTGAGCGCTATACCACTTTCTTGTAGCGCTCACGAATAACTACGATGACTTCCTCGTCAATTCCACTTCAACACTTAGTCTCCACAGCCCTTCTCGCTCTCAAGCTCCATCACGGCCTTTCCGAATACCTCTCAATCCAAACTCGGCGCAAAAATCACCTTATTTCCTGCAAAACTAACAAAAATACAAAAACAAGACAAAGCACGACATCAAGCGAAAAGTGGAATAAACCGCGCCTCTAACGCGCTAGAACGCCCTACTTAGGCGCTTATATCTATGATATTGCGCGCCTATCACTGTCCACCATCTTCCCATTCCAATCTCTAAGCACCACAACCAACTTCCCACCATCATGATTAGAGCTAATTGCAACATCACAATCCACCTTGAAATTACAAAGGTCCGGAGCTCTCTAACTAGATTTTGTGGTGTTTAGAAATTGGCTTTATTGCAACACTATTTTAGATTGTTCAATCGCTTCAATGCTAGAAGGGTATTGCTTCAATACAAAAAAGGATATGTCCAAACTCCCAAATTCATACTTGTACTCAGTTCAAAGCTAGCTAAGAATAGTTGAACCACTCCCAATACAAATTCAAGTTCAACGCAGAAGACAAACACTTGTTAATCAAACATATGTTGTCAATTCATCACCCCAACTTGCAAAGACAATTGTACTATAGCTTTGATCATGCACGCGTACGATGTGACATAACTTTTACCTATTAAAGAGAATAAAAAAAAAGACAATTTGCAACTCAATGCGTGTGGATCCCACGTGCATCTTGTGGAGTTCACATGTGCCGAACGGTTCAGACACATATATGTCCAGACACCTGTCTTCGTAACATTATTTAGTAAAAATTTTGCAAAAATGGGCTGGTGATGTTGGGCCTACAAAAGGACGCTTTTTAGAAGACCATTTACAAAGATGTTTTGAAAACTTTAGGTATGAACCTCTTTGGTGAGGTCTCTCGCTCAATATGACTTAAAGTTCCCAAGTTCCCATGGGCTGTGCCACACAATTCGGCATACCCAAGCTTTGCCTATTAACCTAGCTAAAGTGGAAGGGTATGTAACCTAATATTATTTATTGTTGTTGTTCATACAAGCTTGACTCCTGCAATACGTCAAGAGTGTAATCCTTAAGATGGGCCAAGTCTTTACTCTTTGTGTCTAAGCGCACAGTTGTAAGTCCCTTTGAGTTCAGTCTGTTTGTCAATATAATGTGGATTGCACACACGCCTTTGATCGGACACCTAGAAGATTGAAAGACTGTGTAAGCCACACACAATCGCTTACATAGAATGTCTTGACCGGAATCAAGGAGTTTACCTGGATTTGATAGTGGAGATGCACTGGAGACACGAAGGTAGACTGATTGGGAGAGAGAGAGAGAGAGGCAGCCCAAATATGTGGGGGAGAGAAGTGGTTTATAGACAGTAAGGTGGGCATTATGGTTGCTACATGCAGTGGCTCGTAACCATTTGGGATCTTTCTTATGGGCTATAAATTAAGCTTTTAAGAGGTGGCATTTTTCATCTGCTGAGGCAGCTAGGTGGGCTTCTATTTGGTCCTTAGAAGATTAGGAGCTTGTTCTTCTGGAGGGGGAATTCTCAGGTGGTGATCATCACACAGTCGGAACAATTGCCCAACCTCAAAGAGCAATGGGGACTATTGTGAAGGATGTTAAGGTGCTTTTGGAATCAAATCCGAAGTGGCCTTTCTATTTCATTCCCAATTCTACCAATGGTGTTACTCATGCCTTAGCTTCTTGCGCTCTTAACAACTGTTTTTTTATCTTTTAATCGAGTTCATGTTTGGCCAAACCCATTACTGTATCCCCTTTTTTTTTGGTCAAAGGCCACACCAACTTCAGCGATCAGTAAGGGTATTATTGTCTTAGAAATTCATTTAGCTAGTGATGTGCAAGCCACCACTACAAGAAAAATCGGATTTAATAGCGTTCGAAAAATGCTGTTGAAAGGTATAGATAGCGTTTTTTGAAACGCTGTATTAGCCGACGTTATAAAAAGTCTGAGACCTAATATAGCGTTTTTGGGCTGCTGTCTATTTTTTAGTTTTAATAGCGTTTTTTAATGTCAAGACTCAAATACATTAAGGGGGTTAAGTGTCCAAGTTTATACACTAAGGAGGTAACTCAAAAATAGGTCATGTAATTTATCCAAAGCATAAAGTTAAAAGCTCCAAAATTGGGCCAAATAACCCCCACCAATTTATATATTCTAACTTGGCTTGTAATTAACGAGCTTTTGCCTTTTAGCCACAAGAGTCCAGTTTTTACTAATTATTTATGGCAACCTAACCCATTCCTCCATTTTCGTCTATACTTTCAGAAATGGGGCACGCGTGTTGTCCCCATTTGGGCCCTCCGTGCTCTGCCACGAACGGTTCAGATTTTATCCCGATCGACGATTGAGATCTGTTCGGCCGTAATGAAATTTGGGTCATCCGTTGCCGAGGGACGACCCCGATGAAGCACGGATGACTTAGATGGGGACAATACGCGGCATGCACCCCAGGTTCCTTTCTTTGAATACCAGAAATCAAAAGGAAATACTCCTATCTAAAGTTTTAGATTGACCTTTGAATTTGACTAGTCTAATATTTCGTTCAAAAGTCTTCATCATTCATCAAAGTGCATAAAGAAAATTTGCACACCACTTAATACTCCATTCATCCCAAAATGGATGACAATTTTTGAAACTCGTGTCATTTTTCGTCGTTTATATCTTTCAATCTATAATGTTTTTCATAAGTTTGAAAACTTTGTATAATAGAACTAATCAAGAACTATCAAATAGGATCTATATTGCATATTTTTTGAGATCCATATTGAAAGATATAAAGAATTAAAATTGACACGGATATAAAAAATTGACATCCAATTTGGGACGGAGGGAGTAGTATTTGTCATGTAGTAGAAGTTTCTTGTGATGTTGATAGAATCTGTCGTGTAAAGCGTATTTAAACGTATAACTGTGTCATTTGACCATCTAGATAATCCATTTTACAAGTCTCCAGACAATGTAAACCAATTCGGTTTATTATACATGAAAAATTATTTAAATAAGGATTTTGTTAATGTATACCCCTAACTTCCTAAGACATATGTCAAGGCACTTGATAGGAGTACATTAATTCCCTTCATATTGCTCCACTTTCCTAGGGAATGTGTAGAGCAATAAATTGGGTTCTCGGAAAGATTACTTTTTACTTTTAGACAAAAATGCCCCATTGTGTACAGACAAATGTTTAAGATAAGAAGTAGCCGATGATCCATGACATAAAATGCAGAAGTAGACTAGTTCTTCATGAGGTATTTTTTTGAGTAATTTGTCTGCTTAGTTCTTCATGAGGTATTTTTTTTCCCTCAATGTTTTTCTTTTGATCGGCAAAAAATTTTACTCCTTCCGTCCCTAAATAAATGTCCAGCCTGCAAACCTAGTCTTTTAAAAAGTATAAAAATTATGAACCAAATTAATTTTTTTGGGAATAAAGACAAATGTTCCAAAAATTCTGTCTGTTTAGGTTTATTTCCGTCCTTAGTGAACTCTTTTAAAATTTGCGAGTAGAGTGGAGTACAGTTGGTGTCTCCCTTATACTCCCATGCACATGGATATGGTTTGATTTCCGTAAGTACTCATCCCCCTTCCCAAGTCCCTTAAGATAGAATATATTAAGTTTAACAAATGAGAAAAAAAAAGAACTCTTTTAAAATTTCGATCATAATTCTTTTCTTTATAGATTTTTCTCATTGAGACAAACTAATTATCCAAAAAAAATTGTCGCAAAACTAACCAATGCAAAAAAAAGTTGAAAAAAAAAAAAAATTCAACCTTTTCATTTAGCCAAAGCCGGCAACAGCTTTTATTTTTCCCATCTTCAGCCCTCCCTTTTTTTGTTTTCTTCTTGTAGCTTGTAGATTAACGGAGTAAACGAATAGTTGCACTGTATATCATCTTTGGTTAATGAGTTTTACCTGTGTTGAAAGGGAAGGCAGTTGAAAAGATATCATAGGGGTAAAGTAAAAGGGTAATTTTGTCTCACTGAGAACAAGTTTTTCTCTTATTCAATATTGCCTAAATTATGTATTACTTTTACAACTTCATATACAAGAGGGTGTAGTTGGGCTCATTTAATGATAACTAACATATGCCCTTATGGCACATATTAACAAAACCCTTTAAATAATCTATTCCATTTGTTCTTAAATGAGATTCCACTTTTACTATACCGGAACTCTCAATAAAATGTTTGTATTTTTTGATTCACTTGGTATTTCAACACTCTTTTTACCACTCATTTATATAAGGTCCATACGTTAGTCACATAATTCTTCATTAATGCCTCCACTCCAACTCTCCATCCTCGCTTTGCACTCGCGCGAGTGCCCCAAGAATACCACGAGTTCGAGATATTTTTTTAAAGACGCTTTCACGGTCACAATTTTGATCATGCACACGCTCGCAAAATTATGTGACTTAAGTTCATACACTTAGTTCTAAGCCCCACATAAATATATGATGGATGAGGCTGTTGGGTACCCATCATCTAACAATGCCCCAAGAACACTATGAGACGGTACCCTAAAAACACTATGGCGGCGCCCTAACAAACGGCGCCCCAAGAGCACCAAGTGGCTGTGCCCAAGAGTAGCCAATAATTTTTTCCCTACATGCAAAGCATCAAATGCAGTCACAGGACTCACATCACAGAGTCCAGTCAAAAAGGCAGAAACCACCATCTCTCTTCAAACCAAACACCACCACCAACTCCACCACTCAAATTGCCACCCAATCCCCCACCCCTCCTCCTCCCCCCTCCTCCCCCTCCCTCCCATCTCCTAACCCTAACACCCAAAAACCCACCACCATGAAGAAAACCCACAAAAAATTCTCACTTCCACTTCTCCTCCTCCTCTTCCTCACCCTCTCCACCACCACCTATTCCACCGAAGACGACATCAAGTGCCTCCAAGGCATCAAGCTCTCCCTCTCTGGCCCACTCCACAAGCTCTCCTCATGGTCCTTCACCAACACCTCCGCCGACCACACCTGCACGCAACTCACCGGCGTCACCTGCTGGAACCAGCAAGAAACCCGCCTCCTCTCCCTCAAGCTCCCCGACCTCGACCTCGCCGGAACCCTGCCGGAATCCCTCCGCTTGTGCCACTACCTCCAGAACCTCGAGCTCTCCGGTAACGCCCTCTCCGGCCCCATCCCCATCCATATCTGCACGTGGTTGCCTTATTTAGTAACCCTAGATTTATCTAGCAATCAATTCTCCGGTCCCGTCCCGAGCGAGCTCGCCCAATGTATGTTTTTAAATGATCTCATTTTGAATGATAATCTGCTTTCCGGTTCGGTTCCGTATGAGTTGGGCCGGTTAGACCGGCTCAAGAGGTTCTCGGTCGCGAACAACGTGCTATCCGGTTCGATACCCTCGGATTTGTCGAGGTTTTCGGGCGAAGCGTTTGTTGGGAACAAGGGTTTATGTGGGAAACCTAGTGGGAATAAGTGTGGGAGATTGAGTACTAGGAGTTTAGTGATTATAATTGCTGCAGGGGTGTTGGGTGCATTTGGGTCTTTGGTTTTAGGGTTTGGGATTTGGTGGTGGTTTGTGGTGAGTTCAAAAGGGAAGAAGAAAAGAGGGTATGGTTTGGAAGATGAAAAGAGTAGTTGGGTTGAGAGATTGAGAGCTCATAGGCTTGTTCAGGTGTCTTTGTTTCAACAACCCATTGTGAAAATCAAGTTGTCTGACCTACTTGCTGGTACTAACAGTTTTGATTCGGAAAGCATTGTTGTTGCGGCGAAAACAGGGGTTTCGTATAAGGCGTTGTTGGCGGATGGGTCGGCGTTGGCGATTAAGCGATTGAGTGGTTGTAAGCTTAGCGAGAAGCAGTTTCGGTCGGAGATGAATAGGTTAGGGCAGCTCAGGCATCCGAATTTGGTGCCGTTGTTGGGTTTTTGTGTGGTGGAAGATGAGAGGCTTTTGGTGTACAAGCATATGCCTAATGGGACGTTGTATTCGCTTTTGCATGGGAGTGCGAACGGTGCTTGGAATGGTTCGTTGGAGTGGCCAGTGAGGCTTAGGATTGGTGTAGGTGCTGCTAGAGGCCTTGCTTGGCTTCACCATGGGTGTCAACCCCCGTACTTGCATCAAAACATAAGCTCGAATGTGATTCTTGTGGATGATGATTTTGATGCCCGAATAACGGATTTTGGGATGTCTAGGCTTGTTGGTTCGGCTGAATTCGATGATAGCTCTTACGTGAATGGGGATTTGGGGGAGTTTGGTTATGTGGCCCCTGAGTATTCAAGCACGATGATGGCGTCAATGAAAGGGGATGTTTATGGCTTTGGGGTTGTGCTTTTGGAGTTGGTGACTGGGCAGAGGCCTCTGGAAGTGAGTAATGGCGAGGAAGGGTTCAAAGGGAATTTGGTGGATTGGGTTAGTCAGCTCTGTGCATCCGGTCGAAGCAAGGATGCCATAGATAGGTCTCTTTGCGGAAGAGGCTATGATGAGGAGATAATGCAATTGCTTAAGGTTGCTTGTACTTGCGTTGCTTCTAGGCCGAAAGATAGGCCTTCTATGTACAGTGTTTATCAGACACTCAAGAGCTTGGCTGAGGAACACGGATTCTCTGAACAATTTGATGATTTTCCTTTGGACTTCGGAAAGCAAGATCCTGACCACAAGGATTAGCTTTCACCAAATTTGTTTCCAATATTGAGGGGTAGCAGTTTGGCATCTCTGTGTGTTTTGGAAAGCTTTATACAACGAAACGGTATGCTTTCCAGTTTCCAATTTCCACTTGAGCAGGTTTCCCCTTGTTTGTGTTCATTTCATCAGTAGCCTTTTACTTCCTGTGATAATAGTGTAACTGTCATTCTTCCAAGAGGTGCCTCTATAGTTTGTAAGATGGTTAGTCATTAGCATACGTTGAAGATCATGCTTGAACTTGTAATGCAATCTCACTTCGATGTTGTACAAATCTGGCGCCTCTTTTTAGTTTGGTTTGTTATTTTGTGTGCTAGTTCTTGTTATTGGCATCTCTTACTAATTCAAGGTTACTCTTTCTAGTTTAGGTTGAATACAGTTAATACGTGGTCGTATTAACTATCCTCGAGTATCCTCGAGTTCCACAAGCATCTGCTAAAAATTCAAACGTCAGTGTTTAGGGATTTTTATCACATATGCTTGTGATATCATATACTCTTTCTATATAATTTGTTCCAGACTATTATGAAATACTAGACTATGATGGCTATTGTTCAGTCACAAATGGTACAGGATTCATTGCCTAAGGTGCTTACAATGTGTTAGTGAGTGGTTTAAATATCCTGCTTATGCTTTGGTTATAAAAAATGAGCTACGGGCCATGGGTTTAAAGTTTTGTCTTAATACTTTTGCTTTTAAGAACACTTTGATGGTTGTAGTAAGTTTGCTTGCTAGGGTCTGTAGTAAGTTTTCCATGTTTCTCTCTTTAAGATTAGTCTCTGATTGTATGAAGTTGCCCTTATTGTTGGGAAAAAGAGAAGCCTTTTAACTGTAAAAGAAGCTTTAGTTGGCCAAAATTCAAGGTCTCGATTTCCAGTAGCAAGCATTATGCCTAGCCTGCTTCGGCCTAGCTCAATATTTGGGCATCTCGAACTCGTCAATCAGCCTCTTAAGTCCTACATGAGCCTCCACCACCGCCACGATTGAAGTGCCATGCACCCTCTTGCATGCCAATCCTAGAAACCTCCGCATCTGGTGGCCGATGCCAACAATGCTGAATCTCATTATGGCATTCTCTCTCGTCTAGCAATTTACCTGATAATATAACGGGCTGCACTATGAATTTCCTACTCCATGATGATCTTCTGGAAATGGAAACTTTTTCGGGAGTGCGCTGAAATTCTAAAATTACGGCATATCATTTGTTGTAATGATTATTTTGAACCCTTGATAACCAAAGCGTCAAGGCACCTAGGATCCTATTTTTACGAGTTACTTATGGACCTCGTATAACATGTCTTAACATGATTCAAGAATACTTCGTTTCTTGAGCAAGAAATACTCATTCGCGAATGCCGGTTATAATCTACTGATAGAATCTCATGCTAATATATTTCTACATTTTCTGGGGCACCCTTGCATAAAATGCTTAAATGCACATGAATCTGGATCCTGGCCCCTGAGTTATTTCTTGGTAGGGGTCACTTGTGAAGAAGATGCAATCACACCATTCTTCTGTGATTGTATCATTGTAGTGAAGCCATTAATTACCATTTTAGTTGAGAAATAAATGAATCGTTCAGCTTTTGTACAGTTTGAGGCCATAGCTTTCTCGTGACATTATTAACTCATGCTCGGCATTTTCTGTATCATGGCACATGAGACTCTTGAATCGTCAATCCAAGTCTCCTTGTGAGGGCATTTCATGTGTTAGTTTTCCCAGGGTGCACTGCATTTTTTGTAAGCCCACGGTTTCGGACGTAGATGTGTTACTCATCTCATCTTCAATGTCCGTGGGTCCAATGTTTGGCTTGCTCAAGGCCGACCCCAAGTTTGTTTTTTTTATCAGAAAAAAGGGTGGGAGGGGGTGACCGGCGTAGCAACCCCCCTTGGGCGTGACCATAGGGGCTCCCTACCCGCTGTGGAATGTCCGGTTCGAGCCATAGCTACTGTCCATGAGGACAGACCGTCACCACAGCACGGCCGACCCCAAGTTTGGTTGCCTACATACTATTAAGTCGTGAAAATTAAAAAGACAAAGTTAAAAAAAAGAACAAAATCCTGGTTACATATATTGTGTTTTTAACTTGAATTACGTTAAAAAATCAAAATGTAATCACGGTTATTTTGATTTATGATTAGTACGATCCAATTCAAAGAAAACAACTTCTCCTTTCTTTTTGGGAAGCAAATTCTTTAATTACTAAGTCATTGTGCTTTAACTTATCCAAGTGGAGGGTTGCCCTATTCTTTTCTTTTTTTGCCCCATGGTGGAGGGTTGCCCAAACCTGAGGTCTTGTGGGGTTTTACCTCGGGACCGGCTCTACGTGGATCCCACACAATGTGTACATCGAACAATTCAGGACACTTCTGTGTCCAAGCATTTTCCTTTTTGTCAAGCATTAATCATTTTCCTTACGGAAATTGAGGTGACTAAAAATCTGGATTATTACGTCCAGTTTAAGGTTTTTTTCCTGGTTAGTGCGCGACTCCATGCGGCTATATCCCACACGAGACCCATTAAAGTAAAGATATTGTTGAGTAAAAGAAAAAACCCATTAGTTATAAGGTTACCCCCTGTGCCCCGAAACAGTTCAGCAACAAAGTTATATTAGCCCATTGGACCAAGTAATTCACAAAATCATAGAGTACTAACATTTGAACTCTTTTCCTGATCAAAAAAACAAAAAACATTTGAACTCTTTAAGACAGTTTTCTATAATCTCGTGTCATGTGTCTTGCTTAATCGTGTTTGATATGTACGACTCTCTTATTCGTCATGGAATCTTGGAGAGAGAAGGATTTTAGTCCTGTGACGTCGATCATATGATAAAATTTTGCTCCAAATTAGTCTAATTACCTAGCTGATTGGAGATGGAAGGAGAACGGAATGCGCGATAGACATGTCGAATTTTGTCCCAGGTTTTAGAAAACCTTGGCTCCTTGGGATAACAATAGTCCCATATGGGAGGTGATAAAATTACTCCATTGGTGGCCCAAGTATTGCACAAAAAAGCATGAGATAAGGGTGGACCATTTCATAGACATCAACAAAGCATCATAAACGGCAAAAACTAAACTACAATCAAGCTAATGTGAAAACCAAAAGACTTGAGGTTTGCTTGTATCTTGGGGGGGGGGGGGGGGGGAATAAGAAGGGAAAATTAAAAAAAATTCCCCTCCTCTTGTTTGGTTTGCAAAGAAAATTAAAACAAAAACAAATTTTGAGCACAGTACATCTTTATCGCCACAATAGTTGTCGCACTGCAAAAGCATATTCCTCTAAACACATACTTTCTGCCATGAAATATATACCGCACATTCGCCAAAACTTCCCCCACAAGATTCCTCTTTCAAATTATTCAAAAACTGTACTTTCCCGCTTTGGCTTTTTGCCTCTAGTTTACCACTACGTTTTGTCATCAAACATGGACATCTGTAACCCACTCCCTAAAGAGGAATCAAATGTACAACATAAGGACACTACATTCACTTCCGGGGCTAGTAATTCCTGGTTATTGCTTTTGTCATTTGCATTTTTGCAGCAAATCTCCCCATTGCTTAAAGCAGTACAACATCGGGTTTTTTCAAAGTTTCTACGACTCGTAAGACACCCAGGACAAATTTTTCTCACCAAAACAAGTTTGAAATTCGAGCTTATCAGGCTATCTTTGGCATGAATTCGTGCTTAATGATGAAGCCAGACTCAGTTTTCAACAATGGACGCAACTTAACGGCCGACCAAATTGATCAACAACAAACAAGCATGGATTCTATTTCATTCTTGGGTATAGAAAGATGACAGATTATACTGGAATTAGAACACTATGCATTATCGTAGGTCAACTAATCTTGAATTTTTTATTTTTTTTTCATGAATTTTCTGTCAATATTTGGACAATTTGGTCTGTCATATTAGCCTATTAGGGCATCCGCATCAGACTCTTTAAATTTTGGACCAAATTACACCTTAAAAACCAACTTTATTATTTTAGCTAGTCATTTTTATAATGTCCACTGCATCAGACTCTTTATTCTCACTCTCTTTTTAATTAAATATTCATATTTAGGATAAAATAATAAAAAAAATAAGATTTTCGCACCGGTTCAAATGAATTGAAAAGTAGAGGACTTAATTTTTTAACCTAATTTTTAAATATATTAACCATATTTTTTATATATTAAAAAATATGGTTAAAAATTATGTGCTCCATTTTCAATATGTTTGAACCGGTGCGAAAAACTTATTTTTCTGATCATTTTATCATGAATGGTCATAATGAATTTTTGGATCTAAGACCTTTGAATGAGCACCCTAAGAGAGTTATAACTCATATAAGAGTCCTACCGATATTGGATTGGGCTAATTTTTTAAAGGAACCTATAAAAAAATATTTTAAGAATGACTTACAATTTGAATAATCTTTATAGGATCCGTAATGGGTCCAAATAAATATTAAACGTTGAATGAACAGTACACATTTTACTTTGTTGCGGGAGGGAGTTTGTTGCTAAAACTAATATTTTATTCAAAAACTAGTGAAACGAGAGAACAGTGTCATGCTTCTCTTAACGAGGCACTGTAGCAAATGTTAAATTGACCCAAGATTGACGAGGCTGATAAACATGTACTTTTAGGATTTTGGCTCGTTAAAGTAATGTAAAGAGGCAAGTACAGAGCCAAGTGCAGATGCTCTTAGCCTTACACGTCTTCCCTGTAAACTATGGAACTGAGCAGTTTCGCCCCTACGAATTCAGAAAACATATCTACCGATATCCGTTGGAGCTGATTTTTTACAGGACCCCACAAAAAATATTTTAAAATTTATGGATATTTTTCTGTATTTTTGTAAGGCCAGAGTGAGCCCCACACGTCGTGCGGTGGCCCATGCAGTGGGAGAGGTGCGGTGGTCCTAGCACGTTTAATTTTAGGACAAATTTTTTTAAAAGTACTTTTGTTACATATCTGAAAAGTTACCCAGAACATCAAATTCCTACAATGCCTACATATAAAGTTCAGCATCAATTTGTTTCACTTGTCCATTGTATCTTCTCTTAAGAAAATGCACTTATCCAAACCCAAAACTTAGTTTTGAATATAGAGTAATACTGTCTTTTACTGTAACAATCAAAGCCATCTTTTTAACTTCTCAAATTCAAAACCATTTTAAAAATCAGAGCTAACATACAAGTTTGTGAATTGTGGTTCAGTGCGTACTAAAATATGGTTGCCATAAGAAATGAACACTCTCTCAGATTCAATTCTTTTTCATGACACTGAATCAAGAAGCAAAATAATTTCAAATTTTTGCAGTATGGATGGCAGAAAAAGGATGAGTTCAAAGAACAAAATATTTAGGAACCGTCCCATGGCGGAACTTGAAAATTTGCAGAAACTGCAAGAGAGAAGGAAAAGCACTAAGTAAAGAACATGAATACCAACCGACTCAGCAGCAGAAAGGCAGACGGAAGAGCGATGAAGAGAAGAACAAAATAGTTCCGATGATTAGAAGATAATAGTCTTTTGCTTTGTTTCCTCCCTTCCGTTTCTCCATCGTTCTCAGAAATGTTGTCCCTTATACGGGTGTCTTCCTCAGATCCGACAAACGTTGCCAATTTCTGTGATACAGACTGTTGGCTTTCGTGCAACCATTTTTCATCTCCATCATAATTGTCGTCGTGTTCAAAAACAAGATGAATCCCACATTTCTTGAGCTGAACCCCCTTGACCACAGGAGGGTTCCGCCTTGCCACTTGAATCTTATCGCCTTCTTGTAAAAGAAAAACTAACGGGCGAAAATCTGGATAACGGCACAAGTAGAAGTGGTCTTCATCATTTTTCGGAACTCCAAATAAACTCGGTACAGTGGTAAATATTGGTTTCAGATCGTTCTCTCTAAGGATCCTTATTTCAATATCCGCCACATAAGGGAGTTGGTCTCTTAAGTCATCTGGTATTTGATGGTTGATAGAGACGACAGCACAAACAATTATGGCTTTGATCACACGGTTTTTGGGCTTCGAGTAGCAAATCACTTCTGGAGTGAACCAATCAGGGATTTCACTTCCAGGGACAATTAAATTGTACATATTCTTCAAAGCAAGCTGCATTAAGATAGAAGAGCTAGTTAAGATGCGGGGAGAGAGAGAGAGAGAGTATTTCATAATGTAAAATAGAATGAGTTTAAGACGTGTTCCGGTACCCTAACTTTTTCGACTCAAAGCCTAAAATTATACGATTTGAGTTTTGATGGTCTCCTACTCACTATTCTCCTCCGCGTAGAATACTCATAGCCAAGTCCAAGTAAACATACATATATACAGAGAGAGAGAGAGAGAGAGAGAGAGAGAGAGAGAGAGAAGAACCTTGTCAAGTTTTCCCTTAACCACTGAAGAGCAGGAACTACAACCACCCATATACAACCTTCTTAAGGACTTCAAGGATTCGAGGCCCGGAATACCCTTTAATTTGACACAGTTTGCGAGATTCAGGTCATGCAAGTTCTCAAGATTCGATAAATCGGATAAAGTTTCCAATGCAGTACAGCTTTCAGCATTCAACTCCAACAAACTTGACGGGAGTGGGGGTAGAACAAGGAGATTCTCACAGTGAGGCAGAAAAAGCTTTTTCAGAATGGACAGTCCTCTGAGACTACAAGGAAGACTGTGAAAGTCATTGTGACCCAGCTTCAAAGTTTCTAAACACGACAACTTCTCAAAATCATCCTGTATTTTTCCAGAAAGTTTCCATGCGCGGGCATCAAATTCTTTCAGCGCTGAAAGATTTGAGAAAGAAGATGGAAGCACAATCAGTTTATTAGCTCTCTCTGTAGTTTTAGCCTCCTCAGTTACCTCACGATACAGCTTCTTTCCCATTTCCAAAATCATCAACCTGGAAAGCATGCCAAAGCTTTCGGGTAGTTCTGCCACTGAAGTTTCCACCATGTCCAAGTGGTGGAGGAATTTCAAATTCCCAATTGATGAAGGAAGTCTGCAAAGCTTCACACACATACTCAATCTCAACATGGTAAGGTTTTCCAACATTCCTATGGATTCCGGCAGCTCTACAATGGAAGCATTCACTATGATCAACCTAGTAAGAGTTACCAAGCGTCCAATTGAATCTGGCAATGATCTAAGAGATTTACAATTTCTCATCTCAAGCCTTTCAAGAGATTTCAAACCATCAACCTCATCTGGAAGATCTAGTATCGATGTCCCATCTAATTGAAGCTCAACAAGGGAAGCCAACCGACCAATGGAAACAGGCAGTTTGGTGAGAGAAGAACAGTTTCCAACTGATAAATTTTTCAGATAGGATAATGAACCAATAGAAGCTGGCAGCTCCCTCACTGAACAACTATTAAGCCAAAATCTCGCTAACATTCTGAGATTACCAACAGAAGCAGGTATTACAGTAAGCGATTTACACCTCATCAAACTAAGCGTCTCCAGATTTACCAACAAGCCAAGGGAATCAGGTAACTCTTCTAATGTCAAACCATTAAGCGAAAGGTCCCTTAAAGAACCCAGCTGCCCTATGCAAGGGGGTAGCCGCTTTAGCGATTGGCATTCGTTTAAACTGAGAACTTCAAGTTTTGTAAGCTGGAATATAGATTCAGGCAATCGCTCTATCGCAGTATTATCAACGAGAAGCTTTCTTAAGGAATTCAAGCAATCCATGTTATGTGGTAGTTCTTTCAGTTTAGAGCAACCAGAGAGGATAAGGGTCTCTAGATTTTTCAGACCAGAGACTTCATTTGGAAAGTCCACAAGGTTAGAACAATCCCTCAGGTTCAAATGACGTAATGTAGTTACGTCACCAAGTGATTTATGGATAGTTGTTAAACTAGCACAACCCTCAAGGATCAGCTTTTCCAAGGCGTGATGACTGGATAAATCAGGAACAGCAGTTAGGTTGTAGCAGCCATGAAGATTCATAACCATCAAGTTCTCCGCCACCTGAAAATTTACCAAGCCTTGAGCCCATCAAAAAACATCTGCTGCAATGCAAAACTGTATGTGAAACTAAAATCAAGGAACAACCTCATCGACAAGAGGTTTGCAATAAGAGAACCAAAACACAAAAGAACCAAGGTAATCGCTGTTGGAGAGAGGCCAATATTTTGCAATCAAAATTCATTCAACAAATCATATTCAAAACAAGACAACACCCAATTCTCTGACATTAGGACACTCTCTCCTACAATAAAGAATCACAATGGAATCCCAAACCTGGTCAACCAACATAAGGCATTTTGTGTTTCCAAGGCAATGGGAGAACGATGCAAAATGAACCCTAAGCCAAGCTGCCCACACTCAGTCATGTTTAACAAATTACAGCATTCACCAGCCACATTGCAATATTTAACAATGGACACTAAGTCGAAGCATAGAAAGTTTTGACACTAAACTTAAGAGTTAAAACCAATTACTGGCACCAGAAATTTCAGCTTGGGTACGAGGAAAATCAAAAGCAGCCAATCATCTCATATTATTGATGCAATAGTGGAACATACCTTGTTCTTGTACCAATTCCACCATCTCAAGCCCCACACATTTTCTATCTTGCTGTCTGAGAGATCAAGAACAGTAAGCTGCTGTGGACAAAAATCAGAAGGAAGATTTTTCAAAGGACATTCCCTCCATTGTAGCCACTTTAGTTCAGGAGGTATGCATTTGAAATTTCCCTCCAATCTCACGTTACTTAACTGAAGAAGTCTCAGACAAACCATCTTTTGAAATGGTTCAGTCCGAAGTGTCACCTCTCCCTCTTTCTTGGCTCCAGAGTAGAAGTACTCTCTCCATAAACCCATCAAGTATGTTATTACAGAGGTGATATTGGGTGTCATTTGGAGTATGTCCAAAGAAACTGATTTAGGGATCACCTCCTTATGATTCTTTTCAAAGTCTAGAATGATTCCTTGATTATGTTTCGTTCCCTGACATCAACAATATGAAGGAAAAAATTGGTACACAATCATTAATTACAGGCCAAATTGGTGTCAAGTGAAGGAAAATCAGTAAGAAATTTAAGCTAGTACAATCCAAACAAGGTGACATCACAAAATATAAAATGCGGGACCAAATGTGTATCTCCACAATTCTATTGTCCAAAAAATAGTAGGAAAAGTGTAAACAAATAGAACAAACACAAGGTTTCCGCAGTTCACCGACTGAAAGGACTCCCTGAAGAACAAAATTTCATTGTGCTGTGTTATTTTGATCGGAGGTATGAAGTACACCTTTAAAAAACTTGGAATACTGTTTAAAGACAACTACATCCTATCCAAATCAAATATAACCAACTAATAAAATCAATAAACATATTTGAAGTCCACTCACCTATTCATGCAAAGACGCAGGAGTCTAATTCAGGATTAGAAGGCTATACTAACCAAAGACTATTGAACTGAACAAACACCAGTGTGTACGAATTTGAATTTTGCACAAAGTTCCTACCAAACTAGGTTCACAAATATATAGGAAATTATCACCCCATTAACTGATGTGATGAATGTTAGATAGCTTGATATACAATGAAGTGTCAAACTAATTTTCAAGAGGTAGAGACTATAAAGTACATATTTGGTAACAAGATTTCAAGGACAATTTAACACTATTAAGAATAACATTCAGTAAAAATCCAAAAAATATTGAGAAAATAATGAGCATTATTTTAAAGATTGGGGTTGAGGAGTTGAGTTTGACATGTATTTAAGGAAAAATAACAAATGCTATTCTAAAAGAAATACGGAAGAGGGAGAAAAAGCTATCTGAGATAACAAAAAAAAAAAACTCAACATTGTCACATAGTCTCTCTTTTCTCAAGTCTGCATTCCCACAATCAAAATCACATTCAGATGGGTAATTTGTACACGAATACATCCATTTTTATAACAAGTAAAACAAGCTGAGTAAACTAGTACTCCTTCCATCCCATATTCTTGGTCTTTCTTTCCTTTTCGAGTTGTTCTGAAAAATTTGTCTATTTTAAAATGACAAAGAAAAAGATTGTAGTTTTACAAGGCTATCCATTAAGAGATACAGTAAAAAAAATTATCAAAAGTAAGAAGTGGGGGGTTTAGGAAATGATGCCATAAAATTTGAATTCGAACACATCAGAATTGCATGTCCATTGAAAAGTTGGAATTCCCAAACAGGACCAAGATTCATACCATCCTATCTTTCAAGACAGTCAGAATTTCACGGCGATCCCACAGTCTACTCCGCTTACCAGGATCTGCAAGGTTTTCATGCTGAACAATTTGTCTACCCATATCCCTAATTTGGTCATGCATCCAAACACTCTTTTCCTGAAATTTAACAAGAGACCTTGCTACCAGGACATTGATCGCAATCTCAGCTCTGAAACCGCAGCCCTTCACTATGTCAATCACTTCATCTCTCCCCATTTTTAGATTTACAAATAAACAAGCAATATCGAGGAATATACACTTCTCTTCCTCATCCAGCCCATCAAAACTTATCTTCAGAACATCCTGGAGATTGCGTGGACGAATCTGCTTCAGCTTTTGCAAAGCATCTTCCCATTCCTCCACTCTCCTCTTATCAAACAGAAAAGAACCAAATACCTCCAGAGCCAAGGGTAATCCTCCAGTAAGGGACACAATTTGTTGAGACAGACTCAGGAAAGTTTCAGAGGCTTTTTTAGTTCTCAATGCATGGTAACGGAAAAGGTCTAGTGAATCGGAGGAACCCAATGCTCTCACTTCATACATCTCATTCACATGATGAGCAATCAGAACATCTCTATCTCTTGTAGTAATAATTATTCTGCTTCCTTCATAAAGCCACTCTCTCTTGGCAACAAGGCTGCTTCCATTGTCTACATCATCTAAAACAATAAGGACTCGCTTCTCATGAAGAATCCTTTCAATTGAATTTTTTTCAGCATTAGCATTGTCTACTTGAGATGCCCTTCCTGAAAGATCATGAAGGAGTTTGTTCTGGAGAGATACTAAACCATTTTGTTGCATAGACATCTCTCTAACGTTGGAAATGAAGCTGCGGTGTTCAAAGTGACTGATAAGTTTATTGTAGACAGCTTTTGCAAGGGTTGTCTTGCCGACCCCACCAATTCCATGAAGCCCCAACACTCGTATGCCATTAGATTTAACATCTAACAATCTCAACAGTTCCTCAACGCGGTAATTCAGCCCCACAGCATATGAAGCCACGCCCATTGGAGTGTTGCTTAATTCAGCCAAAATCCTTCTAACTAATAATTGAATCAACTCAGGTTCTCCGCTGCCAGTAGATGTAATATTCAGTACACAGTGATCAAACATGATGAGAATGATGTAAAATACTTTTAAGAGCCCCATGCTTGTAAGTTGTAATCTCTTAGTTAGTCGGTAGAAGTTTGCATGCCCTTGTCTATGTTAAGTCATCTATATGCAATGATTGTCTTGCTACAAAGTACGTTGAGCTTGAGCCTCTGGTGCATGTTGTCACCCCACTTCCACAAGCTCAAGAATTAACAATGCCAAGCTATAATAGACAAAGATTCCACCCCAATAAAATAACATATGGTAGGAACTTCTACATAATTTATGACATACTCTCTGGAACAACCAAAAAAACCCAAAAAAACACAATTTATGACATACTCTCTCTGGAACACAATCAACTCAATCAATAGCTTCATAGCCAAGAGGCCTTCTAACCTTATTTCTAATATCTGGAATTTAAAAATCACTAGGAAACAGCTTAGGACGAGTAACAACTTTCTATATAAGCATATAATCAACAAACTAAGGAAATCTGTCAAACAAGGAGAGATATTTAAGATCATAGTCATCAAACTGAAAATTTAATAGCGAATTGAAATTGCCTTTACCTGAATCATGAAGCAAATCATATAGTGAATCTCACTAATCGAAAATTGGGAATCAAGTCGGGAATCGTTTAGCATGAATCATGAACTGAATCCTGAATGTACAATTTTGTCTATTATGTTTGAAATAAACAACAATTTATAAATTAGAAGGAAAAGAAGCATTCTGGAGGTTAAAAAGAAAAAAAAAAACTAAAACAAATATGCATCTTTGGCCAAAATGCCAAATGCCAATAACTACCACTTTCGATTGGCAGGAATGATGAAAACTAGCCTAAACCACCCTAGGTCATGCTCCAGCCATGCATTTTGCTCCAATCCAATTCATAGGAAAGGAAAGCCTCGAAATTACCGTCTAGTTGCCATTAACGTTCTAGTTTCTCCACAAACTTGCTTTTCTATCTAAAAACACCGCATCTCACTCAGCCAAATAACAGCAGTTAATCCTGTTTAGTATGTACAATTTTAAGCTTCTAAAATTCCAGTGGAGGTTACTTACTGCACAAGACTACGGGTGCTTATTTTATGACTAATTATGAGGAAGTAATCCTATTTAGGAAAGAGAGAAAAATTATGAGGGAGGTTTTTGGTAGTGGAGAGAGAAAGATAGAAAAAATTTATTGGGGACCACGCGCAGAGAGAGGAGTAGGGTTTTGAGGTTTTAGGCTTTGCTTCTCAATGTTACTTAGTCCCCTTAAGCTCTGTTCTTTTCCTCAGTGGTTGTTATGAGAAGATAATATACACTAAAGAGTTGACATGAGTAACACATGCAAGAGAGTGTGGACATAGGCAAGCAAATACAAAATCAAGGTGGGAAGTACGGAGTGAGGGAGCTTTTCATCCCTTAAATATGTTACCCATGGAAAACAAGTCAAACTAAGTCTATCGAAACAAGAAGCAATTTTCTGCACTATAGTTTCGGCTAAAATATCTTTAGGTAAATCAGTCATAACCAAGCAACATTATGTCTTTGACCTTCTCTAGGCATAACCACACAAACCAAGAAACTGCTTTGCATGTACCGTGTCGTGTCAGCAAAGACTGAAATCTTCTAACACAAGCTGACCAAATGGTTAGTAAGCTGGAAAACAAAGTCAGTTGTGAAACAAATAAAACACCTAAGGAGTTTAATTTAACCAACTGACGGAGACTCTACAATTTTACAAGGAATATACCAGTAATAAAGATTGTGGGGGAATCAGAATGAAAGCGCTACTGAAATTACTCTCAAGTTGCAGAAGTCAATGCAATTAAGAATGACTAAAAAAGATGACCAATGCGTGAGAAAAACCAATTGAACTAAAAATTTAACAACAATAAATAAACAAGCTGAATTCCATTAAAGAATACCACAGTACATTAAGGACCACAATCTCCAAAAGTCTGCTTATCATACTTGAAGTCTGAAGCTTCCCTGGCAGTACCATTGTATTACAATCGTGACATCCGATTAGTTCCTTTACGGAAATGACATTATAGAAAGACTCTCGTGTCCCTTCTTATCATACTAGAATCTAACTAATATTGCCTGCACTGGTAGAGTATCATCTCCATGAAGGCAGACATCAAGCTAACTATGGCCCTAGATCCCACACAACCAACAGGTGGAAGGATACAATCATTTTCCTTTGAGATAGGAAAATCCTATCAATATAGGGAGAGACTTAGTGCAAAAGCTTCATAACAATGCCGATATTAAGTGGACTTTGCACATGACACGATCAACTTGACTCAAAGTCTGGCACTAATATAAGTTGCTTAGGCTGTGTTCCAGAACGGGATTAAGAACTTATTTTTTGTTGAATAAGAAGGCTTGTTCCAGAAAATAAGAAGGCAGCCACTTATTTCGGAAGAATTTGTATAGGTACCGACCGGCCGGGGAGAGAAATCGTACCGGCGGCCGCGCCGGGCCGTCTCCGGCCACCGGACGGCCGATCCGAGCCGTCCAAAAAATCTAAAAAAAAAACCAATTTAAATACACGGAAAAGGGGTGCTCGGATCAAGCACCCTACACACCTCGGATGCCGTTGATTCCCGCGTTCGCCCCCTTGGTTTTTTTTTTTAGATTTTTTGGACGGCCCGGCGCGGCCGCCGGTATGCTTTCCCTCCGTCAGCCGCCAACACAATAGCAACAGTCTTATTTTTGTATACGGCAACTTCAAGCTCAAAAATCATGTGTTTACGCAAATAATTTTCTTATCACTATGGATCTTATTTGATAGATCTCATTGAGATCTTTAATACGGTGCGGAAATTTTTTATTTTTTTTTTCATTTACATTATTTTTGAGTTTGAAAATGTGAAGTAAAATAAGTACTTATTTTTTGTGGAATGACCCTTATTATTTTCGTTGCAAAATAAGTACTTATTTTTTAAGAAGGTTTGCGGAACGGAGCCTACTATCATAGGACTCTTGTTATAGTGGGATGGTTTTTTCTATATCTATATTCATCAAAGAATTCCTTAAATTCAATTAGACTTTCAGCTATATGAACCATAAGTCCATAACTATGTAACCCAAATTCTAAAAGATTGACCCAAAATAGCATATCCAAATTACAAGAAAACATCTGCATCATTAATCTTAGACCCCATTAAAAAGGTAGGCTACGAGGATCATAGTGCTGCTGACTTATCTCCCTCCCAGAACTGAACTTTAAAAGCTAGAACAAGAATTCTGCTGTGTTTTTATGTATAGCCAAGGACTCAGATCTACCCTGTTCCAACCAAAAAGACTGAAGCAAGACTCTAGTTTAATGTATAGCCAAGGAGTCTTAAAATAGTCTATCTAGACAAAATTTTCTTTGAAGTGCATAAATCACCCGTAACAGCACTAACCGTGAATCAGCAACGGATGGCTGATACGCTTGTGATTTTCCATCTCACCAGTAAATCTGGGTGGAAGGTGGACCCCTACACTACATGGGTGTAGTGCAGACATCTTAGCCGTCCAACTCAACCATCAATCAATGGTTCAAATTACAAAAAAAAAAAAAGCCCTTCACGGTACTTTCCTGCACTACCGAATCCCCGATCCGTGGAAGGAAAGCTTAATCGGAATGAAGAGAGAGGAGAGAGAAATACCTACTCTCATACACCCAACCAGAGATCCCACCCGCCTTTTCCATCGCATTTCTCCACCGCACGACGTTTTCCACCCCAAACCTCCTCTCGAGGCTTCGAAAGTCCTCTTCGAACGGTCCTTTCTGCCGCCGCACGTGCGAGGGGTCCACGTTGAAGAACACGGGGATAAGGAGCCTTCGGCACTCGCAGATGGTCGCGAGCTCCTCGAGGCACCACCGCGACGAGGCGTAGCTGGGGGAGATGACGGCGATGGCGGCGGCGGAGTCGTGGATCGCGTCGATGAGGCTCGGCGCGATGTCGTCGCCCTTACTCGTGCCCACGTTGTCGCGGGAGGCGTTCACGCGAACGCCTTCCGCGATGAGGGCTTCGTAGAGGCTGTCCGTGAAGCCGTGGTGAGTGTCCTCCCCTCTGAAGCTCAGGAACACGTCCCACCGGAGCCTGAACGCTGGCGCCGGTGGCGTCACCTCGTTGTTTTCCGCCATTTTCTTTTACTCCCGCCAATAGTAAATTGAACCTGAGCAATTAGTCCAACTGCCGGCCGTAAACTCGCCGAGACCACTTTGAGTTACGAGTATCTATCAAAATATTTGTGGATTGCTGGATGAGTTATCACTTGCAAGCCTTTACAAATGGGTGTTTAACTATTAACATCTCTGCAATTTGGCATGCGTATGAGAGAGAGATTCCTAGCTTCCTTACCGACTTTACCGTGTACATGGAGTATATAATAGTAAGCGTTTACATGCTTTACCAAAAAAATAAGCGTTTACAAATGGGTGTTTAACTATTAACATCTCTGCAATTTGGCATGCGTATGAGAGAGAGATTCCTTCCTTACCGACTTTACCGTGTACATGGAGTATATAATAGTAAGCGTTTACATGCTTTACCAACCAAAAGAATAAGCGTTGGCATGCGTATGAGAGAGAGATTCCTAAAAAAATAAGCGTTGGCATGCGTATGAGAGAGAGAGATTCCTAAAAAAAAATAAGTGTTGGCATGCGTATGAGAGAGAGATTCCTTCCTTACCATGTACATGGAGTATTATATAAGGTAAATTAAGTAGGAGGACATACTATAAGGGTTTTTGCTATAATAAGGATATAAATATTTTTCTATAAAGTCTAAAGGATATTCTGTCAAAGATTTACAAATAATCCCTCCCAAAGTTGATCGGCATTGAAAGTGTCTAAAACCCTAGGGTACTCTATGAAAGTGTCTAAAATCTTAGGGTACCCTATATATGAAAGTGTCTAAAATCCTAGGGTACCCTATGAAATTGTCTAAAATCTTAGGATACCCTATATATGAAAGTGCCTAAAACCCTAGGGTACCGTATGAAAGTGCCTAAACCGCTAAAACCTTATAATAGGAAAATGCACCCTAAAATCCTATAAAAGTGCCTAAAACCCTAGGGTACCCAATGAAAGTGTCTAAAAGCCTAGGGTACCCTATGAAAGTGCAACAAGATCGAAAAACACGAAAAAAGACATATTTTGTGTTAGCCAAATAAGGCCCTTGTCTCATTTAAAACCATTTTAATGAAAAAAGGCATTTTTTGTATTAGCCAAACAAGGCCTTTATCTCATTAAAGGCAATTTGGTCTTTTCACGGACCTTAAATTCCAAAATATTTTCATTAATGGATTTTACACATCATTGAAACTTAAGCTGGACTAAATCTACTTTGGGACCTCTTCTTTTGGACTTTAGACCAATTTGCTGTATATAAATAAGCGTTTACATGCTTTACCAAAAAAATAAGCGTTTACATGTACGTAGAAGATAGTAATTGGCCAGTGGCTACTTGTTTTGGTAGTCAACACAGAGCTTGTTTATTCAACGTTAATGATACACCCACCGAACAACCATCCACCGCACGCACGTGGGGCCCACTCCGGGCCCTGCATGGATGATCGAACTGCTCAGAAATTTTTTTAAAAAAAAAAAACTGAGTGGGCCTCCGTGAAAATCGTCTCAATCCGATATGTGTAGGTGTTCGTTTCAATCTTCCATTTGTCAACGGCTCGGATCATCTGATTTTTGAAAGTTTGGATCGAGCGTCTACACATATCAGATTGAGACAATTTTCGCGAGGGCCCACTCAATTTTTTTAAAATAAATTATTGAGCAGCTCAGATCATCTGTGCGGAGCCCGGAGTGGGCCCCACACGCGTGCGGTAGATGGGGTGTTCGGTGGGTGTATCATCTCTCTTTATTCAATGGGTCTTGGAGCACCGCCACGTAATGCCTCAAGACCCTTGTGACAAATGTATGATGAATAAGGGTGTTGGGGCCGTCTAACCCTCACCCATTTTAAGACTCAAATTCCAAATTGGGATAAAACCATAAAAAACCCATCTCCAATCTCCGATGCTTACTCAAATGCGTACGCATTTATGGAATTTTTTCCCCTTTCATATCTCCAAAGAAGAAAAATCCAAACTCACACTCATTTTTTCCCAACGGCTCTTTGAGCGAGGGTGCACTTCGTTGGAGTTACGCATTATCTGTTGAGCTTCGCTAGAGCAGCTGATTCACTCAACTCTCTTACTTACAAGTAAGTCATTGGGTATTTACTCCTAAAAAATAACTTCTTCTTTTTTTTTTGGGGTTAATTGTATTCTACCCAAATCTAATTTTTAACAAAAATCTGACTTAAATTTGTGTAAAAACAAATAAAAAAGAAGAAGGTAACAGTCGGAGTTACTCTAGAAGTTTATATGGACTAGCGTTGTATACATCACTTTCTTAGCATCGGCCACAATATACTATTAATATTATATAGTACTGGTTAGAAACTTTATTTCAATGCGTGCTTGCAAGGCAGCTCTACATAGAGTCTTCCATGGTCAACTGAACACTCAAACAAATTTTTTTTGCTTATAATATATGTAAAAATTATGAGCTAGCTTTTTTTTGAACACCCAATTTAAACATCAATGAACACCTAGTTTTGAACACTTGACTCAAAAAGAATTGAACACTCAACCCAAAACCAGTTGAATAATCAATCATAACCCAATTACGGCTCATCAATCCACATAATTCATACTTTTGAACATTAAACACATTAATTACTTCAAATAAAACTCATAATCAGAATATATAAATTGAAAAAGAAAGAGAAAAAAGAAGAATCTATTGGTGTAAGTATTATGCTCTGCGTTACCTCTCCACCTTTATTGTCGATGATCTAAATGTGTTAATTCCGGATAATTATAACTACTTTATTTGTTTTTGTCTTATTAGCTAATAGAATTTACGGACAAAGCTTTAAAAAAAATTCAACTCCATTACAAACCCCGTTAACTTGAATAATATTCCTTCAAATTTCAGAGTACGATAGAAAATTAAATCTCATCATCTATTTTCTAATATATAAATGGGGAGCACCAATTTGGTGTCTCCCATGTCATGTATTTCCCTTTCCTAAAATGCCCTCTAAAGAGAAAAAAACACACAAAGCAAAATAGTTAGTTTTTGGGATATATTAGACATTTTAACACACACAAAAAACTACCAAAAACAGTTACCACCCCTTTTTCCATCAACTGCTACATTGTAATCTGCGACAAAGAAATTTCAGCTGAAAATGACTCGGATTCTCACTCTAGTGTAATCTGCGACAGAGAGAAATTTCTTGCTCCAGTGCATGCCAAATCTGAAGTGGGTTTTTGTGCTATACACAAAACTTTCAGCAGTTTCCTTTCATTCCAGCACTCTTTCGGCTGTTCCAATTAATAAAGTTACTTTCTCTCTCCCTCTCAAAAGTAGTACGGTTCTGCATCAATGTTTTTGCTTTTCTTCTGTTACTTTCCAACAGTTTTGAATGCTAAAGTGGAGAAGTTTTTCAGTGCCGAGCGGGTATTGCCGACGTGGCACCCGCTCGGCGCATCTCAGCCGTCCGATTCACTTTTGGACGGCTCAAATTAAAACCCTCTCTTTCCTCTCACCCCAACACTTTCTCTCTCCTTTTTCTCTCTCAAAATCTGAGCCGTGTTGCGATATTGGATTAATAGTCAAAGATTCTCTATTGTAATTCTTTCCTATTATATTCTTTCCTAGTTTAGAGATATTTCTCTGTTAGGTTTCTGTTAGGCAAATAACTTAATTATAGGATTAGCTTGATTGTAGGATCTCTACTATCTCTATAAATATGTACATGTAAAGATACAGAATTATTATGAATGAAAATATTCTTCACTGATTTTCAAGTTGGTATCAAAGCCACGAAACCCTAAATCATTCTTCTTTGAATCCTTAAACCATGAACAAGTCAGATTCTGAAACATCTGGCACCAAATCTACCCCATCATTATTCAACACGAAGGTTCATCATTCAATGCAGGAATTGTATTGAATGAGACCAACTATGATCTGTGGTCTCAAATGTTAGAGATGCAAATTGCTGAGAAGGAGAAACTCTCCTTCATTCGTGG